>JAOXNO010000052.1:26307326-26320937 GCA_028565335.1 Limnodromus scolopaceus
CATCCACCAACACCCCCAAGTCCTTCTCCTCAGGGCTGCTCTCCAGCCATTCTCCACCCAGCCTGGATTTGTGCTTGAGACTTTCCCGACCCATTTGATCTTTCAAAGACTGTTACTGCCTGTATTTGTTCAAGCAACAGCCAAGGCCGTGCTTTGATACTTGGCACCTGATTTTTGCACTAAAAAACTCCAGGTGACGCCATTCTTTGTGGTGATGCCGTTCTTGGTGGTGATGCCATTCTGGCAGCTTTGGGACTGCTGTGAGATACCCACAGAGCTCCACTTCTCAGCTCCCTTCCAACACCTCTGTTGCTTGTCCCATACTACTTTTCACCATCTAAAGCCTCAGGCTTCCAATTTGATCACCTTGGCCACTTATGATTCTTCCATGACAAAGGTTTTAAATTCTCAGAGATGCGGGCATGCTTTTAGGCTAGCTGCCTGCAGGTGTGCAGCCTAGGACATGTTTCAACACTGCTGCAAACAATCAGCAGTTTTAAAGAAAAATTAACTTATCAGGCCAGTTCTTGTCAAATCTTCTCATCTGGTGGATGAAATCTGTTTACTTTATTGCTTTAAAAAAAATAGTAAAAGAACACACCTCTGGACTTGGTTGAGCATGGGCTGCTCCATGTAAGAGATGTGCACTTCTTCCAGGTACTGGAGAGCTCGGTTGCAGGGACGGTGTGAGAGCCAGGTGCCCAGCATCCAGGCGAGGGCCTCCACCACAGGATTCAGCTGGGGAGTCTCTGTGGCAGAGAGAAAAGAAACGAAGGAGGAGAATTCAGGGGTCTGTGCTCTGCAGCTTGCTGTGAGCTGCTTACAGCGGGGTGGAGGTGAGCAAGAGGCACCTCAGAAATGCTTTTTGGGGGCTATGTCAGCTCCAGACTACAAGGGGAGACAGGGAACTGAGAGCAGGCGTGGAAAGTAGGTCTAGCTTCACACGTGCTCTTGGTCTCACACCAGACACGAGACAAGCTTCCAAGAGACCCGTAGCTGACTCCCGTCCCCGGTACTGATTTAAGAAGAAAAGTTCATGCGTGCCGAGAAGTCAAAAAACTCCAGGTAAGGAACTAAGCTCCAAATTGCAGTGAGAGATCTAATATTGTGGGTGAAAAGGGCTGGTCATGCGAAGTGATGGGAATAATTCGGGAGTTGCTGTGTCCGGTCTCCGGATGGAGGCTGGATAACACCAGGGTGCAGGCAGGTTGAAGCCCAAAGGGAGCAGCAAGCTGTTCGCTGGTGTGTTACTTTTAGAGAAACAACCAGGCTGTGTCTGGCAGAGTGACAAGGAATGACAAGGCTCCTTTAATGACTCATTTCAGAAGAACAGCTTTGGTAAGCAACAATTTTGCACTTTGCTGTGATTTCAGAGGGTGTGAGCTGAAAAAAAAAAAAAAAAAAAAAGGAATGAATTGAATTGAGCCCATCTGAGAACAAAGCCCACATGGCTGCAGGCTCAGCCTGATGCTATGCTGCAAGCCAGGAGGGGGACATGCTGCTGCCCGTGTGCCACAGGGAAGGCCAACACACACAGAAATGGAAGCGCCTGCAGCAAAGGGTTGGCTCCGTAACATGTTGTCAAAGCGGTGGCGGGGATTTCAGCGTGGCTGTAAGGATGTCCTCTCACCTGCTCCGTGACTCATCCTGGTGATCTCATTCAGTAAATCCAGGAGGGTGCTACCAGCCTGGCTGGGCTGGAAGGCAGGGCCACAGCTGCACTGGGAGATGCTGACCTAAAAAGGTGATGCTGGTCACAAAAATGTGCAGTATGAGTTTCACAGCATTCGGTTGTGGACTTTGGATCGGGCTGGGAGGGAGCCCCTGTTTGGGGTACCAAGGTGGAGAAGTAGAAACTTCCATTGTTTCCACCCTTCCCAGGAGGTAATGGTGTTTCATCAACCTGCAGTGCTCTGATTGAAGCCACAGAGCTTCAGAGCAGGATCTCATGGGCCTCTCTGCATGTCATTGCCTTCCACCTCTACTGGGAACATGCCCAGCATCACCACCTTATTTTCTGGTGCTGTAAAAAGCATATGTACAGTGATCACTGAGAACAAGAGAATGAAAGATGATTGCCATGGAAAGTGCTGGCACTCTGGTTTTTTTTTTCAAAGAAAGACTGTTTTCTTTCTACTTCCACCTTGGAAGCAAGCGACTTTTAGGCCCAAGAAAGTACCACTAACCTTTTTGTTTGCTCCCTCCATACATTGTTTTTCTTTATCAGCCTTCTCTGAACAGTGTAGGAGCTGAAGACTAGCTTCGGGAAGGGTAGCTGAGGCTGCAGCCTGGGCTGCTGCTGCCCTCTCCTGGGTCCGAGGCAGCCAAAAAGCCAACAGCTGATTTTTTTTTATTTTTATTTTTTTAAAATGAGATTCCTGCAAGCC
The DNA here is from genome assembly GCA_028565335.1 of Limnodromus scolopaceus. Classification (NCBI taxonomy): domain Eukaryota; kingdom Metazoa; phylum Chordata; class Aves; order Charadriiformes; family Scolopacidae; genus Limnodromus; species Limnodromus scolopaceus. Next base: position 26,309,714 of record JAOXNO010000052.1, read on the forward strand.
TTCGCGTGTGTCCTCTTGCAGCCTTGCAGGGGAAAGAAAGCATTGGGGTGCCTCTCTGAGGGTGTCAGGCCCAGGGACGCTGCCCTGGCTGGCACCAGGGTTGGCCTGGCTGTGCCGTTTGAAGACCTTCTTTCCCTGGGTTCCCTCGTGACCCCTGGCAAAGTTTATGGCAGGAAGATGGATGATCCGCTTGGCTGGCCCTTGCAAGGGTAACAGCAATATTGTGGACACACATTGTTTCAACCCTCAGGTGCTACCTGTTCTCTCCAGGATGGTTTTATTTATATTAAACTAAAAAGCCTCCAAAATAAGATGTTACAGCTGATTACGTGTACCCCAGAGAAGTCTGCGCTTCCCTTGTCCAGTCCCTCGCCCTGATTTCATCGCCAGCTGAAACAAAAACTCCCACTTGCACCTTTTGCTCTGGCTTGCCCACGCTGTGGGGCTTCCCCACCCAGGTCTCTCCCACCCAGCCCTCCAAGGCAGGAGGGACCTCTGCCCAGCTTCTCTTGCTGCAATGAGGAGGGGGGCACCCTCTCCCCAGCCGAGCCTCTGGCAAGCATCTTGTTGATGCCTCTCCAAAAAGGGGCCGAGGGATGTCAGAGCCTACCCCCTGGCACCAAGAGCCTTTAATGCAGCAATTGGCTAATGCTTTCAAAAGCCACTTAGTGGCTTATTACGGTATTATTGCCCTGGGAGCGGCTGGAAACTCTGCGCTAGAGGACTCAGACACTTGGAGGTATTTGTGCTTTCTTTCCAATGGGAGCTCAGGAGAAGGTGGTTTCAGTGGTCTCCCTCTACCTGCAGCCTGCCCGGGAGCGGGAGGCTTGGACTCGGTGATCTGTCTCCCATCAAAGTCAGCCCAAAGCAGACTAAAGCCCCAGGACAAAGGCTGGAGCCGAAGCCCTCCCTGCAACGTGGGTGCTTCAGCCTGTGGGTATAAACGCAATCACGTTTTGGATACCAAGGATCTTTCCACCGTGTGCTACAGGGCCACAAAACACCCTGGTGGCCAGGAGCAGCAGGTGGGTACCCACCAGGTGGTGCCAGACCAATGCGAAGGGAGCTGCGCACCCCTGGGTGAGAGCACAGCGCCTGCCGAGCAGCACTTTTTAACTATTTGCCAGCCCAAATTTTTCGGGTTTTGGTGGGGGGGTTTTTTGTTTGTTTTTGGTGTTTGTTGTTTTTTTTTCTGGTGCTCACCCATATTGAAGTTGGCTTCACGCATGCAGCCACCCATGTCACTCCAGGTATTTAAAATGAACCACTGACTGAAAACAAATCAAGCGTTTGAGGAGCCAGGGAAGAGAGTAGTCGCTGCGATGTGACCTGCCTCCCTGGCCAGGACAGCCAGCAGCCATGCGACCTGCGAAGCCCAGGCATGAGGCCACCACAAGGGGCAAAGGGACATTGGCAGGGTGGGAGCTGTGTCTCGCTGCTCGTGTGGAGCTGCTGCTGCCCACACAGCACCTCTGCTCTCGGCAGCCACACCGGGCTTGCCTGTCCTGCCGGCTGCCGTAAGAACAAGCTGTGTGGGCAGGGATGCTTCCCACAAATGCTGTTCCAGTCAGGGATGGAAAAGTCCATCATGGGCTATTAAATATGAAGTCCCTGAGTCACAAATCCTGCCCCAGACAGAAGTGCTAGACTATTTATACGCTCCTGTATAAGAGCTACTGCAGACCTTTGGCTATCTCTATTGCTTTTTGAACGTTTTCCAGTTGAGCTATATCAAGATGGGGAGAACAGAAAGGCGCTCAGTGAATTATGGATGTGTAGAGAGCCATAATGGTGTTCTCCCTTTTATGGGCTCCTCTTTTCCAAATAATTTTTAACATGCGCCTCTATGAGCTTGTGGACTACCTGGTGAAGCTGAGCTCTTATTCAAGGCAGGGAATAGCTTTGGTGCACATTATGAGTATAAAGAGAAGAAAATAGGAAAAATGCATACATTCCCATGCAATAGCAGCTGCCATTTTATCACCTGCTCACACAGTACCACAAATTGTTCACCATGAAGTCTTGCTACCCCACTGATGGTCTTGAGTGGGAGGTGGAAGCTGTGATGTGGAGGGTTGGAGAAGCTGACACCAGCACCAGGGTTTTGCCCAGCCTGGATGACTGAATCCTACCCAAAATGCTGCTTTGTCCTTCCCATCCTCTCTGCTCACTCCTCTTTATCCTCCCCAGCAGCAGGGGGGAGCGGGAGAAAGGCAGGAGGGGTACAGTGCTGGGATATGCAAGGAGGGGACTGAGGGGGCTGGACCTGGGGATGGAGCTGTGGTGGCCCTGGCTATTCCTGGTCCCGGTAGGAAGCAGCGGTGGCCGCAGTGGTGCTCCCTGGCCTGCCTCCCCATCCCACAGAACGCCAGAGTGTGGCCGAGGAGAGCTTGTCCCCGTGCCCTGGAGCAGTGGTTGCTGGGGCAGGAGGTGTGCAGGGAGCCGGGAAGCTTTTCCACCTGCTTCCCCTCCATCTCCTCCACTCCTGGCAAATGCTAGCCCAGGCTCTGGGCTACCTGGGAGTGCTTGTCCACTTCCCCAGGGGCTGCAGGCAGGACTGTGAGCAGCTGTGGCTTGTTCCTCACCCTTGGGAGGGGGTGGGTGGGACCGCGCACCCAAAGCTGCTCCATCCCCTCTGCAACAGAGCAAAACCCTCTTGTGTGCAGCGGAGGGAAGCACAACGTGCAGCTGTATCAAATGAGGAGCAAATTCTTGATGCCCTGAGCACTTCAAAGCCAGCATAGCATCAAACCCTCTGGGGTCTGAACCCCTTTCCAGCGCTGATGGGCTGGAATAGAAAAGCGCCTCTTTTTCTAGCCTCGCCCTTTGGCAGGACCAGCCCACGGGCTGCCCTCGGTGCCCCCAGCCCTGCCCGCAGCAGGGATTGCAGGGCTGGTTGGTTTGCGGCATGACAAGCTGCTCGATGAAGGCTTTCGAAAGCTTTACCTTATCTGCTCATCCTTATTGTCCATAACTGGTCCCACACACTCGTGGCCGCTGGGCTGAGGCCCTGCCGCCCCGGGCCATCTGCTTGCCGGCAGCGCTGCCGGTGGCCTCATTTTCCCCTTGCTCCATCCCGAGCGGCAGGACCCGATCTGCTGCAATCCCCATCGAAGTGGGATTACTGGGCCCTGTCGTCTGGAGCTTAGAGTGCCAGCGAGGTGGGTTTTTGCATCCCCTCTTGTTTAACTTGATTTTTGTGGTCTTCGGCAGAGCTTTGTAGAAAATAAAAATGGGTTGGGAGGCTGGCATGAGCTCTGTGTGTGTGTGTGCATGTGTGTGTGTGCGTGTGTGCACCCAGGCTGGAGGGTTTCACTGTGCCGAGAGCCCCGTGCGGGTGCAGGCTGTGTGCAGTGCTGCTGGTCCTGCCACAGCCCCAGCACATTGAGGAGGACTTGCCCTGTGGTTCCTTCCCACCTGAATGTCTCCCTACAGGAGAGCCCACCTGAGCATCAGGTAGAGGCTTACTTGCCAAAACCCCCAGGCTTGGGGCCACGGAGCTCTCTAGGGAGCATGAGAAGATGCCTTCAGGGGCTGAGCAGCTGACACGGGAAGGCTTCACGCGGAGTGAATTGGTTTTGCTGGGTGTTCAGGACATTGCTTTGCCACACCCGGGCGAGGAGACAGCCACGCTTCTCCGCTCAGCCTAATACCTCAGGCGTGACGGAAGAAGAGCAGCTCAAGGACCAATTAGCAGTGTGGCTGGCAGCCAGGCATGGATTGAGGCATCTGTAGTATATAAAGAGCATCGTGGCACGTAAGGACCTTCCATCTCTCCACTGCCGCGTCTAGCGATGGAGTTTGGTTGGGCTGTGAAAACTGCCTGCAAGAGAAGAGCCGTTGGCGTCTCCAGCAGCATCACCCCACCAACCTGCACGGGGACGGGGTTGGGAGAGAGTGGACACCCCAGCTCGGCCTGCTTTGACCAACTGAAATAGAGGCCACTATGACCAGGCAGGTCTAGGGTGTTTGAGTTTTCCTCCAGCCTGTTGGGGGAAACACAGACCCTCTCCCAGCATCAAGTCCTCATGGTGCAGCCCTTGCCCTCCACCCACCTCCTGCAGCCTTTTGCAGACCCTGCGGCTCCACGGGGATTTTTCCCAGCCTAGAAACGGGGCCAGTAAGTGGTGAGAGGCTTTCCTCATGGTGCCAACACTGAGAGGTCCTCACCAGCTTTAGCCCTGCTTGATGGCAGAGGGCTTGGGTTGCCAGGGGAGACAGAAGGGGACAGCACAGCTGGACTCACGAGCTGAGAAACTCTTGGGAAGAGACAATATTAAATTGCACCTTGCTGGGGAGAAGCTGCCCCCATCTCAAGTGGATCCTCTTGCTAGACATGGGTTTGTGAAAGCCAGGGCAACATCCAGACCCAGGAGCAACAGCCCCAGGGCTGGGGGGAAGGCACCCCCAGCTGGGCCCTACAAAGGACACACGGCCCTCCATGCCCTCAGCAAGAGGCCATACCCTGAACCACTTCTGCCCCCGCCAGCACATCCAGAGGCTCCCTCCCAGCTGGGCATCATCCCAGGGCACAGGGAAAGCAGGAGCCTGGGCAGCCAGGGAGGAACAGAAAGCAAGATCCTTTATTGTACACAGTACAGAATGTAATGCAGCTTTGCAGGAATTACATAGCCCTGCTCGAGTAGAGATTATTTCAGATCAGTCCTCAGATTAACCCCTAGACCTGCCACACCAAGCACATGGTTAAAACCCTGTCCCCGCGGTGGGGCTCCCACAACCCTATGCTCCCTATGGATACAGGCCACCGCAGCCACCACAGGGAGCGCAACCAAGTCTACCCAGAGTTAATCTTCATACTTCCCAAAAAAAGAATGAATCAGTCAAAAAAAAAAAAAAAACCCAAAAAATAAAATCCAACCAAAGCTAACTAAGGAAGAGAAAAAATTTCCTATACAGCATTTACAACAAAAACATATAGCCAGTGGGGGTGGGGGGGTAAGCGGGTATGGATATATGAGAGGTGGAGGAGTGTTAGGAGGCGCAGCGGGGAGGGGGGAGCTGGAAGGAAGTGGGATGGGGGACCCCACCGTCCCTGCCCATGGCGGCCCTACAGCCCAGCTCCGAGGCCATGCCGAGCAGGGGGAGCGCAGCTGAGCCGGCACCGGGGTTCAGCCCTGGCTCCCCAGGGAAAGAGAAATCGAGCAGTGAAATGGAGTGGACCAGATACTTCAGCAGCCGTCCCCGTGAGCTGTGGGCACCAAGGGCTCCCACCGCAAATGTGACACGGCAAAGCCAGGGTGAGGGGGACATCCCCAGGGGCCCCGGGAACAGCAGCCAGGCTGCAAAAAACAGCTTTGCCTTAAAATACAAAAAATCTACAAAAATCAGTTTAGAAACTTTTTTTTTTTCCTAAAACATCAAAAAAAAAAAAAATAAAAGGGAGGGAGATAGTGTCAGGGGTCTCCTCCCCTGAAATGCAACCCATGGCACGCAGCTGGAGCTGGGGAGGAATAGTGAGAGGGGCACGGAAAGGACCCGGGGGGGCGCTGGGAAACTGTCATATCAGGTTATATCACCAGGGAGGGGCAGTTCGGGAAGAAGGCAGAAGGCTCCTTAGGGTTGGGGGTAGGATGCTGCATACATCAGCCCTGGGGTGCTGGCCCAGGCAGCCCCCCCATCCCTCCTCTGTGCAAATCAAAGCCCTTTCCACCACACAAGGCAGCTACGCGGATCGCGCTGGATGCAAAGCAGATTGTCGTGACAAGTGGCCAGGTGGCCACGCCGGCTAAGCCCAGTACCAGGGCGCTGCTGGAGCCACGGGCCCCTGCGGTGCTGGCAAGGAACAGGGGCTGGGTCAGAGACTGTGTTTTTAGCTCCCATCACCCCAGAATATCACACCAGTGCTTGGCAGGAGGTGCCAGCCACGGGCAGTCCTATGCACTAGCCCTTGGACAGTAAGGGTGGGAATTCAGCAGTGACACACACCGGGCATTTTAGATTCCTCAAATTCGTGTGTGCGCACGTGTGCAGTTTGTTGTTTGTGTGTTGGTGGTTTTTGTTTGTTTGTTTTTCCTTTAAGAACAGCAAAAAAATATTCTTTACAAAACCGTATTTGCCCAAAGTAGATGCGCTAGTGCTCGTGGCTCTGGGGCTGGCCGAGTCAGTAAGCGAAGCCCTCGGCGTAGGGAAGGCTGCCGCAGGGATCCATCTCCAGGAGGTATGCCGGGCTGTCCTCGAAGTGCGTCAGCGGCACCGTCTCCTCCTCAGGCACGGGGCAGTCGGGCTCCATCTTCAGGAAGGGACGCTGGTTGTCGGGGTAGGCCATGGAAAAGAGGGCATCAGGGTCGCAGACGAACTTATAGACGTACCGTTCGCCGGCCACCTGGGAGGAGGAGGAGGGATGAGAGGTGCCTGGCGTGACTGACACGGGACCTAGCCCCGCTCCTGCCGTGCCCCACACCCTCTGCCCACCCCCCCCACGACAGCGGGTCACACCTTCTGCATGATGCCCTTCTCGTAGTAGTAGCGCAGGGAGCGGCTGAGCTTGTCGTAATTCATGGCCGGCCGGTTCTTCTGGATGCCCCAGCGCCGTGCCACCTGCGGGGAGAGAGGCAGCAGCTGTGAAGGCTCCATCCAGGGCTGGGGGCTGGATCCTCAAAGGAAATCACAACCGAAATGTGGGGGTAGGGGCTCAGTTCTGGGGGTTGGAGCACCCAGGGGTGAAAGCATCACCACGGTCCTGGAGCAGCTCCCCGCCTGCTGCCACAAATGCTCCAGCTCCAAGCGCCTGCCGCCACACCACCACCACTGCCAAACCGGGGGCCGAATTCAAAGACATTTGATTAGGGGATCCTGCCAAAAAAGCCGCTTCAAAAAACCACAATTTCCATGCACGGCATAAGAGATATTATGGGTAATTACCCACAATGCGCAGCTCAGCGCTGCAGCTGCTTTCAATTAGTCCCCAAACAGCTTCTTCCTCTGTGTCACCCTCCCGCAGAGCCGCTCGGCTCTGGCACAGCACCGCGCCACCGCCGGGGACCCGGGGCGAAGGATGGGGGCGGTTTGGGAACGGGGGAGCTGCGGTCTTGGCAGGGCACCCGAGGTGTGGCACAGGGGCAACGCCAGCACGGCTGGCCATGGCTGGCGGCTCCCCGTGCCGAGAGGCAGCAGCGGAGGTTAAAAGGAAATTTCCACGGCTGCTCAGTGCAGACGGGCAGTTGGCTTTTCCCCCCTCGCCCTCAAAAGCTGCCCCCTGAGTAAGGCACATGTCTTGTTCCAAGTGCAAGAACGAAGGGCTGTGTTGCACGGGAAGGATCCATCCCCCTCCTCCCTGCACCCCCCACCTCCTGCACCCCCAGCTCTGCCGTGCCAGGCGCTGGGGCAGGACCTGCCCCGTACCTCCTCAGGCTCGATCAGCTTGAACTCCATGCCCCGGCCAGTCCAGGCGATGAAGTGTGAGTTGGCGGGGTCATCCAGGAGGGTGACCAGGAACTGCCAGAGCTGCAGGGACCCGCGCCGCTGGTAGGGAGGGCCCTCGCGGTACAGGGTGGGCTCCTGCTTCACTTTACCTGCCCACACCAAGAAATGGCTGGTTAAAAGCCCCGGCTCTGCCCCTTCTCTGGGCTGTGACCCCCACCCAGGGCACGGGATGTACAGCAGCACCGGGCTGACCCCTGTGCCGGGACCCCCTGCACAGGATGAGGACAGAGGGAGGGAGAGGTGCTGGGGACAGTGCTGTAGGCAGGCGAGGCGTGGGGTGGGTGACAGGGATGGGGACAAGACACGGTGGTGATGCCGAGCAGCCACGCGGGACGGTGCTCGGCAGCTTTCAAGAGCACCACACTGGCACACCTTGGCCTTAAAAGCTCAGCCCAGCCCCAGGTCTCCCTCTATGAGCCCTGGTCCCCCTCAGCCCCTCCTCTGGGACCAGACTCTTACCCTCCAGCCTCTCCGGTACCACACACGTGTCATCAAAATACAATCGTGTGTCCTTTTCATATGAAAATCCTAGGGGAAAAAAAGACCCTCTGTGAGCACAGAGCACCTCCACCACCCCAGTCAGACCCAAAAAACCCCAAATTTGGCCCATTCCAGCACCAAGACCCCATCCCCCAATGCTGGGAGCAGCCCTATCCCCAGTTATTTTGGTGGCACCACACTGGCTCGCTGGCCAAGCACCACGCAGGTCTGTCCCCTCCTCACCCCACAGAGCCGGGAGAACCAAAACCCTCTTAGCAGCTATATCGGGCGCGTTATCCTGGATTACGCAGCGCTGCCGTGCCCCGGTGGCACGCTCGCAGGGGCCGGCGGCTGCGCAGCACAGACCCTATTTTTAGCAGTGGTGTCGGCGCTGCTGGCGCGCAGGCTCTCACGGGCACCGCCATGCTCTCGGGGGTGTCTTTGTGGGGTGCCCATCAGCTCTGCCTGCGCCGGGGGAGGGACGGGATAGGACATGCTGGGGATGCCCATGAGCACTCACCGTCATGGCTGCTGGGGAAGACGCCCCCCCGCAGGTACGAGGACTGGCAGTTAGGCACTTCTGCAAGGGACATGAAGGCAGCGTTAGGGATTTATGTCCCACGGGGCCCAAGTGCTCCACAGCGTGCTTCCCACCCCTGACCCCGAGCACATCCTGCAGCCAAGCCTGGGCATCTCACACCCTGGCAGACCCTAGGCCACTGCACCCACGCTCGGCTTTGCCCTCCTCCCCCTCCCCTCTGCAAATTTTTGGGGAAAACCAGTACGATTTACAGGGAAGAGGAGACACTGAATGAGTGTGAGGAGGAAGATTTAAGTCAGCTTGGGTTTTCATCACGTTATTTGGGTCCTGCGGGAGAGGAGGCATCACCGCACCTCCCCTGCCATCTGCTCAGCCATGCCACCCTCCATCCCAAGGTCAGGGTATTTTTAGGTCCTGAGGCGATTAGAGGATTTTTTCCGTGATGCTGGTGGGGTCTAGCAGCCAGAAATCACAGCTGGCTCCAGGCCAGGGCTACGGTGGGACCCGCGGGGTGCCGTGGGGCACCCTAGCTCATGACTATGGCATAGACCCCGCTGCATGGCATCTGGTGAATGCCTGCTCTATCCCCACTGGCTTTAGAAGTGAAAGAGAAGAAAAAGATACCATTTACCAGGCAAAGCAGCAGCCCAGAACCACGGGAGCCCACCATGTCTGCTGCGTGTGAGCTGCTGGTGTGACCCACATCACCCCGGGTGCTGGCACCTGGCTGCTCCCCCAACTTGCACCCACCTGAGTCGATGCAGTAGTCCCGGGGCTCCTGCTTGATGCCCATAGGGGGCTGGAAGCTGTGGCTGGGGGGGGCAGGCAGGCTGGGGCCACCGTGCTCATAGAGTGGGTCGTGGTACTCCTGCTTGAATCCCTGAGGGGGGTGGGGGGCAGCAGGGCCAAGGGGCTCGGAAAGCTGCCGGTGGTAGACGGGGCGGCTCTCCCCTGGGACCCCAGGCTGCGGTGGGAAGGGGTGGCAGGGCTCAGACAGCTGCCTCTGAAACCTGGGGGGACAGAGACATGGTGTTACTGAGGGGTGGCAGGGTCAGCAGGGGTCAGGCACACCACTGGCTCCCACCCCAGACCAGAACCCTATGCGGGCTTGGTGCCTTCAGCCCAGGGTGCTCCCAGGGTGGTTTGGGTAGCATTGTGTTCCCCCCACAGCGAGCTGGGATGGCTCCTCAGGAGCACAGCCACCACACGGGGACCCAGCAGGGCACTGGGGAGCCCCATCCCCCTCCAAGAGCTGGGGACACCCCAGCGGGGGAGCAGGACAGCGTGTGGGCCATCACTGCAAAGCACCGCACCGGGATGGCAGCCCTGAGCTGCAGCGGGGATGACTGGGTAAGAGTGAGGATGAGAAACAAAAAAAACCCAACCAAACCAAAAAACAACCACCCCACAACAGCAAAGTCTCTGTAAAGTGGTACAGTCTCCCCCCAGGGTAGGGGGCAGAACCACAGGGCTCAGGGGATGCTGCACCCAGGCTGGTGCTTGTGCAAAGCCAAATTCACTCCGCAGCCCCAGCTGGCTGCTAATCCGCCCGCGCCGCCGGGATTAAACCTTGAACTCAGCAGCAGGGAGCACTATTTTCAGCTCCGGGGTGTTGTCACCGCTGGCTCGAGCCCCAGCAGAGTCCAACCTGGCTGTGGAGAGTATGGGACCATCTAAAGGGGGTGCTGCCACATCCCCTCGCCCTCCGGCACCTTGAAAGGTGATCTCAGCGCCCGGCTCCTCTTGGCTGGCCGCACGCCATTTGGCTTGGTAACCGGAGCCCTCCCAGCTGCCGGGCTGGGATTACTCCATTTCCGAGCCGTGTCCCTCTGCCCTTCCTGAGTGAAACCCAAGCCCTGCACTGGCACGGTGCTTCCCGAGGGGTCGCAGCCAGCCCCGTGCATAGCTCGAAGGTCGCCCAGAGCCGAGCCCTGCTTTGCCAGGGAGGGATGCTCGCCTGCTGCGAGTGCGTCCCGAGGGTTTCCATGGTCCCACCTTTGCTGGGCTGCCCATAGGGGACATGCTGCCACCAGCAGCCATCACCAAAGCAAAGGGCATCCAGGAGGCCACAAGCAAAGCCGGAGTCGACGATGACTCGCGCCACGCTGCCTACTACTAACCTTTGTGCAAGCAAACCCAGGACAAGGGAGGGGACCAGAAAAGCCTCCAGGGACATGGAGGGGACAAAGGATGAAGTCATGACTTGGAGAGGAGGCAGGGAACAGAGTCTCTCCCTCCACAGCTGCAGAATCACAGGGATGCTGTGCAATGCATCAGGGGGATGCACAGGGGACCTAAGGACCAACCCTCAGCCTAGGGATGCTCGGGGGCAGGATGGGGATGCCTGCAGCTCCCCAGCCCGGCAGGGCTCAGCTCAGCTGCCAGAAAGCTGCAGTGGGTGGGAAAGAGGAGAGCAAGAGCCCTGACTCAGCACCATTGCCTGCTGCCGCAGGGATGGATGCAGCCAGCAGCTTCTGCCACCCTCACCTTCCCCCAGGGTGGGGGTGAGGTGAAGGGTCTGCCCCGTGTCCCCAGGGCTGGAAGGAGCAGGTCCCCATTCACAGGGAGCTGCCTTATGGGGAGAAAGAGCCACAAGACCCCAGTGGGAATCATAGAATGGTCCAGGCCGGAAGGGACCTCCAAAGGCCATCTAGTCCGACCCCCCCGCAGTCACAGGGACACTCCCAACTAGACCAGGTTGCCCAGGGCCTCGTCGAGCCTCACCTTGAATGTCTCCAGGGAAGGGGCCTCAACCACCTC
>JAOXNO010000052.1:26333784-26357426 GCA_028565335.1 Limnodromus scolopaceus
GGGTTGGTATTTAAATAAAAGGCAAAAAAAACCAGTCCTAGCGCTGCCTTCTGGTGAAGAAGGCAGGCGCTCCCCGTGCGTCGGCCTGCCTTCACCCACCGCTTCCATCCCCCCTGGAGAAGATGCTTGTGGTGGGTTGGGAAGGAGCCTCCAACACCTTCCTAGGACAAATCATCCCTGTTGTGCTTAGGGGGCTGTTTTCTCTCCCCGCCACAGAGCAGCGATCTGGGGATCCCCCGCAGCAGGCGGATGTCCAGGAAGCTGGGTGCCTCTGCACCGGGCTTAATCTCGAGTTCGGTTTCTCCTCTTCAGGAAAAAGAAGCTGCTCTTCTGGGGGGGGCCCAGCAGCATCGGCACTTGGCTTTTATGTGTAATTTTAACCTAAAAAGAAGTGAAGAACCCAGCTCCGTTAAGGGGCTCCCTGTGCAATCCCTAGCCCTGGGACCCCGGGGAGCGACGCGAGGGAGCCAGGCGCAGCTGAGCCAGCAGCAGGGACAGGAGCTGCTGCCACTCCCCAGCCGGGCAGCTAAATGCTTTGCTGCATGGGGGTACCAGCTACGGAAGCACCTCCGGATTTCTCCTCCAGGGAAGCTGCCTGCTGGATGGTGGGGGACCCCACTGCAACCCCCCCGCCTCCCTGGGAAGGGCTGGTGCTGCATCCCACCCGCCCGGCAAGGGATGAGCATGTCCCTGGCCCCACGGCTCCCATGGTGGCTTGCCATGAGTCCAGGGCCAGCATGGGCACAGGCAGAAGTCGCAGGTGGCCAAGCGCTGTGGCCGCCCGCCAGCGAGCGCAGGAGCCTCTCTCCAATTCCCGAGGCTCTGCCACGCCGCACGGGGAGCCGAAGGTGCCCGCGGTGCTGCCAGCCCCTGCCCATCCCGGCTGCCCACAGGGACTCACGGTACAGGACGGCTGCATCCAGGGTTCCCCGTCCACCTGCATGGGCAGCAGCTTGGACGTCCTGCAAGGCACAAAGAGAGGAAACACAGAGTGACACAGGCACCAGCTTTTGCCATCGGTCAGGTGCTCAGCTGGGATGGGGGCAAATACCTGATGGTGACAGATGAACACTGGGCCAGTCTCTTCCCAGCGCTCTTCAGCCCCGTGTAGATCTGCCCCATCTCCATCGCGCCCTCCAGCCCTACCACCTCCAGGAGGTGGTCACTGAGATCTGCAAAAGAGAGGGATCCAAGTTGGTCCTCCCATCCCCGGGGATCCCCTGCCTTCTGCTGTCATTCGAAACATCAGGGCCAGCACAGCTGGGCTGCTGGCTGCCCCAGAGGGCAGCGGGGCTGGTGGAAAACACGGGGGTGTGTTCCACTGTCCCCTGAGACCACCGAGCTGGGCACTGGACAATGCTGCTGCCCAAAATCCCTGGAGCAAAAATACTCCTAGTCCGAGACAGAGTGCAGTCCTGCATGACTGCAGGGTGGCAGCCACCAGCCCCTCGACCGCTTGTTTGCGGTGTTGTATGAAATAGTGGCAGAGCCCTCCCTCCTCTGGGTGCCCTGGGGTGCTGTGGCCCCCACTGGGAGTTGGGATGTATGGGGGAATCCTCCCCAGGAGGGATCTGCTCAAATCCCAGGGCATCGCCCTTTTTTCCAGCTCCTCCTGCTCTTCCAGGCTGCCAGCAAAGGCACCCAACACTGGGGCAACCTGCTCCTCTCTCATTCCCTTCAGGGTCCTGTTTCACCCCTGGTGGACACCCAGGAGAAGCTCCCCAAACCCTGCCATGCCCTCCTGCCAACCCAAGTGTGCCCAGGGGACCAACCCTGCTGCCTCTTGCCACCCTTTGGAATCCTTGCTCTGTCCCGCTCCCTGCTGCCTGTTCCCATGGGCTTGCCTGGCGAGGGATGGCTGGTGACAAGCTGGGATGGCTGGTGACACCACTGTCTTGGCAGCCACGTAGCAGGGGGCTCTTTTCCACCTCAGCCCCAGGCCGTGGGCGCTGGCAGGTAGAAAATACGGGCACTTTGCTTATTTTGCTGGCTGCTTTCTAACCCACTGCTCTCTGCTGGGGAACGCTGCCAGCCCTTTGGGCCGCCTGCACCCTGCCCGTGCCCGCAGGGATGGCTCTGGAGGACGCAGCAGTGGGTGCGAGGTGCCAGCACAGCAGCCATGCTCTTCCCGGAGCCCCTGGCCAGGCTGGCAGCACTGCAGCGCAGCCCGGGAGGATGCTTACAAAAGTCCCTGGTGCCAGCTCTGCAGCTCCACTTCCAGCTCCTCCTCTGCAGGAGAGGGCACCCTGCCAGCCCCGCAGGGCAAGGGGCTGCCCAGCCTCACACCCGTGAGGGGTCCCACCCGGGCACCCCCTGAGCCACCACCCCCAGAGGGTGGGGGGAGTAGGGGCTGGCAGGGTGTGGGAGCCACATCCTCTCCAGCCACCACAGGCACCAGGCAGGCACAGCCACTGTCCTTTGCCAGCTTGGCCAGATCATTGTTGGGGTCACCCTGGCACCCCAAAAGACAGTGAGCTGAGAGCAGCCCCTGCGGCACTATTGCCCCAGCGCCACGTGCGCCGAGACACAGCCAGAACTGGTGGCCACCCTGCTCCCCTACGCTAGCCCCGCACACCCCGATCGCCCCCCGGCCATGGTCCCACCGCTCACCCTGCACGCAGAACTTGAGCTCCTTGGCATCGGTGACCACGGTGGCATGCAGCTTTTCTGGCGCTTTCTTCCCCAGCCGGTTGTAACTGCGCTGCTTCTTGGTCTCGCCCCAGAGGTTGGAGCCGCCGTACATGCTGGGGATGTTGAGGACGGCGATGCCCTCCAGGGACGTGTTGCTCAGGTCTAGCAGGGTCCCATCACACTGCCAGGCACACGGGCGACAAGCCTTGGGGTCGGGGGGTGCTGGTGCCTGGCACCGTGGAGCCCAGCCTCCTTTCCCCAGCTGCCCACCGAAGGAGTGGGGACACCGAGCGTGGCGTGCCCCCAGGCGGTCCCCAGAGCAAACGTGCCCCAGGGGGACGTGGGCAGCCCCAGGGCAGCCAGGGCTGGAGGGGCAAACAAATACCCCCTGGCTTTGCTTTTCTAGGGCTGACCACCACCACCTCCCCTTCCTTGTGCTGCTTTCCCCTCTACTTCAATATGAATTTCACTACACGTCCAAGATGGTGGTTTCAAAAAGCAAATTCCTATGGGAGCACATAAAACCTTGGCTAGTCTTGATGTTACGACCCAAAATAGGAGGCAACAGCACTTCAACCCCGGAGCGACCCCTATCCAAGCATCTCCAGTATGTGCTTCCCCACCTCCCCTTGTTAAAATCAGCCCAAAAGAATCAGAAAGTTTGGCTGCTCAAAAACGAACTTAAAGCAGTTTGTCTTCACGTGCCACTTGGAGACGAGAAATGAGGCTTATTTTTACCACGCTGCTGGTGAGCGCCGGGCACGCCAGCCACACACACGTGGAGCTGGGTGCGCACACAAGCCAGCATCTCCCTGCGTTCAGATCTGCCTCCCCTCCCGCTCTGCCATCTTATTTTTAGCCCTGCATTGACAGCACAAGGCAGGAATCTTCTGGTTTGAGAGTGAAAAGCTGTCTCCCCGAGGCTTGTAAAGGATGTAAAACCTCTCGTTCTCAATACATTTTAATATGATTTGTAGGAGCAGACCCTAACAGCCTGGGCACTGGAAACTGAGCGAGAGGACTCTGAATCCTCACAGGATGGACAACACATCCCACCCCGGCCGAGCCGAGCGTCTCCCTTGGCCACAGGCATCTCTCCTGCCTGCGAGGCACCGGGTGCCGCCTTGGCTGCGGTGGCATGGGAGCAAGTCGGCTGCCCAGGGCTACCTGGGCTGCCTCCTTTCCAGGGATGCTGCGGGAGCCTATTGCTGCCCGGGGCCACGCGGGGCAGGCAGGACCAGGCTGCATGCAGGGAGTGATTTCTCCCTGTGTAGCCCTCCCCCGTCAGCGTGCCAGCGAGCTACAATGGGCTCTTTGAGCAGGGGCAGCTGACGGCGCGCTGGCAGCGATGCTGGAAGTAGAAATTTGCAGCTGGGGAAAAAGCAAATTCATTTCCAGGAGCTGTAGGGGAAGGAGTGCCAATTTCCAAAACAAAACTGCCATTTCTCTGCAAGGCTGACAGTTGCCTGGGAGCCGGAGGGAGGACAGGCTGCCGCTTTCAACTTCAAATACTGTGGGATTAACGCTTTCCTGTCGGCGTGGCGCAGCCAGTGCCCACACGCTGCGCTGGCAGCACGCGGGGCACCTCGCAAGGACCTGGGGGCACCTCGCACCCATTGCTGGCAGCGCTGAACCCCGCAGACATGGACTTTCTCCACACTGGGATGTTGGCGCGTGGCTGGGGAAAGGGGGTGAGATGGCTGTGCCCCTGCTCCTGCCCTTCTCCACCAGCTGCCAAGGGCACAGCTACCCCCCTTCGGGCTTTGGGAAGGGATCAAACTTCCTGTGCAGAAACAGGCTTCAAAGTCCCTCTGCCCACGGCCGCACCAGCCGCACTGCCAGCTCCCTGGGCTCTGCCTGCTCTCTGCCCACTGCCAGTGACCCTGCGCCCACCGCCTGGTCCCACTCACACCAGCCCTCTGCAGCGAGCAACTCAAGCCTAAGTCATAAAAAGGTCGTTCATCCAGAAATAAGGAGAGGTGGAAGTTTACAGCAAAGCATGGCCCAAACCCTCCAGCACGAGCGGAGAAATGACAGTGCTCTTAGCAACCACAGGCCCTCCTCTCCGCTCTAATTAAAGGCTGTTTCCATGTCATTCAACGAGGGCTGGGAGCGGGCATGGAGTTTACAGAGAGACTATTCCAGGCACGCTCTCAAATACAGCTGGAAAGGGGGGAAAAATACAGGGCTATTCTTCTGCCTGCAGCTGGCCGGCTTTGCAGCAAGCACCATGCAGTGGAAGAGCGGGTCCTGCCAGCGACTGCATCCTCCTGCTGTCCTACAGGGTCAAAGCTGCCGCAGCACCCTCTCCCTGAACAGCCAAAAGCCCTGCCCGAGGGAGCCATGGGCGACATCCCCCAAAAAGCCTTTGTGCTGTGGCTGGAGCCAGGGACCATCCTGGGAAACTCACCTCCACCTCGACGTGGTCGTGGAGCTTCTTGCAGGTGGCCGCAAAGGTCTCCGATGTTCCAAATTCAAAGTACCACAGCTTGTTCTTCATCCTGGGGCACAGAGCAGCATCAGCATCCTGCCCGGGAGGATGCCGGCAGCAGGATGGGCTGCCAGAACCTTTCTGGAGCCATCGTGATGGGGACGTGAGCCATCGATGGGGACATGAGCCATGGAGGGGAAGGACTGCTGATGGCACGGCCCCATGGAGCTGTGCTGTGGGACAGGGGGTGGCTCAGGTGGACGTGGCTCTGACACACTGTGGAGGGGAAGGATGCAGGTGCTCGGAAGTCCCTCAGCACAGGATGGGGTGCCTCCACCGGCCTGCAGCAGAATTGAGCGTGGGCTGTCACCTATCAACAGGGATGCCGGGGACAGGGTAACCCACAGAGGGGATGTCCCCCACCTCAGCACCCCGCCTGTCCCCCTCCCGGCACCCTGCCAGGCAGCCCCTGACCACCGCTCATCCCCTGCGTCACTGCTGTGCGGGGCTTCGAGGGGGAGTTGTCAGCCGAGGGGACTTGCATTTCAGAGCAGAGCCAGAGGCTTTGGTCCACCCGGGGTTTTTCGAGCAGGTATTTCTGAAGGTGGGGAGGGGGGGTCGCAAGCCGCAGCTCCCGCTGCCATTGTGCCGTTTCCACCCCCCCCGGGCAGAGGGGGAGCGAGCTGCGACCTGCTGCCTGCCCTGCCCTCGCTGCTTGGCCTGCTCCTGCCGGTCCTGGAATTCTGGGCTAATTATAAAGCTTGAATGAAGGTAATTGGGCACGCGGCCAAGTTCGAGCAGCCACCACGCTGCACAGGGCCCGAAGGAGCACCCCCCGGACCCCCGCCGTGCCTGGCCCCTGTCCCCAGCTGTGCCTGGCGTGTCCCCTGCCCATCCCCTAAGGTTGGCCAAACACCGCGCCGCCTCCTCGGGGCTGCTGCCGGTCCGGCGGGGAGAGCGGGGCAGGCTCTGGCACGTCCCCTCAGCGCGGTGTGTGGCAGCGGTGGGGTGTCCCCCTGCACCTCGCTTTTGGGGACGCCAGACAGCCCCGCAGCGGTGGCGGGGACCACGGGCAGCCCTTACCTGCTGTTGAATTTCTCGGGGTGCTTTTCTCGCATGATGTGGAAGCGGTGGGCGATGGAGGCGTCCTGAGGGGAGAGGGAGCGCAGAGAGGTGGGCGGCACAGCAGGGAACTGGAACCCCTCCTCTGCGCCCCACCAGCACACGCCAGGGTAAGGGGGCTCTGCTCTTCGTCCCCACCACCAGCCCCGGTGGCACAAGGGGCGCAGCACGGAGCCTGTGCTGAGGCGAGGGAGGCACCCTCAGCCAGGCTGCTCGCAAAGCATTGAACAGGCTCGTTAAGCAAGACATAATTAGCACACTTGGCCTCCTTCCCGCACCTGCATCAAGGTGATGCTGAGGGAGGGAGGAAGGGCTACTGGCAGGGCGGTGGGACTCCAGGGACACCCCAGGGCCCTGCACACCAACAGCTCCCCTGGCAGGGTGGCAGCTCTCCTGAAACGCATCACAACCCCTCCTCTGCAGCGTGGCGGGCGTTTAAGCCCAACTCAGAAGCTACCACCAAATGCCACCTGCAGTGACACCCCCTGAGCTGATGTGAAACTGGAAGCATCCCGCAACGCTGCCACATGGGTGACCCATGTCGGGTACACCGCTCGGACACCCCCGGCCCAGGACAAAAATGCTGCAAGCCCCTGGGAAAAGGAGTGCTTTCCACTCTGTCGTTCCCCCAAGGCCTTCTTGCTCCCAGGATCGATCCTGGGGCTGGGGAAAGCCTCCGTGGCACAGAGCTGCCATCCTCCCCAGGCTCCCTAACCTCCCTGGGTTAGGAAAACAAGGGGGAGTGCAGGTCAGAGCACCAGGGCTCTGCCCGTGGGTGAAAAGCTTCAGGTGGGTGTCCAGCAGATTTCAACCCATCCCCGGGACCCCAAACTTCCCTGAACCTCATTTAAGCTCCTCACACCCTTGCTCTTGCAACATTCCCAGCTGGGAAGAGAGAGATATCGTGCCTCTTTTTGCATTTAAGTGCTGCCATTACAAATGAGAATAAAACCAGAACAACACCAAGAGGCAGGGGGAGGTTGGGAACACGAGCAAGGATGAGCAGGGAGGGAGAGTCCCTGGCTGGGGAGACTCAAGCTCAAATGCAGACACTTTTGTGGTCTGAGGAATGTCACCAGGAACCGGTCCCTGCTCCTGGGAATTAACTTGGGGCTGGCTCGGAAGAGGGCTCAGGATGAGTCTCCAAGGAGACAAGGGAGGGCAGCATGGGGGGCTTGCACCCCTTAAGTGCACCTGCCGGGCTGGATTGATCCAGCGACTTCCCGGCAACCAAGGCACTTCCCAACTGGCTGAGTGGGAAATGCCCCTGGGAACCCGCTGATCCTGGTAGGTTTGAGGCTGTGGCCGTGCTGGGGTGACAGCTCCCGTGCTCCGCTGGCCTCTGGAGCTCTTCCCTCCACTTTGACGTGGCCAGGCAGCTCCGGTGGACGTGGCATGGTCTGGGCACCGATTACTAGCCCTGTGCTGTGCCCCTCTCTCCAGCTAAAACCCTGTGTGCTGTGGTCCGGGCTGGCCCTCTGGACCCATCCCTGCCCGCGGTACTCACCACCCCAATGGAGAAGTAGTTGTTGATGATGGTGGATGGGACAGGGTCTCCGTTGGCCTCTCTGTCACTGGGAATGACGTCTATCTGCCAGCGGTCCAGCATCACCTCCGTGCTGTGCTCAATGTCTTTCAGGACCTTCATCAGGTTTCCTCCTTCATAGCCTGTAACGGAAAGAAGGTGGGTCTCTGAGGAGGGTGAAGGAGGACGAAGGGGAGCGCAGCCATGTCACGTGGGGCTGGAGGCAGTTGGGCGCCAAGCACTCAGGGCAGCCTGGGGCTGCTGCTATGGCACCAGCGAGATGCCCAGCTTGTCCTTGCAGCGCTGGCAGAGATTTCAGCTAACAGCATGGCTCTCCCAGAAGAAAAAGATTTTTGGGCAGGACCTGGCCAATGGGGCTGTGTTTTTTAGAAGGGGTTAGAGGCACCCTCAGGAGGCACCAGGGCTGAGATGCAGTCCCAAAAGCCTGGGGCCTCCCTGAGGACAGCACCCACCCAGCCACACCGGATGGTCCCTGTGGGCCGGCCACCCCCCAGGTGATGCTCGCCCAGCCTCACCTCCTCCCCAGCGCAGGCACCGGGCCAGGTCATTGCCTGTTCCCAGCGGCAGGACGGCCACCGGCGGGTGCTTCGCCAAGTTCGCTTTGTCTGCAAGGCAAGGGGAAAGAGAGGTTTGGGGCTGAAAGTGGGCTCTGCCCCTCTCCAAGTCCCTCCTCGGCTGGCACCCCAAGTTGGGGGAGCCCAAGGGTGATGTTGTTGGCCCCGCTCTCACTGGGGGTATATGGGGAACCCCTGGCAGATTGCTAAGGACACGGGCAGACAACGCTCTGTGGGAGCACGGTCGCTCCTCACTCACCTATGCAGTCCAGGATCCAGCCCACTGTGCCATCGCCTCCACAGGCTAGGACGCGGAAATCTGGAGTGTCCCGAAAGAAGCTCAGCCTGGAGAGAGCCAGGAGAAACAAGGGGTGACGTAGGGGAGCAGGGACCAGTGGGAGGGGGCAGAGGATGGGCTGCAGCATCTCCATACCCTGGTGCGGGCCCGCCACGGTCCAGGTTGTACACTTGGCGGGGGTTGAGCAAGTAGTGAAATTTCCGGAGGACCCTGGGGAAAGAGAGGAGTGAGGGATGGTGCGGAGGTGAGTCCCACTCTGGGGGTGGCACCGGGGCAGCTGGAGGGACCGGCAGCCCCCGACCCCAGAGGGATGCTCTCCCTGGGCAGGACCCCACCTACCGCTCCCCTTGCCTTCCTCCGCTCTTGGGGTTCACAAGCACCAGGAGGGGGTGCGTCCCGGGTCGGGGGCTGATCTGGAGGGCAGAGAGGGCAGCTGCAAATGCCCGGCCACTGTGGGGCTCGGCGCGCAGCTGCGGCAGAGCTTCCCGGCAGCCTGGCATGGGAGCATACCTGCAGACCTTGCCCATCCACCGTGGTGGAGTTGAACTTGAAGCCCTGGTTGTCCTCGGGGCTGGTGCTGGCAGGGGAGTCACTCTCTGATCTCCGGCAGTGGGACTGCCTGTCCTTTGGAGAACAGAGGTGGGGATGCACACGCCACCCCGAGAAGGCAGCAATGCCCTGCTGGGTCCCTGCCACCCGGCAGCAGGGAGGGGGCACTTACCAGGACGATGGGGCAGATGTAGGAAGGCAGCAAGATGTGGTCCCGCAGTGGGCCCCCGTCGCACTCTGGCTTCACGTGGGAGGCACATTTGTTGTGGAGCTGTAGGGGATTGGAGGAAGGGATGTTGGGCAGGAGACACCGGGCCACATCCTCTCTGTGACCCTCTCCTCCCCCGGGGCCAGCCGCGCGGGGTGCACCCTGGGCTCCCCGCACCCACGTACTCACTGTGACTTGGCACCAGACGCAGTGCAGGCCGGTGATGCCCTGGTAGCACTTGATGCTCTTGTGGCATCTGTCGCACTTGACGGGGGAATTGCCCTCAATCCAGGTGTGCTGCATCACCTGCGGGGCAGGGGGGAGCACTGCGGGCGCAGCACACACGCACCCGCTGGCATGGGACCCGCTGGCATCTCCTCTCTGCTAAGGGCTGCCGCTGTGATTTTCATCGTGCAGGGATGCTGACTGATCCAAACCAGCCCCTCGCACAGCCATCTTCCCTCCCTGCCGCTCCATGCAGCGCAGCGGGGCCACCCGTCTCCCACCCAAAGCTGCAGCAAACCTTGAGGGTGGGGGTCCTGCGGGTCCCCAGGGGCTGGGGATGGAGCACACCCTGCCAGGCTCTGGATGCTGGGAATGCTCACGCTACCCAAGACCTGAGGGGCAAATCCCAGGGGAAAAAGCCACGGGGAACCAGGGTAGGAGACTGAGGGGGCAACTGCTGCCGGCAGTGCTGCCTCCAGGAGTGCTCTGTGGGAGACCCACAAGCTCAGAAATGCGCCAGCTGCCTACTCACGCTTGTGTTCCTCTTGGATTTCATGTAGGTGCTGATGCAGGAGGCGATATCTTTGGACACACACCTCTCGTGGACAGTGTACTTGCAGACTGGTGGGAGAGAAGAAGATGGTGAGCATCACCCCTCAGCACAGGCACTGCCCCCTCCTCGCTCACCCCAGGCACCCACACCGACAGGGACCGGTTCCCTCTCCCTGGGGCGCTGGGATGGGGTGGGAGACAATGGCTTGGGGGTGCAATGGTCTGGCAAGGGCCCACAACTCACAGGAGCAGCAGAGCCCTTGCTTGCGGACCCCCAGCAGCATGGTGCGGCAGAAGTTGCAATAGGCAGGTTTCTTGAAGTGTTTCAGCCTCCAGGCGTGCTGCCCGTCGTCCTTCACGTTCTGCAGTGCAGGAGAGCAGAAGGCCGGGGGGGGTCACTCCCCTGCCAGGCATCCTAACCCGCCACTTTAATCAGCTTTTCATTCCATAAAAGCCCCCAACATGTCTGCGGGAGTTCGCTCCCAGCAGGACATGGGCTCCTCCTGCTCTCCTTCTCCCTGGTGTTCCCCCGAGCATCCCTACCACTGCATCCTCCTTCTCTCTGCGCACGTCCAACTCTGAGCACCAAGCTCCAGCTCCCCGTGGTCCCTCGGCACAGCCCAGCTGTGGGGATGCTCTGCCAGTGGCCGATGGGAAAGAGGTGACCCCACATCTGGGGCCAGGCTACAGCCACGACAGGGTGACCAAAGCAAGCCTCTTGCATCTGGGTCCAGGCACGAGGCATTTAAAATTCCTTGTTTTCTTGAATCGTCCTGCCAGAAAACCTGCCTTCCCCCCACCTCCCCATAGCAAACACCAGGCTGGACGAAACACCAGGGGAGCACAAACTCAGATTTTCCCTGCCAAGCCATCATCCGATGTCCAGGAATGGACCTCGATGAAACAAAGCCCAAAAAGATGAAAAAACAACGCAGGGAAATAAGGCGGGGGGGTCCCAAACCATCCCACCTCTGCTCTTTGAAGCTCACACCAGGAGAGGAGCTGGCATTTTAGGTGCTCATCTTATTTTCTGATTAGATATTCATCAAAGCGGGGTATGCTAAGATCCCAAGGAGTGAGCCCAGTCTGCTTGTGCACAGCAGCTGGCAATGACCACAGCTCAAAACTGAGCTTGTGAGGATTTGGGGGCGAAGGCCGGTCATTAGAGGCGGGGTGGGGGTGTCTGGGGCCGGCGTGGGGCTGTGCGGTACGTTGCCGGTGGTAGGGTGCCCTCCCGTGGTCCCTGCACACCCTCCATCAGTGCCAGCCCCAAGCTTTCCCCCGCCAGCCGGCAGGGCGGCTGGATGCGCCCGAAGCAGGTCCCCACACCGGCACTCACTGTCTCCATCCCCAGGAGGACCAGTAAGGGGATGGTGGTCATGCCGCCCCGGATCCACTCCTCAAGCGTCACGGTCCCGTCATGGTCATAGTCGATCTCCTCCATCATCGCCTTCAAGATCTGGAGGAGGGGGGACATACGGTGACCCAGTGATGCCGCCCGTGAACCCCGGCTGCCGAGAGCCCCCGTGGTCCCCCTCTCACTCCCCAGCTCTGGCACTCACGGGCTTCAGCTCGGTGGAGTCCCACTCCAGGTACTCAGCCACATGCACCATCTGGTTGATGATACGATCCAGCTCCTGAGCACAGAAAGACGATGGCACCCGGCACTTGGGGATGGCACTCAGGGAGCAGTGTGTCCAGCCTCAAGGCCCCAAACTGGGGACGTATCAGGTCTATGTCCTGATACGCCCAAGGCTGCCCTGGACCCCCGCCTGCACAGGGGGCCAGCGACACCCCACTTCTCAGTGGGTGCTGGGTGCTGCTTTCTCCTCTGAAAGTCTGCCAGAAAATCTGCAGCGGGTTTTCCCTTGGGAAAATTGCTCTGATAGAACAGATTTTTACTTGCAGCAGGTTTCAAGGGGGATACCCAAAGGACAAAGAGGGAACATCCCAGGGGGGATGCTGTGCATGATTTTTCCTTTTCCGAAACACCATGACCTGACGTAGAGCTACAACTACTGGTGGGTGGATTTTCTGGAGCTGCTGCTGGATGCTGCAGGGCTGGTGCTCATCCCCCAGCCCCATGGTCCAGCACTGCAGCAAACGCTGCTGCCTTCCTCCTCCCCTCCCCTAGCCTTGCTTAGCTCGGAGTGCCTCCCCGGAGGAGTGGGCACCCCAATAGGACCCGGTGTGTCTCTGGCCCCTTGAGTGGCCCTGGCTTTCTCTCTGGAGGGAAGGCTTACCGAGCTGTCCAGGAGGCCATTTCCATCAGTATCATAGAGGCGAAACATAACTGAAGGGAGAAGAGATGCCAGTGGGTGGTTAAAGCCCAGCCCTGGGGCACCCCAGGCAGCCCGTGCTCGGTCCCGGGGCTGCGGGATGGGAGCCCAGGGTCCCACTTACACTCCAGCTTGTCCTCTGCCCGTCCCCTCTCCAGCAGGGACAGGTAGCAGACGATGTCCTTCAGATGGACCACCTGGGACAGGGGGGCGGCGGGCAGGGGGGGGGTGGCTTTCAGGGAGCTGTGGCTCTTCCGCAGGCCGAAGGGCAACCTCTTCTCCCCACTCCACGTGCCTGCAGGCAGGGAGCGAGGGATGAAGGCCATGCACAGGAGGATAAGGAGCCATCGCAGCTGGGACATGGGGCTGGCAGCTCGTGCTAACTTCACGCAAGGACCCATCTGGTGTGGGGCAGGTAAGGTGTGGGTGACACGGGGCCGGGTGCCATGGCAGAAGCAGGGCTGGGCACACAAGGGGGACACGGGGCTGGGTGCCGTGGCAGGAGCAGGGCTGGGCACTGCCAGTTGGTCCCTGGGGCGCAGACCCCCACATCTCTGGCACTGTGGATGCAGGTGGGATGAGAGTGGTGGGAGCCCAAGGGGATGTGCCCTGCTGGGGACAAGCACCCAGACAGGAGGAGTGAGAAGCTCGGCTGGCGGCGGGGTGGCTTGCCGGGGTGCGGGGACAGCCCACGTTGCCGGCGGCAGCCTTCGGCAGATGGCTGCTCCTGGCAGAGAGGCCCTTCCTAGCACCCCCCTCCTCAGTGGCTGGCAGGAGCTGGGCTGGAGGCAGCCGTGACTCACCGCTCCGATCTCCCCTCGCCAGGAGCTGCTGCCAGGTAATTAAGACATTGCCTGTCTCTGAGGGACAGAGTCGGCAGCTTAAGTTTGCAAGGCAAAGGTGTCAAGATGCCAGGAACCCACCGAGTTTGGAAGGTCACCGTCACCACGCCGGGGACCCGATCAGCAAAGTGTGACTCCATGGCTTGGGAAACTGAGGAGGGCTTGTCACTGCTGGTGCCCCCCTTGGAGCTCCAGTCGAGCTCACCTGGCGACTGAGGGCTGAGCAGGGACCCGGAGGAGACCTTCGAAGAGCCCGAGGAGTTGTGAGCAGAAGGGGTGCCGGTGGTGGACTTCTGGGAGGACGACCTGGACCAGCTTGGGGAGGCGTTGGGGATTGATGCTGGGGTGAGGGACGCTGGCTGTGGCTCAGCTGCATTGCTGTGACAGCTCTTGGGCTCAGGGGTGTGTCGTCCCAGGGCACTTAGGAGCATTTTCCCGTTGATCCCTGCAAAGCAGAGAGATGCCCGTGGGCAGGGTGACATCAGGGTGCCTGTGCCTGGCAAACCCCTTCCTCCAGAAACCCTGCCTGCGTGCCTCTCACTTGCCCTTGGGTCTTCTTTGCTAGCCCCAAAGCCGGCTAGTACCCCAACCCCAGGGGTCTCTGAGGGGCACTGCTGGTGGCCCCTCACCCTCCTGCCTGGCCCAGCGGCTCCCAGCAGCGCTCCCATCCCCAGGTGCCGGCCACCACGGCGCTTGGGACCAGGCAGGGAGGACGTGGTCCCCCAACCACCATGCCCCGACATGGCAGCCGAGCGCCTGAGGAGGGTTCTCCCTGTTCTTTCGCAGTTTGTAGCCCTTTCAGCAGGTGTCTCCATGCGCTGTGAACCCACTCGGGCAGGGACCGGGGATGGCAGAAGCTGGGTGCCTGGCACACCTCCCCTGTTCCGGGCACAGCTGTGCGCTTGGTGGCTGCCCGTGCCAGTACCTGTGACAGGGGCGCGGGCCACCTTGGTCTGGATGGCGATGCCAGCATCGAGTGACTCTGGCTACGAATGCACAGAGGAAAGGGAGGAATCAGCGCAATGGCGCCCCGTGGGTCCCCCACCCCAGGGAAGCCCCCTCCTCCCTGGAGCAGCTCGGGGGCCCTGAGAGCCTATCCATCAGATGGGACAGAGCTGAGACGTGTGCTGTTGCCACCCACTACGGTTGTCACCCTGCAACCTTCACCCCCCGTGGGGCAGCGTGGGAGCGAGCCCCGCATGCGGCGGCGCCGTGGCTGGGGCAGGGTGGGCTCACCGAGGGCGTTGAGCTGCGAGACACCGGGGCTCTGGCGCTGGGTCTCGGGGGAGGCTTGGCATATCTTACGCTTGAAGGAGGTGAAGAGGTGTTGGCAAAGTTCTTCAGGCACGTCCGCCTCCAGGTAGGTCTTCATGAAGAGGCGAAAGCCCTCGTAGTCGATGGGCTGGGAAGGGAACAGAGGAAGAGGATGGAGGGCACTCCATGGGGTTGCAGAGCTTCCAGCCCTGGGCCCCCCCTCACCGGGCGCATCAGCTGCAGAGCCCTCCCCAAAACCACTGGCTTCCCAAATCCCAGCAGTGGGATATGACCTAAGGGGACCCAGAGGCAACAGGGCCAGAAATCCCCGGAGCCAGCTGGCTGCGTGGGGCTGGCAGGGCTGAGCCGGGCCGGCGGCACCGGGAGCAGGGATGGGAGCCGCAGCAGCCAGGGCAGGAGCTGGGGCAGCGGCAGGGAAGGGCAGAGCTGCGGTGGGATGGCACTTGTGGGCGGCGGGGCAGCAGCCAGCTCACCTGCCCCGGGGTCTGCAGCCAGCAGACACCCACAGAGGGTGGGCAGCTCGCTGGAGAGGCAGGAGGCTCTGACGGAGCTGGGTGCTCGGCTCCTGGCAAACGATTGAGGAACTACTTACAGACCTTCTAGCACAGCCGAAGGCGGCTGGGGGTGTTGGAGGCGGAAGGGTGTAACG
This sequence comes from Limnodromus scolopaceus, assembly GCA_028565335.1. Classification (NCBI taxonomy): domain Eukaryota; kingdom Metazoa; phylum Chordata; class Aves; order Charadriiformes; family Scolopacidae; genus Limnodromus; species Limnodromus scolopaceus. Next base: position 26,348,946 of record JAOXNO010000052.1, read on the forward strand.
AGCCGTGTTCTGAAAGACTCCTGCTTCCCTGGGGCAGGACACAGAGCAGCGGGACCCCCCGGCCCACTCCCAGCCCCTGGGGACTATTGTCCTCCCGAGGTCTCCTCGCCTCCTCTTTTCCCACTGGGCATCCCCATTGCATTAGGACATTGCCTTCCCGATGGCTTTTGTAGCCACAGCTGAAGCGAAGGTCCCATGATGTCCCCCTTGAATAGTGGGGTAGTTTTGCTGCCCCTCCTCTTCATGTTCAGCCCACTGATTTTATTGTGTTTCACCTCATTTCTAGTGATTACAGCCCCCACGAAAGGCTCTGTCCTGCTGGCACACTAATAGGTCTCTCTGAAAGCACTCTGAAAGCTAGGAAGCTTGGAAAAAATAACCCCAGCTTTGAGCAAGAAGGCACAGGGCCTTCCTCTGTCTCCACACTGGCGACAACAAAAGCATTTGCTCTTGGGGGAAGACAGAGTAAATCCCTCCTGGCTTTTCCTCCAAGGACATGCCCCAAATCGCTCTCAGTAAGGCAGGCAGCACGGGATGGCAGCAAGGCCGTGGGGTCCCGGCAGCATTGGTGGGATGGCTGGGCTGCCAGCCTGGTCCCTGGGATGGCCGGGGGCTGGGAAAGATGGGGAATAGAGATGTTCCCACCTGTGGGAACATCCTTCCCAGTCCTGGGAGCGTGGCCATGGGGAGAGGCAGGGGACAGACAGACCTGCCTTTTCCCAGCTGCTTTTAGCTGCAGGAGCTGGGCTGGGGAAGCTGGCAGGGGCGTGGGAGCTGCCAGCAGCATGGGGGCAGGCTGGAGGGGACACGGCCATACCTGTTCCGGGTTGTACCTCGAGAGGACACCGTCCCCGTGGAACTCCTCAAGGACATCCTTGAGCTTCTTGGTGGAATCTGGAGAGACAAAGGCATCACACTGAGCACGGTGCCTGTGAGCCCCCCTCGCCATCAGACCACCAGCAGGACAGTGGAGATGAGTTTATCTGCTGAATAAAAGATTTCTGGTTCCCTCCACGCCTGGGAAGGGGCCGCCCGTGCCCTGCTTTCCCCATCTTTCCCCCCACACTTTGAAGGGTGCTGTGGTTTCAGCCAAATTTACCAAAACCAGACTGACAGATGGACTTCCTTCCCCCCCCCCCTCAAAAGAGAGGAGAGGAAGATATAAGGAGACTTAGAAGGGCATATATGTAAAGCTGGCTGGCAGAGCTGGGTCCTCTTCCTCCTACCTATATGAAAATACAGACCCAGAGCAAAGCTGCAGCACTGGGTAAGGACGGCCCGGACCGATCCCCGTGGGGATGCTGACCACAAAGCCCGGCCGTCTCTGCCCCTGCCTCTCTACACAGGTTTTGGGGTGCTGACCCCGTGCTGAGAACATGGTGGCACCCCCTTGGCAGCCTGAGCCATCCCTGGAGCCTGCTCTGGGCTGCCCATCGGCATCTCCAGGAGGTGCCAGGAGGGAGAGGACTGGGAGGCAAAGGGGAACCCCATGCAAACCTCCACACAAATAGTAAACGGCCCATGAGTTTCCCTGGCTGGGTGTTCTCAGGGCTGGAGGGACATCGGTCCTTCCAAAACGGACAGATAAGGGAAAAATGGGAAAAAAGATGAAGGGGAGGGAATGTTAAGCCCTAACCTTCACACACATATCTCCAGGCACATCCATTTAAAAGGCTCTTGGACATGCCAGCCCTGTTAATTACTGTGAAATCCTCTCTCCAAGCTGGGGCTGTGCTGGCTTCTGCTCCCCCCAGCTGGGGATGGAGCTCGGCACTGGACCATGACTGTCCTGGATATCTAGGGCAGGTCCAGGGCTCGGAGAGCCCAGTCGGGCCAGCGTGAGCTCAAGGAGGGGGCTCCTGGCCCTCGGGCTGGGGAGGACCTAGGGGAGTACCCCCCAGCCCTGCTCCTTGCCGCAGCGCCAGGCCACCTTCCTGGGGAGGAGGCAGCTGCCCAGACTGCAGCCTTGCTTGCCAAACTTTCATTAACGAAACGAAGGAGCTGTATGTGTTCTGAGCTCAGTGTTACAGATGGCATTGTATGGTCTGTGATTCAAGCAAGCAGTTCTCCCGTTCCCTGGAGAGGCAGGATGAAAGTCAGACAGGGATGCTGTGCCCACACCTCTGCCCGCAGCCCTGCCGGGGACATCGGGGCTGGGGCAGCTTGCACTGGTGGTTTGGACCGGGAGACCGAGCCTCCCTGCGCTGTCAGCCCTGACCCGGTTCACCTCACCCCTACGATGCACAACAGCCCTGAGGACAGCTCAGGGAGGCTCACAGCCTCCCCTTTGCCTCCCACTCCTCTCCGGTGCAGCCACAGGAGCCTGCTCACCCCGGGGCTGTGCCGCCTCTGCAAAGCCATGCCCCTCAGCCCTTACACCCTGCCCTGCTCTCAGCCCCGTCCCGGGCCGCACCGCTTCCCCACGGCTTGCCGCAATGAGCGCACTCGCACGCCAGCTCTCAGGCAGGTAGGACCTTGAGGACCTGGGTTTGAATCCCTGGGCTTTGCCCAGGCTCCCTCCCCAGCTGCTCCCAACCCCAGGACCCCACGGCACTGCCACCAACCTCCTCGGCAGGAGCTGCAGGAGAGGCTTCCTCTGCAAAAGCACCAAGTAAAATTACTACAGAGGGTTGGCAACCCGAGGCGAGCCGTGGAGCAGCTCTGCGTGTTTAGGAAAAGCCCGTCTGCTTTCCTCGTTGGCATTTTGCTTTGCTAACAACCGTGGGAGCCGCCCGCCTTTGGAGGGACTGAGCCGTGCTCGCGTGTGCCTCCCCCCACACAGAGGGGCTCGTGCTCAGCTAAATCCTGCCGGGGGCACAAGCACGGGGACTCCTCTGCTGTGCCCCCTGCAGCTGGCGCTGGGGGTCGGGGACCTTCCCAGCCTCCCCATCCAACACCTGAGAAGTCATCTAGTTCTCCAGGAGGACACCAAGGATGTGTAGGACACCAAAAAGGGCACAGATCAGGATTTTTAAAACCCCTCTCCTTGTGCCAGGGGGGATACACGGGGGGTACGAGGTACTCACAATCTGTGTACTGCTGGAGCTGGGCAAACTCAGTGGGGCTGAGCGAGATCCACCCACCATCGCTCATCTTGGGGCGGTGCACCCCACAGGGGGACCACGAGTCACCGTGCTCCCCGTGCCAGGCTCGGTGCTGCAGGTCCCAGCCAGCGTGGTCACATTGGCACCGTGAGGGGCACAGGGTGCTCTTGGCTGGCTGGCACCATCCCGCTGAGCCCGCGGGCAGCAAATCCCAGTGTCAGAGCAGCCGGTCAGCACCTTCCTCCCTAGAGTGGGAACAGAAAGAGAGGAGGGGGTTAGTGGTGCCCAGCCCGCAGCAGGCAGAGGCTGGCTCCTGCCTGCACAGGCTGCCCTGCCATGGGGGAGAGTTCCCTACGGCACTGGGGGTCAGTGGGGATGGTAGAGGGGGGGTGTGAGCTTGGAAATGGGGTGCAAGGGTGCCTTCCCTGAGCTGACAGACGGGAGGAAGCAGAGCACTTGGCAAGCTGGGAAGGACCACGCAACTTGGGGTGATGCTTGGGGAGCACCGCCCCCCCTGGGGCTGGCTGGGCTGCCCCCAGTGCCTCTCCGTTCCAAGGAAAAGGCATTTCATTAAGGGGAGCAAGTAATTTTGGGGAGCTGCTGGGTCCCACCTGCCACACCACCCCCAGCCGGTGTCCCTAGAGATGGTCACACACTAAGGGGGGGGGGGGAGGGGCAGCAGAGGCAGGCACTTAACCCCTCATCTTCAGGACTTCCCCCCAAAACTGTCTGTGGAATAGACCTTCTCCTTCCCTCCAGCTGAGCAGGGCGGCCCTGCTGTCGGCAAGGAGACGTGGCCACCTCCTCGGGGCTTTAGGGATGCAGTCAGGGGAGCATCACTGCTTGGTCCCCAGAAAAAACCAATTTTCTTTACCAATGTTATTTTGGCTTTAACTCCAGCTGCTGCACGTCCTCCAGGATGAGACAGGGTCCAAGGGCAAAGCCCGTGGTGGCAGGGGAGGGAGCACTGCAAACTGCTATGGGGAGGACGGCAGCCCCCAGGCAAGCAGCGCAGTGCTGAGCACCCACCCCCATGGCTGCCAAGGGGTTTTCCAGCTGCGGGCAGTGACTGCACATCTGGAGAGAAGCCCACCAAACCCCCCAGCATGTGTTTCCTGGAGTTCAATGACACGGCTGCGCTTAGTCCTGCTCAGCCCTTTCCTCCCGAGAGCTGCAGTGTGGGGCCCATCCCGCTTCAACGCCCGGAGCTGCTCCAGCTCTGGGGGTATTGCTGGGTATGAGGCTGTGCCCCACTGGGGATGCTGCTGCCCGAGGATGCTCTCCAAGAGCTGGGGGAGATACTGCTGCCTGGAAAAGCTCCTGCGCATCTCCCTTCCCTCTGCCAGCAGGGACAGGTGCTGGGGCTCTTGTCCCTGGCAATCCCATCCCATGGCCTGGGACTTCTTGGCTACAGGGCAACGTGACTCCGAGGTTGCTGGGAGCACAGCGGGGACTGAGCTGGAAGGGGCTTGGGGACCCCCGAGAAGCTTCTGCTGCTCCTGCCCGGGGGGGCAGGGGGACGGCTGCCCCAGGGCTGGGGGGCACAACGTCCCCACACAAGTGCAGGCCTGTGGCAACACACAACCCCAAGGGAAATGCCCCCCCGTGACAACTTGCCTCTACCCTGTGGCCGTTCCAACTCATCCCAGCAGCTCTTTGTCCCCATGTCACCAACTGGGGATAGGCTGGACACAATGGTTTTAGGGCTAAAAAAAACCACTACCCAATGTCTTGCCATTGGTTTTCTGGGGATCTTCACCTTGGGGAAAGGACAAGCAGGAATATGGTGTTTGCACCTTTCCAGCACGAGAAGTTTGTCCCAACGTATCTCCAAGGCTGGTCGAGAAGAATTGAATCTGTAAGAAACCCTCCAGGAGTGCACACAGGCTTTCTGTTTCCTGGCAAATTAGCTCTTTCGTTTGACCAGAACCTATTTTTCATCCTACATTTGTACAAGGAGAGGCTGAGAGAGCAGAGCTAGCTCAGCCCGCAGAAGAAAAGGCGAAGGGGGGGACGTGGCTGGCTCCAGCTGTTTGAAGGCGTTTGGGCGCACGAGCCCTTCCGCAACGGACGGCAGCAAAACAGCCCTCGCCTCTTTTAACAGCGGGTTATGGAGCGGCACGAAGCAATGGAAGTAAAGCAAAGCGGAGCTAATTGGGCCATCCCAAGGGGCTTTCCCCCAGCAATCGCTGGAATAACAAATGCCACTTCTGGCACGTCAGCCTTGGATTTCAGGAAGGGCAAGAAAAAGCCTCCTTAGGAATCCAGCTGCTGCTCGTTTGGCCACCCTCTGAATTGTCAGCAGCAAATTATGTTTTATTAAATCAAATTTGCCTCTCTCTAAAAATAGCTCCCCCACTAGTGTTACAAATAACAGCGCATTACCCTGCCTGAGGGCGCTTACCGGGACACGGCCCCTCTCCCCCTCCTCGCTCCAGCCGCGCGCGGGGGCTCTGCCGGCAGCACGGCGTGACTCAGGGCGGCTGGAGAGGCTGGGGGAGGATGGAGAGGAGGGAGCTGGGAGGGCTCCCAGCACCTTCCAAACCCTGCCGGGGGGTTAGCTGGTGCTGGAGCCCCCGGGGAAGCCCCGCACAGAGCATCCCGCCGGCCCCAGGGCTGGGCGAGGGGTGATGGAGGAGGTGCCCACCACAGGAAGCATCCCAGAGGCAGCAGCTCGGTGGGAGCCAGGGCCCGGCCATGTAGGGCCTGAAACGCTCACGTCAACAAGGGAGATGCCAGGCTGAAGCTGGCGACGGGCCATTCCCCGCCAGCGAGCGGGGCCCAAGCAGGCGGTGGCAGGGCCAAGCCATGGGCAGTGGGCACGTCTTGGTACCCACAACTGGCTGCCTGTGGGCACCCCCAGTGTCCGCGGCTGAGGGGCTCCCAGCAGCAGCGATGGGAAGGCAGAGGAGTTGTGTTTGCAGCCAGCCATGAGCCTCCCAGCCATTCCCTGGCCACGCAGCGCTGCCGAGGACAGGGAACCTGGCTCCTGGGCTGCTCCCCCAGCCACGGGAGAGCTTGTTCCACCGGCACCCGTCTGCCCTCTCCGGAGCTAGTGATGGAGACCTAATTCTGCCCAAACTGGGGCAGAACAACCACGGGAGGTGGGATGGGCAACCTCCAGGTGCCAGCAGAAGTGGCCGCTCTCTCATAGCCTTCGAGGGGTTCTGCAGGGGCGTGTAGACGGGGCATGCCCTGCCTGCAGATTTCTGCTTCAGATGCCCTTTGGGAAGGAAAAACATTGGCTCCTTGAGCTTCAGCAGACGGGGCGAGGAGGGAAAGCTCCTGCTGTGCGTACGCACACGTGCATGTGCGGAGGCTGTAGCTCCCTGACAGCAGCCAGGCTCTTCCCCGCTTCCCCGGCAGGGCCCACCGAAAGCCACAGTCACTCCCGACATCTTCTCCCGGGTCCCAGGGAAGCACGGTAGGTCCCTGCAGGAATGGCATTTTCCAGCCCGCCCGCCCCATCTTTTTGGAAAGATCAGCCTATTTTTGCGTTGGGCTGGGGAGAGGCCCCTGAGGCGGTGGGTGGAGTGTAAATCCCTCCTGTCCCACTCTAGCAAACAAACCCCAACCAAGTCACGTTCGAACTATTTTCTGCAATGACAGGAGAACACACTTTTCTGCATTTTACCAGCCTGAGAGGACACCCAGGATTTGCTTTTTCCATTCTCCCCGCCTGTCGCTCTCTCCCCCGGCCCTTTGCCCGCCCGCCCGTGCAGCACCGGGCACACTCTCCGGGCGCCGAGCACCCTCGCGGCATCGGAGCAATGAAACGTGCTGGCAGGGTTGCCCACAGCACCCAGACAGGTAGCTGCCCGTCAGCCTGTGCCTGGCAGCCCCAAGCACCTCTCATGGCAGGAGAGGTGCTCCTTCCCACCTGGAGTAGCTACTTTTCGGTGCGTTGTGCTGGCTGCCCGCTCCCCAGCCGTCAGCAGCCGCTCCAGCAAACACGGAGGCAGCTGCTGGTGCACAACCCCAAATCCTGCAGGCTCACATCTGCCAGGAGCACCTCGCTGGGCCTCCGTGCCCGCTCCTGGCTGAAGGGCATCCTTCCCTGGCAGCTTTTAAGCGGGCGAGCAGTGGTCTGCTAAGAGATGCTACGCTCTCCCTGACCGTTGTGTTAGGGGTCCGGCAAAGCCGAGGGGAAGAGACATCTATCGCCACCGTGAGCAGCGGGTGCTCTCTCCCGTACAGCCAGGCAGGGACATGGGAAGGGGAGGGTGGCCTGGGGACTGGGCTGCAGAAGTACCGACTCCCAACCAGGAGCTGGGAGAGCTGGGCTCAGCCCAGCCACACGAGGACAGGCAGGGACCCAGCACGGCCCCCCTGGAGCTCATCACCCCCCGCCATCAGCCCGCCAGGGCAGCTCGGCTCACACCCTGGGGACACCAACAACTTCCCGACTGACTGCTGTTGCCTTTTTAGAGAATAATTTTGCTGGCTGAGTTTGGAGCAGGCTGGATCCGAGCTAGGATGCCTTTTAAGCAAGACCCGTCCCCTCCCCTGCAGGTCCCAGCCAGACCAGAGCTTGTCTCCCAGAAAAGCCCCTTCCCACAGCAGACAGGGAGGCAGCCAGCGGGCTGGGATCCTCCCTGGGCTCCCGGCTCCGTCACCTCACACCTACAAACACAGGGCCTTCCCGCTGCCAGCACCGGGAATCCTGCGGCAGCGAGTCCCAGGGGTTAACTGCACCTTGCGTGGGACAACGCTGCTTTCTGGTAGCTTTGAAATCCCTTCTTCTCCCCTTTCATCCCCTGAAACAACCTGAAGAACAAGTTGCAGACAGCCTCCTTCCACTGGCCAGGCATGCTGAACACCTCCTCCGTCCTCCTGCCCTCCAAAGCAAACGGTGCCAGCAATTTTTACTTAATGAGAAAGACACTAACGAGCTCCTCCAGCCTGGAAACGTGGGGGAACAGCTGACTCGGGCTGTTTCTCTGCCCATCAAAAGGCTGTCTGGTTTTAGAGCAAAGCTGAGAACCAACACACGTTGAGACACCAGTGAAGTGCGTAGCCTCCCCAGGCTACGCTAAAGGCTTGGTGGCAGCCATCTTCTCCACCCTGGGGGACAAGGGGATGCTGCCCTGTCCTTCCCGACCCTTAGGGTCCCTTTTCCCAGGGGCCGAGCCCCCTGCCCGGCCACCCGAGGACCCCAGCCCCCGCACCTCAGCACTGCCCCGCTCCTCCAGCGCCTCTCCCCGCTCCCCAAAGCGCTTCAAACCCTCCCAAAGCCCTCGGCACGGGGTCGGGACCGGCCCGGTTAAGGTTGGAGGCTCGGAGGGCACCGTGCGGGGGGCGGGGGGAGCGGCGGGGGCCATGAAGCCGGTCCCAGGCGGGGCGGGAGGTGGCGGCTCCCGACCGGGTGGCCGGATTTTCCCACGGCTGGGAAGGGGAGAGCCCACGGCGGGTCCCCCGTCCCCGGCCCCCCCCCCCC
>JAOXNO010000052.1:26372691-26385883 GCA_028565335.1 Limnodromus scolopaceus
CCCCCGCGCCGGGAGGTGGCGGCGGAAGCCGGTTACATCACCCTCTTCCTGCTCCCGGCCGGGCGGGGAAGGCCGCAGGCCCCGCGGCCCGACACCCGGCCCTCCCGCCCCGTCGGGGACCGGGGGGCTCGCAGCCCTGCGGGGCGCTCTCCCCGCCGCGCCCCGGGGGATGGGGAGCAGGTCCCGGCGGCAAGCGTTCCCAAAAATCAGGGCTTTGCGGTCGCTGTGGACCCCGCTTTTGTGCGGCTCCCGGTGCGGGAAGCAGGCTGCTGCCCCGTGGGCCACGCTCCAGGCGCGCGCTGGACACCGGGTGGCCACTGGCCAGAGCCGGGTGGCCACTCAGGATGGGGACAGGCTGTGGAAGCTGGGAGTGTGGGTCCCATCCTCGGTGGGAGCTCTGCAGGGCCCAATCCTGCGCAGCGGGGGGTGCTGGCACGGCCCTCTGGGGTCTGGAAGGCGGGGTGCTGGCAGAGGGGCTTTACGTGCCACTTTCCCAGCGGCCATGGCGATGTCACCCTGCATTTAATGATGCTGATGGCCTGGCCGGGTCTCAGGTGGGAGTTGGGTACCTGTCCTGGGCAGGGGGGACTTGCTGGGCAGCCAGACCCCCACCGATGGCCCTTTGGAGGAGATCCCCTTCCAGGACAGGGGAGACTGGCTGGAGGAGCCTCAGGCTGAGAGCTTCAGACCAAGAAGAAGATGGGTGCCATCAGATCTGGTTGACGAGCAGCGGGTGGCCGACTGCTCCTCCTGGGTGGGTGGAGGATGTAGCATAGTCCCCGTGGGTGCTGTGCCAGGTAGAGGAGAAACTCTAGCAAAGGGTGGGGACAGCCACCTTCAGGGGTGTCCTGAGAAGTCTGCCTACTCATCTGAGCAAGGAACTCTTCTCCACGCGATGACCAGCCCTCTGATGGTTGCATGGTGGCTCTGGTTGGAAGGAGAGGGAGGACCAGCATGTGTTTTGTTGTCTTCCTTCCACCCCAAGCCATTCACTTCACTTCTCTTGTAGCCAAGTGGCAAAAAGCGTTATCCAGGAGGCTTCTGGCACGGAAGAGCCACTTTCCCACCCCTGTACCTGAGGGCTGTGGTGCTTCCTCTGCTGTCCCGTGACTGGGCTGGTCCCCTGAGACTGGGCATTCGGACAAAGCCAGTTCTGACGGGGTGTTACGTCCTGGGATGGCCTGTTCCCATAGCACTCTAAGAGGGTGGCTTTGATTTAACAGCTCTGAGGGGGAAACCCGTGGATGGCAGAAGAGGGGACGCTCCGGGGGGAAGCAGAGTGTCAGTAGGAAGCCCGGTTAAAACCACAGGCTCTCCTTTTTCCTGCCGATGGCCTCCCGTGGTGTGAGAAGGCTCTTTTGTGACTCCTTGTGGGCCAGCAGTCTCAGGGGCAGCACAGGCGCTGTGATGCTTTTCCGGCCCGGGCTGGAGAAAGAGGGAAGATGCAGCTTCCTAGAGTGTTTAAAATCTGCAATCTCAGCCTCTCCGGCTGGTGTGTAAACACCCTTATCTGAGCTGTGTTAATCAATTGCCCAGTTGTTTGGCGGGCTGTGCAGAGCATGTGACTGTTGCCAGTGGGTCACAGCTGAGGGATCCTGCCAGCTGGAGAGAGAAAACGCAGCTTTGCTGCTTCTGAGTGTGGAAAACAAGCACCTCTGGCACTGATTTATTTTATATTTTTTTTTTCCCCAGTTAAGGTGCTCTGAAGCAGTGATCCTTCTTCTACCAGTTACTGAGTAGTAAGGCAAACTGGTTTGTGTTTTGGGGTGTTGTTTTTTTTTTTTTTTTGAACCGTAGTCAAACAGGCTGATGCTTAGACTCTTAGGCAGGGGTGAGGTTTAACTGGCTGATCCTCAAGGGGTGGCAAACCACCCTTCCTGAGGGCCTGGGGAGCACAGCAGTGAAATGGCAGGTGAGTGTCGTGTAGGAAGACTTTCCCGCAGACCCAGCGCTGGCAGGAGCTGCGCACGCCCAGGAAGGCAGCTGGACTGGGCCACCTTGTCCTGTGTTCGGATCTCACCCATTCCCCCCACCCAGCTGACCTGCACCCCCCGGGGATGCCATTGGCCATGGTGGCACTGGTGCTGAGGGAGGGTGTGGGCTCCCACAGGGACCGTAGCTGCATGTGTCCCCCCCGGCCCTGTACTTTTCCTGGTAGTAATTTCCTTGTCTGGGGCTTGTTTGCTTGAGCTGCTCCATCATTCGGCGATTTGGGACTGCACTGCCTGCCCAGTGCTTATCCTTGTCCTCGCAGGGTCCCTTCAGACCGACCCCAGCTGTGTCCCCTAGCTGTCCCACTGCCCGCTGGCCACAGCAGATGCTCAGGCTTTTAGGGAAATAAGAGCCAGGGAGAGGAAGTCACCGCTGAGGGCTTTGGGTCAGCGCGGGCAAGGCAGATGACTTCCAGTTGCATTTGGGCCTCCCACCGTGACACTGAGTGGGCTTTGAAGCTGGCGGTTCCCCCAGCAGCCTTGGGCTGGTCTGATGGGAGCAAACGCCTCCCGGAGCGGGCAAAGCCGTGGGCAGGAGCAGGCTCTGAGGAGCTTGGAGTTTTAAACCACTGAGAATCTCTTCAAAGTACTCTGGTGTACTAGTGTACAAGAGTAAAAGGGCCGTTTAGTCTGGTGTAAAAGAGCCGTTTAGACGTGGTGTTGGGGGATATGGTGTAGGGGAGAACTTTGTAGAGTAGGATTGATGGTTGGACTCGATGATCTCAAGGGTCTTTTCCAACCAAAATGATTCTCTGGTTCTATGGTGTCTTTTCTTTTCCTTCCCGTAGATTGTCGCCAGTACACAAACAAGAGCTGTGAGGAGTGTCTGAAAAATGTCACCGTAAGTAGGAGCAGTAAAACCCCCAACCCCTTGCAATGCCTGAGAAGGTGGTGTGGGCTTTGCAGGACTGTTACGGAGCGGTTTCCCTCCTGGAAAGGGGGGCTGCTCCCCTGCCCTTGTCCTGAGCACGCTGGAAATGCCCCCCGCTCTGGGAAGAGGTTGCTAGGAAGTGTTTGGGGCTTGTTGCATGCCTTTCGAGTGGAGAGGTGGAACCGCCGAGCTCCTCTCCACGGGTCGGAGGCTCTGCCGGGGGGACAGCAGTGAAGGAGCCGAGGGGGCTGGGCTGGCCAAGCTGCCCCTCCACCGGTCTGCGGGTGCCGTGGCACTGGGTGGGTGCGGGATGCGTACCTGTGTCCCGCCAACCTCCTCCACCACCTTATCTCTGATATCAGCAAACCTGAACCTGAGTCAGATCTCGTAACTGACTTAGCCAGAACCAGTTTGACCAAACCCGACCGAAGGCTGGTGTTGGGGTTGGAGCCATGAGGAGAGGAGGGCGCAAAGCTGCTGTGGGTAGTCTGGCTGGGAAGGACCAGTGAGGTCCCTCCTGCTCATCAGCTCTGTGCTGAGTGGCTTATCTCAAAGGCTTTCTTGTTATCCCAAAAATGCTGTGTGTAATAAATATGAAGGATTTGGCCATTACTACTGTCATGCAAGCTAGGAGAAGGGTTCTTGGCACCTTTAGGTGCCCTAGAAATCTGCACTCCCCTTGCCTGCCTCTCCTGCTGCAGGCAACCCTGATGCAGCCCATGCTGACCAAACACAAGGGTTGCTCCCGAGCATCCTGATGCTGCTCGGTGGTACCTGGTTCTCAGGAGCAGGCAGTGGTGGCCCTGTTGCCACGGCTAACTGGCAGCACTGCTGCACACCAGTAACGCTGTGCTGTTGCTGTGTCCCAGTGCCTGTGGTGTGCCAGCAGCAGGAGGTGCGTGGAGTACCCCGTCCGAAGAGTCCTCCCCCCGGCTGACCTCTGTGAGCTCCGCTCTGCGCGCTGGGGAGTCTGCTGGGGTAAGTGGATTGTGCTCCAGGGACAACTGCCTCCAGCGCCTGCTGCGAAGGGCACCGACTGCCACTAGCGCTAATGGGAGGCTTTCCTTGTCTCCCTTCTCACTGCTGGTGTAGAATTGACAGGCTGAAGTCTGTCAGGGCGCCGCAAACTTCCTGAAGCGTGGGCGAGAAAGCAGAGTGTGAGCAGTTCCCTGCCTTCTGGCAAGAAGACCTGTGGGGTTTTAGCGGCTCTAAATACGTGCCTCGTGCTTTGGTGTGATGGAAGCTTCCACGTGAAGCCAGCGTCCAGGAACGGGAGGCAGAGGCGCTCTGCGGGCAGCTGCCTGCGCAACCCTCCCCGGTGCTCAAAGCGCAGACGCCGGTGACTCTTCAGCAGCTCTCTCCTCTGTGCCCCGTGCATCGTTCCTTGCACGGGCTTCGGCTCTTCACCTTTAGCAGTGTGGCTGCTGTCCCAGGCAGGCTCTTAAAATTCACCGGGGGCTCTTGGGACCAGAAGGGAGATGACTTCTCTGGAGGCCTGCATGGACTTCTGCTGCTGAGCCCGCTGCGCCCGGCTCTTGCGCACCTGAGGAAGTGCCCTCTTCCCAAACTAGCCCTGCGTAAGCTGTGCTGCAGCTGGCGGCCAGGTCGCCTCTGGAAGCTTTTTCTGGCTGCCTGTCCTCCTCGGTGCTCTTTGCACCCCCCTCCCTGGTGGGTTTGTGGAGAGATCAGAGTCTTGTTTAGACCAAGCAGGCTCAAGCTCAGACGGGACCCAGCTTTTGGAGGCTGGGGCAGCTAGGAAGCAAGCTGGGGCTTGATTTCGCTCACCTGTCCCCTTGATGGGCAACTTGGAGTTGAATTGTGGTTGCCTGAGATCTATTGTGCTTGAGGCTGGTCTCTCTTCTCTGCCCACAAGAGCGTTAAAACCACTCCCATACCTTGTGGAGGAAGAATCTCCCCTTTGTGAGCACTACAGTGTGCTTTTCTGAAACCTGTATAAGACCTTGAAATACTAGTTTTTATGTGCGTAGCTTCACAAAAGGTTTCATTATAGAAGAATGCGTTCCTCAGCTTGTAAAACTCGCTTTAGAGATTAGTCCTGTGGGAGATTAGCTCTTAAATGAGTCTGCATTTTTAGAGTGTGTGTGTGTGTGTGTGTGTGACATAAGCCTTCACCATCAGGCAGAGGAGTGCCTGGTGCTCTGACATGGACCTCTCTCTGTGGGAAGGGGTGATCTGAACACCAAGGTGTCAGAAGCACCAATACACGTGCTGGTAGAGAAACTCCCTTTTGAGCTGAAGAGCCTGGTTGGGTTTGTCTCACCCCCACCGGGCTGACTTCTGATCCTTGGCTTTTGGGCTGTCCCCTACACGACTCCATGGGTCTGTTGCAGCGCAGCCGGGGAAAGTTTCATCTTGCTCCGAGGCAAGACAGTGCTGTGGACAGTCAGGTCTCCAGTACCATCTTTCTCAGAGCCTTACTGGGAACATGCACCTGCAGACCTCCCTGCTGGTGGGTGACTGCTGGACAGGCTGTGTGAGCCTCTCCAGCAGTTTGTGGGGACAAACGTGAGTGGCTTGCTGGCTCCTGGTCTCACTGGTGACCTGCTAGGCCATGGCAGCTGTCTGTGGTTATCTGGAACCACATTCCCTGTGTGGTGCTTCCCATGGTAGCCTGGGTAGGGACACAGTATGATCTGAGACTCAGATGGCACTGTTGTTGGCAGCGATGGAGCTCTCGATGAAGCAGGAGCTGGAGGCTTGGAAAGCAACTTCAGTGGTGGAGGCAGCTCAGCCTGGAGCACTCCAGTAAGCCTGGCACTGCCGAGTCCCTGTGGTGGGGGAAGAGGGTCCTCAAACACCCCGCAACGCACCACATGCGGCATTCGGGCTTTCTGCGGGGCTCAGGGTCTGAGCCCCATGGAGAAGAGGGATCAGAAATGCTCCGAGCAGGCTCAGGAGCACTGGGATGTCTGCAGCCCGGCTGCTGCCTGTGAACTGGCTCCTAAATAAATATTTCCACAGGCCCAAAGTCTCTGTGAACAGTCTGAATTATACTTGGAAGAAACCCCTCTGTTTCAAAGGATTTCAGGTGATGCCTAGATACGTTTTGGCTGGTGTCTCTACTGCTGTCACCGCGGGAGCTGAGTAGGATGACCTGGTCACCACCACGTCCAGCGGGCTTTGTGCTGCGCCTGGATGAGCAGACCCCCCCCTCCAAGCCCTGGTGGGGTGCATGAAGCAGCCGTCCACCTTCAGCAGCACCGCTGGCCCTGAGCTGATAAATCCCAATGGATTTTGTCTCACTTGGTCTCTCACCCAAGGACTCCAAACACCCATAAGTGTCTCCAATCCACTGTCACCTCATCTTCGATGACTTCTGAGGCTGGCTCCTGTGGGCAGTCACTCCAGCGGCGGCTGCGGCCTCTGTGTTGGAGGTTGCTCCTCGGCACTGAAGCCTCCGGGTTTTTTCTCCCCTGATGGGTTACTGTTCACCTGGGTTAGTGATTAAGGCAGCTTTGCTCCTGCTCCTGCCAGGGGAGTTTGACCCGAGTGCATTTGTTCTTGTCTGTCCTCATAGCCAGAAGCCGAGTGCTGCAGTTAGCACGGCGTGTTCTCTGTTGGTGTGTACGGGCTGTGCCGGCGCGGGGTATACCTGTAGGTAACAGTGTCCATCTTGCTTTCCCAGGCTCTGACACACGTCTCCAGCCCCGTGACTGACGCCGCTGGTGACAGTGGCTGTGTGCTTGTGAGCTAACTCCAGGCGGCCACGTGCTTGTGTGCTAAATGTGTTTTGTCAAATCCTTCAGTGAACTTTGAAGCCCTGATCATTGCGATGTCTGTGGTGGGAGGAACGATCCTTGTCATGTTGGGGGTCTGCTGCTGCTGCTGCTGTTGTAAGAAAAAGAGCAAAAAGCAAGTATCGGAGGGGTTCCCTGCTTTCTTGGAGTAGCTCAGATGCAACCAGGTGCTGTTGCAGAACCGAGTGCCAGGCGCTGCTAACGGGCTCTTCTCTCTGTCAGGCCAGACAAGGATGAGGAGAGAGCGGCCAGGGAGCGGGAGAAGAGGCGGGTACGGCAGGAGGAGAGGTGAGGTTGCCCCACAGCCCCTGCTCCCCCGTGAGTGAGCCACGCTGCCTCGGGCTGCAGGACCCTCCCCTGTCCGTACCATCAAACGTGATGCCCAGAGGCACGTGGGGCTCGACACGTGTGGTCAATGGCTGCTCCAACCCTAGCTCAAATGTAAACCTCACGAGCAACCTCTTTCTGGGGTGACTCATGGATGTAGCATCACGGCAACGCTGTGTATCCGACTCCCTGAGGGCTGCTGATGTGCCTGGGCTCTGGTGGTCCCCAGTGCCTCTGGGAGGTGGGTGGCGGGGGGCTGAGCAAAGCTGGCAGCCTGTAGCTCCCTGGGTTGGGAAGAAAAAAGGAGCTTGTAGTTGTTCTTGCTTGGTTTTGTATCGCTAGTCGCTGATTCATGGGTTTTCTGTTTGCTTCTTGCAGGAGAGCAGAGATGAAGTCACGGCACGATGAAATCCGAAGGAAATACGGTACGGCGCTGACGTGAGCGATTCAGACTAAGCTTCAGATCGAGCAGCCACAGAGACCGTGTTCCTTGCTATGGTTACAGCTGCAGAGGAGACCTGGCCAGCGGGGAAAACCCAGTCCCCGCTTCCCACATCTCAGTGAATTGCTCTCTTGCCCTCTGGGAGCGAGTGTTGAGATGCTTGGGTCGTGGTGTGTGACCCCACACGAGCGCTGGCCCTCTTGGGTGGGGAAGAGGGAGCATTTAACACTCCCTGGGACCTGCGTCCTCTGAACTCGCCACATGGGAGAAGCCAGTTGCTGGAAGCTGGTGGAGGGGTCTCTCCCCCCTGCCCGTTGGGGCTGGGGGGGGGCTCTCCCAGGGTGGCTGGGGAGCAGTTGGGCTCATGGACACCGAGCATGGTGGTCTCTGGCTTTGGGGGAGGGCTGTAGGGAAAGCTGGAGACCCTTCTTCTACCTGCAGCTGCTGCCTGCTGCAGGTCCAGGTTGGACAGGAGATCTAGGGGTGTCTGGCTGAGCTGGCTTCTCTGGGGGAAGAAGAGCTGTGCCTGAAGGAGCCCTTGGTGGGGGAAGCACCTGCTTGTGGAAGAGCTGTGCTCCAGGACAGTCTTGCTTTGCTAGGGCTCTGTCCCGCTGCAGCCTGACCGCACAGTTTGCAATCTCGTTCTTCCTGGCTGTTCCTCCTCAAAAGCTGGGGCTGGGACAGCAGCCAACAGAGTGGCACAGGGTCTCATCGCTGGCCCAGAAGTCAGCCCCATGCCCTGCCTTGCTGTCTCCCAACCTGGGGATGTGGGGGCAGGGGAGCAAGTCTAAAAACAGTTTTAATTGCTGGCTGGGGCTAAACCACGACAAATTTGGGTCTGGACTCTCTGCTTCCAAGCCCAGTCCAACAGAAGGAGCGTGCAGAAGGGGTGCTCTGGGAGAGCAGTTGTACCTGGACTGCCTGGGAGAGGAGCTTGCCATCAGGTCAAGCTTCTTAATGGATCTTTCCTCTCGTGCAGAGGAAGAGAGTGAAATAGTGCTGTCTGCATGCACAGCTTGAGTAAGAGCAGGTCTTTCAGAAGGACTGCAGGACAGGAGGCTGGCTGAAGCACAAATAGAAGAGTTGTTACCAAGAACTAGGTTTCTGGCAGGCTGTGCCTGGCATGGCGGCTGCTGTCTGAATGAACCTCTCTTTTCTTCTAGGCCTGTTCAAGGAAGAGAACCCTTATGCAAAATTTGAGAATTAGCATCTCCAGAGCTGCCCACCCCAGTGAACAGTGCCTTCCTGCAGAGCTGCAGGGCTCCATGCTTCCCCCCACCATGAGGAGACCACTGTGGTGCCAGTTCCCACTTCAGCTGCCACAGAAGATGCGCCAAAGTCTTGGTGACACCATTGTCCCCACTCTAGATGCTCAGTTTGCTCCAGAGCTTTCTTTGCTCTTGCTCTGCTGGTGCAAGAAAACATGGTGGCAATACCAGAGGATGACACGTTTCTTCTCCCTCACTGCTGTGGTGGTAACAGTCCAAAGCAATGCAAATAACAGCCCTTGTCCCTGGCCAAGGGCAAAAGCAACCTTCTGTATCTTTCTTGCTCCTGCCTCACCAAATGCCCTTCACGCACACAGAGTCAGGTTCTTCTGTCCCCTCCCTTTTTTTTTTTTTTTGTTGTTCTTTTTGTGTAGGCTAAAGCCAGCAAGAGTTTCCTGACTTGCCAGTCAGCAGGAGGCCCCGGCTGTTGCTCCAGGTGCCTCTACTTCTCCCAGCACATTAGCACTCCTTTCAAAAAGCACACATTTCTGGTTGTCTCGGGCCTCCGGGAGGAAGGTCCCACGTGCACATTCTCACTTGCAACTAATCTGGGGAAATGCCCCAACTCTCCTACCTCTCTGTGCCTTTCTAGAAAGGTGGTCTCCTGGGCTTGATGGCCGTGGCTGATTGCAATACTGTAGGATTCAGATGCATTTACAGTATGTTGACTACATATTAAACTGATTTGATTACTATCCTAGTCTGAAAGTGTTTAATTCCATTTCCAGACCAGTTGCGGGTTGGCAGTGATGGCTGATGGAGTTGACACTGTTAGGTGGTCCTGGCTCGTCACATTCTGGTGGGGTGGCTGAGGGAGGCGGAATCAAGGCTGCCTTGAACTCTTGCTGGGCTTGAAAGGAGTCTGTTCATGGAGATGGGTAAATGGCTTCAAACTAAAAGATGGAAAATTTAAACTAGATATATGGAAGAAATTTTTTATGCTGAGGGTGGTGAGACCCTGGCCCAGGTTGCCCGGAGAGGTGGTGGATGCCATGTCCCTGGAAACATTCCAGGTCAGGATGGAGGGGGCTGTGAGCAACTTGATCTTGTTGAAGATGTCCCTGCTCATTGCAGGGGGGGCTGGGCTAGGTGATCTTTAAAGGTCCCTTCCCACCCAAGCCGTTCTATGTCCTGTACTTTACCAAAGTTGGCTCTGTAGTATGAAGAAGCCTTGCATGTGAGCAATACATCTACCGTGATAGTTTTGCCTAAAAAAAGCTGACTGTTGCCTTCCGCCAGGCGGGGTGACTCACTCCGGGCTGCAGGTGGGACCGTTTCTGGGGGTTTGCATAAAAGTGCTCCATTTGCACTGCCAGGCGTGAGGCCCTCGGGCACAAACTGCTGGAGCTGAACTACTGAAGCTGAACCAGCTGTGAAAGCCTTATTGCTGCTGGCTGAGCTGGGTGCGGGGCTGCCAGAACCTGGCTGGCTTTTGCCAGGGTGGCTAGAGATCCAAGACTTGCAGGTGAATTTTAATCTAGGCTGTCTCTGGCTGCTGCCAGGAGATGCTCGGCTTTAGGTGGTAGGAACAACGTGAACCGCTCCGTCAGTGCTGAATAAGCTCCTGGTCTGCAAGCCTGCGCTCCCCTTAGCGTGGACAAGGCTGCGGTGCCAAGCTCTCCTGGGTGCTCTCCCATCTTCTGTCCTCATCCATTGGGCTGGCTGGGCAGGGGCTGCATCCCTGGTGCTGCTGGTCAAGAGCAGCGGGAGGTGGTGAGAGCGTTTTATTTGGCTGTGCGGGGCTGGGAGATGATGTTTTAAAGAAATCCCCGATGTTCCTGCATTTAGTCTGGAGCTCCTTGCACAAATGGCCCTGTGCGTATGGAAAACAACGCGTGGAGCCCTGTAAGGTGAAGTGAAAATGCTGATAAAGACCATGGTTGTGCTCTGTGCTTTACTGGGTACACTGGCCTGGAGGGGCTGCGGTCCCCTGCCGGCCAAAGACACGAGGGACCCTACGGGAGCTTTGTTTAAGAACAAGCAATATATGGGGGCAGCTGGTGCTAAACTGCAAAGCCTTTACCTCTGCTCTTACCCTTCCCGGGCTGCCACAGGCTCCCCTATGGACTGGGACCAGTATAATCCCTTTGGGCTACCTGAGCACTTGCACGGGCCTTGTGCCCAGCGCCAAGGGGTGGTGCCTCCAAAACCAGCAGGGATAGGGGACCCCTGCAAGCAGGGTCTCCTCACTGGGACCCGACTCGGTCCAGGCTTTGTCCTCATCTGCTGAACCAGGGCAGCAGAGGAACCTGCTCCACCTGGGGAACCGGGTCCCTGCCTGGATGGAGCATAACTGTGCCCTGGGGACAAGCAGAGGGCACAGCGTGCTGCCAGGGCAGCACCAGTTCCTGCTGGGCAGAAGCGCTGTGTCCTCCTGGGCTCCAGCATCCCCAGCTCCAGGGCTGCCTTCCAGAGCCTGTGATGGAGCTTCTGCTAGTTATTCTGATGACTCCCGTGAAGGTTGCTGCGGGCAGGTCCTGTGTGGCCGATGCACTGCAAAGCTGGCGATCCCTTTGGCTCGGCTGTCCTGCAGTGGGGAGGTGAAGCTGGGTCCCTCGGTGGCCGAGATGCCTGCCCAGGTCCAGGAAGAAATAGATCCACACCATAACCACAGTCTGAGCCTGGCATCTAAAAAGACCCTTCTGAAGGATTAATTAGTCCTTTCCGACACTGCTCTGCTGGGAAGGCTGCCCTGCTAGGAGTGGGGGGAGCAGAGGGTGATGGGGACAGCACGGCTGAGGGGTATGACAGTGTGCCCGGTGCCCACGGGGTGCATGGCCAAGGATGACGGGCACTCAGAGGATGCACGAGGGCACTCGGAAAGGAGGGGGTAAAGGGTTGTAGTGGGGAGCCTGGCTTTGAGCCACAGGACAGTCACACCTACAGGGCCCTGCAACTGTGGGACAGCCCTGCACAAAAAGGCCAGACAAAGCTGGTGCTGGGCCGATTCCCAGGCCAGGGAAAGGAAAGGTGGGACAAAGAGCTGATGCCCCGAGGGAGATGAAATCTCAGGGTAAAGGCTGAGCTGTGAGCAGAGGCTCCCTGCCTGCCGGTGGAGAATGACCGTGCTGGGGTGGCCCACTATCGTTGTGGCTGTGGCGGCGGCAGCAGCAGCAGCAGGGCCCCAGAGGTCCCTGGTGCAGGAGATTCTCTGCTGAGCCTGCCCTGTGCCCCACCAGCGAGTCCAGAACCTGTCTGGGCAGAGGGACAGCAATGGGCACAGCCAGCTCCTGCTACCCACCGGAGACCAGTGAAGACCTGCCATGGCTGGAGAGGGGTCAGGAGGAAGAGCCGGGCTCAGGGGACTATGCGCGCTGCCTCCCCTGGTTCCGCTTCTGAGCGGGACAGCCGGGCCCCTGGGGTCCCTCTGAAAGATAAAAACATGGGGGATGCTGAGAGGGGCTGGACCTGGTTCCCTCCCTGCTGGAACGCGAGGAGAGGGATGGATGTGGCGGTGGGAACCTGGGGAGAGGGTGGGGTATGGGTCAAGAACTGGTAGAGAGGGAGGAATGTGGATGTTGGAACTGGAGGAGAGGGGCCGTTACTGGTATCTGACACCTCCATCCCTGTGGGGATGCTCTCCAGGAAGGGGAAGGGAAAGGGAGAGTCCCCTGGGACTCTTCCAAGCAGATACTCCAGAGGGACAGTGTGTGCTCTCCTGAGGGCCAGGGCAAGGAAAGAGGCTGAGATGGAGGTTTGGGGGAGACCCTCCTCTCCCCGTCCCACACACCTCCGTGCGCCGGAGGGCTGTGATCCCGTGGGGAGGCTCTCTGGGCTGGGGGAAGCAGCCCTGCCACAGCCGCCTGCCGAAGCACGAGGTGCCTGCGGGAGAAAGGGCCCCAGCCAGAGTGTGCCTCACTATTTCACAGAATCACCGAATCATGGAGGTTGGAAGGGACCTTTAAGATCGAGTCCAAACATCGGCCTCACACTGCCCAAACCACCACAAACCCATGTCCCTCAGCACCACGTCTGCCCGGCTGTTAGATACCTCCAGGGATGGCGATTCCACCACTGCCCTGGGCAGCCTCTTCCAACACTTGATAACCCTTTTGGTGAAGAAATTTTTCCTAATCTCCAATCTGAACCTCCCCTGGCACAACCTGAGGCCGTTTCCTCTTGTCCTGTCGCCTGTGACTTGGGAGAAAAGACCGACCCCCCCGGCTACCCCCTCCTTTCAGGGAGTTGGAGAGAGCGAGAAGGTCTCCCCTCAGCCCCCTTTTCTCCAGGCTGAACACCCCCAGCTCCCTCAGCCTCTCCTCACAAGACTTGTGCTCCAGACCCCTCACCAGCTCCGTTGCCCTTCTCTGGACCCGCTCCAGCCCCTCAATGTCCTTTTTTGTGGTGAGGGGCCCAAAACTGGACACAGCCCTTGAGGGCACCCAGCATAGGGGGACAATCACTGCCCCAGTCCTGCTGGCCACGCTGTTCCTGACACAGGCCAGGATGCTGGTGGCCACCTTGGCCATCTGGGCACGCTGCTGGCTCATGTTCGGCCGACAGGCGACCAACACCCCCAGGGTCCTTTTCTGCCG
>JAOXNO010000052.1:26386785-26397062 GCA_028565335.1 Limnodromus scolopaceus
CCCAAGGTGAGGCGAGGGGCGGCGGGGCCGGCGGGGTCCGGGGCGGCAGGGAGGGGAGCAGGGACGGAGAGGCCTCTCCGCCGGGCCTTGGGGCAGGGCTGCCGGTGGAGCCCCGCCCCGCCCGCCGGCGTGCGGCGGCCAAGATGGCGGGGTGGGCCGGGCCGGGGCGGCGGGAGGTGGAGGAGGAGGGGGAAGAAGAGGAGGAGGAAGAAGAAGAAGAAGGGGAGGGGGAGGCCGAGGCCGAGGCCCCGCGGAGCCCCGGGCCCCCGTCGCCGGTCGGGCTCTCAAGCCGCTTCTTCCTCCCCGCCCTCCCCCGGCGCGTTTCATCCAGGAAGGCGTGAAAACAGAGAACGACCACATCAACCTGAAGGTGGCGGGGCAGGACGGCTCGGTGGTGCAGTTCAAGATCAAGCGGCACACCCCGCTCAGCAAGCTGATGAAGGCCTACTGCGAGCGGCAGGTAGGGCCCTCGGGGTGCCGGGGGCTTCCCTGCGCCCGGGGCGCTGGGCACAGCGGTGGGTGCTGCGGGCGGGGGACAGGGGCTGCGGGCGCTGCCGGCTCTGAGGCCTTGGGCGTTTTGCCGTGGGTGGGTGGGTGGGTGGGTGCTGCCTCTGCCCCCTCCGGTGCTCCTGGAGCTCTCAAAACATCCTGCCGCAGCGCTGCCCAAAGTTCTCTAGTTCTGAGACCGCTTCACTCTGAATTTTTAGCCTCGTAACCCTCGGTTCTGTCACCTCAGGACTTCACCCGCTTTATGTAGCGCGTGTTTTCTGTTTGGAAAATAGCACGGGGCAAATTTGGCGGCTATCCCTCGGTGCCACTCTGGGCGAAACGGGAGAGGGGTTTATCCCCACAGCCCAGGTCCGGGGCCTGCAGCCCCTCTGTGAGGCGACGTGGAGCAGAGGCTGGGGATGTGAATGGCGTTCAGTGCCAATATTCCCCCTTGTCCCTTACTTGCAGGCTCTTTTCTTTGCTTTACCTGAGCCCTACGCTCTGCCCTGTCCCGTGCCTGGTACCGTGTAACGCCTCTGGGGCCAGGAAGGAGAAGGGAACTTGTGCGGGCTTCGGAGAGGTGCAGGGACTTCCTGGGCGTGTGTGGCTGGAGGTGTGAATCACATGGGGATTTTGAAGGATTTTAGAGGGCAAAGCAAAGACTTTGACCGCCGAGGAAGGGAATAAAGACCGTCCCGTGCAATTAAACGCTGTCAAAACAGGATTCAGTCATGAATTCAACTCCGGTTTTAAGGGCAGCATTAACTGCCTAACATGTAGACCCTGGCATTTTTCTAATAAACCTTGCAAGGAAAAATCTGCCTAAGGTTCTGCAAGTTCTTTTTTCCTCAAGCAGTCTTCTTTGTGGTTCCTTTTTTCATCAGAAGTTAAAGAACTAGAAGTGGGAGCAGATGCCCGGCATGATTGAAAACTTTTTTTAACCATGGGTACTTGGTGCTGATAGCTAGTTACACAAAAAAGGAGTTTTTTCCAGCATTTTTAAAATTTTTTTCCTTTGAGTCAACTTAGTGTAGTGTAACTTCTCTGACTGCATGAGAAACAATGGCTGCTCCTCCCTGACACGTCCTCTGATGCTTTATAGAATGGACCTCTTCTTAAATTAGCTTTGTAAATTAACTTTTGATACTTGTGCCTTGCAAAGCCAGAGCTAGGTGCCAAACCCGGCCCTGTGGGTCCATATGGAGCCCCCGCTGTGCCAGCAGCGCAGCAGGACGTTGCTCAAACAGCTCTGCTTCCTCAGTCGATACAGCAAGATAGATGCACCAAGTTTCTTGCCCAGTTAACTTGTTAATATTTGTTCTGACAGTAAACCCATAAGTGTTTTGTTTGGATTAAAAAATGAAAGTGTGGTTTCTCATATTAATTACTTTAAATTTGCAGGGCTTGTCGATGAGGCAGATTAGGTTCAGATTTGACGGACAACCAATTAACGAAGCAGACACACCTGCACAGGTATGAAAAATACTTTTACTGCAAATTGCTATACAAACATTTTGATGTCTGCGCACAGATCAAAAGGGTTTAAAATCAAAATGATTCTGAAATAGTTGCTACAAGTTCAGCATGTTCCAGGGTGGGATTTATTTTTATTTTTTTTTCTACCTTGAATATTTTCACTGCTGTGGGGTGGAGAAAGACGCATAGGTGCTGGTGTGGAAGGGACCTCTGGCAAGTGCTGGTGTTTTCGGCTCTGTCCTTCTCCTGCCTCAGCCTGTTCAGAGCTGGCGCTGAAGCCGTGGCTGCCGTTGGCTCTGGCAGTGCTGAGAAGATGGGGAATTTCTTGGGCTGGCAAGGCCTGAGGCAGGGGACAGCGGGGACATTTGGCTGGGGGCGGGGGTGGTGTTGTGGAAGGGGCTGAACCCCTGCCTTTGGTCTGAGTGATAAATGTGCCTCTGAAACCCGTCTCGGTGCTGGCGATGCTCTGATTGCAGAGACGATGGAGTGCCCGCTCTGGAGTGACCGATGGAAAGGGTTTCATGCATTAGTTAATTAAAATTACACCTCAAGTGCTCTAATACTGATGCCGGTTAGGAGTAGAGAGCTGAGTGCTCATGATGCTGAGGTTGTGTATTTCAAATCTTGTCTTTTCCATTTCTGTGACTCTTAACAGCTGGAGATGGAAGATGAAGACACTATTGATGTGTTCCAACAGCAGACGGGTGGAGTGTGCTAAGACGTGCTGTCCTGAGAAGAGGAGCTTGAGGATCCTCACCACACCTCACTCTCTCATCTGTCTTTGGATTTGCTATTAAATAGTAAACAAATGAACATGCCAATCACATGGGATTCTTCTAAACTTTAGAGGACATTTACCAAAATCGCTTGTTGTCTTTGACATACTGCGTGTGCAAGTCAAAACAGTATCTGCAGGGATTAATCTATATCTTAAATTGGGCCGATTTGATTTAAGTTCAGATTAAGTAATATGTGTTGTCTCTCTGCTGTTATCTTCTCCCCCCCAACCCCTTTTTTATTTCTTTGGTTCCTTTAAACCTGTGGCCTAAACTTTCATCCGTGTGTTAAGACATGGAGCGTTCATTCCTGGCTCTTGTCAGTCTTGCCCCTCTGTTTAATTCTGATCATGTAAATAATTCAGTATATTTTCATGCCGGTAGTGAGCATAAAAGTTTTCCTTTTAAGATCTGCCTACGGGAAGGAACAGAGGCGCCGATGTGAAGTTTTTAGCGCGTGTTGCAAACGCAGTTACTTGGGGAAGCGTCGAACCTATGGCACAAGGCTGGTACATGCAGATACAGCGCTTTAGTAGAGTGTCGGAGTTTAAAATATTGCAGATTTACGTGTGCTTTGTCATACTATGATGAAGTCGTCAGAAATATACTTTTTTAATGCAGAAGGTAGACTTGTCCTGAATTGCTGTCAGAACCGGAGTTGGCAGAGCCGCCGATCCAAAAAGTGCGCAGCCTCAGGTTTCTGCTTAATACTTGTTTTTGGGAGATAAACTTGATCTATAAATGAAGATTTAAAAAAAACCCAACCCTACACCACCCCGAAGGCGGTGCGGTGGTGCCCCCGGGCTGTGTGTGGGGCCCTGCTGAGCGGAGAGATGGGGGGGGTGTTCCACAAATAATCACCCGCTCCACTGCCTTCCCAAACTTGCTGGTTTTTTGAGGTGTTTGGGGGGGGGGGTGCAGGCTCTGCCGGGGGGGGAGTTGCCAAGGCCACCCTCTTGTCCCTGCTGCTGCTCCCTTTGGCCCCCCTGGGTTGCCTCCTGCTTGCTGGAAACCTTGCCAGAAAGGCCCTTTTTTTTTTTTTTTTTTTATTCCCTTGTCTGTGGGCTGGGGCGGGAGTTCCCGTGGGTTTATTCACTGATTTTGTGTGTTTATTTGTTGTCTTTCCCTGATGTACACGGTAAATCCCATTGGGTGCTCTGCCTGCCCCTCGCTCCCCTTGCTGGGGCGGCGGAGGCCATGGCAGCCCTTCCCCTCTCCCCTTCCCTCGGGGGCTCCTGAGGTGCCAGAACCCCCCCCCTCACACCTCCCGGGGATGCGCTGCGCCCCCCTGTCCGCAGCTGATTTTCCTGCACAACCCAATTTTTTTTGCCCTCTTTTCTCCCTCTTATCCCTCCAGGAGCTTCTCCCTCCGCTCCTGCGGGATCGCCGCCGGCGCGGCCTGTTCCCCGCTGCCCTCATGAACGTTCCGGCCCTAATTGAGTTTTCCCGCCCGCCGGGGTGCTCGGCGCTGCGCACGGGCGGTGCCTGCTCTGCGCACGCGCGGCGGCGCTGGCGCCGGGAGGCCTGGCCGGGCACCATAGAGGCGGGGGTGGCAGAGCGGCAGGGCCTCTCTAGTCGCCCGCCCGGAAGTGGCGGCGGGAGCGGCGGCGGCGGGGCCGCGCCATGGCGGGGACGGCTCTCAAGCGGCTGATGGCCGAGTACAAGCGTGAGTCGGGGAAGCGGCAGGGACGGCTGTTCTTTGGTCTTCCCCCGCGCTGCTCCTCCTGACGGGAGCCTTCTTAAAGCTCGGGGTGGGGGCTGAAGCGGCGGGCCGGGCGGGAGCGGTGACTGGCGGCGGGGCTGGCCGCAGGCCTGTCTCCCTCCCGGCGGCCGGGCCGCCTCCCTGTGCCCCACCGGCCACGGTTCACCCGGCCCCACCGGCCACGGTTTACCCGACCCCACCGGCTGCTCCGCTGGGCCTGCAGAGCTCTTCCCGCGTCTCCACAGAGACCCCCGGGGCGGGGCGGGGGGGGGGGGTTAGGGTCACCGGGGTGTGTGAAGTGCGGCTGTGGAAACGGGGAGTCACGGATGGCACCGCCTCCCTCCTCCTGCTTGTTCTCCCTTCTCCCTCGGTGCAGGGAGACCGTCCTGCGCTCCGAGCCCGGCCGGTGGGGCTGGGACACCCAGGGGTGGTTTGCGAGCTGTTGGGATTCCGTGGCACGGGGAGCTTAGTCATGGGGGAGGCCTGGGAATCCTGAGCAAGGGGCCAATCCTGTCCATTTTTGCCCGGGTAAATTTTCCAGGTGGATCAAAATGCAGTCATGGAAGCCTCTGTGGCAGAGCTTTGTTACCTGAAGGATAATTAGACGTGTTTACCAAGACCTTAGTGGAAGCGCGGTGGTTAGTGCAAAGCGTTTGAACTTGAAGGTAGTGATCAATGATATAGACTTCTTTGTTTGTTTAAAAATCTGAGATGTGACTTGCAGGGGGTGGTGAGTGATGGTCTCTGGCAGCCCCACCGCAGGGAGCAGGGACCTGCTGGGACATCCCGTTCCTTCTGGGTTGGGGGATCTGCTCACTGCTGCACTTGCCAAGTCTCCAAAAGTGCCTTTTTTTGGCAAGAAACACTTTTTTTTTTCTTGTTCCTGTTTATCTAATTGCTTTTGGCCTTGGACATTCTGGCTTTTATTTAAGGCTAGAATGTAGAATGGGGAAAAGAAAGAAGTGTTGGGTAGGTGAAGGATGGCATTAGGCTGTAAGAACTGCCTCCTGCTCCAGTGAGGGTCGTTTACTGAGCTCCCTGGGTTGTCTGGGGACGGGGAGTTGTTTCTCACTTCACCATCATTTAGTGGAAGACTGCAGCCTGTATAAAATATTTACAGATGCTTTTTTCCTGCCAATACCGTATTTATTCTCGGGGTGCAGGTCTCCAAGCTGAACTGATACTTGTGTGTGTCTGCGAGGGCCAGGGCTGGTCCACGGCCCCACGCCGCTCAGGCTGCTGCGGTAGCCACTCAGGGCAGCGAGCGAGCCCTGCTGGCCCTGTTGTGCTGGTAAAGCTTGCGCTGACTGTGCGTCCTAGAAACCCACATTTTTCTGTTGTGATCTAAAAGCACTGGCCTGAAAGGCAGCTGCAAAAAGACTTGACTCTGCTTCTGTCTCTTCTCTTCCAAAAATCCTTAGTCCCAAAAAGCGTTTCCAATCCTTTGTTGTTGAGAAGCTCTGAGATCTTACTTGAATGTCTTGTATGAATATTTTCTGTAGGAAAAAAGTGATATTAGATAGCATAAAAAAGAATTTGACTTAATGCTACGGGCAGACATAACATGAATCTTTCCCACATAGTTTCCTAGGGTAACACTTACCTTGAACTGAGACAACATCTTGTTTGTGATCTTCCTTTGTCAATACTTTCCCAACTGTAATAACTAGTGTTGTGAAAAATGAATGCAACCTACAATGACTAAGTGTACAGTGCTTTGACTTCTGGAGACTGGAGTTACAGAATTCGAGTAAGCCAGACTTCTTGGTTTCTGTGGCTGCCCGGATTACTCTCTGCTGGACGGGCATTGCCAGGGTTGTTACTTTCCTTTAGTGGGTGCTCTTGTCCAACTTTGCTGCAAAACCCAAAATCAAGCCTGAATCAAACCTGAATCAAAACTGAAATCAAACCTGAACACTTTCCTAGTGTTTCACAGAAGACTGGGCAGTTCGTTGTAGCTCTTTGGAAGCTGTTTTGTCCTGTAAAAGTTTTCAGCAAAAGTTATTTTGAGAAAAAAAAAAATAGTTCCTAGTCACAGGTAGTTCTGCTGCCTCTTTTTGCAGACAAAGGAAGTCCTGTCTGGGGACAGGGCTGTGGTCTGAGGTTCAGCTTTGTGTGATCTTTCAGCTCCTTCCTGACAATGTGTGTTCCTGGTTCTTACGTTCCCGGTGCGGGTAAGCACTGTGTGGCCCTGGGTGAATGGGAACGGTGAGAGGACTTTAAACGACCCCTTCCTCCTGGCTGCCCGCTTTGAATGAAATCTTGTGTAAATCCATGTGTGTGTTTGTGCACACAATGTTGTTTTTCTTTATTTTTTCCTCTTTCTTCTTCACTATCTCTTCCATTTAGTTGCATCTAGTCGTGACAGAGATGTTTGGCAGTCAGTGCCTTGCTGGTGGGAGTATTTTGTTTACCAGATTTCTAGTTCTTTCCTTACTTGCTTTTTTTTTTTTTTTTCGGTTTTGGTCTTTGATTTTCTCTGTGTATGTGCACATGTGTGCTTAAATCTTTTTAAATAAAGGTTTATTGTTATCTTATGTAAAAAATGCTTAATGTTGTGAAGGATTTCTACCTGTTGGAGCACAAATACATTATTCCATTTTGGGAGAGACTGTAAAATTGAACCGTTTTCCCTTCCTTGTGGGGAAGGAAGGGAAGGTGGCTGTGGGCAGCCAGATGAGATGGATCTGTTTTTTGGTCATTTAGATCTTTGTTTGGAGTGTGATGACTTTTTGGTGTCTCATATTTATTCAAGTATTTTTCTAATCTGCCAGAACTAATTTAGATAAAGCTTTCAAAAAAAAAACAGATATAAAAAAGAGCATCATTTCTCTTAGAGCATATGTTGGTTATTAATTCTAGATTTAGAATATTTAGTAATATTAAAGCCTGAAATTAGTCTTTCAATAGCAGCTTATGCTTGTGAGGGTTAAGAGATGGAAAACTTCTTTTTCTACATTTACTGTTTCCTGGCTGCACGATCTTGAAGATATCTCTGACTGGACTTTTTAAATCTAAAATGGGTAACTTTGAAAGTAACTTTGAAAGTCAAATCTGTAGAGATGCAAGTATTGTAGTGCCTAGTTGGATACACTGCTTTTCCTTTCTGGTACAAACAGGTAACAGGGCAGTGGATTGTAATGCCAACATGTATCAATGGGAGTGCTGTCGGGTTAAAAATATGAGATTTAAGTTAATTCTGAGACTCCAGAATTCACAGAAAAAAAATACACCTCAGTCGTACAGAACAAAATCTGGCAGCACTTCAATCGCTGCTTCCTGTCCTTATTGCTCGGAGAGAGTTTGCGTGAGCTGGAAGAAAACTCCTGCTGCGGTGGGGTGCTGCTCTCCCCAGGGGAAGAGAGGGATGAACATTTGTGGGAGGCCTCTGCGGCTGTCCCTCTTAAACCTGCTTTGAAAATGTTCCTTCCTAAGTGTTGTGCTTAGGAGGCATCTCAGACACACGCTGTGCTGCAGAGTAGAAAGAATAAGATTCTGGTTTCAAGCATCTCAGTCCAGATGCTGTCAGATACTGAAGTGAGCATGTGCCCTGAATGTTTCCTGAGTCTTGTACATTTAATCACCTTGGAGATAAGCTAAATGGATGCAGTTTTTAGAAAGCATACTGTTTAACTTCTCTTTTAAAGAACGTGATCAGTCTTTTTATTAACCTCTTTAACGAGGAGGCGTGTTTTCAGTTCTCTTCCTTTTGGCCAAGGTGTTAATTGGTCTATAACGACTCCATAAAGAGCAGTGAAATGAAAAGGGAGGTGTGTGCACCCAGATCTGCCCCAAGTTCTAATAGAAGCGTTGCACTTCACTAGTGTCAGCTCTCTTTCATTGTCTCAGCTTGCAAGCAAAGCTATAAAGTAAGGGTTAGCTATCCTGCTACAAGCTGGGACTTCACTGCATTTCAATTTGAAAGCAAATCCCCTGACTGCATGCGGCAAAAACCACCCTGCAAACCGAACAGGATGCCTCGTGGAGGATGCAAAGATGGAAACAGCTTCAAATGCTTAAAAGAGATGTTTTGCTGCATCAGCTGGTGGGCTGCACCACCATGGGCTCCTCCATGCACCCAACATGCCCTCTTTGGGGCAGGCAGAGCCATTCACCTCTTCCAAACCTGATTGCTTTTCTGGCTTTCCATTATATCCTTTTTTCCCCACGTTGACTGCTCATCCTTCCGCCTCTTGGAATCCCTTAATAGGGCATTGCTGCTTGTGCTTGCTCCATCAGAACCCTGAAGGCTTTCCTGGCAGTAGGGTACCCGGTGGGTGCATCAGGAGGCTGCTTTATCCCATGGCTCCTGCTAGTGGCGGCTCTGGTAGTTCACACCATATGAAATACCAGCACAAGAAGATGGTGGCCTGCTTCTGCCCGCCCCAAAGAGGGTCACCTGCCCACTGGTAGCATGGGGGAAGCTGTGATGCTCTGCAGAACGGGGGCTGTACTCCAGCACAGGCATGAGGTCCCACAGCTTGAGGTGAGGGTGATGGAGCTGTGGTGCCAGGGCAGCAGGAGGATGTCTCATGGCTCTGCTCCCATCTCAGTAGTTCCATAGGTCATGAGGTTCTACTCCTGGACCCACAGTCAGCCATGGACAAGGAGCTGCAGCATCAAGGGCTCCTGCAAAGTTGTTCTGCTGACCTTGACCCTTGGAGAAAGGAGGTTGAGGGAGGTGGCTCTCAGTTTGTGCAAACTGACTACCTCAAGTAGCTGGTACAGCTTCAGGATCTGCAACAGCGTGGTGTTGGATGCTGTCCATGCTCGGCATGGGCAGAGGGCTCAGCTATCACTGGGAAATTGTCCACACAGGAACAGAAGCGGCCTGTCGGTGTTTGAGGCTGTTGGGCAGTGGTGGCTGGGGTGTGCTGTCACGCTGCTGTCATGGGTGGGCAGGCGAGAGGACGCTGTGGCATGGCACTTGCAGAGGGGAAGAGCTTTCCGTGGGAAAGCATTAAACTGTGCATATGGGGGGGGTCTTGCAGTTCAGGAGGCCAAACTCAGGCTAGCCAGAAGTTCTGCCCTGGCTGGATGCCATGGAGAGCAGAGGGTGGGCTGTTCCGTCTGCTGACACGCTCCTGTTGTGCCATGTGTCTTGCTCGGGAGGACAGCCGCAAAGGGATGGCATGGCAGAGGAGAGTCGGGTGGGAGACTCTTTGGCCTAGCTGGCTTGTCAAAGTCATTCTGCAGTGAAAAGTAAAAACAAATGCTCTGATGACATGCTTTCTGCAGCTCGCTTAAAAATAATTGGAAAAAAGTCCCCCTGAAGTTCCATTAAAGTGACCCTATTTTGGAGGCTGTGGTAAGACTGAAGTGGCTGATGTTGTGTCAGCTACTGGCAGTTCATGCTGTGTTGCTCCCAATTGCTCCGCAGGGAACAGGGCTTTTTCCTTCCTTGGTGATCAGGTGTAGCAGCAGCAACTCGAAATCAAAGCTCACGTGTCCCTGCACTTTGCCTGATCCTTAAGGATGGAAGCCTCTTCTCACCTGTCTCCGAGGGGGCAGCTGAGCAAGGTGAAGTGAAGAATTGAACCTCCAACCTCATAAAGACCCTCTGCTTGGGCGGGATTTGGCTCTTGCTTCCCATCGCCCTGGTTTTCCTTGGGGGTGAAGAGCAGTACAGCACACTTCTGTGTAGCTGCCCACTGCAGGGGACACTCGGATGCTGCCACTGGGCTTTTCAAGGGAAATCGTGGGAAATATCAGAGGGGCTTTTGTTCTTGGAGAGAGCCACAAGATGGAGCAATATTAGAATCATAGAATCATAGAATCATTCAGGTTGGAAGAGACCCTTGGGATCATCGAGTCCAACCATCTACCCTACTCTA
>JAOXNO010000052.1:26397162-26411879 GCA_028565335.1 Limnodromus scolopaceus
TGTGTCGAGGAATTGTGTCGAGGGGTTTGGTGACATGATAAACCACAAAAGCACAAGTCAATTAGCCTCTCCTGTGGAAAGAAATTACTCCAGGAACTCCTGAGTTTGACATCTCCCTCTTCCTGTCTGAAAACATCGACAAGAAAAGCTGTTAGAGACCCACTACCAAGTTGGAAAAACCTGCTCCTTAATGTCCGGTCATCGTGGGAAACCTCAATGCTGAGTTTGAATCTGCTGCTGTGCTTTTGAACTTCAGTCGCAGGGGCCTGTGCCAAAGTTAATGGCCATCCGAGCAAACTGAAGAGTTTTGCTATCTTTGCTGTTGGCTTATCTCAGCACATTTTTGAATCCCACAGTAACATAGCTGTTTTAAGGCAAAAATCCGTGTGCTGTTTTGTGCAGCGCTACCCTTGATTTTCACATACAGCCTAACAGAAATTAGGTCAAGTTCCCTGGGTCCTGTTTTGGAAGGGGAATGGGCCTGGTGTTTCCTGTGCCTGTGTTCCATGTGTGATGGGCTACTAGTAGCCCACAGGCCATCGGTTAGGAAACACTGTTCTAGATAAGCAGCTCACAGCCCTTACTTAAGTTGGCCTAATTACTGTCACCTTCTCCGGCCTGACACCCTTGGAGGGTTGCCTCCTGCCGGCTGCCCCGCATCTCACTCAGAACTGAGGGGACTGGTGTGAGCCCCCCAGGGTTTTATTTTATCAGCACACTGAGTGCTGGGTTTCAGCGGGCTTGAAGTGAGGTGCTGATGCTGAAGGTTATTGTACAAATTGGGAATTGTACCAGTTTCCTACAGAAGGTAAGCATTGATGGATCCAAACAAGCATAGCCGCTTTATTGCTGCTGCTTTTTTAACTCATGTTTTCCAGGCCAGGCAGGGGGAGCTGGATTGAGTTCAAGGAACAGAGCTGCTTGTCAAACATCTCTTGCTTCTGATTCTCCACCTTTTTTCGTCATTTTGGGTTTTGCACTGAGATGCTGTCAAGTCTGAATTGGTGCAGAGTGGTTACAGGAATATGACCGATTTTCTCTTCGGGCTGTTGAGTTTGTATCTGTAGATACCCCCGTGCTCCAAGAGGAGAGTGTTTCCAGTGCTTTGTGGAATGGGGTTTTTTTTCCTTCCTTCTCAGTTTTAAATTGTTGCCCCCGGGAATTGTAGTTTGGGGAGCCTGAAAAAGCACAAAATGTGAAATAATTTTGCCTAGAAAACTATCTTCCCCAAAGAAGTCAGCCGTGAGATACTGGGCCTTCTGGATGTGGAGTTTTCCCCAGAAAAGCATGGCCAGAAGGTTCCTCCCATGGTGTCCTCAAGCTTTTCTCCAAGGGTGTTTGCTGGTGGGGCCCCTGTTGTAAGCTGTGGCCACCCAGACACTAGCCAAAATGCTCGGGCTTGCAGGTTTTATTAACCTTCCCTGTGTTTTTGTTTTCCCAGAGCTGACGCTGAACCCCCCGGAAGGGATAGTAGCAGGTGAGGAGCTGAGCAGGGTTTGGGCAGGTGAAGTTGTAGCCTTGCGTTTGGGTAAGCGCTAAGCATTGTTTTGTGTTTTCTTACCAGGTCCCATGAATGAAGAGAACTTCTTTGAATGGGAAGCTCTGATTATGTGAGTTAATACCGGTTTGTGTCTGAAATCAGCACTTGCACACTGTCGTTAGCTTCTAGGAGAACGAGAATGTAAAAAAGTACTATCAGTTCTGCAGAACATCAGCCTTGGCCTACCTTTGGCTGGGAACTTCTTTTCTGACCCAAACAGCAAATTATATGCTGACATGACAGAGGCAGGATTGGGGCTTAAGTCATCATTTGTTGTACAGGTGTCATCATAACAAGCACCGTTCAGCATATGCAACTTGCATATTTGACAGGAATCCTCATTTGGGCTCCCTCAGATAGATGTTGCGTACACAAACGCTGCAGGAAACAATTAATTGCTTGCAGATCACACAAACCTGGTGGGAACATTCCTCAACTGCAAATACGGGACAAGTTTTTCTCGTGTTTTAATTAAGCAAAGTACACAGATTATTGGTGGTAGGAGAAAACAATTGATGACTAAAATTAGTTCGCTTACTATTCAATTTTTTTTCTAGAAAACTGGAGGAGGATTGATCTGAGAATGTATTCAGATTTTTTAAAAAAATAAATATGTTTTGAAATTCTTCACACTTCATGAATTGGCTGGTGTCATAAAGACATTGGATGCAATGGCTCCATGTAGAAAGCTCTTTTTTCTGTTGATGAATAGCTCTGATTGCTACCTGTTGTGTTTTGGGGGGTGGCAAAGACATAAAGCTGCATCCTCCCCCTCCTGCACAAATTGGGACAGTTGTTTGTAGCAAAAATTGCCGTGAAAATACAAAATCTTCTTGCCCAGCATCTTGTAAGTTGTCTTCTCTCTTGCTTATACTCTCTTATTCGTGCTATGCCCTTCTTTGTGAACTCTGCATACATGGAATAACTGGTGATTTTTACAAAATGAAGTTGTAAAACAGTAGGGGAGAGGAAAAGAGACCTTTGTTACTCGGGTCTGACAATTCAGGCAAACGCTACACAATTAAAATATGAAGAAGCTTCTGACCATGAGGTCCTGAAGCCAATGGTCTGTTGTTAGATCCAGGCTCTGTAGTTCCAGATTCCATTCGTGAGAGTCGGTGATTTCCTTTCCTTCACCAGGGCCACGGGCTCCCCAAGGAGGCTGGGGGCAGTGAGCAGTGGCTGTGGCCCTGCTGGCAGCATGCCCTGCTGTGCTCTTGGCCGGTTTTCACTGCAAACACCAGTGCTGACTTAGCAGATTCACAACTGATGTGGGTGGCAGAATTCTCCTTAGCTTGGTTTGCTTGGAGTGTGTTGTCCAGGGATGATGACCACGATTTCTGTCTCTTGGGATCAGGCCCATAACCAATAGAAAAGCATCCCAAGCTGTAGTTATTCCACACAAGCTGGCTGCGTGGGTGAGCCCCCGAGTTATTTTATGCCTTGGTAAATGAAGATTTGGATTACAGCTGCTCGTTTGCTGATTGATATGAAGAGTTGGCAAATACCTCTGCTTATGGGCAGCGATTTATCCTGCGATGAACAGGTTGTACTTCCCGGTAGCTCAGTCCCCTGGAAACAAATACTTTGCATGGAAATAGGTAATTTGTTGCCTGACACCAAAGATTTTGGCTGCGGTGTCTTACGCTTTTTCTTTCTGCAAGTGGAGTAATTGTCACTCTTCTGAAACTTGCGCTTTGTAATGCCCCAAATTTCAGTTCAGAGAGCTGTGCATTGCTTGGAGTGTAGGAATCGCAGAGGAGGTAGTGCACTTCTTGGAATACGGAAGGAAATCCCTGTCTGTTGGTACTTTCTCATACCAGAGATTGCATGTTTGAGTAGAGCTTTCATGGGCGACACACAGAAGTACTTTTGGATTTGATTCATTACCCAGAAAATACTTTTTCTGATGTTTCCCACAACAAATTCTTAAACAACAGAGGAGCCACTTGTAGACTTGAAAGCCCTTTAAAGTGCTGAGTGTTGAGCTTCAGGTCTTTGTCAGCGCAAAATGAGAGGCGGAGGTGCTTTAATTTTTGTTTCTGTATTGTGTGTGTGTCATGATAAAATTGTATTTTAAGATCTGCTAAATTCTGAAGCTGTGGTACAATGGAAACATGTTTGCCCTAAACATGTTCAGTTACTTTCATCTCTTTACGAAACTCTATTAGTAGAAGTGTTTGTGTATATTTGGAAGGCAAGCGAAATTACTTGTTTATATTTGTGTGTGATAATAATCTTGAATGTTTTGTAATCTTAAATGTGCTGTGTGAGAGTATGGGAATCAAAGAAGTGCAGGTGAGGAAATTAAAATAAAGTTGGCCTCAAATTTTTAGACAAATGAAGTGCGAAAGGTAAGTATGTAGCACCGTAATGAAAAAGAGAACAGAATAGTGGGGTTTTTTCTCCTTCACCCCATTTGTATAAAGCTAGAGCACGTGTAATGGCAAATAAATACAAAAAAAAAAAAAAAAGAGACCCAAGAGAGAAAAGACATCGCCCATTTATCAGTTCAGAGGTGGGCTGCGTAATCTTAAACAGATTGATGTTAGAGCTTGGCTCAGAGATAAACTAATGCCTTTCAAAATAATGGTAATAATAATTTGTATTTCCGGTGTTCTCGCCTGCAGCAGCAGTGTTGGATAGATGTTAAGCACATAAATGTTAAGGTTGTATTGACACGACTGAATGATAGGACAGTTCTTGTGCTCCTGAAGTGAGTGCAATAGATCCAGAACTGAAAATACAATCTTTCTGAACTGTAAAGCCTGGTGTAAAATGCACCCTTTTGATAAGATGTCAAACAATAGCTGAATTAGAGTATTTATGAAAGCCAAATCTTTGCAACAGGGTGACTTATTCCTGCTGCTATAGTCCCAGCATGTCGAGAGAGCTTACCATAATGCTGCTCAATTCCTTAGCGCTGCCTGAGGTCTGCCAGGCTGCTTTCTGGTGTGACAATCTTGAATTTAATGTTTCAAGACCAACGTTTTGTCTTCTTTGGTTGGCATATGTAAGAGTGTGTTGCTACTAAAGTTTATCCCCAAAGACACAAAACCATGTAATAAGAGCTTTATTAGCGTAAAGATTGCTTGAAAATTGAACAGTTTAAATTTAAGTCAACTTATCAAAAACCTGTCTAGAAAGGTAATTAGATCTATAATTAGGCTCAGGACTTCTGTTTAGCGTGGAATTCCCTTTTTGGCATCTAATGACTGTGGGTTTTGGTCTTTTTCCAGCATCTTTTTACCAATAAGGAACCATTTGTAAATGTACGTGAAGCTATGAATATAGAATTAATTGTCCTGTCAATGCGCTTTTCCCTCCCGTCTTGGCAGACACCCGCCATCCTTTTCCTGCCCTTGCCTGAGTAATAGCCAGCTCGGGGAGTTCAGCGTCTCTTCTTTTCCTGTCACAGCTTGTGTCAGCAGAGTTGTTCAGGACATCTCTTACCCAACCGAACAGCCTGGCTGTCCAGCAGCAAGTCGTGTGCATTGTAACGGCAGGAGAGCCGATGTCTGCTCCTCGGTGCTTCGGGAAGTCTGCAGAGTAGCATCCTGCGCGGAAGAAGCCGCAGAGAGTGACTGCTCTGCAGGCTGTAAGGAGTCTTAGATGGAGCAGGTTTAGGAGAAGGTTTTTATTAGAGTTGAATGCCTCAAGGCTGTGCGGGGTGGGTGTTCCCTGCCTGCCCCCTTAGGGATGGCCGGCGCGTTGTCTCTCCTGGGGTATGGGAGCCGCTCAAGGCGACCGGCCTGGTGCTCTTGCTTGGTGGGATGGGTGTCACCACTGCACGGTCTGGGTGCTTCTTGGAGGAACCCTAAGCAAGTACTGTGTCGTCTGGACTTCGTAGCAGCTCAGACGAGATCATTGCATAGGGCACGTAGGCTTTGCATGTGGTGTGCTCAGAAACCTTTGTGGAGCAAGGTGGTGTGTCTGCACAGAGTGCCGTGCTCTGCTCCGTCCCTGGCCCTGCCCATGTCCTTTTGCAACTGAATGTGATGCTGTCGAGCTTAAATGTTGCGGCCTCCTGAGTGTTTTGTAGTTGCAAATGCTGTCTTGGATTAACTTTAATAATTTCTTTGAAGCTGATCCTGGCAGCAATGAATGGCTAAAACAAAAGCATTTTGCTCGCATAATACAGGGCCTAAACTGGAGCATGTTCGGTTAACATATTTGACAGAAGAGCCCTTAAGGCTGTGTGTTTGCTCTCAGAACATAAGACACCCACCAGCTTTTCAATGTGTGTATGTACATACTCATAGAACTTCAACAATAAGCCTTTAAAATGCAGCTGGAATTAAAATGTTCATGAAGAAATGCATTCAGTTCACTCTCAGATGTGAATTGAATCCCGACTAAATTTAAGCAAAAGACCAGAAAGAACAAAATGGTTGAGATCATTTAGCTTTCATTCTTGCAGTATGTTGATGCATTTCTCTAATCTTACTGCCAGTGTCAATATTCAGGTTTAAACCATGTAGTTCTTGTGTTTATCTACCAGCCAAGTCTTTTGAATCCCAAAGTTGAAGAGAGTGAGCCTCCCAGGGCCTTAGGTTCTGCTGGCCTCAATTTTCTTTTCCTGTAAGTTACCAATTACAGTCTTAAGTGTTAGGAGTTAGTTCCTTCTTGGGAGGAGGAAGAGGAAGCATGAATATATTCCTAAACCTGATTTCCCAGACAGTATAGCCCTTGTTTTAAGAGCTTTTTACTAAACACATGAGGTTTCCCTGGCTAAGATTTTCAGTGATGAAGCTTGTTTCATGATTTTTTCCAATCAGGGGAGATCGTGATTGTGTCACGACTTCTAGATGCTTCATCAAGTTTGAATAAATCGTGTCTAGTAAACTTTTTTGCTCACCTTCCAGAAATGTTTTATGTAGGGAGAGTAAAATATCTCAACTTGATTGCACTTTGAACTAGATTATGAACACAATAAGGAAATGTTTCTGCAAGAACCCTGATGAAGCCGTGTGTTCTCCACCTGCACTTGAGGGAGTGCAAACTGAATACCTTAAGTCTGTAAAGAGACATTGTTGTCCTGCATTTACCAATTATGGTCCCTGAGCTGTGATTTTATTTTTGTAAAAGGTTGCTGTGCTTTTTTGCATCAGATAGTGGTAAGTATTTATGTGTGGTTATGCTTGATACTGGCAGTTTGAATCTCCACAGGTTTTTTATTATTTTTGAGCTACAGCATTTGACATCTCTGTCTTGTGCAGCATAACAGTATCTTCAAAGGCACAGGAGTCCCACACCTGCCTCTGCTTTCTCTTGACGTGCAGACGCTCAAATCCTGGAACATGCCTTGGAGCCAGATACTCCAATTATATCCAGACACACCCTGCTAATTAAGCAGTGTTGTGACCTTCCTAGTAATTTAGTGTGCAAGCTTTGATTTTCCCCCTTCCCTCCCAAACCCCACATTTGGATTTAAGTCTATGAGGTGTGGGGTAAGAGTGCATTAACGCTTTGTTTTCTGGAGAAGATGATACAACCCAAAGCTTAGATGTTTCATCAGACAAGAATTTGGGTGAAAGAACGATTTAAAACTCTGGTGAATAGCTTTTTATCTGTTTCTAGGGGTCCTGAAGACACCTGTTTCGAATACGGGGTTTTCCCTGCTATTCTGAGCTTTCCACTCGACTACCCGTTAAGTCCTCCGAAGATGAGGTTCACGTGCGAGATGTTCCATCCAAACAGTGAGTCCAATGCAGCATGGGGGAGTGGGTTGCTTGTGCACCTTAACAACAAACTTTTGCAGCAGGAGAGCTGAAATCCTTACCAAGGGTTCTTTCCCTTTCCGGCCCTACAGTATGCAGTAGACGTGTTCAGCGGTCCAGCAGTTTTGCTCTGCCTTAGGGTCACTTTCTCTATCACGTTATTCCCAATATACCTGTTGGTCATAAACGGTTCAATAAAGTTTCCAACAATTTCACTGATCGTTCCAGCAATGCTTGTAACTATTGCATGGAGAGTCTAAAGATAAATCTTCTGTACGTGATGTGAGATTTAGGGAATTAATACAGCCAGTCTTGTTCTGTGACTTGTATTTAGGTGGTTTGGTGTTACTGTTCATATTCACCGAAGTGTGAATGCAGCTTTACTAAGCACCATGGCTTTTCCCCCATTAAGTCATGAGTTTAGTAATGTTTCTAACGTGATCTTTCTGAAATACAGAGTGCTCTGTCTGAGCAGATGACACCTTGGCAGGTGTTTAATGTTAAAACACTGCTGGCCTTTTCTCTGCAGTTCTGATGGTGACAATATTATCTTAAGACTTCTCAGTGGAAGCAATTGAAGTAAAAAGTACAGCTAACAGGTTTGAGTCTTGGACAGGTAGAAACCTTGAAGCCTTCTTTCACAGCCTGGAGCACTACTTTCTGGAGTCAGCCTTGGCATTCTTTGTCAAATTGTTCCTTACGACGTCTGCTAAATCAATGTGGATTGTGTAAAGATTGTTCATCATCACCCAGATTTGATGGGCTGAATCTGTATTCTAGGCTGTTAGGTCTCTGCCATTTGAGAGCAATAAAAGGAAAATGCTGCCCTCCTGCCTAGTGCTTCCTTCCCAGCTGACATTCCTGCACTTGGATAACACAAATCTTAATCTCAGCTAGGAATCGATTTAGTTCATGCTATTCCAAGGAATTTTGCATTTTCTGGAAGTTCTTCTGTTCTTCCCTTCTCACAACACCACGGAGCGCAGGTTCTTGCCTATAGAATCCATATCACGTGACAGCATTAGAAGTGTGTAGGTGTGCCTGAGACAGTGTAGAATCACTTCTGAAGCTCTGATGTTTGCAGCGTTTGGCACCTGGAAGCAACGTGGCCGCATGGGCACCTGGCTCCAGCTGGCATAATTCACCCAAACTTCTTGGCAGGACTGGTCTCCATTAGCAAATCCTTGTCCACACAGTACTTCATGGCTCCAGTTGTGGTTGACGTTTGCAGCTCACAACTGCTCTGTGTGCAGTGTAGCCAGGAGGAGCGGGGTGTGGAGAAGCACGAGCTGCCGGATTCTCATGTGTTACGGAGTGGCTCCACACATGGGCGCTTCCTCTGTGAGGTTAACTGGAACATACTGAATGGTCAGCTCAGCTCCTTAAAGTCCTCCGGCTCAACTTCGTCACCATCAAATTTCAGATCACCTAAAGTGGACGCTTGAATCTTTCTTAGGTGGCATTGTGATGGTCTGGTTAGACCCGGAAGGGCTGTAGAAATGGGTGGCTGTGCTGTACTTTTTCTGTTCCTTAAGTGCTTACTCCTCCACCTGGGAGGAATTGCAAGGAAAATGCTTAAAAAGTCTGCTGTGTTCCCTTATCTCTGCAGTTTGTGTTATGTGCAGGGGGAACTGGCACACCACAGAACAATCTTATAAAATAAAATGACATTCATGGATGCTCTGAAGAAGATAACTTCAAAGTAGCAATTAGTAGCACATCTTGCATTAGCACTTAGTGACAAAGTGGGAAGAGGCATACGTCTTCTGGAAGCAGCCTTTGTTGTCTTGCCTGTGACACTGTCATCCAGCTGTTTTAAACGAGGCACCCTGCATAAAAGCATCAGCGGAACTTCCAGGTGAAAGACCTTCTACCAGTGTGTTCTGAACTTGAAAGGAGAAGTGCTGATTCAGCATGGACTGTTCTCATCTCTTCCAGCTACGTCTAGACCAGGTCCAGTCCCCAGCCTGGAGCTGCAGCAGGGATGCAAATAAAAGTCTTCAGAGCGTTAACGTGTTGCAGAGTTGTGCAGATATTCACTGGGTGAATTGAAGGAACTGGAAATGAGCACAACTGCTTCTAGTGGTCACTCCCTCTTTTTGGTTTGTCTTGTTTTCCTGGCAATGGCACAGGTTTGGTCACCCAAGGAACAGCAGCACTGGAAGTACTGGGTTACAGTTATCATTTCTTGGGAGCCTGCAGAATTAGGCCACGTTGCTAAAGCTGAACTCCATTCTCTTGGTGTTGCCTCTTCATCCTCTCCTTGGCCTTGTTATCAAGTTAGTGGAGTCCAGCGTCTGTGAAGATGACTTGAACTGTTGCAGATGCTTTGTTTATGCTGAAAGTGGGAAAGGGGGACCTCTGTGTCCTTCATTGATAGGTTACTTTTTATGCATGCACTTTAATGCAGCTGAGCTTTAAGCAATGTTAAAAAATAGTAGTGTGAACTCTTCTGGTTGCACCTCAGTAATGTTCAAAATAAGATCAATTATATTTTTTCTAACATATACCACTTTTCCCTCTGTACTGCAGCAGAGCAAGTTTGCTTAATTCTTTTTATGGTCACGGTCCAGTGGAGGACTCCAAGTGCTGTGTGACTGTAACCCTTTGATTAAAGTTGGACTAATTCCCTCCTTGGAGCTGTGTCTGTGCATAAATACTTGCCTCGTTCCACATGGCTGCATCTCTTATTTCCATGGAGCCTGTCACTTGCTATTTAATGATACGACTGCTCCCAGCAGGCTTCTCTTGGGGCAGGATGACCCAAGTTTGTTATATTTGCTTAAAGGAATTTTTTGCTAGATTTTTGTCTTTCAGATTTTGTGTCCTCTTGCCTTTGGAAGAGGAAATTTAAAACTGGGTTTAGTGTCATCCGTATGAAGGCCAAGTCCAAACATTAATCCGTGCTAAAGGACTGGAGAGACAGAGTGTTTCTGCTGAGTAACAGTCGATTCCCTCTCCTTCTTGTACAGTTTACCCAGATGGAAGAGTTTGCATCTCTATTCTTCATGCTCCTGGGGATGATCCCATGGGATATGAGAGCAGCGCTGAGCGATGGAGTCCCGTGCAGAGTGTGGAAAAGATCCTCTTATCAGTCGTTAGCATGCTGGCAGGTAAGGACTGCTGTTTTATTAGCAGTAGCTCAGATAGCAGTTACAGGGTTCAGTAGAACTGCTTCTTGCTGTTTGATTTGTTAAGTGAACAAAGGATATTTGAAAGTGCTTGGCAGCAACCAGAGTGCTTAAAGCCCTAATACTTATTTATTAATAATACTTATTTATTAATAAAATATATTATCTGAAAATAATTGGGAGGGGAGGGGGAGGTCTGAATTATCAAATAGGTGTTACCAGCTTTGTGAGCGACTGCACTGGTTTCCTCCCAGGTCAGCAGCAACCGAGCGGATAGTGATGGTCAGGTGGGTCCTGGGGCTCAGCTGGTTCTCTGCTCCTGGACAAAACCTGTGTGTGGTCTGTCTTTGTGTTTGCAGTGATGTCTGTTCAGCTCTTGCAGGTCTTAGGGGTATTGGTTACAGCCTGTGTTGGATTTGGCAGCTGAGGCGTTGCTGGCCAGATCTAGCTAGTGTGGTAAACTGGAGTCCATGGTCTCTGAGTCACAAGCCAGGACCCTCCATTTCTGTTATTTGTCAGCCTGGGAACGTACCCCGTTCTGCCATCTCTGATTCAGAGGAAGGCTTCTGGAGAAGAGGGGTGGGGTGAAAAAGCTTTTGCAGTCTTGTAAATAGCTTTGCCTAAATCCAACAAGTACTATGGATCAGCTCTGTCATGTCCAGCTCCCTGAAAGATGGATCCTTCTCCACGTGGTGGAGGGAGCCACTGAACTGCCTGGAAAGGGCAAAGCTGTGTCCCTTAGAATTGGTGTTGAATGATAAAAGATTTTAGAAGGTTTAAAGCAGCAAGGTTGATCAAGAGCAAGCAACAGATTCTTCTGTGTGACTGTTTTAGCTTCAGAATAGTAACCTACTGTTGGGAAGCTGCACAGACCAACAGTCCTGGCTGGGCTTCCCGTGGCCTCCCACAGCTTGGTTTGTGGTACAGCCTTGCCTGGGCTGGGTAGCACAGGAGTCACCTGTCTCTCTTGTCCTCTGCCTGTGTGCCCTGTGTTCCCATGGCTTTTGGAGGAATTAGTCTAGAACATCAGTGGTCAGCTTCTCGGGCTCTGCGGATAGTGTAAGCCCAGGCTTACCAGACTGGGTGACCTGCACATCTCCTATCCCCGCTACTGGCTTTTAGGGACCGACCATCTTGTGTCAGGAAAGACATGAACCCAAGATGTTTGTCATGAGCTGGGCTGCATTTGGACTAGTGTGTGAAGCAAAATGGGTGGAGTGTGTTCTGCCTTAGTGGCTTGTGTAATCTGTTGTCCTTCTGTATGCTGACCATGAACCTGATAAATCCCATGCCTCAGCTTACCTCTGTACAGAATTAAGGATTTTGGGTCCCAGGGGCTTAATGTACTTTGTAAAGCGCTCTGAAATCCTCGGATGAAAGATGTTGCAGAAATGAAAGCATTCTATGGGTTTTCTTGGTTTGTTTTGTTGGTTTTTAATAGAACAAGCCATCCTAAAGAGTGACAGAGCCTGTTTGGGTGGCCTGGTCGGGAGGGCTTTGTGTCTGTGAAGCCACAGAATCAGAAAAAAACATTTTGCGGGGAGCAGTGTGCAGTTTTAAAAACCCTTGACAGCGCTGGTGGTGCCGCATTGTGTTGTTTCGTGTGCGTGCCGGGGCTCAACTGTTGAGAGCAAAAGCAAAAGAAAGTCTTGCTCCTCTGCCACTTGTTTCTTACCTAAACTCGACCTTGCTGTGAATGTTCTCTTGCGATCAGCTCAATCAGAACCATTTGAGAATCCAGCAGCAGTCACTGGATTTCCTTTCGTGGTGTTTCTGTAGCCCTGAGCAGGGGAAGTGGACCAAAGCCACAGGGAAGTGGCAGTAGAGAGGTGTTATTGAAAAATCGAGAGGGTCTTGCTCCGTTACCTGCCTGCCCACCTGTCTTTCCATCTTTCTCATTTCAGAGCCAAATGATGAAAGTGGAGCCAATGTAGACGCCTCCAAGATGTGGCGGGAAGACAGAGAACAATTTAACAAAATTGCCAAGCAGATTGTGCAGAAGTCACTTGGACTTTAAGCTCACAAAGAGACTCAAGTGTTTTGTATTTCTCTCCACCTGAAAACGAGCAGTGCTCAGTGCTGGTACCAAAAAGGAAAACTTTGCAAAACTATTGGCCTAGTTCTTTTTATCGTTTGTTATTTATTTACCATGTCTTTTCTTCTTCCACTGCTCCAGGGAAGCCTCTAGTTCACTCACTAAATTGTGTGAAAAAGGGATATCATAGTAGGAAAAAACATGGCGACAACGCCTTTTCACAGGCTGCCTGTTGCTACCTCACTTTGTGGCATGGAAAGCGGGGAGACCTTGCAATCTGCCTTTGCCAGTCTGCTGTTTGAGA
This sequence comes from Limnodromus scolopaceus, assembly GCA_028565335.1. Lineage (NCBI taxonomy): Eukaryota > Metazoa > Chordata > Aves > Charadriiformes > Scolopacidae > Limnodromus > Limnodromus scolopaceus. Next base: position 26,409,893 of record JAOXNO010000052.1, read on the forward strand.
ACAGAGCTGGCTTGGATCACCTGCTGGAAGAATTAGTTGTATGTTTTTATAGACAGTATTGCATCTGGAGCACCAGTAGACAGGAAATAATCTATCGATTTTATGGTACTTACTAAGGTAAGGACAGCATTTGCAGTCGGAACTGATTTGAAGGGTATTGTCAGCAGGAGAGGCTACAAAACAAGGTTGTAGATAGGATGTGTTGGCAAAGAAAGTAGTTGTGCAGCATGTAACTTTAGAAGATCTCGGGGGTTGTCAGTGACTGGCTGGGTGTCTAGAATGGGCTGGTGTTCCCATGTAGCACTGTGAGTTTGTATTGAGCCTTTGAGTCAGTGTTTGCTTGGAAAAAATCCCAAGAGCTGCTTTATTACTCCTTAAAGACACTCAGTTATAAACCTCGCATTCAATTAGAGGTGGAAATTGTAAAGGCTGGATTCTTAAACCTTTGGTCAGGTTCACCGTGGGCGAGGTAGGTCGTTGGCAGCTTGAAAATCCAGTGAGAACGTGCCTGCTCCGCTGGGCATGTAAAATATCCCTGCAATAATGTCAGCTTCTCTTGGGCATTGGGAGGATTAGGCACTGCTGGCCTTCGGTCACCCCTTCTTTAGGTGAACAAGCGAAGATGAACGCGACGGATTTTGTAAAATTAACTGTAATGTTTCTTTATGCTGACTGCTCTTGTGTATTTAAGTAGGAGTCAGAGAAGGCACCGAATGTGTTCTCTAAAGGATGATACAACGCCCGTGTAGAACTGCAGAGTACTGTGGCCGAGCAGTGGTGCGGAGGGTGCGGGAAATGCCAGCTGCAACGATCCCATTGTAAAACTGCTTTAGGGGTGGCTGGTGACCTTTGTGCTTTGCAAGCGAATCTCTTGGGTAGGTCCAAATCTTCTCCAATTTACTACAAGCAATAACACGCCCACCGATAGCACATGGAGTCACATTTTGTTGGCAGCTTTAAATGGACTAAATTTGAAAGGGCTTTTTTTTTTTTTTTTCTTTCCTGTGAAAAGCGTGTGACACGGAAGGAGTTGCACCCTGGAGAAAGCTTTACAGAGGTGATAGTGTGCATGCGCGTGTGTACAGCTCCTCAGTATTCATGTCTTGCTGCCCGTGCCGCACGTGGCAGTATGCCATCGCTCTGCACCGCTGAAGAGTTTGCATTGCTAGAACTTGCTGATTTTACCTCCTTGTAGAAGTGATTCTTCTTGCTTTCGTGTAAGGGTGGGAGGGAAACCCGACAGTTTGGGCACAGAGATGATGAAATAGTGTTGTTGTACCTAACTAGTATTTCAAGGCATACAGGAAAATGTAGCACTTACATGCAAACTGAGAGTGCTTTTTGAATTGTAGTAGATGAAGCATTGCTCTTGGGAGTGCTGCAGCCGCTCAAGGAATCGATGCTGGAGAGCTGTGCGCCACCTGCAAACCGTGGATTTGGCAGGCGTGGCAAAAATGGGCGCTTTTTAAGTGTGGAGTATTTTGTTCATGTGTGCTCATTCATTATTTTATGGTGGGATTTAGTCTGTATACTGAAAATAAAGTGATTATATTTTCTCCTTTCATAGACGTATGCAGATGTGTTGCAGTGGATGTTTTTTATGGGTACCCAGCGGGTCAAGAGAGTCCAATTCTGACTCAGTCCACAGAAGTGGAGTGGTTTATTCTGATGCAGTTATACAAGGGGTGCTTTAGAGGAGTGGAAGAGTTGACACAGTTGCTTGGGCTTTCCAGGCAAGTATCTTTTCTCTAATGATGGCAATCATAGAATCATAGAATGGTTAGAGTTGGAAGGGACCTTAAAGATCATCGAGTTCCAACCCCCCTGCCCTGGACAGGGACACCTCCCACTCGGGCAGGTTGCTCAAAGCCCCATCCAGCCTGGCCTTGAACCCCTCCAGGGATGGGACAGCCACAGCTTCCCTGGGCAACCTGTTCCAGTGCCTCACCACCCTCACAGGAAAGAATTTCTTTCTGGTGTTTAATCT
>JAOXNO010000052.1:26424726-26440795 GCA_028565335.1 Limnodromus scolopaceus
GTGGGAGGAATGCAGGGCTGGCAGGGTGGGGGGGACCTCACTGCTGTCCCTGCTCCCGGCTGGATGGAGCCCCACGGGCAGATTCCCCCTGGCTCTGCCCGTGGGGGTTTGGACTGGCCAGGGATGCTGGCGGAGGGAACCGCTGCCCCTCTCCAGCTGGTTTGGGTTCAGACAGCCTTGCTCTCTCACACACACACACACACACCCGCACACACACACCCCCCGCACACACACACCCCCCCCAGCCTGGCTCTCCCGCTGTGCCCCGGCAGCCGAGATCTATCAGTACAAATAGGAGGGAACAGCCCGGTCTCACGGGCGGGGGGACAGGGTCACAGGGGTTCCTGTGGTCCAGCCAAGTGCTGCTTCATCCCGCGGGCAGCACCACCGAGCCCCGTGCCCTCTGCCGCGGGCATCGCAATCCTGCCAGGGGAGCGTTCCGAGAGAAAAGCCGTGGGGTGCCAAGGCGGGGGAGCAGGAGAAGCGCCCCGTGTGGGCACAGCCCTTCCCGTGGCCCGCCGAGCCATCGGACCGACGGCAGCCCTGGCACTGTGACATGGGGACGGCCTGGCAGTGCCCGGTGCCTAGTGCTGTTCTTCACCCGGGCAATGCCCTGGGGCTGGGCACGTCATTTTCTCCTCTGGGGAGAGGATAATTATTTAATGAGTGGTTTTGGTGCCTGCCAGGGGAGTACGTGCGTGTGTGCAATTAGGGCTGGGTTGGGAGAGCCCGGACCAGGACTGGCAGGGGAGTGCCATGCCCCACCACCCTGGGGATGGGTGGCCACCCTGCGAGCAAGCCTGTGGCACCGGTTCCCTGCCTGCTCTCCTGGCTCCGGTTGCCGGTGCTGGTGGATCCCGAGGAAGCTGGTGGCTTGGGGTCAGCTGGATCCCTGGGATGGTTCACTTGGTGCTTGGCATCCCTGCTGTGGGGATGGAGAGCTCAGCCTTGGTGCCTGGAGGGCAAACCTTCCCCGTGTTTGCTCAACGTGCCCCCCGGGCAGAGCATGGCAGGGTACTGGAGTACACCAGGACCCACCCCAGCTGCCATGGCTCCCCCCAGCCAGCACTGGAGATGGGCTTTGAGCAAGGCGGGTGGCAGGACCCCATCCCGTGGTGGGACGGGAAGGGACGGCTGCTGCTGCTGTGACGTGCTCTGCTGTCTCTCGGCACAGACCTGCGCCCGCTGGACATCCTCTCGGAGGCGGTCCCCACCAACGGGCTGGCCCATGGCATGAGGGTCTTTCAAGTGCAGGGGGTACGTGGTTTCCAGCTCGCCGCCTCACGGCCCCGCGCCCTGGGCTTCCCCGCCTCCCGGCTCTTCATCCACTGCGACTGCTTCCCCGAGGAGTTCTCCATCATCGTCACGCTGAGGGTCCTCAGCGTCCCTGCCAAGGTAGGCGCCGCTGGCCGGGCAGGGAGCGGGCACAGCCCGGCCCCAAAAGCTTGCGGCAGGCGGATTTGAGTCCGTGCCCTCCCGCAGAGAAACGAGTACATCTTCACGCTGATGGCCGAGGAGAGCCCCAGCGTGTTGGTGGGGCTGCGCTACGCCCCCGAAAAGCTCCACTTCCTCTTCTGGAGCCAGGAGCGCGCCGGCGGCTGGCAGACCCGCGTCACCTTCCACAACGTCTCCCTCTCCAACAACCAGTGGCACACACTCGTCCTGGCCGTCTCTGGCCAGTCCTTCTCCCTGACGGTGGACTGCAGCGTCCCCAAGGACATGTAGGTTGGGGGCAGCAGTGAGGGGCTCGGGAGGGCTGGCAGGGCCATGTTCCTCCACCGGTGTCTCCTCCAGCCACCAGCAGACGCCGTGAAATCGTCCCCTGCCCCTTCTCTGCTCATCCACAGGGTGGTGGAGACGCCGTTTCCAGCCTCTCTGTCGGTGAAGAGAGCCAGCTTCTACCTGGGCAACAGGAGGAGAAGGAAAGGCGTGTTCACGGTAGGTGCCCCACCGTGTGGGGTTGCCCTAACCGGCCATGGGGTGAGCTGTAGCCCCCTCTCAGCCCCCTACGGTGGCAGGGCTTGGGCCATGGCACGGGCGGCAGAGGTGGCCGGGGGTCCAGCTGCGGGGCTCAGTCCCCAGCTGGCTGTGGGCGTGCAAGGGGCAGTGCTGGCGACTGGCCCTTTGTGGACAAATGTGTTTTTAAGAGGATGTTGCCAGCGGTGCGGTGACAGGACAGTCGGTGGCACAGTCTCTTTGATATAGAAGTTAGGGCAGTGCCTGATCCTGACCAGCAGTGAAAAGGAGAGGCGGTGAAAGCCATCTGGGGCTAACGAGCCGCTTGCCAATGCTCCCCTTGCACCGGCTGTTAAATTGCCCAGGATGAAGGTTTTGGCAGGCTGGGCGTCTAACAAGGATCTGATAAACATTGATGAATCCCGTGGAGGCTTCCACGGCCCGGGAGGGAGGGCAATGGGCAAGAGTCGGGAGGGAAATCCAGGGCATAAATCAGCTGTGGTTTCCATTTCTTGTTCTTGCTGGACTTGCTCTCCATGATGCTGCTCCCGCTTTCCCAGGGCTTGCTGAGACAGCTTGTCCTGCTGCCCGGAGCCGATGCCACCCCTCAGATATGCACCGCCATGAACTTTAAAGAAGCAATGCTCTCTGTCCCCACTGTCCTCCAGGATGTGCCCATGAAGCCAGCGAGCAACGAAGTGCTAAAATATCCCTACGGTCAGTAGCTCCCCATGGTGCAGTCTCACTTGGCCAACTCCGACTTGCGTGGGGCTGGGCACAGAGCGGGAGCGCAGGGGAAGAGGGTGTCCCCACCACCCTCTGTTTCTCACGGTGTGCAGGGTGTGGATCACTGTCCAAAACCTCCCTGGAGAGCCGGGGTGCCCCTGCCCGGGTCCCTTGGCAGCACTGGGCTCGTGCCCATCACCCCACGGGTGCCAGCCCCCAGGGTTTTCTCAGCCGGTGGCTTCCTGGCTCAGGGCTGGGATGCCGTTTCCCCTGTTCCCTGGTGCCCATCATGGGGATGGGACCGGGATGTCCAACCCTTCGTGGACATGGGAATGAGCCTCGCTGCTCCTCTGTGGTGTGCCCTAAGAGGCACCTGCCTTGCTTCTCTCCGTGCCCAGAGACCGACACGAAGGTGACCCTGGGCTCCCGTCCGCCCTGCACCAAGCAGGAGAAGGCGCAGTTCTGGTTCAACGCCTCCCAGCGAGGGCTCTACCTCTGCAACGGCAGCGCCTGGATTTCCATGCTGGAAGGTACTGGTGTGAGATGCTCTCACGGGGACGGAAGGGGGGCTTTTGGAGCAGAGGAGGAGCAGAGATTCGCCCTTGACAGCAGCTTGAGGCAAGAACCAAGTCAGACAACAGCAGAGTGACGGGGCTGGGGTGTCACCCTGCCTCCCCCCACACCCTGGCTGGGCTTCACTTTCCTCTTGGTGCCCACGTTGACACTTCCAGTGCAGCTCTGGATTCAAGTGCCTCTGTGAAACAGCTCCCCAGTCGCTCACACAGTGCCTGCGTTGTCGTTCATGGTATCCATGTTGTCCATCCCTCCTTGGGCTTCTCCAACCAGGAATGAGCCCCAGGTCTGTCCAAGTGGGAGAGCTGGCCCTGCAGAGAGCCATACTGGGGGTGCTCCAGAAGGAGCAGAAAGACTCATCAGCGGCCAGAGAGAGCTGAAGGAGCAAAGGGAGGGTGGTGGAGGCAGGTCCCCATGTCACCCCAGCTCTAGTGGCCTTTATGCAGAAAATAGTGAGGCAGCATTGGAGTAACAAGGTGGCAAAGCAACCACAGCCCGGAGGGATGGACCTTGTTCAATAACAAAATGGATTTTGCCCACTGGCGTTCTCCCACTCGCTCCAGGCCGTCTGCCCAGGATCCCTGGTGGTACATGGAGGATGAGGCATGCCCACAACCGAGCCGTCCTTCCCCCCTGTCCTGGGCTTTTTCTTACGCTGATGCCCATGTGGTGGGTTTGGATGAGCCGTTTGCTGCCCACAGGAGCTGGCAGTGGCTGGACTCCCCCCGCTTCCCTACCTCTGGAAGTCATCAGGATTGGCACTGTGTCCTGGTTTTCCCAAGGAAGACCTCATGCTGGCATCTCGCTAACCCGTGCCCCTCGGTGCCACCAACACTGGTCCTTCTTGTAGCCCTACTCCTGCCATTTGTCCCTTCCAGTGCCCACCCATCTGCCACTGGGACCAGTCTTCGCCTTTCAGTTCTAATTTTTGGCATTTGATTCTGTCTAAGTGTTCTCTAACTTCTTCCAGAGCTCATGCTGACTCCAGCCAGAGAAACCATCTGGTGCAGGGCTGCTGCAGGTGGGTACGCGTTAACCCAGCTGGTATCAGCAGCCCAGGCCCTTTCGCTGTAGGTCTCTTTGTCTCCTCCTCGTTCTCTTTAGGACAAATATATCAACCCACTTTGTAAGAAGCAATGAAAATCTGCGGTGTATTGTTCTTCCCCCCTCCCAGAGGATCCTGCCCAGCAGAGCAGTTTGCAGCCCTGCCCTCTGCCGGAGAACAGCCAGGGGTGGAGGGGCTGGATCTGCTGCCCGATAAGGCCAAGTCAAGCCTTTACCACCCCCTCGGGTTTCGGCCCCTCACCACCAGCAGCACCACAACCTTCATTTTCCCCCCATAGAGCAGCCAGTGCCGCTGAGTCAGCTCTGCTACGCAACAGGGGGCACCTCTCCAGGCCAGGGTCATCTGGCTTTAACCTCACCCCTCTTTCTTCGTGGTTCTCCTAGGCAAACAAAGGCTGGACTATGTGGAGGAGTACCAGAACCTGGTGACCAACTCCGAGACGATGGGAGTTGAGGTCTTCACCATCCCAAAGGTGGGACTGTTCGCAGCCACTGCCAACCGGTACACCCCCCCGGGATCAGCCATCTATAAGTGGACCGATGGGAAGTTTGTGCCTTACCAGAACATCCCCACCTACCAAGCTCAGTCATGGAAGTATTTCACCATAGGAAAGAAGGTAAGTCTGCCTGGAAGGTCATTTCAGAGCCTTAATATTTCAGTATATTGCAGTTACCCAGCACTGGCTTCTCTACAACTAACCCCGAGTCTTGGGCATGGCTTAGGGGGTAAATCTTTCTCTCTTCTGTCTTTGATGGGGTCAGCCAGTCAGGACTGCTGGCTCGTCTGTGGGCTGCCCTCTGTGTTTTGCTGTTTTTGCTGAGACACAGCTACATTCAGCCAGGTCACTTTCAGCTCACGGCATAGGTGTCTGGAGTGCTCAGATCTCTTCCCTGGGGATGTCCAGCGTGTCTGCAAGGTCAGCCTCCAAAGCCAGCTGTTGGAGCTGGATCCCACCACGTGTCTGGGTTCATTTCTAGCAGGCGGAGTGAGTGCCAGTGTCAAAATGTCCTTCGTGTGTGGACACACATGGTGCAGAGCTGCAGTCCAGCCAGGTTTCGTTGTGCTCATAGAGCAACCTCCACCCTGGCCAAAGGCTGACCCCCCACCCCCACCCCGGGAAACAGATTTTGCTGTGATTCCCAGCAGGGACCATGAATCGAGGCAGGAGCCACCCCAGGCGTGGCAGTGGCTTTGCTCTTGGGGACATGCAGGTCCTGACATGGGAGCACAGAGAGCAAAGCCTCCCCAAAACTCTGACTGTGACGGGTGTCCTGCCACGCTTGAGGTCTGCTCTGATCTCAGAGAACTACCTGTGGCCTTGCAGAGCCATCGGAGCCCGTAGCTCCCTCCCAGGGACCCACTGAGTCCAACCTTGCTTTTCCATCATTCCAGGACTTCGGAGCCCTCTCCTCCTCCCCTGGGCAATCTGCCATGGGACTTCTGCAGGGTATCTGCCTGGTTCCTCTCCCTGGGGAGCTACTTGTCACTTTGCAAGGAGCCCCGGTCCAGCCAGCAAACATCTGCTGAGAGCCGACTCTATGCAGAGCTCCCAGGGCCAGTTGGGATCGTTCCCCCTCCAGTACGAGCCCTTCTGGCTCATACGAGCCCTTTGTCACCAGAGGCTGCGCAGGGTGGCTGCAGGGCCCCCCCATTGTGAGCCACGTGCTCCAGGGTACAGAGGGATGGGCAGAAGTACTGCCTCCTGGCTTGGCAGCCCCGCTGTTTGGATACAAATGGGTCACGTCCCTTGTTGCCTCTGTGGTGATGGGGTCCTGCAGAAAACCTGGCCGAGCCCAGAAAATGCAGCTGTGTTGCACAGCTGGCTTTGGGCTGGGAGCGTGCCTGCCATCCCCAGTGCTGCGCCTGCTCTGCAGAGCTCCGGCTGCACCCCCGTGGGCAGGAGATGGGAACACTGTGGGCTGGATTTATCTGCTGATGGGAACCACCCTGCAGCTCCCCAGTGTTAGTCTGGACCCTCAACACTCCCTTGCAGTGATGGCTGCTGGAGCAGAGAAGACCACCAGGCTGGGGAGTCCCAACTCCCCGTGGTCCCTGCACAGCGAAGCACCCATGTTGGTGCTCACCAGGCTCACATCCTCCAGGTTTGCCTTCAGGTCTTCACTCAGAAAAACTTTCTCAGGCTTTCTGGGCAGGATGGCCCCTCTCCTGCAGAGCTGGAACAGGTTTTCTATCTGGGGCTAGCTGGGTGCTCCAGAACAGCTGGGGACAGAGGAAGGCACCCTGCGTGCAGCTGCCCATGCTTGGTGTGTTTCTGCCTGGAGATGAGGACCAGATCGGTGTTGCAACAGCGGCAGTACAGACCTCTCCAGTTAGCCCGGGTTCCTCGCACACATTGCAGGTGTGCTGTGCCTCCGTAGGTGTCAGTACCTCCTTACTGCACCAGGATCTGCTGATGGTCTGCTGGGACCGGGGGAAGAGCCCCAGAGGGTAGGGCTGGGGTCTCCTGGTGGCTCCTGCCAATGGAGATCAAGGCTCTGGAATCGCAGGGTTTGATCTAGGACTTTCTCTTCCCTCTAAAGCTGTGTTTCTGGAGGTGCCCTGAAGGGAGGCCCTGGACTGGGGCTTGCAGAGAGACCTGCCTGGTGCTGGGGATGCACCTTCCCTGGATGGATGTGTGGACCCAGCACAGGCCACCACTGAGGAGGAAAGGTCTCCGTCCTTGCGGGTGGCTGAGCCTCAGCTGGACAAAGCCCCAGGCTGGTGCTGGCAGGGGTTCTGCACCAGGCAGGAGGCAGGAGACAGGAGACCTCCCCCTCTGCCTGTTTTCTGCTTGTGGGCTGTGTCCCTCTGCTTCTCTGTGGCCCGGACTGGGACATAACCTCTGGTGTGGTGGAGCCAGGGTGCCACACCGTGCGCTCCCACGAGCTCGGACATGCTTGCCCCCCTGCGCGAGGCCATCTCCGTGGCTGCACCTTTGTCCCCAGCGCTCTCGGGGTTTTTTTCTTGGTCTGGAAAATAGTTTGTCTCGGGGAGTTGTTATCGTCGTCGTTATTATTGTTATTGTCATATCTGTGATCTTTCTCCTGAGCAACTTTTTCTTACAGGGAAGGTTTGCCAGCTTGGGTCCCCCTCCCTCCCCAGCCTGTTTTGCCAGCACGGCTGCGCTGCCCGTCCCCTGGGCTGGCGGCGCCTTGTCCCTGCCCCGGCACGGCTGCTGCCACGCACAGAGAGCCACCGGGTCCCTGTCCCCGCGTCGGGTGCACTGCGCTGCTTGGGGGCCCCTGCCAGCCAGGGCTGTCTCGCCCCACACCGGCCACCTTGCTCCCTGGCCCCACATCCCACGAGTGCCCGCCCCCTCGCCCCCCTGTCCCATCTTCACCCCACCTGTGCTTGCCTGCGCCCCTTTGAGAGGAGAAAACCGAGATGTCCTGGCTTGTTATTTTTCAGATCTTCCTAGCAGTGGCTAATTTTGAGCAGAATGACAGGGGTCAGGAGTTCTCTGTAATATACAAGTGGAGCCGCAGGAAAGAGAAATTCATCACGTACCAGAGGATCACCACGCACAGCGCTAGGGACTGGGAGGCCTTTGTCATTGAGGGAGAGGCTTTCCTCGCAGTGGTCAACCACAGAGAAGGTACCCAGCCCTTATATTCCCTTCCAGCCGGGCTCAGCCAGGGCAGGCAGCCCCAGGGTGACACTGGGGAACCACGGCACCCCACCAGAGCATCCTCCCGTTGCCATGGCAACACTGCAGCTCCCTGCGCATCCTCTGCCGAAGCCGGGGAGTCAGTGCCCACAGCTCAGAGAGCCGTGTCCCTCGGGAAGCCTGAACCCTTGCAGACCCTCTCATTTTAGGAGAGAAAAGTACTCGGGGAAGCGGAACCCCCTCTGGGCTTCTGGCAGCGGGGGACAAGGACAGGAGCGGGGATGGTCGTTGCTGCCTCTCTCTGCTGCTTTCCATTTGTTTCCCCAAGGCTGCGGTGGGGCACTGAGGGCAGCAGCCGCCTGGGTTTGCAGGGACCGAGCCTTTTCAGAAGGCAAAGCACTGTTCTTGTGGGCATACGGGACACCGAGGGAAGCCAAGGCAGGCGGCTGGCATCCTGCCCTCCCCGGGTACCCTGCCAACCTTCTGGGGTGGGGTGTGCACCCCTCAGCACGGGGGATGAATGAGTCAATACCACAACCCTGGCTCTCCGGGATGCACCCAGCCAGGTTCGGACGCCGGGCTGGTGGGCTCCTTCCCTGCAGTCAGGGCTGGCTCCTGGGGGGCATCAGCTCCTCTGGCACCAGGCTCGAAGCTGGTGGCAAGTTGCTCGGGCAACCAGTGTCTGGCTGCCAGGGCCAGTCGGTGAGCTGGGCTAGAAACTCCTTGTGTCACCTGTTGGACCCCACCACGGCCAGTTTAAACGAGACCTATTCCCATGGCAGTGCCAACAGAAAGGTGCACATCATGCAGGGGTTAAGATCATCACGGCCAAGCCGAACCGGGAATGTTCCCTTAGCAAGTGGTGGAGGGTCAGTCCCTCAGCAGGTGCCACTTATCCATGTGGCCATTTCCCACACACCCTGCAGCCCTGCTTGCCAAGGTCTCTCCCATTGCAATGAAGATTGCCTGTAAACCCGTTAACACGTGGTCCTGCTGCTGCTCAGCCACCAGCAACACCAGCGGGGCCAAGCCAAGTACAGCAGCACTGAGTGTGGGGTGGAACGGGGCTGGTGGTGCTCCCCCGCCATCCTGAAGAAGCCATCTCTTTATCAGAAGAATGGCTCTGGCTGGAGGGGTCAGCTGAAGGTGCAGAAAAGGTTTTAGGTTGAAAGCCAGCTGGTTCCCACATGGACGGGAGGTTGAGATGCTTGACTAGAGCCCAGGAGCCGGATGGAGTACTTTGGTGCAGGTGGGCTCAGCCCAAGTGCTCAGCATGGAGCGGGCTGTGGGCTGTGGCATCCCCTCCCTTGCTCTGGAGTTCGTGTCATCAGCGGGGATTGGCACGTGGAGGTCCCTGGCCAGCTCCAGCGCTCAGGAGCTGAGCAGGGGGACTTAGCAAAGGAGGGCTGAAAAGTGTCAGTGCAGTGCCGTTCCAGCTGTGGCCCCCTCCCAGATGTGCAAACTTGTCTGCAAAGTGACGGCTGCCTGTGACGTCGGTAGCTTAGGGACTGCGGTGGGACTCACCCAGTCCCAGTCAAGCTGGGACTCCACTGGGCAGAGCTGGGCCACCCTGGGACTCTGGCACAGTGCCTCTATGTGTGCTGCTGGTGTTGGGGACACGGCACCCGCCCGTCCCCCCCGGCTGCCAGGGGCTCCCACAAAGCCATCGCTTGGGAAGAAGCTGCCAGGCTGTTCAATGGGGATGGAGGCTCTAGGTGGGGATGGCGGCTCTAGTGTCTCTTTGGCTACTTCCTGGGGAGTGAAGGGTCGCTAACAAACAGCCTCGCAGCCTCCCAGCAAACATTTACAGAGCTGAGCCTCTTCCTGGGTTTTGTTTCTTACGTGAGGCAGGTGTTCCTTTTCCTCACGGTGCAGGTCTGTCTGTCTGTCCCCTCCAGGGAATAACCACAACATAGACAGTGTGATATACAGGTGGAACCCCAGGACAGGGTTGTTTGAAACCAACCAGACCATCCCTACCTCTGGAGCCTACGACTGGGAGTTTTTCACCATCGGGCCGTATTCCTTCCTGGCTGTGGCTAACACGTTCAATGGCACATCCACAAAGATCTACTCGCACATCTACATCTGGCTCAGTGGCTCTTTCCAGCTCTTCCAGTCTATCCTGGTAAGGCTCGGCCCCTGATCAAACTCTACTCCTCGGTCCCCTCTCTGGGTTTGGACAAGCCAGGGATTCATTACAGAGACAGATGCTCTTCAGTGCTCTGGAAAGATAGTGATAGTTTCCCTCTGATTCTCCCATAGCCATTGACCAAGCGAGGTTTATTTTTTCCCTTGGATGGTTTTTGGAGTGGGTAATTTCCCCACTGTGCCTCCTTCTTGGGTTGCAAAGGTTTGTCCACATCCAGCTGCTCACGTGGCTTCCTTCCCCACAGACTTTTGGTGCTGCTGACTGGGAGGTCTTTCATATCGGGGACAGAGTCTTCCTGGCTGTTGCGAACAGCCACAGCTATGACAGCGGGATGCCAGCACCCTCTAACTTTTACGCCATCAACTCCTCCATCTATGAGCTGAACATCACTGCCCAGATGTTTGTCAAATTCCAGGACCTCCTCACCTACAGGTACCTCTGCAAAGAGTCAGGGTGGTCCTCAATCCACGTGCTTCCACTGAGCAACCTGGAGGTCACCTGGAGAGCCCATGAAGGCTTGCACGCTGCCAGGGACCGAGACTGGTGGGGACGATGATGGGTGACAGGTTCTTGGCACCGAATCCCAGTGGGAGCTAGGAGAAGGCCTTGGATTTGGGAACAATGATGGATTTCATTTCAGGAACAGCCTGGGAAGAGCAGGGTTTTCTGTGAATCATCAGGGTGGCAGAGATTGGTGTGGGGTGGGTTCAGCCCCATGGACATGCGGCCCCTTCCTCGTCTGGCCACATAGAGGCCGTCTCACCTGCCCCTCTGCTTGCTTCATCCCCAGCGCCCTGGACTGGGAGTTCTTCTCGGTGGGAGATGACTCTTTTCTGGTGGTAGCAAACTCCTTCGATGGCTTCACCTTCTCCGTTAACAGTATTATCTACAGGTAATGCTGTAGGTGGAGGGCAGGGCTGGGTGGTTGGGTGGTTATGCCCAGCAGGAACAACCCTGCTGGGAGCCCAGCACGGGGGCAACCTCTCCGATGCTGGTGCATCTGCCCAGGAAGGATAACCAGGACTGCTCCCTGTTTCTGGAGAGATTTCCAGGCAGGAATGAGAAGCCCCAGTGAGGGGGCTTCCCACCCTGAACTATGGCGGGGAGGTGGGAGATGCCAGCCCTATGGCTTGGCTTTTCCGCCCCATTTCAGATGTCCAGCTTGTCTCCTAAGAGCTAACTGCCCTCCTCGTGCAGGTGGCAAGGCTATGAAGGCTTCGTAGCGGCTCATCACCTCCCCACTGTTGGCTGTAGAGACTGGGAGGCGTTTCACACCGCCGAGGGCTCCTACCTCCTCTACTCCAGTGCCAAGGAGCCGCTTTCCAAAGTGCTCAAGCTGAAAACCACCTGAGGTGGCTGAGACACGCTCAGCTTATCGCCAGGATCGAGCTGGGCATCGAGGTGAAGATGGACCACAGTGCCCAGGGACGGCCACAGCTTCAGCCCTGCAGCCGGCTGGCGGTGTGCTCTGCGGGATAGGGAGGAGGAGGAGTGGAGCTCCAGGGCTCCCTGCAGCGTTGTCCGGGGGCTGGCAAAGGGGCTGTGACCCTGCTTTTGTGCTGTTTCTCCTGGGCAAGCTCTCCTGCCACGCTCCAGAGCCATGTCCTACCTGCTGCCCAGGCGCTTCCCTGGGCTCACCGGGACAGCGGCGCTTGGCAATCTCCAGCTGGAGGGACCCAGAGGTGCTGTTGGTTGCATTCAGATCTTGTGCAAAGCCAGGGAAGAATGAGACTGAGTGGAGTGTGTGCTGCCAGGGTGGGTGCGTGGCAGTGGGGAGAAAGTGGCATGGGAGAAACCGGGGAAAAAAAGTGGCTTTGGGCTTGGCTCTGGCTGCCTGGTGCCTGGGGCTGCGATGCTGCTGAGGACCCATCTGGTTCGACATCGCATGCCACGCTCCGTGTCCGTCTTTGGTGGCCTTGCCACCCCATCCCACTGCCGCAGGTGCCTGCCTACCCTCCCACTCTGCCGTGCCCAGTTTTGGTCACCCTTGCCAAGTGACGAGTGTATATTGTACAGTCCCATAGACGGGTACAGGGACTGATGCCAGTCCTTGCACCCCTTTGCATGAGGTTAGCAACTCCCCAGTAAACCTGCTGTGCATTGGGACCAATCCAGCTACCGTGGGCATGGGAAAGACCCAAACTCTCCGGGTGAAACTGTGGCTTCTTTTCTTTTCCTCGCCTTTGTCTGGGGGACTCTTTTGCTTAACCAGCGCTCTAATAAACTGTGTGCACCCAGCCTTTCTCCCACACTCAAGCTGCGGGTACCTGAGTTGCTCTGCCCACGGCAGAGGCTTTCCTCCACTCACCAAGCCACCCCTGAGTGAGACACGGCCATGTCCGTAGCCACAGGTGGCCTGCGAGGACAAGGTGGCCCTGAGCACAGTGAGGTGCTGGGGTGAGGATGCCCAGGACCTTCAGCCTCTCCCAACTGTCTCAGAGCATCGCTCGGCCTTCCCTGGCCCCAGGTTTCCTGCTGGGTTTCCCCTCGTGCTGGGGAGCCCACAGGAGGTGCCAGCCCCGCAAGAAGGGGCTGGGGGGAGCATGGCCTGAGCCACTCCAGGGTTCAGGGCTGGGAGAGCCACTGCGGGCAGCCCCTGCAGCCCTCCCTTCTCGCCCAGCCCAGCCACAGCTGCAGCTGGCTCTGCCGGGAAGGACCATTTCTTGCTTGTGAAAGAAAGAAGGCAGAACTCGATTTGCTTCCCATCGCACCGAGCCGTGAGCAGCGTCTCTAACGATGCCCCGAGGAAGGGCAAGATAAGACGAGACGTACCAGACGAGATGCAGAGGCACCATTTGGCCACCTGGCCCCTGCTCGAGGCAGACTGGGGTGAGGCTGGAGGAGGTGTAATCTAATGGGAGTCAAGCAGGTACATTGAATTTAGCCTTGCCTGCTTTGGAAGAGATTGAATTAGGACAAGTGCAGCCCCCTCGAGCACCACAGCCCTCCCCAGATGCCCAGCTCCCAGTGCTGTGCAAACCCTGAGGGCTTTTCCTATGCGCAGGACTTTATTGACAAATCAAAGGTTTGGGACATCACCCCCTGGTTGCTGGTGGCAGGCAGAGGCCACCGAGATGCTGCGCAAGGGCTGGGGCCGATGTCCCTCACCAGAGTCAGGATGAGGTTACCCTGCTGTACAGATCGACCCACCCCTCTGCACCCCAAACTCCGGGGACCTCTTGTCCCCGCAGAGGCCTCCACCCTCCTCTGCCTCCCTGGGGGCTTGTTCTGTCCAAACCACATGGGCCGGGAGCTCATGGCTGGGGCTTCTTTCCCTGCGAGCCCAGCCCTGGCAGGGGTGAAGGGGTCTGGGTCGGGGTGTTCCTCCCTGGGAACCTGGGCCCCATAGACAGGGTGGCGTGGGGTGTCCCCGGCATCCCCCCCCATGTCATTTACTCACACCCAGTCCTGCATCACTGGGGAGGGGTGAAGTCAGTGGCACTCATTTGCAGGACCAGAGCAAGCACTGGAAAGTCCCACAGAGAAGCTTTGAAGTCCACCAGGTTGCCACTGGCTCCCTGCGAAAAAGCTGGGAACAGGGTGCCGGAATCCTGGGCTACAGGGCAGTACTGGTGGTCTCTGCATGGCCCTGGGTGCTTGGCAGTGACTTCAGGTAGTCCACGTGCTTGCAGGCGTCCTCGCGATTGTGCCGGACGTAGCAGATCACGTAGACAATGACCATGGTGAACCAGCCAAACATGGTGATGAACATGGCCACGTCCATGGTCCTCTGGCGCACGCTGCAGAAGTTGACACCGGCATCCAGGACCTGGAGCAGTGGCTTGCCCACGTACTCCTCGCGCGGGGCCGTGTGGCAGGTGATGTCCTGGACGGAGTCGGGGTCCAGCCGGGCCTCCCACAACACCTCCTGCAAGGCACACTCGCAGTGCCAGGGGTTGTTGGCCAGCCGGAGCTTGGCATTGAGCGCCAGCAGGGCCTCCTTGGGGATGCTGCGGATACGGTTGCTGGAGAGGTCGAGGGTCCGCAGCCCTGCAGCCACCCCTTTGAAAGCTGCCCTGTCGATCTTCTCAATGGCGTTCCTGGAGAGATCGAGTTCCTCCAGATGGGAGAGGTGCCTGAAGGCATTGCTAGGGATCCTGGTGATGCTGTTAGCGTCCAGCTTGAGGAACACCGCGTCTTTGGGGATGTCCTTGGGGATCTCCTCCAAGTGCCGGGAGCTGCAGAGGACGGCCTTCGCCCCTGCCCGCTCCGTGCACTGGCAGCTGGGGGGGCAGGAGCTGCCCCAGGGGACGCACAGCAGGAGGCAAAAGAAAGCCTGGGCGACACTGGCTGCCGGCGTGTTCGTCAGGGTCAGTTTGTACCCGGCCAGCTCGGCGTGGCTGCTGGAGATTCCCCGGTGGCCGCAGCAGCTCCTGGGCAGCAGGGCGGCTCCTCTGCGCTCCTGCAGAGCCTCTCCCATGGCTGGAGGAAAGCGGTGGGTGGAGGGGATATGACACGGCATTATTTCCTGGAACGCTGCTTACATCTCCTGTGTAACGTGCCCTGGCACACTGGTGAGAGGCTGGGCTCAGGAGCCCAGCAAAAGGGGTGGAACGCTACCCGTGACCATCTTTTCCAGGCCATTTTAATTTGGTTTAAGCTTAATTATACCCAGACACAGAACTGTAGAGATTAAAACCCCTTCCCCCTGCCCCATCGCGGCACAGACCAGGCAGTCAGAAGGTGCTGCAGGATGGGGGTGCTGAGCTGGGCACGGCGCGGGAGCCTCTGCCCCGGCCTGCTGCCGATCTCCACGAGGGATGCGGTGATTTGCTGCTGGAAAACAGCAGCAGTAAATTCCTATCTCACCAACCCCGAGTGTTAAAAAAAAAAAAAAAAGAAAAAAAAGATGATTCAGACTCCCTGGATCATCAGACTGGCTTAATCACCACGGGGTTTTTAAATAACAAGATGTGGAGTTCTTTTGCTTCCCTCATCTGGTCCACGAGCTGGTACAAATCACGTTTCCAAGGGTTTTGCCAAAGCAGGGGTTTGGAGGTGACTCCCTTTTTTAAAGTAAACAAAGAGTTTAATAGCCTGACTGCTGGAGCTTAAGAGAGGAGCCACTGACTATCCCAGTAAAGGGGGTGATCTGGGAACCCCAAGGGCCACCCCAGCCCTGCTTGGGATGAGGCAGGAGGTGAAGCAGGTGGACCTTCTTTCCTTTGCCCTGTGCTACTACTCACTCCTCTCCTGCTGCCTTGTTCAGGCTGGGGAGAAGAGATCCCCATGGAAGGGAAAGTTGGGGGGGGGGGGGGTGAGACCCTGGCAGGCCTGGAGAGCCTTTCACCTGGAATGAAATTGTTCATGGTGATCTCATTTGGAGACCAGCTGGGCATCGAGTCCTTATCCCTCTGGTACCAGCATCCTTCTGATAATGGCATCCCCCTGGTACCACCATCCTTCTGATAATGGCATCCCTCTGGTACCAGCATCCTTCTGATAATGGCATCCCTCTGGTACCAGCATCCTTCTGATAATGGCATCTCTCTGGTACCACCATCCTTCTGATAATGGCATCTCTCTGGTACCAGCATCCTTTAAGTACCAGCATCTCTCGGGTATGAGCACCCTCAGGGTACCACCCAGGGGATGCTCATACCTGAGGGATGCTGCCAGTGGACCTGCCCAAGGGTGTGGGACTCTTCCAGAGGAGATGAAGTCACGCTGCCGGGGACTCCCTCTGGCCCTACAAATGCTGCTGGGCTCTGCCAGCCCAGTCTCTCTGGCAGGAGGAAGGATGCACTTTGCAGTGCTGGTTCCCACCGCTGGCCCGAGCCTGCTCCCGTCCCTGGAAGGGCTCCGAGGGGCCGCAGCTGCCCCCTCCCGCCACCCGGGGGGATGATGCCCACCCCCGGCCCGCCCTCACACCCTGCCCACCGGCCGGACCTTCCCGGGCGAAGGGCCTGAGGAGCGGGGGCTCCGGCCGCAGAACCGCCCCCCGCCGCCACGGCGTCCCGGGGAGCGGGGGGGGGGGGGGGGGGGGTCC
>JAOXNO010000052.1:26441638-26462857 GCA_028565335.1 Limnodromus scolopaceus
TACAAGTCCCACGGCAACACAATCTTTCACCATTCTGACTTTTCTTTCTGCCAACATCTGTGTGCGGCCAGAAACTGTTGGGGGTTAGAACGCTCAAATTGGGCTCATCCTGGAAGTGCCCTCCAAGCATGGAGCCTCCGGGAACGGCCTCTGGTGAAACAGCCGCGACAGACCACCAGCCTTTGGTGATTTAATACGTGGTTTATTGAGCCTGGTTGACTAAATTGCCAGTCGGACCCCCCCCCCGTCCCCCTCGCCAAGCC
Organism: Limnodromus scolopaceus; assembly: GCA_028565335.1. Taxonomy (NCBI): domain Eukaryota; kingdom Metazoa; phylum Chordata; class Aves; order Charadriiformes; family Scolopacidae; genus Limnodromus; species Limnodromus scolopaceus. The sequence goes on from JAOXNO010000052.1 coordinate 26,441,902, forward strand.
CCACTGGTGAGACGGCGGTTGTGCTGTGATGGCCACGGGTGTGGGAAGAACATCCCTGGCTGGTCAGTGTCCGATCCATCAGGAGAGGGGGGGGGAACAGACATCCCTCCCTGAGCATAATAAACCACCGTGGGGCTGTTCTGTGCCTTGTTCTCCCCACGGCAGACAACGGGAAAGAGCACAGGTGTTGGGGATGGACACACGGATGTCTGCTCTCTGGTCTCTACCTGCCCAAGGGATCACAGAGAATGGATCACCTGGGTCCCAGCAAGCTACCCCTTTCCGTCCATGTGCACAAGGGGATGGGACAGGCAGGTGACATTTAGCTGGTGCCTTGGCTCAGACAGAGGGAAGGAGTTCAGCTGCAAGATGGTGCTCAGCATATACACGCAGGAACACATACCAGTATGGGATGTGGTGGGAGGACCTGTGCGGAGCTACGAAACCATAGGTGTACAAGCCAAGAGCTGCTCACACCTCCTGAAGTGCTGGATCACAGCTCAGGAACGTGTTGTTGGATCTGAGGCAACCAGGGAGATGGGGACAGCTGCCACAGGAGGGACTTGCAGGGTGGTCAGGAACTTGAGGTGCAAAAGGGCCCAAGCCTTCTCCAGAGCTTCTCTGGGAGCTGCGGCAGTGGGGTTGTCAGGCCTCAGAGCAGGAGCACAGGTGCCCAATGCTGGGAGATGCTGGGTGGAGGGACAGCTGGGGCTGCCAAGTCCCCAGTGCCCCACCAAAGCAAAGAGCAGGAGGGAGCTGAGAGAAGGAACACCTTGCAGGAGCAGCCCCATGGCTCTGCTCGGCTCAAGTCCCAGTGCTGTGGCTGATGTGGAAGCACCGTGGGACAAGCTGGGGCTGAGCTTGGTGGCTCAGGTGACCGGGATGCTGCACAGGCAATGCCCAGGCAACCCCCGCCCCTGGCTGCTGGGGAGGGGACAGTTTTCCTCCCAGAGATGTGGAGTGTACATTCACAGAGGCAACTGTGCATTCACAGGTACCTAGTCCCCAGTAGCTGCTCATGGTCTCACTGGTGAGCTGTGGTAGAGCCTCAGGTCCCAACGAGAACCTGGTGTGGGGCAGCAGGAGCCCTGGCCTGTGCTTGAGGACTCAGTAGTAGGTGTCAAGGAGGGCTGAGACCTTGTGCAGGAGCTCCTTGTGGTTGGCGTGCAGGGGGATCCTCTTGTCCAGTACCTGCCAGCGGATGCACAGCTCCGGGTCGCAGCCCTGGAGGAACTGGGAGGGGACCAGAGACATCACATATGTGCTGCTGGCAAGGGGCCGTGTCAGCCATGCTCAGCAGCACCTCCAGTCCCCGGCCTCCTGCCCTTTCTTTCTGGGCCCCCCATTGCATGCCATCCCATGTTCATCTCCATGTTCTTCCTCCACTGCATGAAGCTGGAGGAGCCCACTCTTGATGAAGATGAGATCTGGGTCTGGAGATCTGGCTCCCCTGCCCCACGCCCGCTGAGAGCCAGGTGAGGGAGCTGCAGAGGTGAGGGGCCCATACCGAATTCAGCCGCTTCATCTCCACATCGTTCTGGTTGTCGAAGTGCACGCTGATGGCGACCGTCTCCACCCAGGCATTATCCGTGTTGCGGGGGTCATCAAGGTACCCCTTGTGTATCTGTGCGCGGTGAAGGAGTGCCACATCAGCAGAGCCCTCACCACCTCTCTAAGGGCACCGAGAGCCCCCAGGGGTGGTGGGGCATGGCTCCACAGCTCCTCTGCCCCTCTGGAGACCAGCACCGTGTTCCCACTGGTGCATGGAGAGCGATCACAGCAAGCACAGACACTAGTGTGTAGCCCAGCCCCAGGGTCCCTGGGCTGTCTCCCAGATCCCATTACAGCACGTCTCCACCTCCCCCAGCCATTCCTCCCCAGTGGGGGAGGGGTCACCAAGGGGTGATGCACCCTGCCCCCGTGCCCTAGGGACACCCATGTGTCCTGTGCCACCATGTCCACATGCCCCTGTACAGTGGTGATGCTTCTGTGTGCCTGTACCACTGTGACACCTACATAGCCCTGTACTGGGCTGATGCCCTGATGCCCCTGCACTGCTGTGACACCCACATGCCCCCCTGCTGCCGGGACACCTGCATGTACCCCACCTCAGTGCCCTGTTTCAGCAAGTTCTGGAACTGGGGCCAGAATTCCCGGCGCAGGATCCACTTGAGCTTCAGTGGCAGTGTCTCGCCCGGCTCCAGTGACCCCTGTGCCAAAGCAGACATCAGCATGGGGCCTGCCATCAGCCCAGCCTCCCCCACTGCCACCAGCTTGGCCATCAGGTGGTTGCCACCACTGCAGAACATGCCACAGGCTCTGGTGGGGGGAGCAAGCAGAGGAGAAAACCCTTCCTTTTCTGCCAGAAGTCCTCAGTTGTGCCCAAGGATGTGTCTGAGTTTGCCTTATTCAACGTCTGGACCTCTGTGTCAAAGGAAGCCATCCCAATGGCTTATGTCACGAAGAACATGTGAGAACTGAAGCCACAGAGGAGGGAGGAGAAGGAGGAGGGAGAAGCAGAAGCCAGGGGGTCAGGGTGGGTGGGGATATGTGATGAAACCACCCCAGAACTCCTGGCAGCACAGCCCTGCACCCAAATGCTCTGTGGGAGGAGCAGAGGTACCTCCTCGGATAACGCTGTGACACCCATCTTGTGTTTCTCCCTTTTCTGCAGGGCATCCAGCCACCAGCTGGTCCCCAGTTCCCCAGGCGGCAGCTCTTTCCACCAGCTCTTACCCCAGGCAGAGCCCAGACATCCGACAGCGGATACTGGGCCACTAGGACTTCCAGCATCTTCTTCAGGCTCTTCCTTATGATGGACCCATCCAAATTCCTCCTCCAGCTGTGAGAGAGGCCCCTGTTACACTGCAGCTGGACTTGGCACCCCCCGCCCAGCAGCAGTTGAATGGGCAGCAGTGGGGTTTGCCAGGTCCCGGTCTCTCCAAGGTGGCTTTGTGCCTCCTTTTCCATTCCACTTCCCCAGCCCCGTCCTGGAGCGAAGACCCCTCTCTGTCCCCAGGCGCTCACCGTGTCACAACAGGGTGCAGGGCATGGTTGGGCCCAAAGCAGTGCAGCCTCCCGCGGCCTCGCAGCCCCGTCCTGCCCATGGGGTTCCTGGTAGGGAGAGGGCGAGCAGGTTGGGATGGCACCAGGGTCCCCCCGTGCACCCCATCATGGCAATCAAAGCCCTATACCACTTCCCCAAATGTCCCGGCTCTTCTGGAGTGCTGGGTTGGGTTGTTTTGAGGATGATGCATGCCATTATCCCTGCCCCACCATTAGCCCCAGGGAAGCGAGAAGAGGATGGATCCATCCAGCACCTCCCCTCCGCCCCCCCCGCCAAATTCTCCATCTCCCCAGTGCTATGCCTACAGTGGGGCGCCCCAGGTCCCCAGCTCCCACCCAGCCCCTCTGCCCCCACGGCAGATGCACTCACAGCGGCAGCCCGTCCTGCACGGCGTAGAGGCCGTGGAAGCTCTGCCGGTCGATCAGCCCATCCATGGTGTTGTAGTTGATCTTCAGGAGAGACTCCAAGGAACTGGGGGGTGGGAGGCAGCCCAGCAGGGAGGGCTGGCTGTGCCACCCAGGAGAAGGGGTAGAGGAGCGGGGAGCCGCTGGGGGACACTCACGGGCTGAAGGGGTCCTGCACAGCCATGTCCTTGTGGTCAGCCGAGTAGGTGGGAGGGTCATAGAGTGGGAAGTCCACCTGCAAAGCACGTGGCCGAGTCAGGTCACTCTTCCTCTGGTGACAGGCAGGGACTGGGACCCTCAGGAACACTTTCTGTCCCAGTCCCTTCCTCTTGCCCAGCTCGTGACATCATTCCCAAGGCACATAGGGTTCTGGGCCCTACTTGAGGGCTGAGCTCAGGGTCTCGGCTGGAGGGCTGGTGCCTCTCATTCGTGCCCCAGAAGCCAGTGCCAGATCCTGTCCCTGACCCTGAGCCAGCCCTGATTCAGGAAATGCAGAGGCGGGTGACTGTACCATCTGTCTCCTGGCTGAGCCCCCCCCGGCAGCCCTGGCACTGCAGATCCCAGCAGGAACCATCCCCATTCACCTCTCCTTGTCCCTGGGAGGGCCTCAGAGCAGCTGCTCCAGGAAGCCACTTGTCCCTGGGCTGGGGAAAACCGGAGTTCCCAAGTGTGACATGAGTGCAAGGATGGGTCTGTTCCTCTTCCCAACTCTGGTGGATCTGCCCCATGTCCCCCCTCCCCAGCCCCACTGCCCAGGGTGACAGCTCCTACCTCCCAGGGCACCTTCTCATCCGGCACAGGGAAGCGGAGGGTGTGAGACCCTGGGTACAGCAGGTTTCGGGCCAGCACGTGGTACAGGGGCTGGCTCTCCTCAGCTTTCCCCTCCAGGTCAACCTCCTTCATCTCTGAGGGTTTGCTGGAGCCTGCAAGGCAGACACGGACAGCAAGGCCCCACAAAGCAGGGTCCTGAGTCTGGTGCTGCAGCCCCCATGGCTCTGCTGAGGGGGGTGGCTGGTTCTCTGCAAGGCGATGCTGATGTCCCCTGGGGACTTGGCCCCCAGCATCCCTTCCAACAGACCCTGGGGAGACAGGACTTGCACCCCAGGGATGCTGCAGTGGAAAGCCTCAGCCATGGGCTCCAGGAAGGGCTCTGGAGTGGAGGGTGGGAATGGCCGCAGGAGGGGCTGGATGGTCTTGTAGAGCCCCCAGACCTCCCTGGGACAAAGATGCCTCTGCCTTGCTGCTTAACAGAGGGGTGCGAGGGGCTGTTCAGACCTGGGCTTCAGCCCCGCGGCTGCCAACATGGGGCCCCAGGTTTCCCCCTTGCTACTGGGGTGGAGATGGGCTCTGCTTACCCACGGGTGGCATGTCCTCTCCCAAGCCAAAGCCATTGCCCTGCAGCGCCTGCATTATCCACCTCAGGGCCTGGGCATTCTGATGGACCTGTGTGGGAGAGGAGAGGGTCAGCCCTCCCAGCCCCCCGCTGTGCCCCGGGCTCCGTTCCTTGAGTAGGGCAAGATACGGCCCTGGCAGGAGGCACTGCTGCCCTGGGCTCCTGGCTACTTATCCCCCAGGGCAGCAGCCATCCTTGCTGTGCCCTGATGTTCCACTTGGAAAACCACCTCCAGGGAAACATTTTTTCAAAGCAGGTGGAAATGGAAGTGGAAAACGGCAGTCAGGCTGTGGCTGTCTCAGGGCAGAGGTCCTGCTCCCCGGGCACCCTACCGCTCGTGCAGGGTGTGGAATAGTTTCATGGGGAGGGGGTGGAGAGTCCCCTGTCTCCAGAAGGTCTGGAGGGTCCTCTCGGGCCAAGGAGAAGAGCTGGGTCAGATCTAACTGCTTGGGGTGACCAGTGGAGGCAGAGGTTCATCCCACCACTTCCCACCTTCATCCTGTTCACTTTGGAGTCAAGCAGAATGCTTCCCATAAGGCTTTTCCTCTCAGATGTTATTGTTGTGCTCTGGTTCCATTGACTCAGCCCCTGGAAAACCCCACCTTTCTTAGGCAGGTGCTCAGTTTTTGCCTCACCTGGTCCTCTAGAGAGACCAGTCTTTGTTCCACCAGCCCTGTCTTCTTCACCCGGTCCAAGTCCAGCAGCTCTGCCAGTGTGTCAACCCTGGTGGGACAGTGCAGAGGGGAAGACCCTCAGCAGCCAGCCCTGCACTAATCCCAACTCTTCCTTGCCCAGGACACTGGAGGACAGAAGGATGTCCCCGTTTCAGGAGTGCTGGTACCTCTGAGCAATATCTTGAATCTTCTGCTCTGTGTTCTGCTTCTCCTGGCACTGCTGCTGCTGCAGGTAGTTCTCCTTCAGGTACATCTCCCAAGAGAGGAGGGCAGCTTCTTCGTTCTTCTCCAGCTTCTCTTCTGCCAGAGGAAGGGGACAGCAGTGCTGTAGGATCCCTGGGCATCCCAAAGCCTGGTACCACAGCCCCGAAGCCAAGCCTCGTGCCTCGGTGCACGGTGCCATGCCCCGGGGAGGGGAAAATGGGCAGGAGAAATGGGCATGCTGGTCCTCACTGAGCTGTTTGTGGTGCATGGGTGGCCTGCGGAGCAAGCCTTGCCGGATCAGGATCTGCAGGTGGTTGAGGAGGATGAAGGGTGGAGGCGCGGGCGGGCGGCCGTGGTACTCCTTGATCAGGTCGTGTCGCTGGAACTTCCAGATCTGGTCCGTGTGCTTCTGGACCTGCTGGAAGGTGTAGCTGGGGCAGAGCCCAGGCGTCAGCCGTGCCATGGGGATGAGTGGGGCACATCATGTCTGTATGGTGCTCCTACCCATCCCCCTGCTCAGCCCTGGCCTCCACCCACTACTTCCACCATATCTAATCCCCTCCAAAGCACCCCTGTGGTCTGGTCAGCATGTGCCCCAGGACCCTCTTTGCACGTTCTAGTGTGCGGTGCCCTGGCCATGGCCAAGCCTGCAAGCAAAGCCAGCTCCATTCACTGTCATGACCATGGGGCCAGGTCACACTCACTTGAACATAGCAATGAGGAGGTTGAGGAGGAGGATGTTGGTGAAGAGCAGGTAGAGGCACAGTAGGATCACCGTCAGCCACTCTGGGAAGATGGGTTTATTGTTGTCCTGATTTGTCTCTGGGCACTTGGGCTTGTAGGGGTCGGTCCCATTGGGGCTGCACTGGTCGATGTTGAAGTTGACCCCTGCAAGAGAGCATGGCATAACTCTCCTGTAGCCAAACTTCGCAGTGTCCCACGTTGTGCTGTCTGAAAGCGGCCAGTGTCAAGGGAACTTAGCACCAGGCAGGGATTTGACCTCCATCCGCATCATCCCAGGGGCTCTGCTCACTGCCACCAGCTTTGCAGCTGTGGCGCTGAGCTGGGTGGACTCATGCTGCTGTGCCTTTGCTGGTGTGCTCTCTCTTGACTGCTCGGGCAGGTGCAATCCCTGGGATTGCATCAGTGGCAACGCTTCAAATGTGCTGGAGCAGGGCTCCATCCCCACACCCCATCATCGCTCCCTCTTGGCCTTACGTTGTACTTGGAGAGGAGCTCTGTGCAGGACTTCCACAGGCCAACATGGCAGGAGCTAGGCAGACCGTGGCACGAGCTTGGTACCCCTCAGCCTTGTCGCAGCCACCCTGCTCATACCACACGCTGTCACAGGCCGGTGTCCCTTACCATCAATGTAGGAGGGAATCTGCCCAAAGATAGTCAGGTAGGAGTGGTAGACCACACCACGGAAAAGCCACTCCATGCGTTCCTCGTTGTGGATCAGGATGGCCTGCTTGGCAACCCCAAAGGACACCACCCACACTGCTAGCAGGAAGAGGAAGAAGAAGACATCCTTCATCTGCAAAATCAGAGGAGAAGCAAAACTGTGTCCTGGAGCAAACCCCACTCCAGGATAGGCTAACACAGGTGGCACATCCACCCCATGCCAGCATCCAGCTGCTCCAGCTGGTCGCCCTGGCAGGACGGAGGGGAGCTCTCACCATGCGCTTCACAATGATGATCTTGGGCCCCAGCGTTTTACTGACTGTGAAAATGTGCATCAGACGCAGGCAGAAAATGATAAAAGCCAGGGACAGTATGATGCGCCCGGGATATAAAGTTGAAGGGATCAGCCTGGGCACAGAAGAGAAGAGAGGAAACATCTCAGTGCCACCAGTGCGGGGGGTTTTTTTCTGATCTGGCAGCATTACATTTCTACAGTGTCGGTGAGCTTCCCCAGAGTGCTGGGTGAGGGTTGCAGCATGAAAAACATCTCTCCTAAGAAGCCACTGAAAGCAGAGGCAAATTGGTCAGAATCAATCACACGACCACAAAAATCTTCGTAGGCCTTTGGAAGAAGAAATTGCAATCAAAAAACCTGCCCAATTCTTGCCCTAGCTTTGTAGCCTACAGCAGTGGCTTGAGCCCACGCACTGCGAGCGGCTCTGCAACTCACCTGCAAGTCAGCCCTGTGAGAAAGATGAGGATGCCACAGATATCCAACTTATTCCAGAAGTCCCTGAAGTACAGGGAAGCCATTTTCACAATCCCAAACCCCTCTGGATCATACAACAGCTGTTGGGAAGAGAAGAGGGGTTGAGAGTTCAGTGAAAGCCTTGTAAGATATTCCCGTGCCTCGTAGAGGGGAAGGGACCACACAGACCTGCTGGCCATCACTGGACTCTCTCGCTTACCCAAAGTTAACCTGAGCCTACAGCGTTTTCTACAGGGAAGGAGCATGGGGAGAGATACCTGAGGCATGGGGCTCTTTAGTCTGGTGAAGAAAGGTACGGAGATGTTGAAACAAAAGCTGAAAAAACCCACGTCAAGCAAAGCCTGGAAATGCTTCTGGGAATAAATGCCCAAGGAAGGAGGTGGTCCCTCCATCTCCTAATGGTTTCGGCTCAAAACAGCGTGTCTTTCTGCAAGTACCAAGGGCCAGGCCAGACACAGCCAAGGACATTCTCTGGCTTCAGAGAGGGAGGGATCTGGCAGCCCCTTGTGCTGGGACCTCTCCAAACGGATGGTGACATGAGAAGCAGCGTGGGAACGTGAGCTACGCAGGACCAGGACCTTCCAGGAGCACCTGGGGAGTGTCTCTCCCTCCTCTTACTTCCTCCCAGCCTCTGCTCTGCCTGCCCCATACCTGGCGGGTCTCCTCACACACCAGGGAGAAGAGCCAGAAGTAGATGAGGTACTCCCGCCAGGATGGTGATGGCTGGAAGTCAACCATTAGGATGTAGGCAAAGAGCAGGAGGAAGGTGAAGTAAGAGAGGACGTTCATGAGGAAGATGACGACAGGTGCCGTGAAGAAGGCGCGGAGGCGTGTCAGGCAGCCCACAGGCTGCAGCCTCTTCTCCCTGTGGGGAGCAGGGGTGGAAGTGGGGCTCAGATGCTCAGGGAGGTGCCATGGCAGCTTTTCCCAGCCAGCCTTGGTGGACACATGCCGCAACTTCCAGAAGTACCTGAAGGTGATGAGGTTGGTGTAGAGAAGCGGGAAGAACAGCATGCAGGCGACCACCTGCCAAAGCCCGTTGTCCATGCACATCTTCCCCCACCAGACTTTGGTTAGGAAGGCCTGTGAGGAGGAAGAAAGAGAAGCAGTGGTTACAGAAGCGTTCCCATCAGAATGGGGCTGAAGAGCAGAGCCCCATCACTGCCAACCCCAATCCTGAGTCTGGGGCAGGGGACACTTGGGCACTTCACCTCCAAGCACCACTGCTGGGAACCCACCTGGACACCCCCATGGGACACAAAATTCATGTTCTTGGCCTCCAGCGCCAACTGCAGACAGGTTGTCTTCCCCCAGGCCTCAGAGACACGGGTGAGGAGCTTCTGGGCTCTCTCCTCATCCTTGCGGTAGCACTCTGTGAACACGCCTGGCCAGGCAGGGACCAGGGATTCAAGGCTGAGCTCCAGGGTGCTCAGCAAGGTGCCCCAGAGTCACCCTTCGCAGCAGGATCTGAATATCCTACCACGCAGCGGCACGCTCTGTGCTCCCACCACCACCCAGGCATGGCCCCCAGAGCAGCAGGACCCCAACCATGAGGAGGAGACCCCCGTTTGGCACCACCCATCCCACCCAGACATCTCCAGGGCAAAGCTAGCTGGCCCTGCAGGGTGTCAGAGCAGCTCTGGGTCTGGCCAGCAGGCCCCCTCCCGCTCACCGATCGCCTTCTGCTCATACTGCTCGGCCAGGGCCAGCATGTCGTCGGTAGTGTCGGTGTCTTCCTCCTCCTTGGCGAGTTCCTTCAGGATTTTGCTGCAGGCCAGCGCGGCCGCCATGCAGTCCTGGCTCTGGAGCAGGAGAGGCCAGAGAGAGTGTGGGGTTCTGCGCCCAGTCCTGCCAGGCCCTCCAGGGCTCCCACGGGAGGGAGGGAGGATGTTCTGAGGAGACTGCTGCTCAGGATGGACAGCTTGCCATGACAAGGGCTGAGCTGTGCTCCCCTCTGAGTGACCCACCACCCCAGGGAACCCAGGGACACCTCTGGGGGACACCTCTGCTCTCCTAGTGGGAAGCCACGGGCGAGGGGACGGTGTGACTCTGCACAGCATGCTGTGCTTCTTGCCTGGGGGATGGTGTTTATGGGTGGAAGCCTTCTCCAGCCCAGCTGCCATGCCCCCGTGTCCTGCCTGCAGTGTGCTGAGCCCTCTCTCAGCCTTTGCAAGGAAGAGCAGACTTCTGGCCCAGCACATCCCCTCTGCTCTCAGCGTTCATTTTGGCTGGGAAGGGAGGGATCTGGCATCATGGTGTGTGTCTGGGGATGAACATCAAGTTCATCCAGGCTCACGAGCTGGGGGTGAGGCTCAGGTGCTGGCATGGGCCAGCTCGTCTCTGCTGTCCCAAATGCCAGCAGGTGAAATCTTTCCTCTTGGGGCTGGGAAGACTGGCTCCATCTGAGCCTCTCAGCTGGGACCAACAGCTCTGGGCTGTGATACCTGGGCCCAGATGATTTCTGCCAGCTCCTTGCGGTTCTGGACCACAGCCCAGATAAGCAGGTCGCGTACTGGGTCCATGGTGAAGGTGACTCGGCTGGCAGAGCGCTTGTAGAGGGACCGGAGACTTGACCCCTGAACCTGCAAGGTGTGCAACCATCAGACCTGTTCTCCTGCCAAGAGGCTGTCGAAAGCAGACAGCCTCTCAGCACAAAGCCACCTCCGAACCCAGGGTGCCTGCCTTCCTGCCACCCATGGAAGGGCCTTTGCTGCTGATAGCGGGGTGGTCAAGACTGGACTCATCCTGGAAATGCCACTTTTTCTAGGGCCAGGATCAGAGAATCATAGAATCGTCTATATTGGAAGGAACCTTTAAGATCATCAAGTCCAACCATCAACATAACACTGCCAAAACCACCACTAAACCGTGTCCCTCAGCACCATGAGCCCATCCCCTGCCCAGTGCAGCCACCCCACCGGGTCCTGCCCACCGGAGTCACACAGCCACATGGTGCTGCGGGTGTAGGAGGGTGGCTGTTGCACCTTGAATGTGGGGCAGATGACTTGGCCAGGGCTTTAAGGAACTTTAAGTGGGATTCTTGAGCAAGCAAGAGGACAGAGACCCAGCTGCAACCTCCAGGATGGTTTCTTGAGCCAGCGGCCCCCTCCCTAATGCAACCCTGCCACCACGTAACCTGGAGATGCGTACATTCAGCTTGATGTGCGGGACAGGGATGGAGAGCCGGGGCCGCTCCGTGGGCTTGGGCTTAGGGTAGAGAGGCTGTGTGGAGCAGCCCAGGAGCTCCCGCAGCACCTGGGAGACATGGTGCAGTTGGATTCTTGGCATTTTGGAGCCAGCTGTGTGCTCTCTCTCCTCCAGCAGGACCTTCTGCAGCTTGCTGTGGAAGAGGCAGGATGGTGCCATGTTGTCGTAGAGGTAAACCAGGGTGTCCCAGGTGACAAACTCCTTGAGACGCACTCCCTGCTCCAGGAACAGCTTCACAAACTCTGGCTTGTTGGAGATCAGGGCGGCTGCCATCACAGGGTGGAGATCTGTGGGCTGACAGGCCAGAGGCAGAGGTGAGGGGTTCCATGGCCTTGGTGCAGGGCCCCACCACGCTCCTCACTCAGCTGGGGGAAAGGTTTTGTCCCTGAGCACACAAGGAGTTTCTGGGTATGAGAGAGCAGCTGGGAGGTAATGGGACTTGTGGGATGTCCCCCAGAGACAAAATGCTGGGTTAGTATGTCCTCTCCTCTGCTCCCTTGGCTGCTGGGTGGAGGGACAGGGTAGGGTAGAGGGTGGACCCTCTTTCCCCAGCTCACAAGGGTGCACCACACAAATGAGCAGGACCTCACAGGCTTGTTCTCTGTGCACAGCTCTTCAGCTGAAGGCTCATGGTGTTGCCAGCTGGATCTCAGCCGTGGGGAGACTGACTGCTCCTGATGGTCACCCAGTTCAGCTTTTGTGGGGTTTTCCTTTCCAAGGCAACCTTTACAAGTGCTCAGAACTGAGAACAAAGCCTGTGGGTAAGGGGGTACACATCTGTCCTGGCAGAAAGGTACCAGCTGACCTGTTGCCACAGCTTGGTTTCAGCCTCAGCTTTTCATACCAGCCACATCAGCGCAGGGCTGCAGCACCTTCTAACAGCCCTGGCCTGCCTCAGCTAATCTGAGAGCCATCCTCATCCTCCTTTCGCTACAGAAGTGTAGATCTTGTTCAGGCTGTGCATTTTCACACCGTCAAATTTCCGCTTTGGGATTCTGGTTCCCACCAGGCTCTCCTATCCCACAAAAGTCATGTGAGCTGGGGAATCCAAACTGTTGAATGAAATAAGGAAAGTCCCTTCCACATCCCACAGCCCCAGCAGAGAGGACAGAGAACCCTGCTCAGCTTCGCCTTTTCAGCAGTTGGATCAGGCATGGGATGGCAGAGCTGGCTTGTGCTGCTCTCTGCCCCACTCTGTAATGAAGTTTGAGCAGGGAAGTGCCAGGCTGGGTAAGATAAATTTAGGGACAACTTGACATTTGACAAGATGGCATGAGCAGTGACCACAGGGGAGAGCTGACAAGAGGGAGTTTTGGCTCTAGGGTGGTGGATTGTCTTTAAAAGGACACCAGTTTTGAACAAAATGCCAATCAATCACCCTTGCAAACAATCGTAAACCAAAATTTACAGACTTTCAAGCAATGAATTGCAGGGTGTGCTCACCTCTGCTTTGGGTGTTTGAATGCACTTTTGGAAGACAGGACGGATTAAGAACCCCTGGTAACGTGGTGGGAGTTTAGGGTCCAGGAGAAATGCCCTCAGAAACTCTCCCTAGGCACAGCCGAGGTAAATAGTGCCCTCAATATCCGCAGTCCTCAAGTGGGACCTGACAGGCTCTACACTTGACCAGACGAGCAGCGCAGGTACTCCCTTACCTTCCACTCGTGGTCGTCCGTGAAGATCTCACTCCGAGCAATGTCCACCCTGTTCCAGGCCACAGCTAACTTCAGCTGGTGGTCCCAGTTCTCACGGCCAAAGTGGTCCTGGTTTCGGGATGCTGCATGCAAAGTGCATGTGTTAGAGTAGAGGATCATTTACGCAGTAAGAAGATACCATCTGGAAGCCACCTCGGAGGCCCGACCCCTTGGGAGAAATATCTCTCCCCTATCAGTTTAACACCACAAGGTTTGGGGACCCTTTTGGTGACCCCGTAAGTCAAGCAGCTGCAGGAGGTGACTTGTGATCCCCACCCCATTCATCTCATCCCACCCTCCCGCAGGCAGCTCCCCAGCCCTCACCTTTGAACAGGGCCTGGAGGATGGCCACATCCACGTCCTGCTGGCCATATCTGCCCTCTCTGAAGATGGTCAGGAGCTGCCGGCTCCGCACTATGTCTTGGATCTACATAGAGAGCCGTGGGCAAGCAATCAGCAGCAGCATCTCCTCCCTGCCGCTTCCCGCAGCCCCTGTCCTGCGTGGGGCAATTCCTTGCTCCCTCGGGTTGCCTGCAGACCCTCTGTGCTGTGTCTCCCAGCCTGGCTGGGGCTGGTCCCAAATGGTACCTCTCTGCCCAAAGGGAGCAGGCAGTGGAAGAACAGAGCTCGAGCCCTTGGGTTGCCTGCCAGGACAACGCAGAACATGGCTGTGGGGTGATGGATGGTCGGGAGAAGATGTGCCTTAGACTTCATGCTGGGAGCCTTGCTGCTCATGGGCAAGGACCCATGGGGACCCCTTTGATCTCCACAAGCTCATTGAGTGGAGCTGTCTGCCTGTAACAGGCTCACCTTCTTGGTCCACTCCACCAGTTTCCTCTCAGTGAAGAGCTCATAGGTGTCATGGAAGAACACACTCAGCTTCTTCTGGATCACGGCAACGGTTATCTTGGGCACAGGCAGGTTAGCCACCTGTGCGATGACATCGGCGACACGGCCAGATCCTTCCACGATCACGCAGGGGGTCCCATTGGTGATGGCATTGTAGATGGTCTGCAACAGAGCGGAGAGGCTGGTCCTAATCCTACCCAGAGGCCAGCAGACCCTCTCTGAGCCTGAGACCCACACTTCTGCTCCACAGCATTCCTGTATGGCTGCGTTTCAGCTAGTGTGGCCCCACGCTTGCACCGACGCTGGAGAGCAGCACCCCAGGCAAGGAGCTGCCCCCTCCCACCACCACCTCCTCTCAGCCCTGCTGGGAGCAGGCAGGAGCAGCTCCTTACGTCGAGTGTCCCAGGGCCTCCTTCCAGCACCACGCACACGATGGGGATCTTGATGGCGACGCCTGCGGGGAAGCAGAGCCCAGGGTCACCTCTCTGTGGGGCAGCCCCCCCATGCAGCTGAATGAAGTCCTCTCTGAGCCATGGGGTGTGAAAGGCAAAGGGGGAGCACTTCCCCTGACATGCCAGGTTCCAGGTGAGAAGGGTGACACCTCCTGGCAGCCATGCTGCTGGAGCACGTGTTAGAATAGAAGATATTTACACAGTGAGAAGATACCACCTGGAAGCTCCCTTGGAGGCCTGGCCCTTTGGGAGAAACAACTCTCCCTGATCAGCTTAGCATCACAAAGTTTGGGGACCCCTCCGGTGACCCCCTAAGCCAGGCAGCTGGCAGAGAAAGGCTCTTTGATTTGTGCCACTGAGGAACCAGGTTCCACATTTATCATGACAGTCCTCTCAAACACCTTGCCTGCGTCTTCCAGGGGACACCACAGCCTCCCCTCTCACCAGAGGCCAGATGGGGACCCCTTACCACGGCATGTTCCATCCCACTTTGTGCCTTCCCCTGCCTCAGGCCAGGCTCTATGTTGCCATTACCTCCTTTCACCTTGGTCTGCTCTGAAATGAACTTCTCCAGTCTGGTCCTCAGGGAGATTTCCACCCCGTACCTCCCGTGGGTCCCATCGTCCACCAGGATGAAGTGGGAGTGGTTGCTGTCCAGGCATGACAGGCTGCCTTGGTTCTCCTCATCCAATACGTACTCAGCTGGAAAGCCACCCTGTAAGGTGCAGGAGGAGAGACTCTGGGAAAAGCCTGGTAGGGCTGCAGAGGGGTACCAGGTGCCCAAAGCAAACCAGCATGTGGGACAGGAACAGGCCAGCACGCAGAGACAGACTGGCCAACTAGCCACTCCCCTGCAGTCCTCCCACCAGCCTTGGCCCATGCTCCTCTGTCTCTGCTCCACCTGCCCTCACACCCACAAGAGTCCTCCCAGGAGAAGCGCAGCGCCTACGTAAGACACTGGGTAGGGTAGAGGGGCTTCTCAGCAAACATCAGCCCAGGACCATCACTCCTGGTGCGGCTGGGTTTTACCAGGGCTGCCAGCCACAAGCACAGCTTGAAGCACCCTTTCCGACCACAGTCTCTGGCAAGACTTCCCCAGCAGCCCAGGCGTAGGCAAAGCAAATGCATTTTCAACCCTGCCTGGCTCACCATGGGGCAGATGAGGCTCTCGCGGTTGTACACGGTCCCCCAGGTGGCTATGCCAATGGTGACAATCTCGCCCTCCTTGTGGCTGCAGCTCAGCATGAAGTCTCGCACCGCCTCTCCCACCTGTTTCATCACACCAGCGTGGGACCCTCCTGTGATGATCCAGGCCCCTGGGGGTCAGAGAGGGGCTTGGGAAGGAGAGGCTCTGCTCCCAGCAATCTCCTAGCAACCCCCTATCTGGCTGTAAGAACTCCTGGTCCTCAGAGATGCTCCATCACCCAGAAGATGTCTTCCCTGCCCACTACATCAAGTCCTGGCAGCACAGGAGATGCCTTTTTCCACACAGTGTTGCATCTCTCAGTCCAGCTCCTCATGAGCCTGTTTGCAGCAATTAAGCAAGAGCAGTCCATCCCTGGTGGGGTTAGTCCAGACATGGACCTACAGGCCTCCTGGGCCAGCTTGGTGTATCCACAGCAGCCCAACTGACTAAACCTGGCATGGCCAGATGACAAGCCCCTCTGCCCCTGCAGTCGCAGGGAGAACCTCTGCATCTCTTACCAGTGGTTTGGGCCACTTTGACAAGCCCTTGTCGGAAGATGTTCTTCAGCCTTGGCTTCATGATGAAGTTTTTGGCTCCCCCGGTGACTGAGATGAGCAGGTTGGGTGCATCGAGGCCCCAGTGCTGTGTCATGAGGTGGTAGATGACTCGTGGTGGGGTATCCGAGGAGACACGCACATACTGCAAAATGGGGAGTATTGGGTAAAAACAACAGGGTCAGGGTAACAAGGCTCCTCCACCACTGTTTCTCCTGTCCCAGCAAAGAACCAGGGCCTCCCATGCCATTTCGCAGCAGAGTCTTGTTGCTGTTACCCCAAGTCTTTGTGCATGACCCTGTTCACATCCGCTTCCCTGGGACCAAGCATTCCCAAGATGAACCTAAGGACGAGGACAGGGAACAGCCACTCCTTGAAGTATGGGCCTCACAGCATGAAGGGCAGTCTCATGGTTTCAGAAAGGGACTAGATACAGGGCTGGGACAGAGGAGGGATCCTGTCCCACCCCACATCCCCCCCCCCCCGGCTTCTGCTGCTTGGTCAGTGATGCCTTTGGGGCATTTCCATGCTTTCCTAACCTCCTCTCATTCAGGAGGGAAATATTCCCATTTCATCTGCCATGGCAAGACCTGAACACTGGCTCCCCTTTCACCACAGATGGGAAAAACAGATCACCTTCCCCATCTTCTGCCCCAGGCCCGTGAAGTGGATATCACCGAAGGCGTCTGTTGGCATCTCCTGGATGTGCCTGCTGGGGTCCCATTCCTTCTCCAGGAAGATGGGAGGTTTGGCAGCATCTTCCAGGTGCTGTTCCCTGAGATAGCCACACTCGCACACAATCCTCCTGAAACACACACCACCAGCTTTGCCCAAAACAATGCAAACCCAAAGGGCAAAGCCCATCTGGCCCACCTGCCCTCAGCCCAGGCAGGAGGTGGTGGCTTTCTCACTAAGAACACCACAGGCACCAGCACCACCCACCCGGCTCATCCTCCAGCTCAGAACTTGTGCAGAAACAAAGGCATTGGTTGGGGTGGGGGGGATTTAGCCAACTTTAGCTGCTCTGGATAAAGCATGGATGGAAATGACTGCATGTGAAAGCTTCGGGAAGGTTCCTCACTGGGAAAGGGGCTATCAGCCACGCGGTGACACACAGCAGGGTGAAGAACGAGTCCAAAAGGAATTTGTTGGCACCAGCCCCCTTGACAGAAAGGTGGGATTTTCTGGTGCTGTAGCTTTGTCACCAAATCCTCCTTCTGCTTTCCTGGCGGGGGACGGGTACGAGGGACTGACTGACTTACCCAGAGTCTGATATCTGGGAGCTCTCAACAAAGTAGGTGCACTCTTTCTTCCGGATGTTTTCAGGAATCCACGAGATGAGATTTTCCTGAGGGAGCAGGAAAAGCAGCAATGGGTCAGGGTTTCTGCAAAGAACCAGAAGTTATGCCAGGGGCCAGACATCCCGGTGCTTGGAGTCTGCCTGGGTACTTCTTTTGTTGTGAAGGAAGAAAGCTCCACCACTATCTGCAAGGACAGAGCCAGGTGTACTGCAAGGAGAGGAGATAGGAATGCTGGGCATGTACCTCAGATGTTTGGAGTGTTTCTGTTTGTCCCTAAACCCAAAGTGATCTGTCATTAATGCTCCCCTCAATGAGTCACCGGATAACTCACGAATGCTCTTCATTCGTGTGTGGCCAACCGCCCCCTCTTCCAGCATCTCCTGCACCTGCCTTTTCATTGCTGCCAGCAGGGAAATGTGCCTTCCGCCTGCTCTTTGAGACACTGCTACTGCTCTTCTGGAGGTTAGGGACCACCTCGAAGTCGCTCATCTTCCCGGAGTGTGTGGCAGGGTCGTCTGCTCTCTCGGGGCACACCTTGTTCAGTTCGGAGGGGAGCACCTTGGTACGCCGGCCACGCACGGCCATGGCTGCCGCGTCTTGCCCCTCTTGGCCTCCTCTCTCCTGTTCCTAGGCTGGGAGGTCCTGAACATCTCCATTCTGAGTGCAGCAGAAAAGAAGAAGGGTCACCCATGGATGTAAAGCACCGGGTGGTCCTCTCCATCGCTCCCTGAATGGAGAGAGGGCCATGGGAAACCTGCCGGACCCTCGTCACGGTCCCGACACAGGGGCCACGGGAGCGGTGAACCATCCTCGGGGTGCCCCGGGGAGCCTGTCAGCCTCCGAAAATTGGCCCCACCGCACTCTGCCCACCACCACGGCTGCTGGCCCGCCTGCTCCGCTGCCTGGCCATCCACCGCAACCCTGGCTTCCTTCTGCTGCAGGCACCCGGGATATTTCTGGCAGCAGGGAGAGCAGAAACCAGGTCTCCCAAGCATGGCCCTGCGTGGGAAATCCGTACCAACACGCTGGCTGCGGAGACGGGGCGCTCCTCCCTAGGGGGGTCTTGTGCCCCCCGCCAAGGTCCCCTGAGAGCCCAGAGCTAAAAGCGAGGCGCACCCAGATGCAGAGCCGGGGGTGCAAATCTCCCTCAGCCCTCCCAAATGCTCACAGCCCTGAACTGCTGAGCTCCCGAACCGCTGAGCTGGGAGAGCTGCTGGAACAGGGGTGGGAGAGCTCCTGGGTGTCTCTGGAGCCCCAAGGGGAATGGTGTCCTCTCAGGGGAGCTGTGATGAAGGTGACAGAGGAAGGCACAGCACTCAGGTAAGGCGCTGGTGGGATCAGCAGGACAGTATTTAATGAGGATTTTGGCTGCCTTTCTGCAAGCCAAAGTCTGCATCACACCCAAGGGTGGGGAGCCCTCGGGGGAACAAGCGAAAATAATGGCTCCTACTGTGTTTCCTTCAGGGCTCCTTCCCCCAGGCTCAGCGCTGCTGCCGGCAGGGAGCAGTGGGGAAAAGCCTTTCTGTCAGTCTCATAGAATCATTTAGGTTGAAAAAGACCTTTAAGAGCATCCTTCTCGGGCTCCCTCCCAGACATACGCAGCCTCACCGCCCTGACCTTAGGAGCCAGATCTAATTGCTTGAGAAAGAGCTGTATAAATAAGGTCAATCACACCCTTAATTCTTGTCCCTGGCCCCCCAGGGCAGGCAGGCTGCTGGGGGTACGCAGCCCATGCAGGAAGGGCTCTCCCACCGGGTTCTCCATGGTCACCCCAGGGTGAAGAGCTGATCAAACACCCAGAATATCTGTCCTTAAGGGCCCCAGGGCCAAGGGCAGAGCCTCTCCGGCAGCACGCACCACGGGAGGGGGGCTGCAGCACCGGCACCCTCACCCCGGGGCTCAGGTCACCCCTGGGCTGCACAGGGTGGTGACAGCACCCGTCAGGACAGGGGTGCAAAGCCTGTCATCCATGATCCGTGCCCACCCCCGGCCCCTCCGCCGGCACGACCCGCAGCAGGGCTGCCCCTACCTTCCCTGCAGCATCCTCCGGCCACATCACCAGCTCCTGCGGTCCCTGCCTGTCACAGGGATTCAGCCCCGCGTCCTTCTCCTCCGGCGGGTCATTTTGTCACAGGGGACAGAGGCGACGAGCGGAGAATCAGGCAGAGCCGCCTGCAAGCTGCCTGCAGAGAGGAGGAGGTGGCAGGGTGGCTGGCAGCCGCCCAGCAAATCAGGCTGCGGAAGCGGTGCCTGCCAGACGCCGCAGCGCCCGGGCGAAGCCCCGAGTCTGCTCGAGCGGCTGAGTCACGCTCCCGGTGCCCACCCGCAGCCCCAGCCTACGGCCGCCGCCAGCCCCAGGCGGGGACGGGCACCCCAAGCCCCTCCGGGCTGGTGTCACAAGCAGGGGGTGACTCGGGGGGGCGGCCGGACCCTGACACGCAAGACGCTGTCAGGAAGGAGCCCAGCGGCTCTGATGGAGGCTGGGCAAAGCGTGATGAAAACCCCCCTCCCTAACTATCAATTTCAATCAGCCTATAAAGACTATGAAGTCTGAAAGTGTATTAGCTTCATTTATACAGAAATAAACAATATATATTAGTTCTAGATCGCTGTGATGTCATGAGGTAGTTGAATTTTACTGGAGACTTTGGTATTTTTCAAGCTTAAGTAAAACAAGCTAAAGGACAGCCCTTGAAAGACTTTGCTTCTGGGAAGCTTAGAGCTCTCCATGGAGGATAAAGGACAGCTTTATCCCTGGGACAACCCCGATAACACCAACATCCCTGCCCCTCTGACACGTCTTTGAGACCCCCCCAGCATCGTCTGGCATCACAGATCATTAACTCGAGCAAGACTGACTCCGGGGACGCGGGGGTCAATGGGCAAGGGGCAGGAACGCTGCGGCAACAGGGTGGCTTTGCAAAGCTTTCCTGTGACCAGCAACGGGCAGGGGGGGGTGTTAGTGGTTGGTCGAGCCCCGTTGTACCTGACTGCTCGAAGGGGGTAAGAACCCCGTGTGAAACCCCATTCGGGTGTCCCGGTTTGGCTGGGCGTCCTCGTGTGCACCAATAAGTATTTGCTCTTGTAATTCCGTGCTCTGCGTCCCGGCCTCTCGCCTCGGTCAGAGCTCGTGGGCCAGGCACAAATTTTTATAACACACGTCCCCGGTGAGGAACCTCAATGTCACACCGTTGTGTCTCTGCTTCCCACCCTCCCCCTTCCAGACGCTCCTCCTCCCGGTACGCTCCATGCCCTGCGCGGAGCGGCTTCTCCACGGGGTTTGCAGCCGCTTCGCTTGCCTTGGCCACAAAACTCACTTAACAAACCCAGCGACGGTTTTCCTGGGGAAAGGAGCCGAGCAGCAGAGCCAGGCCAGGCCGGCAGCCGAGGCAGCGGGTGCTGCAGCAGCAAAGGATTTGGCCGGCTGTGGCTCAGGTACGCCAGGTACCCCAGGCTTGGAGCGAGCCAAGGGTCCCACAGAACAGGACCCTGGCCACCCCCAGTCTCCCCAGCGCCAGGAAACAGCTGGGAAGAGAGATGTTGCTGGTTCTCAAACACAGGCATGTCCTTCAGGTCCAGGGTGGGAGCCTCACGCCCCACGCCGGGCTGTGACAGGCTCGGGTGCCGGGGCAACTGAACCAAGTAGGGTCCAAAGGGTGGTGCCATCGTGGCCTTTAGCTCGCTTTTCCAGCCAAAGCGTGGATGTTATCAACGCTTACGAGGATCTGATCAACGCCTATAAATACTGAAAGGGTGGGTGTCAGGAGGATGGGGCCAGTCTTTTTTCAGTGGTGCCCA
>JAOXNO010000052.1:26493311-26506439 GCA_028565335.1 Limnodromus scolopaceus
GGGAGGAAGGGGGTGGGGATCGCTCCCGGCGCCGCTCGCTTGCCTCCTCGGTGCTGCAAGGCGTCCGGCTCCGGACAAGCCGCCTAGTCCGCCGCGGCCAAGCCACCAAAAGCGCCTCCGAGAGAGCAATGGGGGGGTGTGGGGTGTGGTGGTACAATCCCAGGGAAAGGGGGGCGGGGCTCGGCCAGCTCCGTACAACACGATGGCCGCGCCCGTCTGTCCGAACTTTCCCGGGCGTACGTGTCATGGGCTACTCCTGCCGGCGCCGTGCGGAACGAGCGGAGCCCTTACGCTCCACCACGCCGCCTGGCCCAGCCCCGGCCCCGCTGCCGACCTGGGGCCTCTCCCCCTCGCTGCGCCGCTTCTCCGTACGACAAAATGGCGGCCCCCTAGTGAGCAGAGGAAGCGGCGCGGCGCGGCGCACCGTGACGAACGCTGCGGACAGCCAACCGCCGCGGAGGCCGGCGGCCAGCGGCGCTCCCATTGGGCGGGCGCCGCATCCGCACAAGCAGCCGCGTAGGGCCGCGCCGGGGCGTATGTGTCGGCGGGGACGGCAGCGGCCGCAGCCCTCGGCGGGGCCGCCGCCATGGACGCAGGTGGGTGGTGGCGGCCGGGGCGGCCCCTTCCCGGGCCGCAGCCGGGGCAGGGTGGCCGCTTTCCGCTTCAGGAGCCCACGGCCCGGCCTGGCGGCTCTTGGAGGCCCGCGGCTTCCCGGGGCGGCCCAGGCCCAGGCGTCCCGGAGCGGTGCGGCCTCCGCCGGCGCCGTGAGGTGCGGCCCCAGCCCGGCCGGCGGTCACCGCTCCCTGGGCCGGAGGGGCCCGGAGGGGCCCGGCTGCCTCTCTAGCGAGGGGAGATGGTGGGTTGGGGCGGCCCAGGCCGTGGCTCCGTTGCCGCCGGTGCAGGCCGGAGCCCTGTCAGCAGGGAGGTGTATCCCTCCAGCCCTTCCCCACCCGGCTCTCGCCCTCGGTCCGAAGAAGCTCTTCGGCGTTTTTTGGTGGCTGCCTGGGGAGCCACCCGCACCGCCACAGCCGTGACAGGGCAGGTGTCCCCGTGCTTCGCTCCCGAGGTGCTGCCGCCGCCTTCGTTGTGCCGAGGGGGCTGGTCGCCCGTACCGTTTGCAATGGAGACTTTGTGGCCGTGCAGGGGGAGGAAGGGAAGGAGCGTGTTGGCACTGGGCTGGGACTCGCTTCCTTCGAGCCCGCACGTAGTAACAGCTTTCATCCACCCTCCGCGGAGATAAGTGTTGTTCCATAATAACGCACATCTTCCCGTGCCGCGTGGGCTCCTCCTCCGCGCTGGGCGAGCGTGTGTGTGTGTGTGTGGAGGGGATTCACAGCAGCTCCTGTCCCTGAAGGCTGCTGCTTCGGCTTGTTTCTGTCCTTGGTGCAGGCGCTGCTGCTGTCGGGTGTTGACAGTGTCCCCGCTTTATGCCTGGTGCGCCCTTGTACGGCTTTGCATCCGGTCTCTCGTGTTCCAGCACGTGAACTTACGCGGCCTGAGCTGGGGGATGTCTTTGCTTTCCCTTTGTATGAGCGTTACGAGGCTTGTCGAGGGAAGGAGAAGCTTGCTGTGATAGGGCTGGATCTCCTCTGTGCAAAGAGGATGGCTCTCTGGGCTTTGGAGCAATGAGAGCTCAAGCCCCTTGGCGTCCAGCCTGGCTCCTGAGATGGTCAGGGACCTTACCGTCAGACTTTGAACTGGTTGATCTGGGCCTCCAAGAAAGCACCACTCTCCAGTCAACTGATTTTTCCTCCCTGTGTGTCTCTTAACTCCTTGTTGTTGCTTAGATAATCGGGTTTTGTCTTGTTTGAAAGAGCTTAATGTTTCTTCTTCAAAGGCCAGACATAAGGATCCAGGCTGTTCTTCAGTTATCTGCTTTCTAGGCATTTTTTAGCAATGAGCTTTACCAACACAGTGAATTTACCTTCTCGTGTCAACTGTCTTTTGAAATATTCTACAGCCAGTAGCTCTCTTCCTTTCCACTCTGCCTTGGGTGCTGTGCCTTTGTCAGCTGAGGGAGGTGATTGTCCATCCCACTTCTTGTTTTTTCGTGGTGGTATTAATTGGAAGCTGAAGGACTCAGGGAAAATGTGTCGCAACCCTTGTGGGCTCTCCCTGAGAAGCGTTACAGTGTCAGAAAGAGAGGCACCTCTAGGGACTGGGGAAGCCCAAGAAGCAATTTGGGAAGTGAGATATTGCAAAGCCTGGTTATCCTTCAGTGTGGTTCTTCAACAAAGCATCTAAGCTGTGCAGGCAGGCTGTGACCAAGAAGATTGATGCTGGAGTGAACATCAGCTGTTTTGCTGAGCGAACCGCAGGAAAAATCACTTGCCATATATCTGTTTGAGTCATCAAAGTTTTGACTTGTTGTTATTTGTTTCCCAAAGTTGATAGAAAACCAAACAGCTTTGGTTTTGGTAAAGCAGGTTGGAGTTAGTGTCTGTCAAGGACTGGATACTTGCCGTAAGCACATTATCTTGCCTTCAGCACATTTGCAAACTGGTGTCACCAGTTGGGGTCTGCTCCCGGATGCCTGGCTGCGCCTCTGGGGTTGTTTATGTGGGAGCTCATTAAAGATTGAGCTCATGGTTTTAGCTTGGCTTTTCATTGTACAGCTTAAGAATATAAGAGGGGGAGGCGAGATTTCACCCTCTAATTCTACGTATGGAGACAGTTTTTCTTTGTCTATGTCAAGATGGTCGTGCTCAGGTTTAGTAAACTGGTATTGAAAGTCACTGGTGCTGCGGGTGCACACGGGGTGCATCAAGGGGCGGTTCCTCCGCTTTGTACAAGGCAGGCTTTTGTGATGTGGCCTGTTATCTTATGACTGAGTAGATCTAACCACATGCACAGAAGTGGAAGAGAACCCAAACACTCAGACTTAATGCTGGTGTTTAATGCGGGTATAGTTGGAACACCTTTACCTAAGTTCTTTAACGTAGGTGTTTTGTGGAGTGGTGCGTAGAAAGCTTTGCCTTTTCTCTTGGGGCTTTCTAGGGAGTGTGTGGGACGAGAAGGTATTGTGGGGCACTACGGCAGACCCCATGGAAGGTGTGCCCACGGGGTAGAGATCCAGCCAACCTCGCGTTGTTGGCAGCCTGAGGCTCCTGGAAAGTGAGGCTGCCTTTCTGAGGGTGTGCTTTGCAGGGCTGAAACTCGCGGCTTTTTAACTGTAAATCGACTGCGCATGGAAAGAAGTTGAACTGTTGTATGTGGTGTGCGCTCAGATTTTCTGCAGAGGCTGCTGCTCTGCTGTCCCGGATGCTCAGAGGTCGGGATTTAAAATAGATTGAGGGCTTCTTGAAGGTGAAGTTTTGGAGTGCTGCCCGAGAAATTTGCTGATCTTGCCCAACTTTTGCAGCTTTGAAGAGCGCATCTTCAAATAAGATTTCTTCTTGGTGCATTTCCAGTTTTATTTCTTTTCGGACCCTTTGCCTCTAAAGGGGGAGCAAAAGGCTCCTGTGCAATTTGTGACACTTGTTGTCCCCCTGTCTGAATTGTTTGGATCCCACTGGCTCATATTTAGCTCATCTGGGGAATAGCACAAGAGATGTATATTTTCAAAGTGCCAGAGTGTTTGAAGGTAGATGTTTGAAAAGGAAGCACTTTAGTGGCTTCAAGCCTTGTGGGGAGTTTATTGCTCCCATTATAAAATGGGAGGGTGGATAGCTTGAGCATTCCTTGTTTGCCCAAGCACAACTTAGACGTCTGGAAGGAAGGGGAGCAGAACCTCGTGGTGACTTTCTGGAGCTATCATTGATGCAAATCAGTCAAGTTGTTATTTACTGGTGCTCCGGATGACGCTTTGGAAAGCCACGCAGGGAATGATTGGGAGGAGAGCTCAGCTGAGGGCTGCTAGGTGGGCAGCACCAGAGCAAAGCAGCAGGTGACTCTCCTGGGAAACAAAAAGTGAGATGTGCACCATGGAGGGTGGTGGCTTTCACAGAAAACAGCGCTGAGGAGCTTGTGGTCGTTTAGTCCGTTGCCCTGTTTTGAACTCATGTTGTGTTACTGCACAATTTATTGCATCTGCTGTGAGAGAGATCTTCAATGATCACTTTAACAGCTACAGAAGAATCTGGCTTAGTTATGCTTTAAATCTTTGTTAAAGAATTGACACCTACAAAATCAGATGGTTCATTTCCAGGGTTCCAAGACCATTTTAAAGTGCCTTATTTTCAGATACAGACCTAATGGAGCACAGCTCATGCAATTCTCCTTGTTTTTTTTCCCTCCCTGTTGCCTGTGTCTTTTGCACGAGAGCTCGGGCTGCTGAGCTGTTCTGTAGCGGTCGTGGAAGAGGAGGTGATGTCCAGGCGCTGATGGGTGCCATGCTGTGAAGGGAGATGGTAAAATAGACACAAAGTTTGCCCGTCAGCTGTGACTGAATACATCTCTGCACAGCTCTGTGTTCCTTGGATTTTAGCGTGACGTGGGTAAAGGCAGTGCTGCTCCTTGGGCTGCAGGCAGGTTTCGGTGCGGGTGATGACTTCTGCTGCATTCATTGCCCCTTGAGGAGGGACTGACTTGCAGAGCGAGGTTTAGTTCCCATCCTAATGTCATCTGTGCTTTTGGGGTCCCACCACTAAATATTACATCCTCTGGAAGAGCGATTTTAATCACTTCACTCTCTTGAAAAGAAGACCTTGACATCGTTGCACGATGGTGGGAAGCAGAGTGCAGCTGTCGCATCGAAGTCCTAGATGTTTTCTTGACCATTTTCTGCTCCAGGGCAGAACCTGGGGCTGACCTAACCTGAAAATCCCTCTGCTTTTCTGCTCGTGGAGCAGCCGGGAATGAGCCAGGGCTGTGCCAGCTCTCTCTGCCTTCCTGGCGTCGGTGGTCGCAGGGGCAGCCGTACCGTTTCTTGCCAGCTCGAGCCGGGTGCTCTGGGTGTGTAAGTTGCTGGTCCACAGCAGCTCTGAGTCTGTAGTTTTGCATTGTTTTTAAAACCCAAGGAAAAGCTATGAAAGGTATGTAATTTCTTCTTTCTCTTTCTAGCTACTCTTACCTATGACACTCTCAGGTTCGAGTATGAAGACTTCCCTGAGACCAAAGAACCCGTTTGGATCCTCGGCCGGAAATACAGTGTTTTTACAGGTATTTTTCATGCTCGGTGCAACATGCTGTAATGCTCCAACACTTCATTAGCGTTGTGCTTTGCTTCCTGAGCAGCAAAGTGACTGCAGAGTGTGTCTCTCTGCTGGCAGAGCAGCAGACTGTGGGTGCCATGCTTCTCTCTTTCTGGCCATCTCTGTAGGCTCTGAGATATTTAATTTTTTTTTGTGCAGAAAGTTCTCATTTAGTAGTTATTGGGACTTGTGTCATGGGGAAAGGATGGTTGAGGCAAGGGGATAGCTCAGGGAAAAGGCAGAAAAATGGTTTACTGCTTCATGGTTTGCCTATGGCCATGGCTTCCTTTGGTTGATTGCAGCTATTTTGGGGGTGAAAAAAGCAAGTTTCTTCTGCACAACGGCACTGTCCTGGTCCTCAGCCAGATTTTTGCTTCTGTGGGTGCACAGAGCGAGTGAGGAGCAGAATGCTGCTCTTAGGGAGGGTGGGTGAGAGATGGATTTAGCTGTGTTTGGTGCTACCCTCATGTGTGTGCCTTTCAATGCTGACAAATTTTCAGAGAAAGAAGAAATCCTGTTGGATGTGACCTCTCGGCTTTGGTTCACCTACAGAAAGAACTTCCCTGCTATCGGTACGTACTGCGGATGAGTCTAAGTATATCCTGGGAATGATGATAATGCAGTTATCTCTACCTAATAAAACAGTCCCCACAAGCATGACGTTAACGATAGGATAGACTTTTTGTTTATCTGATAATGAGAATTCCTCGTCGCCTTGGATATGAGGGATAACGGTGATTTTAAAAAGGGCAGAAGAATGAGTTTGGGAAGCCTACCTAGAAATAAGAGGAGATTTTTGTACTTCATGTTCGTTAAGTCCTACGTAACTCTAGTGTGAAATATTATTTAATGATCATCTTGGACTTGAAGTGGATTAAAGACATGAAAGCTAGTGATATGATACAGAAATTACTGGCTTTGTGTATCTGCTCTGGAATTTGTGGAGGGTTTTGTTTGTTTGTGTGAGGGGGTTTTTAATTGCCTGAAGTGGCTGTTACACACAGGAACTGTAGTTATGCGGGGAATGTTTCCCTGTGAACTCCAAGGAGGATGTCTTGGTTCCATAAGATGTACTGCATGGTCTGTTCTGTGGTGTGGCTTTGTGTAGTGACCAGAAGGGGTATCAGAAGAGATCTGAGAGCAGGTAAATGGGATTCCCAGCCCCATCTGTGTCCTTGCTGTCAGCGTCATCCCCAGCAGTTGATGGGGAAAATGGCTCCCATGTGGAAAAGAGACTTTGTGGTAGCTGGTCCTTCTGGCTCATTCTGTTCTTTCCCTACCGGGAAACCTTTTGTCTAACAAGCTCTGAGACATCTTTGATGCACTTTAATCCCTTTAAATTCACGTTTGTGACCCATGGTTAAACACATGCTAACCCTTCAATTCCAAATGCGTGTTTAACTATGGCTCACAAACCTGATTGGGGTTTCTGTGCGAGTTATTAGAGGGTGGGGGGGGCAGGAAGAAATCCCATTTTCTGAGTCATTTCCCATTTACAGTATAGATACACTTTGCATGTCGTAGGGTAAACCCTTTTTCAGTCTTTCATTTTTTATTGTTGGCTGCTTCTCGTGGTGCTTGCCCACTTTTAAATACCGTAAGCTCTTCATAGGGTCTTATGCCAGTTTGGTAAAGCAGTATTAATTTTGGATATCGTGTATGTTATATATTGCTGGCAAAATTATAGAAGATAGCCGCTGACCATCCAGAAGTTGATGAAATAGTTCTCTTGGGTGATTTTTCTCCCTGTGCTATTCATGCAAAGTGGTTGCATGTGATCAAAAGAAAAAAGCAGCATTACAAAGAAACTACTTCTACCAGGGGTGCGAAGGTGCAGCTGAGTGTGTGTTTGTAAGACACCTCCCTTGCTCTGCTCACACTAAATGTTTTAGCTATGAAACTTGCAATAATAGCCAGAGCTTCAGTGGAGGAGCAGCAGTTTCCTTTTGAAGTCCTGTCAGGGAAATGCTTCCAGCCTTGAGGCCGTTGTCTCAGACTTTCCAGCATGAGCTAATATCCAGCTTATTCTCCAATATTATGTAGGATGTGGGTTTTTTTCATTGCTGGGGTGGGGTTTTTTTGGCTGTTGGCTTTTTTGGTTTGGCCTGTGTTGTTCACTCTGGAATCTCATCCAGTCATAGCTGCTTATGATGTGGGAATTCCTGGGGACTGATTTGTTTTGCATGATGAGTTGCCTTCTCAGGATGAGGATCACAAGAAGCCACCTGTAACAAGCACCTCTGAGTAGAAATGTGTCTCTGAATTGGGCTGGAGGTAGGCTCAAGAGCTGTGGTGCTCCTGAGAAATTCGGCTCGCTTTCTGGTTGAATTGTTAGGATTTCCCTTTGAAGGTTTTGTTCCCCTTTCAGTTAGTCTTAGAGGACTTTTTGTTTGTTTGTTTTTAAGGGGTGCCATTAACTTACTGATAACTACATTCTTGTTTCTCAGCCTTGGGTGTGTGAGCTAAGATAGTCCTTATTACCGACCTGATTTCTTGGTTGAACCTGCTGGCTGTGCAGGCTTACAGCGCTTTCATTTCTTCTCCCTCTTGGCACTGTTTGACTATTCGTTACATATTTATTTTCTCTCCTCGTTTACAGGAGGAACCGGTCCCACATCTGATACTGGCTGGGGCTGTATGTTGCGGTGTGGCCAGATGATCTTTGCTCAGGCCTTGGTCTGCAGGCATTTGGGAAGAGGTAAGACAGCGCACGGCCCGTACTGACTTCCAGGGCCACGTGCCTCGCACAAGTGCAGTACTTGTAAGGCCAGCAGATGACTCAGCTGGGGATTGCTGAGGCCTCCGTGCCTTTTTCTTCAGTCTTCTCAAGTTCAGAGCTGTTGAGAGAAAAGTCTGCTGCAAACCCAGAAGGTTTTTCCCTGCTGCCTGCAACTCTACGTATAGTTGTCTGAGCCTTAAAGCAGAGCCCTGTAACGTGCTGGTTAAATCCACTGAGGCCAAACGTGTACTAGGTTTTTCTTCAAGGGTTTTTTTATACATCTGAAGTTTAAAACAACTTAGTAGATTTATTCTTGTTTATAGTTCTGTTTTGTCACAAAGCCCTCACTGAGAGGAGTCTCCTCTCCCTGAATGCTCCTGCTCTTGTGCTTGACCCGTGCTTGGTCTGTAAGCAGCTATGCTGGAGTGGTTTTTTGACCCTTGTTGATGGCCTTTGACTTTGTGGGCGATTATTTTTGGAGTGAGGTTGTTAAAGGAGAAGCTGCTTGCCCGAGCACTCGGGCACTGTTCAAGGAGTCACACGCACACCACGCAAGTCTTCAACTGCCAAGACCAGGGTCCCTTCACACTGGGTGCCCCTGTGAGCCGATGGGTGCCCCTTTCCACTCCTCTCACGCACACACACCCACGCTGTTACTCTTGTGCACACTCTCTCCTGCTTCAGACTCAACCCTGGGTTTCCCGCTGCAGAGTCTCAGGCATCAGATTTTATAAAAATAAGTAATTTAATTGAAAGCGAGCAAGCTTTCAGCAGCAAGGTCAGCCTGGGCTGGTTGCCTTCGATATAAGAGGGACCTCCAACAAATAAATCCCTGGGCAATTGTACCCTTGCCATCTCTACGCCTGCCCCTCGCACGTTGTTCACGTGTCTGTTAGTCCAATGGTGATTTTTGGTCTGGGGTCTTCTGACATCTCATCGGATTCTTTTTCTGTGCTCAGGCCAGTGGCCTTTGACTGCTCTTCTCTTGTTGATGTGCGGTCTCTGCTGAGGGTTGGAGCCTCCTCCTTATCTTCTGGTTCATGCTTCTTGTGCACCTGCGCTCGCTGGCAGAACATGGGGAACTGAAAAGTCCCAGACTTAAGGAAAAGACTACCCAAACATCAGTGTGTTATCGACATTTTTCTTACACTAAAAGACTAAACACAGCACTGTGCCAGCTGCTAGGAAAATTACTATGAAAACTAACTCTACTGTGACCTAAAGGCTTCAGCAAATGTAGCTACTCATGCTAAGTAAAGCTAAGCAAACAGCATAAATCACACCATATTATAATCCTAAATAAATTACTCTAATTAAAACTTTTTTATTTAAGCAAAACAACTAATATCTTTCAAGAGAGGTCACCTGTTTTTTTCCCAGAATATGTAGCTCATGCCTGTCAATGAGAAATTGTAAAGCTATTTTCCATCTGGGGGCTAGAGGTACAATTTATGTTTTCTGATTTTTTGTTTGTTTAGTTGCTTTTCTGTGGGTGATATTCCTTTATCCCAGCTGTGAGAGTGCTTACTTTTCTTTTAAAATTAATCCTTTAGTGTTGGGAATGCCTCACATGCCTAGTAATAAGATAGCGACGTGAAAATCAGGTCAGTTGATTGATGCACATGGAAGAGAATTGTAGCTCTTGGTTGCTAATAAATATTGTGTTACATTTCATATATTCTCTTCTCTCTTAGACTGGAGGTGGATAAAAGGGAAGAGGCAGATGGATAATTACTTCAATGTTCTTAACGCCTTCATTGACAAAAAAGACAGCTACTACTCCATTCACCAGATAGGTAAGAGTCTGGGTGCTGAAGAGTGTGGAGATACTCAGTCTGGGTTTCCCATGAAGGTCAAACATCACTACGTGTTTGTTTTACTATCTTAGCTTAAAAAAAATCAACCCCACAAGTAATTTGGGTAGTACATGATACTATGCTGCTTGTTTTCTGACCTGATGTAAAGCTACCACTCTTTATTATGGATTATGACAGGCTTTTCTTCTTGTCTTCATTAAAACCATCAGGTTTGCCTAATGCTTTATCATTGCTAATTCATCATCATTTTCCATATCCTAGCTAGCTAAGATGAGGGAAATGTGTGTGGTTCCTGTTCTCAGTAGGACCTTGTAATATGAGAATATTGTTGAACAAAGAAATTCTCAGTAGCAAATGGACTAAAGAAGGATCTCACTTTGATATAAACTTCCCTGGCAAATAAAAGAGAAGCAGCCTGTTCCAGTTTTTCCTACAGGGTGTTAAGGAACCTATAACTTCAGTGAACAGAACTGCAGATTACAGAGATGGTCCTGGTAATCAAACCCTCTTAAGTAAAATTTCTTCTGAAGTAACATTAATAGAATCATAGAATGGTTCGGGTTGGAAGAGACCTTAAAGATCATCCAGTCCTGCCACCTGCCCTGGGCAGGAACACCTCCCACCAGACCAGGTTGCTCCAAGCCCAGCCCAACCTGGCCTTGAACCCCTCCAGGGATGGGGCAGCCACAGCTTCTCTGGGTGATTGCATTTTGAACTTCTGTGTTACTGCCTTTTGGGGAAAGGATTTACAGTCCTTGAGGATATGCTTCTCTTGCCCATCTACACTAAGATACCTTGTGAAAGGGTAGATTCTGCTGAGTTGAAAATGTTTGCAAGTGAGATTTCTTCCCTATTAAATACAAAATCTGATTAGGAAGGGATGCAGTGTAGGTGAAATTATTTGCTAAATTATTTTGGTTTTTTCTTGTGATGCAGCCCAGATGGGAGTTGGAGAGGGAAAATCCATAGGTCAGTGGTATGGACCAAACACAGTTGCACAAGTGCTCAAGTAAGTGCTGCATTTTCCCTTTGTATCTTTTGAACCATGCAGTGGGGTCATTTGGTTTGTGATACCTCCTAGCGTACAGGTTTCTGCCCACCGACTGAAGCACACCTGTATCTTTCAACGCAGTTAGCAGGCAACCCGCTTCACCTTATTGAACTGCTTGGGCAGGACTTTGAAAGGAGCCCTTCTGTCATTCAGATGCTGGCAGGACCTGAGAGAAAACAGGTTTCAAGTGGAGGACAATGCCCAAAAATCTCTCTCCAGGTCCCACAAGTAACGTACTTGCCACTAGCACTGAGTACAGTACTCTGCAGCAGACCAGAAGCAAGGGTTGGAGTAGAGGATCCTTGCTGTCGTTTGGATCTGTGCAAGCCTCCGAGTTGCCTCTGCTGACCTGACAACAGCATCATTGTTATCAAAAAGCTGCCAGCGAGCCATCAAGTCACTAATGCATTAGCATGAAAGCATTAACATTTGCTGCCTGGGTCCCGTGGTGACAGGCAGAGGATCAGAGCGGTGCCGGAGCATGGGTTGCCTTTAATAACTGGAACACACTGTGTTTTGAGAAATGTTCTCCCTCCTGTCATCATTCTTTCCTCGCTTTGATTAGGTGAGCAAGGAGCTCCCCAGAGTCCTTGCTTTCCCAGGTCACACCGTCTGCTGAATTAGCCCAGGATCTGGTATAGGTGATCAGGAGATCCTGTAGGGAAAGTAAAAGCAATATTTTGATATTTTTTAGGTTTGTGGGTTTTTTTTTTTCCATTTATTATTATTTACTTTTTGTGCTGTCTCACTTTCTGGTAACCAGAAGCTACAGGATTTGAGTTGGAGATTGTTATCAGGGCCCTTGTACTTAGTAGCTGCCGAAGGACAAATTCCCAGGTGTGGTCCCATTGGCAATCTGACATAATAACTAGTGGCAACAGAGTCTACAACTCTGGAACTTGTATAAAAACATACTTTACAGCATAATTGATGAAAGCCGGTCTCTCCTAATCCAGTTTCTCCTCTTTGGTATGCCACCATCTTTGTCTCGTAGTTGTAACTAATCCTTGCTTACTTTTTTTTTTTTTTTTTTAATTTTCTTATAGAAAACTTGCAACTTTTGACACGTGGAGTTCGCTGGCAGTCCATATAGCCATGGACAACACGGTAGTGATGGAAGAAATCCGTAAGTATCACGGGGAGGTAGAATGTGATATATCCTCTGGCAGCACGAAGCCAGAAAAAAAACTGGAGAGCGTATGGTAGTACAACACAACAAGTGTGAAGTAAATGTTTTGTTTTAAAGTTGTGTCCCAGCGTGCTAAAACCAGATACAAATTGCTGTTCTAGGGCAAGGAAGTCCCTTGTTTGGCTTTTGCTTCATCTAATAAAGCCTTTCACTTGGCACTGTGGATTCTGGATCTGGAGAGAAGGTCCACTGACCTTCAGACAGTAGGTAGGAGCTGCCTGGGAGGGGGTGTCAAACTCACTTATGGCCACAGGTCGGAAGCAGTGAAGGCTGCTTCCTCACTCATATAATGGGGTAGGAATCTCTCTGCTGTTAGGCACAGTAGGAAAACTAGAACAGATCACTGAAGAGGAAAATGAACAAAATTAGAGGGGGTGAGGAGTGGAGAGAAGGGAATCTATGTCTGGGGCAGATCTCTCATCTTTTAAGGAGTCCTCGCTGGTTATTTCTTTTTTTTCCTTTTTTTTTTTTTTTTTTTCTTTTTTTTTGGTGCAACCTGAAAGCAGGATGGCTCTGGTGGCTGAGCAGCTGTGCAGTGTGTTTGTCCCTAGCGTGCTTCCTCGGGCTGCAGTAGCCAAAGTCGAATGAGTGCTGGCCTTGCTGGTTCCTGCGGTCCTGCGCGGTCCTGGCCGCACAAGCCTTCCCCTCGCTGGCTGTAGGCTGGCTCGTGAGGCAGTACAAACCCACGCAGCACAAACCCACGCCGCGTTTCCTGCTGGGTCAGCGTTCTGAAACGGCGCATAGAACAGTCCAGTGAGCGCCGGAGCCGGTGCAAGGTTACAGGTGAGAGCGTGGCAGGCACCATTTAGGCTGGCTTCGGCTGCCACGGAGCCAAAAATCAATTAACAGGCGATCTGTCCCTAGAGTGCAGGACAGGCACTTCACAAAGTCACGTCTCTTACCGCGTAGTCTCAATTGAGAGGCCAAATATCGTGGTTTCGGCCAAATTTATCAAAACCAGACTGACAGATGGCCCTTCTCCACCCCCCCCCCAGAAAGAGAGGAGAGGATGAGATAAGGAGATTTAGAAGTTTAGAATGAACTAAACTACTTTAATGAAGAAATTTAATATTAAAATCAAAAAGAAGAAAATAATAAAATAGATACAATATATACAAAACCGTCTCAAGCTCCCAGGCTGAGGTCACCGGCAGGCACTGGGGAAGTCCCAGACTGGACTCAGCGATGGATGGGAACTGGGTTCCAGCTCTGGAGTCAGG
>JAOXNO010000052.1:26575264-26591756 GCA_028565335.1 Limnodromus scolopaceus
CTCTTCCAATTTAAAACCGTTGCCCCTTGTCCTGTCACTGCACTTCCTGACAAAGAGTCCCTCTCTGGCTCTCCTGTCAGGTACCCTTCAGATATTGATAGGCCATCTCAGCTGGTTCCTGTCTCCTGTCCTTTGTCTCCATGCAGACAGCCCAGTTTTTCCTCCAGGTGTTGAGCGAGCCCCACTACGTATGTCTCACACTTTGGTGTTAACATTGAGAGAGAAAGGCTATTTATGGGTATCTTAATTACTGCAAGCTGTCAGATAACAGCATTTCTAAGTCCTGTCGGGGTACCTGTGGCTGGCAGTTAACGCGCAACGGGGAAGCCCCTCTCCTCTCCCTACAGAGAAGGTCTGAGGGTAGCAGCTCCAACGTAGGAATAGGACTGGGAGAACACAACCTCCGTGTCCAAGAACAGGAGACGGGGAAGCTGCAGTACAAAAGTTGGCAAAAATTGGGCAGTTTTTTCTGGCAGAGGAGTTGCAGGCAGCACAAGCACAGAGGAGACCCGCTCACGGGCTGCGGAGGTGAAAGGAAGAGTCTTCCCAGAGAAGAGTTTGGAGAAGGTTCATACTCCTCGTGCGTTCATCACGAGGACCTGAGGCACATCAGCTGCTTGGGACGTGGGCTTCCCCGTCTGTAACAGCCACGGGAGACGAAGCGTTAAGTGCAGCTCTTACAGCCCTGGTACAGCCTTGCTCCGATATAGAGGAAAAAAAGCAACTCAAGCGTTGCCTTTCGGTTTGGAGCCCGACTTTCTCTACCTCGGGTAACGCACGCGAGTAGCACTCACCAACACGTTTCAAAGTAGGAAACGGAGCTGGAGCCCTTGAGTGCCCCATGGAAAAAGATGAACAGGTGAGGCCGGGTTACATCAGCCAATTCCGCTTTTCTAGGAAAAATAAGCTGAGAGGAACAGATCATCTGAATAATTATAGTTCCTCTGAAAGGAAAAAAATCAGAGCTTGCACCAGCACGTAAATCCCCCGTTTTATTCTTAGATAGGACAAATCGGTCTCTAAAAAGCAGTCGGCAGCAAAGGTGAAACATGTCGGACACGCAGGAGAGCAGACTGCTGAGAACAATCCAATTTTTCCTTCCTCTCTTTTTCAACTTCGAAAGAGAGGAAGCGTTTTTCACTCCAGTGGAAGAAAATGTGTTGCAACTTCATCTTGTGGCCTTTCCTACGTCACGGCACTGGGCGTCCCATGTTGCCACGCACATGATCTGGTCAATCATCTCCCCCAGAAAACCCCCTCCTGTTGAGCGTGAAGCGTCAGGGTGAAGCTTTTCCCCACAACCACTCATCTTCCCCTTAAACCCACTCCAGTCCGAGTCTGTACCAATAATAAAACAAGGAAAAGCTAACTTTAGTGCTTTCCAAGCACCGTGGGCGGCCGCCTGCCTCCCTTTCTCGCATGAGAACTTAGTTATGAAAGCATCAGACTGGCAGCAAGTTACTTGCCCGTAACTGCTGAGCCCCCCCGCATTCAGCGGTCTCTCCCACCCCTCTTGGCACCATCTGCAAACCCATCTCTGCCACTAGAGATGAGATGAGATGTCTCCACACTCCGGTGGGGGGCACGCTTGCTGCCAGCGGTCACCCCCTTTCGACAAGCCCTGTGTGGCACTCGAGGCTGTAACTCAGACTGAAGAAGTGCCACCACCCCGCTGCTAGACAACATGGGACTTGCTTTTAGCTCCCTTACGAATTTCACCCAATTTAGTACTTCCCATGAGATAAACCAACTTCCAAAAGTTGGAAGAAGTTTGCAGAAAGGAAAAATAAATAAATTGGACCCAAGAGGTACCTTGAGTCTACCCTGTAGTTCCCTGACCTGCAGACTGTGATGAAAAAATATTTCCAACTCGGCTGGAAATATTTTCCTAAGCGGCATGAAGAAATCAGGCTCTTTTCCAGCCAGGAGAGGCGCACAAGCAAATCTTCATCAGAGGGATTGGAAGGGTCCATTTTTCTTAACACGGTGAAAAGGAGAGGTGCAGACACTGAAAACAAAAGACAAAATCACTTCCCAGATACCCCTGGAAAGGCAAGTCTTCTCCTGGGCTCCTCTGGAGGTGGGTGCCTCCCACAAGGGTATCAACCACAGAACTTGGACAACCTCCCTTGAGAAAGCTTTGGGTTGGGACCAGCCAAGCACGTTTGCCCTCCTCCCCGCAGCTTGCTGGAACCGAGTCACCATGAGCACTGGTTGAAGACGTTAGCATGACTGTTGGCACTGCAAGTCACCCTGTCCGTAACTTTTTGGAGAGTTCAAACAGGGCAAGACTGGGACAGTGGCCAAAATGACCGTTTCAGTTCCTGTTTACAGTCAGGAACATGAGGATGACCCCAGAGCAGTCTCTTTAAGCTTTTGTTTCCCCACCCTACCTGCTACACTCTTGTCCAGGAGGGACTCTGCTCATCGGCATTCCACCTGAGGCTATCACAGGAACATCCCAAGGAGCCCAGACATCACAGATCAGGAGGCAAAGGAAAAAGAAGAGCACTCAGTCTGACCATTATACTAAAAATTCAGATAGACACATACAGGGAATTCAGTTTCATTTTCTTTCCTTCTACCCCAATAACCTCGAGAAAAAAACTCAGGAACTTCCCATTATAATGCAGGAACAGACTTTCATTAGAACTAAACCAATTAAAAAAACCCAAACCCAAAAACCAAGAGATGAAAAAAGCTACTGAAAACAGTTTGGTTTATTCCCAGGATCAAATATTACAATAGGACATTTACATATATTTATAAAAAAATGCAGCAGTTGTGTATATAGATCAGAGGTTTCCTTGAGTTTGGTCCCTCCCAGCACAGTGAGCTGAAATCTTCCAAATTAATCCTCTCCCTCCTCCCACGTGAAGTTGCCATCATCGAAGAAGAAAGTGGCTACCGTAAAAACTGACAGGCTTTCAAAATTTTATAATTTTGAAAAAAAAAAAAAAGAAGAGGCTGTTTCCTCTAATTGGTGAACTTACAGTTTCAGAATTTCATAATTTTGAAACTGTAAGTTCACCAATTAGAGGAAACCACCTCATTTTTAAAAATCATCTATCCTATAGTCTGGTGTCTCTGATGAGGCACCATGTCTCCAAGCTGAGTTTTACCCAAATATTCTTCATGGAAATCTGTTCTATAAAATAGCACCTCGTCCCCCTGCTCCAAGAACTTTTACTACCTGCCCTTCTATACCTTAGAGTCTCAGCACCATTTAATGAGCAGCTACAAAATGACTTTTCTCTGTACTGCAGACACTCACGCATTAATTAAAGACAGTGATCAAATCCAGAGCTTCTGCAATTGCTCATAATATATGCATGGAAAGCAACAGAAGATAAAACTGAGGCAAGTTGAGGCACCGATGTTAAGTGCTGCATTCTCCAATTAAAAACACGCGCGCGTGTGTGTATATATATATATACATATGGCTATATTTATTGGGAGTGGACAGACACTAATCACCTAACAGACAAGAGGAGGCTGGAGTAGAAGTCATCCTGTACACCACCACAGGAAGGGTCTCCATTAACCTCGCGGGTTCCGGGGCCGACAGCGGAGTACAAACCAAACTGCCGTAAGATCTTGGGCTCGGACAGAGAAAACCTGGGCAGGACTGTCTTTGTGGAACGTCAACCAACAGACCTCAAGTGCCAGTCGCCAAGCATCTGCAGATCAACTCCAAACGTGTGACTGCAGGTACTTCCAACAACCCAGATGGCCAACACAGGATGAAAAACTTGAGGGTTTTTTTTTACCTTTAGAAGAGTAGCTGTTCTATTTGTAGAAAGTCATTTCTGTCAAAACAAATAAACAGAAAGGGTGGAGGAGAGGAAAGGCCACAATCAAATCTATTAAAACAGCCGGTCAAGGTGCACCCGGTCTTTATGGGATTGAGACTTTGCACTTCACCCTCCTACAAGCGCACCTCTGCCACCCCTCCTCCGGGAATACAGGACAACCTGTTTTTCAACTAACTTGACTAAAAAGGGATTAAACAAGAAGCAAGTAGTGACTTTTGCTAAAAACTAAGAAGGGATAAAAATTAAGCGACGAGTTCCTGAAATGACATGCGCCTCCCCATTCACACGGACATTCCCACACAGGTCTGTGTTACCTGCTTCTACGTGGTTGAGAAATGAAACCACAAACACCGCATTTTGTGCATCTCTGCAGCGAGCACCCGACAAAACGCAGCCCAAGCGATGCCTTGCCCCCAGGAGAAAATGGCTTTAAGTTTAGACCTTGTTGCTGTGGAGTCCCTGCAAACAAGCTCGGTGCTCCAGCATGAATAGAAATTTGAGAAATTAGGCTCTTCTGCAGTGAGGTTTATTTATTAAAACATGGACTAAAACCAGCTGCCAGTTTCTGCAAAGGTACAAAACATAGCACCAGGAAAAGTGGAAGCTGTATAAGCTGGTGCAGATGAGTATATAAATTCAGTAGTCTTTTAAAAATGCATCTATGAAAGTAGTGGACCACGTGAAACAGCAACCAGCAGTGAAAACCAGACGTACTTTACAGTGAGCTCCGGAAAGCAGGGAGCTGACATAAAACTGCTGTTTAAACCTACCTAGGAACAATGGTACCTCTGGATGCCTTTTTAAAGACAACTATATTTCACACGGCTATAATGCACATCCATGGACATTCCTTTAATTTTTATCTTATTTATCCGATGTATCAGGGAGGGCAACGTATTTCAGTCCGTGAACGTCAGGAATGTAAAAATCGCAGACTTAAATTCAAAGCCTAATGAAAATAACACAAGTACACCCAGGGATGTTTGGGACGGTCTTTATCTGCCCTCCACGAGCATCAAGAAGCTACAGATTGAAAGCCTTCAGCTCTTTACCCAGAAAGACTTCCACTGTCTACATGCATTTCTGCTCCTCCAAACTCCTGGTGGCCCTCGCAACCCAACACGCAAATTATGGCTGAGCAACACCCACAGGAAGCCACAAACCACAGCCTTTGATTTTTTTTCTTTTGTCCTTCATATTTCAACATCTTACTTTGCAATCAGAGATTTAAGGGATTTTTTCCAACCTTGTCAAAAGCAACGTGAACTTCGGATTTAACATCTAGAAACAACTGTGACAAAGGCTCTTTACAAATAGAGCCCAACTACCTTACACCTTCACCGCTGCGAGCTGCTGCAGGCAGAACTTGGCTCATGTTTTCAGCCAAGCTCCTCAGGCCAGCAAAACATGTGCCTCCAAACTCCAAAGGGCTTCAGCACGGAAGAGACTGAATCCTGGTTGGTGCCAGGATTCTGCTTTCAGCCACCACAGCACAGCTGATTGTAGCCGCGGCACAGGTTTTATTTGGGTTGGGAAAAAGGAGGAAAGAGGGGAAAGGAATGAAGGGAGAGAAGAGCCACATGCTGGGACGCCTATTTCTTAAAACCACTTTCTCTCTGCCTCCTCCTCCCAGACCAAGGCCAAAGAAAAGTGGAAGAAAAAACACATAGTGCCAGAAAAACAAAACAAACAGGCTCATAATTTCTTGAAACAGAACAAACTACCAGGAACTGTGAGATGGAGAGAACAATCCCATTCTCGATGTAAATCTTCAATTTCACATTCTTCTTTCCCTGTTAGGTTATAAAAATACTAATATTTTTCTAAATAAAGCCTCAAGAAAGGAAAAAATAAAGTGAGAGTGTAAGGACACCCAGTCCCACCGCACCAGCAGGCAGAATCATTTACTGTGCTTGAGAGGTGTGTTTCTTGATGGTTTAAAAATAAACTTGCAGCAGCCAAGTGCAATGGCAGCTTCCTCATCAGAGAGGGGACTCAGCTGCTCTTGGTCTAACAAAAGCAACAAAAAGCTCACCCAGGGCTTTTTTTTTTTTTTTTTGACAGCAAGGTGACAAGTGTAAGGTTACTCCTTTCCTTAGAGCTGAGCAAAGAGGAGAGGTTTGCTTCAACCTATCACTGCCTGGCCCCCCCTCCGTTAGTACCAGCCGGGAGGGGCAGGGGCGAAGAGAAGACACCAGTAAAACAGACCTCGGACTGAAAAGGCAGTCAATTTTGTATGTTTAACTTAACTGCCAGAAAAGCTGATGTGGAACAACGTTCCCAGCGCGGATACAAAGCCAAGCCTGTCCAAAACGAGCTGGCCCTCCACCAGCAAACGCTGCCAGCCAAAAGAGCAATCAGTGGAACCACAAAGGCTCCCTGCCCTACTGGAGGAGCAGGAAAGGACAACGCGCTCCCATCCCAGCCCACCAGGAGGGAGAGGAAAGGACTGTCTATACACGTGTTGGGAACTGTACCCTGTTGGCAGCCCACCTTCATTTTCCTGCAGCTCACCACAGAAGAGGTAACGAGTTTCAAGGCGACAAATGTCAGCGTGGGTTACTTCAATTAGACAGCTGAAGCCACTCAGGGAAGCATTAGACCTACACCAAAAGGGTTTCCTTCTGTCCCACTCATACGTCTGAGTTATGAATTGGGATGCCCTAGAAATACAAAATCCTTCAGTCTAGAGATGCCAATGCTGCTTCACAGACCAGACACCAACATCCCCCCCTCCTCTGCTGACCTTTCACTTTCTAATGCTGGGAAGCCACCTCCATGACAGAGTCTCTTTACAAACTAAAACCAACATCCAATGTCACATCAACGGCTGATCGGGAAACCACTAGCAGATTCTGCTTTCCTGATACTGCACCTTGCAGTAGGATGTGAATTAGCTGTTGTGTAGGAGGGCAATCAATTGTATGATTACATGTAAAAAACCTCAATTGTGAGAAGATGACAGTTGGGAGCTCGTTGCATTCATGGGGAATGCAAGACACTTTCTGGGATTTCCTACGTGTCAAGACTCCAAAGTATGAAAAGCTTCAGTCTACAGTAAATTTCTGATGATTAAAGAAACTCGTTTTCTTTAACAATTATAATCATCTGACAGCTGCAAAGGCAGCAGTTATGGCAGGTCTCACATGCTGCTTTGCTCACCGATGAAGAGCACGCTACACCCAGTTCTTCATTGTAAATACACAAATTCCACATCCACCTTGAGGATGACTGTTTTAGTGAAGTTTTATCCCACTGTAATGCCTACTGTAGCACCAACTGATCAACAGCTCGATGGCTAGAGAAGACG
The DNA here is from genome assembly GCA_028565335.1 of Limnodromus scolopaceus. NCBI lineage: Eukaryota > Metazoa > Chordata > Aves > Charadriiformes > Scolopacidae > Limnodromus > Limnodromus scolopaceus. Next base: position 26,582,390 of record JAOXNO010000052.1, read on the forward strand.
CTGGGGAAACAGGGCACTCTGCAAGGCCCAGGGTAGGCACAGGAAACACTTGTGTGACTTCTGGTGCCACCTTCCACAGCTGAAGAGAGCCTAAATAAAGGAGCAGCTTCCCCAATTTAGAGGTAAGTGATGGTGGATGAAGATGAAAGTGGAATAAAAAGCAGCCCAGAGCACAGAAGCCACCAGGCTGTGAAGTCTTTTATAAAGCATAATTAATTCCACAGTTTGGCAAGGCTGTGTATATTTTTAATTAATGAAAGAAAACCTGCCTAGGACGTGCTGTCCTGCTCAACCGCTCCAAAACCCCTGCAAAACTAGTCACTCCTGGGGAAAACAAAAAACACCAGGCAAGGAAAAAAGCCAACTAACTGTCAAGTTTTTGCAACAGGTATTCTCTAGAGAACCCAAGATCTTTAAAGTAGCCTGCCACCTTCTATCATCATTTGCAAAATCCTGAGAGCAAGTAAAAAGGAGACACTGAGGGGGTGTTGGGAAGAGAACAAATGGAAACCCCACCAAGGAGACAAATCTGCTCCAGCAGTGGAAGCGCAGCTTTCCCCCTGGGCCAAGTCATCAATCCCATATAGAGTACAGCTGGGCTTCTATTTTTGGTTGGTTCTTTTTCTTACCATGTCCATCGGCAGCATTTAAAGCAGGGGGGAAAACATGCATGCAATCTAGAAGCCTTTAGATTAGATGGAGGCAAAAGTATCTCACCACAGCTCAACCCAACTCCTTCCCAGAACCCACGTTTTCGCAGAGCGCTAGGTAAGTGAACCCTTGAGGTGGCTGTACGGTTAATGGAGACCTTTCATGCAGAGAATCAAAACAAAGGAAAGACTGTACTGAAGATTACACTCTGTCCTTTACAGAGAGATGACTCAGTGCCTTATCACACACTATTTTCCAAAAAATAAATTAAACAAAACGGATTTAAGAATAGCAGCGAGAAGGGTATGTGTACTATGGCCGCTCCGAGCCCCAGCAGACTGGATACACAGATCACCGTTCTACTTTATTCCATGAAAACACAGGGAAGATGTTCTTCTCAATGCTCTCTGTAGGGCCCAGGCTGAGGAAGGAAAATAAAACTCTGAACACTCTCATTTGGTCACTAGAGCAGGAGAAGGGAAGAAGGGAGAGAAGGGCCAGCCAGCCGCCTGCCTGATTTCAGCGCTGCAATCCTATGACCCTCAACTGCATATTTAACGAGTTGGTGTCCCAGGCAAAGAGGAGAGGGGAGGAAGGCTGGGAGAACTCAGGCCGCGGTGCTAATTCCTTTCCTGCACAAAGACAGTCTCTTGAGGACACAGGCCTGCCTCCTGTAACGTGATCTCATAGTCCAGGTGGGAGAGTTTCCTTCGAGGGAAGTTGGTGAGAAGTTCAAAGCGTTCATTGGGGTATCCTTTTGACTGGACATGTTTCACAAGAGCCTGGAGAGAAAGACACCCAAAGAAGTGTCATGTAATTCATACATACAACACAAAAGAATGTTTAAAAAAAAACCCACCCCATTTTCCTTTAAAAAAAGTTTGCAATCACAAAGAAAATTCTGAAATTTTGCATACAGTGTAGACCCTCTTTTACTTTAACATCTAATTTGGCTCATGCATGGTATGAATATAAAAAATAATAATAATTATAAATAATAATAATAACATAATTAAAATAATCTAATAAAAAATAATTACCAACCGATCCCTTACCTAACTGATTCTTTTAAACAGAAGGAAGACGTGCATAATAGTATGTTAATTCAAGCGAGCTGAATTCCCCGTCACACATTCAAAGCACAGTAAAACAAGATTTGCCAAAAAAATTAATCCCATGCCCCAAAGCAGAAGCCTCCTCACTTGTTCATTACATATTATCCCTACTATATTAAACCTACAGGCCACCAAAGAAGCATTTTTGTCAGGTAACATTGACAAAAATAATGCAGTATTTTTACTAAAATTTTTTTTCCCTGCCTTCAAGAAGCACGAGGTTTTGGGGTTGTTTTGTTTTTTAAAGCTCTTCTAAAATTCATTGACTTCTCTGCCTACAATAGCAATCGGGGCAGGATACAGAGGGCACTGGGATGAAGGGGTGTCAGCTGCACAACCCAACAAGCAGACGTGTCAGGAAGAGCTGAGGTCCTTGCTACCGTGAGAGAGATCTCCCAGGTTCATCAGGAAACACAGCAGACGAGTGCATAAAGTGTGAATAGAGAGGGACAGAGAAACGCAGATTGGCAGAACAGAAGGGGATACAGCAGCAGAGCAAGACTCGAGCAGAATGAAGAGTCATAGCTTTTGAAAGAGGGGAAAAAAGATAATTAGCATGGAATAAAATGGAGAGTATGAAAAAAATAAGGGCATCCCGACAATACTCTTCACATAGTTTTGGTGGACAACTTACGCCAGCAAATTAAGTGTAAGGAGGCAAGTGAACAGTATTAAGCTTCTACTTATACCAATTATTCCACTAGCCTCTCCTCGCTACTTAGCTGCCACTATGGGACCACTGTGACCCTGCACACGGAAAAAACTGGTCACAAACAAGCAGTTGGCAGTTACCGCTACAGCTCACAGGTTTGGGTGATCACTTGGGTGACTGCTCACTTTGGTGTTGGGAAAGCTGTTGGTCACCCATTGCTGACATGACACAGGGTATGGTCTCTCCCACAACAGCCCACAGTACTCTTCCTGATGCTTCAGGGCCATCCATGCAGATGGAGCACAAGGTCAAGGCGTTGCAGAAAGAGGTCGGCTTGTTCTGTGGCACCAGGGAAGATGAGCAGGGAAGCAGGAGAATGCTGGCAGCAACACTGAACGGGCAAGAACTAGGGCCTTGCGGTGCAGACAGAATGGGGTGACCAGAAGCACAACAGAAACACAGGGAAGATAGCAACTTGCAAGGTAAGGCACCCTGGAGACCTGTGGCTGCAAAACAGCAGCTCTCCTCTCATTTGGAGGGGAAAAAAAAAAAAAATCAGTTGAAAAACCAACGTACTCTTGGCAATAAATGGAGAGGATGAACAAGTTCCACTGGAAGACACAACTGGATCCCCAGGTCCTACTCAGTAGGTCAAAACCAGCAGAGAAAAGCAGTGCATGCTGGTGGAGGGGACTGCTCCTGTGGGGGACTGAAGCACCCAACCGCCAACCTAACTCTGAGTCTTGGATGCCTGACTGAAGAAGCTTTGGCTCGAGCCAAGATCCAGGATGTCATGGAGAGATTGCCAAAACTCATCAAGAAAGCTCCAAGACATTTCTGCAGTGCAGCCTTGCAGCAGCGACAGCAAACCCCAGCTGCATCAACAAGAGTATTGCCACCAGATCAAGGGATACAATTTCACCACTCTGCTGGGCCACGCTAAACACTCTGTTTAGTTTTGGTCTCTCCACATTCAAGAGGGACAAGGAAGAACTGGAGAGGATTCAGTGGAGGGCCATCAAAATGACTAGAGCATAGGACATGCCTCGGTACATGAAAAAAGGCTGAAGGACTTGGATTGTTGAGCCTAGAAAGGAAAAGGCTTGGTGGGAATATCATCAGTGTTCCAACGCAGAGAAGATAAAGGCATTTCTTTCACAAAGATGCACGGTGACAAAAGACAACGCACACAATTGCTGCAGAGGAAATTTCATCTGGATAGAAGGAAGGAGAGAAGTAATCACTGTGAGAGAAATTAAACTTTGGAGTAAGTTGCCCAGAGAAGCGCTGGAGTTCCAATCCAGAGAAGTGTTCCACACCAGAGAAGTTCCCTTGCTGGAAGTACTCAAACTCAGCCTGAGGGGGTCCTGGATAACCTCATCTACAACCCTGCTTTCAACAGAGGGTTAGGCCAGACAGTCTCCAGGGATCCTTTTCAACCTGGACATTTCCAAGATGCAGAACAGCCAGGGAAGTACCAGCACAAATATTTCTTCTGAATTCATTAAAACCCACACACAAACCCTTTGGGATGAGGAGACTGTCACCCCCAACCTCCTTTTTTACCTGGACTGTTCTCCAACAGGCTTTGCAGATTACAATGCCCGTGTCTGATGAGGAATGCAAGTAAGTGGACTTGACTTCCTTTTCAGGTAACAAGGATGATTAAAATTCCTTTACAAACCTCTGTATTTAAAAATTCAGTGAGGTTTCCAGCCCACACGTCCCTCCTGTCCCACTGAAAGGTCAGCCTTTCCCCGCACACCTTACAGCACTTGGCAGACAACAAAAGGCATTGATGCAGACAAAGGGCTGAGCTGCCCAACGGAGTGAAGTCAGCTACTTAATTGCACACAATGAGCAATTGCTTCTATAAAAAGACAGTGTTGCCTTTTTTTTTTTTTTCCTCTTGCCTGGAGGCAAAAAAAGGATTACAGTAATACAGGAAGCATAAGCACATCCTTTACACAGTGTGTAAAGAAGTCACTCTGGATTGATAACAATGCCATGATTTAAAACAGAAGAAAAAAATGTTTTTTAAATACAACTGGGAGAGCAACATTGTACCATCAGTTAAAACTTCTAAAGTGCATCTGTCTCCTTAAACAATAACTTTTTATAGTTCTGGACAGCTTTACAATGAAAGCAACCAAGGGCTGAAAAAAATCAGCATGGAAATGATGCTTACAAAGAAACACCTGAGACTCAATCTTGATTTGGCTGAAATGGTTTTAGAAGATCACATGACATGAGCACAAAAGGTGCCTGTTCACCTCTACAGCAAAAGATCTTTATCCTCAGACCTTAACTTGATTAAATTCCTCTGCTGACTGTAGAGCAGGCGGCACTAAAGGAAATCACGCGCTGAGATTTAACTTCCTTTAACTACTGCAGTCCATAAAAGGAGTTAAACCAGAAGTGAGGATTATCAGGAACATACCAGTGTTACACCTATGTATCACCTAAATAAACTAATTAACTAATCAAAAGCGCTACACGTCTAATCATACACACAACTCTATTTAAAAGACTGCTTTCAAAAAGCAGTTAAGATATAAAAGTGTGCTTGGTTAAAGATCGTACACCAATGACTGCTATGAGACAGCAAGAATGGTCTCAAAGTAAGGGCGTAAGTAAGAGCGACGTAAGGAAGAGATCTACAGTAAGAGCGATGCTCTGCCAGTGTTCCTCTGCTTCTACATCCCAGCCCCAGGACTCCACAGGTACTGCAGGCAGTCTACACTCTACCCACTTACGCTTGGTTTTGAGAGTGCTGTGGGTGTAACAAAAGCAATTCCCCCCCCCCCCCTTCCCTTTTATTTTCAAGTAAAAGAATTGAGGATAAGAATATGAGCTTGAGACACTGTATACTCCTAAAGTGCTGCAGACCGGGTTATAGTCTCATTGTCTGTAAGAGATCTGACACTTCTAAATCTGCATGAGATCCTTCTAAAAAGGTGTGGGTTTGCCTTCCCCATGACTTCAATATAGAGCTTTTAGGTCGATTTGACCAAAATGAGCTTAACTGGTCACCATGTCATGAAAACTCACGGCTAACAGGAATACACCCTGCCTCCAGATAAGCACCTGCAAAATTCTGATAGAAATGCCATCCACATTGACTCCTCCAAGGTGAACAAGCCTAAAGCACAATTGAGATGCACACCTGAAGCACAGTAATTAAATAATATTATAACAAATTTGTTTGGGAGAACTTCCTCCAAAGTCTGCTCTGTCATCCACATCCAGAAGAGAGTGTGGAGGTATGGTGAAAGAGTATGGAGAACAAGAATGAAGAATTTTGCTTTTGATTTTACCATTGTCTGACCACAAGCAAAAAACACCCAACAAACTAAACACAAAAAACCAACCATAAGCAGGTGAGCTGAGAGTATTTTACAGTAATTTAATGATTAATTAATGCAAAAGCCGTTTAGAGTCATTTCAGAAAGGAAACTAGCCATTTTGGGACTAAAGACGACACTGGAATGTACACACAACCCAAGCAGCAATGGAAACATGCAGAGCCAGCAGAGTCTGCTGATCGAAGAGAAGAATGACAAGAAGAACCACAACAGAATGACAGCTGCAAGTGCTCCCTGGATATACCATTTTCACTAAATCTGATTTCAGTAGTGCCACCACAGGAAAAGAAATTCTCCAGTTCCCTGTACTCAAAGAAGGATTCCGATTAATTTCACTCACCAGAAGTTTAGCTTGTTCGGGCAGTGAAATTTGTTCCCTCTTTCCATCTGGATACCTTAGCATCAGCTGTGCCTTTGGTCCTAGCATAAAGGAAGTTACTACAAGTTAACAAACAACAGGGCAGCTGAATTGAGCTCTGTAGATTTTAGGTGACATGCTTTACTGCGCAGCATAGTGAGGTTAGGGGCTGGAGACAAATACAAGGATGTACTTCTACCACGTGTTTCAAATATGCACATCAAACTCGGGACTCTTTAAAGAATTTACAGTAGTGACTGAAATGGTCAGCGTTCCCAGAGAAAAATCACACTGTGCTACCCCTGCCTTTGAGACCGCCTCACTCTGCTGCACCCCAGCTCAGGCACCGCAGGGAGGAACAGAGACTCCAGGGACTCGTTTGTGTCGGCCAAAGTTGCATTACTAAAACTAAAACCGAGTCCAGGCAGCTGAGCTAACTGAGCACGAGGTGGGGCTGACCTTACCCTGCTTCTCTCTGCCATACTGGCGGAAGCCCTGGCATATGCACCCACGTTACACCAACTTTACTCGTGGACAAGGTCTCAAACTAAGAAACTCCAGCTCAGTGACTAACACAACTCTGCACTTTGCGGCATCACGGCGCCAGAGCGGTGCTGCTGGCGAGGTGAAGCACTCAAACATCTGGTGTCAAGGAGGGAATAAGGCAGAAGAAAAGGTTTAGCTTTTCAAAACAATGGGTGAAATGATGCTTGTCAGCGTGTAAAGATTTTCAGGAAAAAAATCCCAAAACACAGGTCACTAAAAAAAAAAAAACCAACAGTGTCAACTTACCATTCACATCTGGGCTCTGGAACGTACTTTCAGGCTTGTCTGTTGACTCCTCCGGTGTCCCTGCATCAATGCAAGGCAGTACTCGGTGATTTGACGCTGTCCCAGGCTCAGTCCTTGCAGGGGGCTCAGGCTGAGGCCTCCGGCTCTCCTCTTTTTTATACCCCAAGTCCTTGTGCGGAGACTTCCTCAACTTGGCAGGATTCTCTGATTCCTCCTCCTCCTCAGACCCGCAAACCGAAATAAACTCTTCGCTTCCCGAAAAAAGCTCCGACTCTGACTCCTCGTCTGAGCGACTCTCCTGCTTGGCCTGCGAGGAATCAAAATGCGTCTCCTGTAACGAGGCTCTGATAGCAGCTTCCAACTGGCTGTCCTCACTGGCATCAATGAGACTCTCCTGTTGAAAACAGACATAACACAAATACATAAAAATTGTGTTTAAATATGAACTGAAAATCAAGAGGACACTGGTCTTCCTAAGAGAACCTACTAAAACTGTCAGGAACAAACACCATGGAAAGCTTGTCATGCTATGGCTACTCAATGACTTCTCTTTGGAGTTTCACACTGAGTGATGTATCTTCCTTCTACACATGCACAATTCTGTGACTGCTATATCCAAAACAAATGCCAAAAGCACAAACTGCACAACAAAAATAGTTATAGTGGGTGAAGGCATTCCCTGGAGTGCTGTATTTTTGCATGCTCTAGCACTAACTCGTTAACTCTCTTTATATAACTGAATGGAAAATCAGTACAGAAGGGTAAACACACACTAGCGTTTTCTTCCACTTTTCTCCAGTCTTCCTGAAGGGCCTCATACTTACTGAACGAGAGCATTTTTGGGGAGGGCTAGTAGAATGGCCATCCAGCTGTCCATGCTCACTCAGGAATCCGGTCACTTGGTCCAAGAACGAAGTCACATCTAGCTGGTGCCACTCCACTAGCTTCTGGCCTAGGGAACAAAAGGTTTCATGAAACATAATTTCAGTAAAAGATTGCAGCTTAGAGGTCAAATACACCAGCTCACTGCTGTGCCTGCACCCTGCAAGAGTCTGTGTTTGTGGAACTGCAGCATCCTACAGGCTACCACTTGATAATTATGAAACTTCCTCCTTCCACGCTCTAAAAAAGGTTTCAATCATGAACAGATACAAATACAGACCCTGCTTATTTCCATTCTTTTATCTATGGGAACCTGTGCACAGAATAGTGAATTTGGCATTGAAAGGAAAAAAAGCCAGATCACTAAGTTTACAAAAAAGCATTTCTACACTCCTGCCTGCTCTCATTCTATGCCTTGGCAAACAGCATTTGTTTCCACAAGTAAAGTGCTAAGAAGTGTAGTCTGATTTCAGTTTCAACATTAAAAAAAACGGGTTTGGGTGGTTTAAGTCATATAGCAAGAAAACTCAGCTCTGATTACAGTAACTATTACATCAGTTCTGAGGAGCAGGAGACCAGACAATTAATATAGTGGCATTATATGATGATAAAAGAAGGAAGGGTGTTGGGGTAGAAAAGAAAAAGTAACAATTTCAAAAAAACCGGAAGCGGAGGTAGAAGTTTGATTCTTCAGTTAAAAACAAAAACCAAACTCAAACAAAAACCCCAAAGCCAAAATGGTCTTTCAAAATTGAGGTGCAATTTAATGTCATCTCTGAACCTCACAAAGCTGCTGAGGAGCTAGAAGTAGATTCATGTAATGCTTACAAATACTGCAGTTCATTCATCACATGATCCTTTTAAAAGGATGCTTAAAAAAAATTCATTTCAGAGTTTTACCACCAAGTGGCACTAACTTCCTTTCCAAGCAAAGTACTTGCTAAGCTCTACCAAGCACGATAAACAAATACACAAGATTTCAGCAAGCCTTGGGAGCTTTATCCCCTTAGTTCCTCCAAAACATATCACTAGCACTTCTTCAGGACAACAAGGTCTCTCAGAGAGCAAAACAACGTAACTGAGATTCTTCAGGTGAACGTAACACATCCTGTGAATGATGGTGTTCTAGCCCACAACTGCCACTCCTTCTCACTGGATATATAAAGTGCAGGTAACCCACCGTCACTTATCTTACCTGTCCTGGGATCCAGGATGGAGACATAAGGGAAGTCTGCTAATTTATAAAACTGTATGTACCTCTGTCCTTCCTCACTGTCATGGTACACCTACAAAACACCACATTGGAAGCAAATTACTGGGTGGAGAGAGAACACAAACAAACCGTATCTTGAAAACGTACAGAGTTTTTCTCTATTTTACAGTACACTGTACAAATCATAGAATCATAGAATCGTTAGGATTGGAAGGGACCTTAAAGATCATCGAGTTCCAACCCCCCTGCCATGGGCAGGGAAACCTCCCACCAGAGCAGGTTGCTCAAAGCCCCATCCAGCCTGGCCTTGAACCCCTCCAGGGATGGGGCAGCCACAGC
>JAOXNO010000052.1:26635926-26646629 GCA_028565335.1 Limnodromus scolopaceus
CTTGGGATCATCAAGTCCAACCATCTACCCTACTCTACAAAGTTCTCCCCTACACCATGTCCCCCAACACCACATCTCAACGACTCTCAAACACGTTCAGGGATGGGGACTCAACCACCTCCCTGGGCAGCCTATTCCAGTGCCCGACCACTCTTTCTGTGAAGAATTGTTTCCTAATGGCCAGTCTAAACCTACCCTGTCGCAGCTTGAAGCCATAAAGTGGTTTTGGTGGGGGTTGGGCTCATGGCAGGGTTTTGGGGATGAGGAGTGGGTTTGTCATCGCCGGCCGGTCTCAGCTCTTCATGTGACCTCGAGCAATGCCATGGGAATTTTGCCCAAGCTGCAGAGCTTCTGCCATCTGCTCCGCTTCACTTGGGTGAGGAGCGCTTCTCTCTTTTCCTTCTTGATTTTTATACTTCAAACTTCCTTGAAAATGGAGGAAATGAAACCACAGGGCTTTTCCGTGAGTGACATGGGAGAGCTCAGTCCCCTTCCAGAGAAGAAATGAAATTTAGAGTGAAGGCAGAAAGTCCTTTGTGGTGGCTGCAGGAGTTTGGGGGCCACTTGGCCTGGCAGGTGGGGGTGACCCAGGCTGTGATGTCCCTTGGCTCTTGGCATGCTCCAGTAACACGGTTCATCTCCCGCCTGCTGCAGAAGGTCCTGTTGGTGCCGGTGCCTGGGTCGTGGAGCATGGACGTTACCAGGTGGTACCTGCAGATCCCACCGGTCAGGGCCCTGTTGCAGGGCTGAATCCTTTCTCCATAGTTTTGAGCCCTTTTCCAGCCAGGTAAATCCAGGCAAACCATTTTCCCACTTGGCACCTGGATTTGCTTGGAATCTGGGGGCGCGTGAGAACCCTGGGAGAGAGGAGTGATGGGGTGAGAAGGGAGATGGAGAGCAGGGGTGGATGGGGTGAGGAAGATGGAGCCCTCCCTGTTCACGTTGCCTTGGAAATGTGGATTTTTGTTTCTCTCTGCCTTGGCAGTTGTGAGAAAAGCCATTTATGGTGACTTTCACATAGGGATCAGCAGTTGGGAGGTCCCTGTATCCAGATGAGTCTGACTTGCACCCTGGGTGCTGGGTTTGCCGAAATCCCGGGCAGCCGCAGGAGACCCAAAGGTCTGTGGGTGGTGGGATCCGAGCGTCCAGAATCTCACCCAGACAACGTGAGGGGCTGGGCGCTGGTGTCCCAGAGTGGGGACTCAGCATCTGGGGACATGATCAACCTCGGGTTGGGATGTGACAGGGAATAACAGCACCTTCTGCCCCCGCGGGAAGCGCACCCCTTGGCTCCTGTTGAAGCCCCTCTGCTGGGCGCTGGAGGCAAGCAGGGGACTGGAGGGACACGAGGGGCGTAGGTGTCACACGGGGGGAGTGCCACCCAGCTGGTGGTGTTTCTCCAGCCCCGGCAGGGTGGGTGGCTTGGCTCTGCAGGCAAGAACCCCCCCGCCCCGGGTCATTAGCTCTGCTGCCTGAAACCCTTGCAGGGGTTTTGCCGCTGGAGCCGTGCGGAGGAGTCGCAGCGTGAGGGTTGTCCCCAGTGCTGGCTTGTCCCCGGGAGCAGCGGGAGAACCAGGAGGCGCGGGGGGTCGTTTCCCCCTGGTAACCCCCTCCCTGCCTGCCTGGCCCCTGCGGTTCCTCCTTGCTGGGGAGCTGGTGTGAGTGCATGACCCGGGTTGTAAGTGCTGAGATCAGTAAGCGAAGTGCCTGGCCACGCTCTCTGCCTCCATGTGACTGCAGTTTCCGTTAGCTCCTTCCGCAAAGGCTATATTAGTGCTAAGCGAGAAAGCGGGTGGGAGAGAAACCCCACGGGTCGCCCCTACCCTTGGCCCCAGGACCCCCCGCCCCGGGCACAGCTGGAGGGGCCGCCGGCTGCAGGATGAGTTGTGGCAAACCCCACGCGCCGCCCCACGCGGTGAGTAACTGCCCCCCAGTACCTTTGCCACGGGGGGAAAAACCCTGCTGGGGGTTTTGGGGAGCCCCCCCCTCACCAGCTTGAAGATCCGTGGTGGCCGCGCATCGCTAATGCCCACGCTTGCCAGAACCGTGGCTGCGTGGGCCGGTGCCGGGGCTGGGCAGCGCCGTGGGGAGCACCCTGAGCGCTCCCAGATCTCCAGCATGCGGGCTGCGCTGCGGGGCTGCGGGCAGGGCTTTCCTGCCCGCGCTGCTGCCCGCTCTCCCGGACGGGCAGGCACCGTCCCCGTAGCCCCGGGAAGGAGCGCGGAAGGATGGAGGACCTTGCGGTGCTGGGGAAAGCCAACGCTGGGCATCAAAGAAAGGTCGGGCTGGGTGAAAGAAAGTGTGAGCTTCTGCGGAGGGGTTCAGGGGCTGGAGGTGAGCAGGAGGCAAAGCCCCGTGGTGTTTGCAGGTTCCCTCTCCTGCCACCGTGCCCGGGCATGAGGCGCTGCTGGAGACCTAGGGCTTGGGAGGGCACAAGCTGCTGTGTTGGCTCCAGCCCGGGCAAGGGAGGCTTCTTCTCCATCCCCAGCAGATTTGGTAAGACACCGGTTTCGTGCTTTTGTCTGTGCCAAGGAAGGAGACAACCCAGGACGTGTCCCCTGCTCCCTCTGCGCTGTGAGGCTCTGGCTACCCAGGCTGCCAAAAATAACCCCCCTCTTTCTTCTTCAAGCATTGGCACTTCTGAAAACGCCGCTTGCCGAGCCCTCGCCGAGACTTCGCTGCTCATTTGCCTGAGGTTCAACTTTTCCCCAGATGCAAATGCTGTCAGCTCCGGTTCCACCAGGTTAGTAACAGGGCACCTTGTGCTGGAGAGCCCGGGAGGACCTCGGGCAGGGATGGGTGCTGGAGGGGACTCGCTGATGGCCGGGTTGGTGTCCCCCGGGAGAGTGTTTGGCACCAGGGAGGGGGGATGCGAGCCCTGGCGGTGGTGGGGGAGCCTCTGCTCGAGGGTTGCAGTTCAGTGGTGTTTGCAAGCAGCTGTGCAGCGATGATGGTGCCTTTCCCACGTGCGCTGCCCTGTGTGGGGACTGGCTGCTACCTCCCTGTCCCTTCTCCTGCCCTCCAGACTCTCCTTGGTGGACATCCACAAGGGCTCCTGCTGGGCACAGTGGGCTCAGTGCCGGGGCTCTTTGCTGTTTCTCCATGGGCAGCTTGTGGTGGCCCAGGTGTTGTGGGGCATGGTGGCCACCACTATGGCATGTTGGGACCCCATCACCTCTGGGTGTTCCTGAGGGCAAAGACGGGAGCTGCTGGGAGCAGCCGTGGGCAGGAGGCCAGCCGTGCACAAGGATCACTGCTGCCATGATGGGCTCCCTAGGAACACCTGGGCATCTTCTGACCTTCTCACCTCTGTCTCCATCTCTGCAGGAGTGCCGCCGCTGAGATGGAGGCCCTGCTCCCTGGTCTCTCCCTGCTCCTGGTCCTCCTGGCAGCGGGATGGGGAAGTGGGGCACTCGCAGCCTGGGCAACATTTCCTGGCGGCTGTGAGCTCGTAAGTCCTCTCTTGCAAACCCTCCCTCTTCTGACTGCTTGGTCCTGCCCTACAAAGCTCAGGTGCCTCAGCATCTCCAGACCTTCCCCCTCCCAGCTACTGGCTTAGCTAAGGAGTGGACTGGGCTGCTAAGCCTCTAACCATAGACCCACCTCCTCCATCCTCACTCTGCTCCCCAAACTTCTTACTCCTCATCTGCCTCCATCTCCTGCCTCTCAGAATGGTGTTATGTATCCACTTCTTGCTTTAGGTGCAGAACACTGTGGACTGCACTGGGAGATGGCTGAGCTCTGTCCCAGGAAATCTTCGAGGTGATACGGAAGAGCTGTTGCTTGATGACAACACTATCCATGTTCTGGGCAATGTCTCTCTGCTCACATACCACCAGCTGCGGCGACTCAGCTTGACCAAGAACCGGCTGGAGCTCATTGAGCCTGGTGCCTTCCTCAGCAGCCAAGGCCTCCATGTGCTCTCCTTGGCTGACAACCTCCTCTTCACCAACTACTCACTGACAGCAGCTGCTCTTTCTGCTCTGCCATCCTTGAGGACACTGGATCTAGCCGGAAATCGCCTCACTGAGGACATGGTATCGGTTTTGGTCTGGAACCTGTCTTCCTTGGAGTCCTTGTCCGTGGCCCGGAACATCATCATGAGGCTGGACTCATCCATCTTCACGAACCTGACACAGCTGTTGGAGCTGAACCTGGAGAAAAACTACATTTTTGAGATTGACCAAGCTTTTGAAGGGCTGCAAAGGCTACAGAGGCTCAATGTAGCTTACAACTACCTCCCGTGCGTAGTGGAGTTTGGCCTGACCCAGCTCAAGGTGCTCAATGCGAGCAACAATGTCATCGAGTGGTTTCTGGCCCTGGAAAGTGATGACCTCTTTGAGCTGGAGGTGTTGGACCTGTCCCACAACCGCCTCCTCTTCTTCCCTGTGTTGCCTCGACAGAGCAAGCTGCACACCTTGCTGCTGAAGGACAACGAGATGAGCTTCTACCAGCGCCTCCCCAATGGCACATCCCTGGCAAATGTCACAGTGCAGTTCCTGCTCATTGATGGCAACACCACCAATGTCACAACAGTCAGCCTGTGGGATGAGATCTGCCACAGCAACCTCTCCTCCCTGCGCCTCCTGGACATGAGCCAGAACCAGGTCTGGTACCTGCCAGAAGGCTTCCTGGCCCAGATGCCCTCCCTGACCCACCTGAAGCTCAACCAGAACTGCCTGGAGACGTTTCACCTGTCAGAGGGGGACCCCTTAGCCATGCTGACGGAGCTGGACCTCAGCCAGAACCAGCTGGAGGAGCTGGGGGCAGAGGTAGGCGCTGGGGACGTCCTGCCCAACCTGCAGCTCTTCAACCTCAGCACCAACAGGCTGCGGGTGCTTCCTCCTGAGGTTTTCACCTACACAAGGAAGATCGCTACTGTGGACCTCAGCCGCAATCGGGTCGACCTCTGTCCCCAGCCAGCTATCGCAGGCAAGGTGGAGAGTCCCCCCTGTGTGGACATCAGGGGTGTTGAGACCTTGACTCATCTCTCCTTGGCTGGTTGTGGTCTGCAGGGACTGGGCGGCCACCCCTTCCAGGGGACGTCGCTGGTGTATTTGGACCTCTCTGACAACCATCAAGCATTGTCTGGGAACCTGGAGTGGCTGCAGGACCTTGCTCTGACACTGCGGGTATTGTCTCTGAGGAACACCAGCCTCTCCTCCACCACCGTGGACTTCTCTGCCTTTAACAGCCTCGTGCGCTTGGACCTGTCAGGGAACTCCTTGACTGTCTTCCCCACCTCAATGGGCGTCCTGGAACTGCGCAGCCTGGACCTGCGGGACAACTGCCTCCCGGCTCTCCCAACGGACGTTGCACGGACCCCTCTGGGGAAGAGCCTGCGGGAGGTCTACCTCAGCCGAAACCCCTACAACTGCTGCACGCTGGGCTGGTGGGACGCCCTGCAGCGGGTCGAGGGGTTGCACGTCCCTGACAGGCAGGAGGTGACCTGCATCTACGCCTCCCGAACGCTGAGCCCCAGGGCACTGCCCGAGCCCGTCCTGCGGAGCTGCCGCTGGCAGACGGCCGACCTGGCGCTCCTCTACCTGGTGCTGGCTCTGCCCACCTGCCTGACGCTCCTGGTGGCCTTCGCTGTCGTCTTCCTCATGCTCAAGGAAAAGCTGCTGAAAATGGTGAAAAGTCGGTGTGGGGTGTCCAGCTCTTACTGATGACTGATGATGATGAGGAGGAGGAAGGGCTCGGGAATGGTGAATGTGAATGGGTTGTCAGGATTACAGGCAATGACCCCTCCGGGGTGGGTGAGATGTAGACTTGATGGATGGAGGACCAGTGGGTGCTGGGAGAGCTGAGGTTCCTGCTACAGATGCCCTAAGGGTACCCAAAGAGTGTGGGGCCGTGTCTGGTGGTGGAGCCTGGGGCCATGCCGAGTGTCCTCAAGGGGCATGTCTTCAGCAGAAACCTTCAGCAGGTGTTGGTGAGAGCCAAGTGGACATCACACCAAACACCTCTTGGCCAAAGGGGCATGGACAGTTGCCCCCCAGAGCTGTTTTTTGCCCCCCCTTCAGGCAGTTCCTTTTATTTATTCATCCCTGTAGCCCACTCTGCTGCAACAAAACACCCTCCAGCTCTGCAGCCAGCCTCCGGGCATTGCCCCGGCAGGAGCGAGCATCACCTGGGTGCTGCAGAGAAGGGTCTCCATCGCCGTGGTGTCCCACGCTGCAAACTCGCCGGCAGCCCTGGGCGTGCACCCGTGTGCCTGTGCTGATAAGGCGGGCGTTGTCAGCGGGGCTGAAAGACACGTTTTGGGCTGTTGTTGCTTGGTTAAGTCATGATCCTGGTTAGAAGAGCCCGTTAAAAATAGCCCAAGCTGCGACAATGTAAAATACGGACTGAAAGACATGAGAATAAATTATATCAGCGGTAATATTTTATCATCAATTTCTTTTCCTCCAGCAGCTGCTGGATAAAACAGATGCAGAGGAGATAAAATAAGAGAAAGCCTTCCTCCTCGTTGCGCAAGCCCCACTCTGGTGGGCTGTCTTCTCCGGCGTGGGGGGGTTTCCTCCACCCAGCCCTGCTTGCAGCACGTACCGGTGCTCCTGTACCAGCAGCACTACCTGGGGAAGTGCCACCTCGTTCCTCGGAGGGTGACTGTGGGTGGAAGTGAGAAGTGACGGTGGTTTGTGCGAACTCAAAAGCCCTGCTGAGAACCAGAGCAGCTTTCTCCCTGCAGCGCCGCAGGGGTGCCTCCAGATGGGTGGGGTGGGCATGATGGGGGCTTGTCCTTCTCTGGACTCAGACAAGCTCGGTGGGGTGTGCTGGGGGCTGGAGCCCCCCCAGCCAGCCCCATGTCACTCCACCTCACACAGGGTTGTCCTGGCCGGCGGTGGAAGGAGATGGCCGAGGCTGGTGTGGGGCTGGGGGTGATGCTGGGGGGCAGTGGAGGCGGGGGCCAGCAGGGGAGCAGGCGTGGGGACAGGGACCCAGGTCACTGGTGAGCCTTGCATGGCTGATTGCCGTGCCGGGCTGGGGAAAATGGTGTCGATCAGACCATTCAGGACCCCCGGCAGCGCTGCTGGGGCTCAGCGCGGGCAAGGCTTTGGAAACCCAGCTGTCAAATCTGTCTCAGAAAACAGCAGTTTTTTGGCCCTGTTTTAGACTGAAATAGCCAAAACCAAATCAGACCCCGGCTGGGGAATCCCTACACCTATTTCAGCCGTTATTTTGCCCGTAAGCCTCACACCCGAGGGACAACAGTGACCTATAAATACATCCCTGCGATGTCCTCAGCGGGTCTGTGCCGGCACCGGGTACCGCAGCCGCGTTTCGGTGTCTCCACGCTGGCAGGGTGCCCCTGTGAGCACCCCACTCCCTGGAGCCGTTTCCCCCCCGCTGTGGGTGCCGAATCTGGCCTTGGGGGCTGGATGTGTGCAGTTCCTCCACCACTGTGGCTGCTGCTGCTTCTCCTTTTGGTGGGGGGATGTGGGGTGCAGATGCAGGAGTGCACATAGGTAGGAACCTGGGTGCCTGGCACTGCCTGGGGTGCAGATCAATCATGGGAATTCTTGCTCGTAGTGAGCCAATATGGGGGATACTCAAAGCTCCTCCATCGTGGGAGGGGTTAGAAGCTTTGCCCGGGCACAGGGAATGGTGCCAGGAAAGCCGAGGCTCACCCAGAGGTGGGACATGCAAGGGATGTCAGGGCAACAAGACGAGCTTCCACTTTTAGAGTGGTTCATATCCTTAAAAAGCTAATGTTCATCATCTTAGCAAGGCTATAGAGATCAGGGGAGGTCCTCAGTGACTGGAGGAAGGCAAATGTCATACTCATCCTCAGTAACGGCCGAAAGGACATCCTGGGGAGCAGCAGGATGGTCACCCTCGTGTTGGGAAAACCACAGAGTGGTTCTAGAGGAGGGTGGCTGGGAGCTGTCAGTGTGGATTGACCAAGGGCAGGCCATGCCTGACTTGTCTCTCACGAAAAAACGGCTGGATTTGTAGACAAGGGGAGAGCAGGGGGTATCACTTCTCTCAACTTCAGCATGACTTTCAGCACTGCATCCCACAATGTTCTTGCTTCCAAGTGAGGATGTCATGGTCTGGGTAGGTGGGCAGCCAGCTAAGTGAAGATCAGTCGGATGACCAAGCACAGAAGGCAGGAGTTAGTAGGATGCACTCTATCAGGAGGCTGGTGAGAAGACATGTATGGCAGGGGTCTGATCTGGGAGCTGTCCCATTTGATGATGTCTTTGTCCATGATCTGGAGGAGGCCATGAAGTGCCTTCATGTCAAGCTCACAGATGAGCCCAAATTGGGAGGACCAGTTCATACTGGGTAGGGCTGCTGTCTTGAAGGACCAGGGTGGGCTGGAGCCACAGGCCAGCAAGAACTTCACAATCCAGGGCAGTGATTACCCCCTCAACTCAGCACTCGTTAGGCAGCACGTAGACCTCATCTAGTGAGGACAGCCATGCTCAGGCTCCATCGTCTGAGCCCCACTAGGACAAAGCCGGGTGCGAGCTGGCTTTCACCGGGGCAGGCAGGGTGTGGAGCAGAGGTCCCCAAGTGTCCCCTCTCACCCAAGTGGGAGATCTTTATATGCTGTTATGTTGCAACTTTTGGGTGGAAACGGAGCAAGGCCTGTGCCGGAGATCTGCTCATCCCTTGGTTGGTGGAAAAGCTGAGTCAGGTCTTATTTTTTTATATTTTTGGCAAATGAGGCATCAGCTTTCATTTATCTTCTCAACTGAAGAGTCTTTTGGACAAACAAGTGCTCTCATCTTCTCCAGTGACGACAAAGGACAGTGATTTAATTGGCACTCGTTTTGGGTTTTTCACAGAACTGGCTCTATCATTTCAGTGTGATGGAGGAGAGCTCTTCCAAACCCCAGCTTCTGCACTGTGATACAATGTCTTATCAATAAAATGGACAGGCTTAAATTTTTTTGTGGTTGCAAGAAGGAAGACAGGAACTGTCTTGGAGGCACTTCACAACTCCTCTTAGTTACCTCCGGCATCAGTTTACTGGGACAACTCACCTCGGGATGAAGGCCCATCCCCCTCACAGCCACCCAGATTCAGAAAGCCAAAACCTGGGAAGCTTTTGGAGTCGCAAAATTTTCTAAAGAATCCTAAATTTAGTCTTTCAGTTCTTACGAGTGTGCAGAACCTGGCTAGTACAAACCAGCTGAGGTGGACAATAGGATTAAAAACTTCAGTGTAAGTAAAATACTTGTTTGCAGAGACGAATTTCTCAGTGACCATCAAGACATTAGGTGGAGGAGCTTTGGCTGTAGCTTTACTTGTCACGTCAGGTTCTCCCCAGCAGGATTTTGAGTGAGCCGGGAACTGCAGTCTGATGGGGCAGCAGGGGCAAAGGTTTTGCTCCCAGCCTTTGTGACCTTCTACCACACTACTTCATTTCGGATAGTTCAAGCACATTTTCCCAGAATTGAGCACTTACTGAGAAAGCATCTTCTAGTAGTACAAGGAAGCAAAATGCTTCACATCATCACCTTGAAATCACTGTATTTTCAAAAACACTTTCAAGACTAACTTACTTTCTAGATATTCTGTTTTTCAATATAGGGATTTATATTTGTGTAAGGAAAAGCTCAAGAATTAACCATTGCTCAGGAAATACCAGGGTAATATCCTCAATGCAATGTTGATTTATCCAGAGAGACTAATGTATATTTAACATTCCAACAAGTAATAATAAATACCATATGCATATAGCAATGCTTTAACATTGCTTTCAAGATGTAAATATTTAACACTTCATTTTCAGACGAAGCTGAATCGAGATCACAGCAAGGCAAGCTGGTGAGGTTTTCAGCCAAAGCTGACTGAAATGCCAGCGAGTGAAAAAGTAAATAATTTTAAATTATTTTAGGTGCTCATACATAGGAAAAGACTAAAAACACCCAGTAAGTACAGCTGCCCAATTTCCATTTCATCGAGTCTGGCTTCTTAAACAAAGTTCACTTAAACCTGGAATTGCTGTAGGCCTTGGGTTCTCCATAGCCAATGTCATGTGCATCAACAGTCTGAGCAGAAAACGAAGCGGTAGAATACGTGTGCTGACGTCATTCTCTCTGTTGGGACTGCGAGACTCGGCTCAGAACTGCCCATCTTTGCCTGGAATCAGATCTCCTCACCTGACTCCACGTCCCAGCCACAGGACTCCAGCTGTTCATCCTGTGGAAACTCAACCTCGATGTCGTAGATGAAATCCGGGTCGTCCTTCTTCTTCCTGTTCTTTTCGAAGAGCTCATCCATGATGCTCTTCCTTTTGGCTAGTTCCTTGTCATCTAATTTGTTCATATCCTCTTCTGGGTCAATGGTCTGTTCCCGACAAAACTTTTCCAAGCTCTCAGCCAGGCTCTCTCCTCCCAGATGGCCTTTCAGCAAACTGTACAGCTTCTGTAGCTGACGCAGTGAGACTCCTTCTAGGTAAGCCTTATGCCGAGGGTTATTTTTCAGCTGCTCGGCAGCCAAGCTGCAGTCTAAAGAGAAAGCCACCATGAAGAATTACAGCTCCAAGCAAATCTCTTCCCATGAACAGATCCTCTTAGAATCACAGAATGGTTTGGGTTGGAAGAGACCTTAAAGACAATCCTGTTCCTACCCCCTGCCCTGGGCAGGGACACCTCCCACCACACTAGGTTGCTCCAAGCCCCCTCCAACCTGCCCTTGAACCCCTCCAGGGATGGGGCAGCCACAGCTTCTCTGGGCAACCT
>JAOXNO010000052.1:26692256-26714166 GCA_028565335.1 Limnodromus scolopaceus
CAGGTTGGAGGGGGCTTGGAGCAACCTGGTGTGGTGGGAGGTGTCCCTGCGCAGGACAGGGGGGTTGGAACTTGATGATCTTTAAGGTCTCTTCCAACCCAAACTGTTCTATGATTCTTCACATTTTGATACATCTGGAAGAGGTGGTGTCATGTAGGCACAGGGGGCTGGAGCCCCTGAGTGCTTGAGATACTGAGCCGTCAGGAGGGATTTCAGCTGTGGCTTGATATGTGTTGTATCACCTATGGACATATGGCTCCCCATTAAATCATTCTACTTGTTCATGTGTTTAAGGATGTACATGTTACAAATCTTATACAGAAATTTGTTCACCTTTTTTAAAAAAAAAATCTCTAAAATACTAGAAGGATGCTCAAAATAGCCTATTTTTTTCAGGGAATGCCAGAGCAATGGGCTCGGTTGCTGCAGACCTCAAATATCACCAAGCTAGAACAGAAGAAGAACCCCCAGGCGGTACTAGATGTGCTGAAATTCTACGATTCCAAAGACACAGCAAAACAGAAGTATCTGAGTTTTTCTGCTCCAGGTGAGATTCCAGTGCGTGCAAGGCGTATCAAAGGGGAGTTGCGTATTTGGAACACAGTCTTCCTCTCTTTCAGAATAATAAATCAGATTCAGTTGCTGAAAGAGCAAGCTACTTTTCGATGAGGAACAAATATTTGAAGATGGATTTAAGACTTACTGGAAACTGGCGTTGTCCACTTTATTTCCTGTTTTAAGTGGAGAGGGGAAGAGATGGAGCTGGATCATTCAGAATAGCAGCCAAAATTAACTTTAACGGTCTGTGTTTATGAAGCTGGGTCTCTGAGACTGTGATGAATTGGTTTTGCGCTGGAGACCTTGCTGCTCTGTCTGTGGCCAAAACAGCTATCTGCAAACTTGATGTCACCATGTGGTGACATCAAAGATGCAAAGTAAGTTGTGGCTTTTGGGTCAGGAGATGGCGAGGGGAGTGACAGTCACAGAGAGAGTGACTGTCCTACAAACAGATGCAGTTTTACCTAGGTTTTTTCTGAAAATAGCTTAGCAATAACTCCATAAAGTTAACTTTTTATTATTGTGCTGATGACTTTATGTGTTCTGCTATTTTTCCTATTTAGAAAAAGATGGTTTCGCTTCAGGAACACCAACGGTGAGTGTATTTACTGTTCTTTGTATCTTCTTAGGCACATACAAGCTCAGGTCCTCTGTATTTGTCACATGCTGAGTCTTGCAGTATAAGACAAAATGAGAACTTTTTGTGGAATAAAAACATAAATCGGAGCGTCAACAAAGCATATTTGACTGGAGCAATAGTATTTTAGAATTTTAATAAAATGTGATAGGGCACTTAAACCACTCAACCAGTCCTTTTCTTTTGACATCAGTAAGAATTCTTTTATTTTTTGGGGGGGAGCATGTCTTTAACACTGCAGGGGAGATAATTTTGTTTGTTTATTTCTTTTTTTACATTTGGGGAACATGTAGACCAATGCCAAAGGTTCAGAGCCATCAACAGCTGTGGTAGATGATGATGAGGATGATGAAGAAGCTCCTCCTCCTGTTATTGCTCCGCGGCCAGATCACACAAAATCGGTGAGCAGCTGTGAAGTTTCCAGTGCAGATCAGATTTCTCCGTGGTGTAGGACTTTTTCTACTTCTGTTCTCTAGCAAAGTGTTTTATTTGTGAAATGAGCTGTTGTAATTTTAGGGAAAAATTCCAGGTTTATTTGAGTTTTATAAGAAACTGCCTAATTTCTGGATACCCGTTGGATCAGAAATCCTGAAGTTCATGCTGATTTGTTTGTTGGCTTGTGTTGAAGATACCCGGTTACGCTGGTCCTTCAACATAGGATGCCAGGAGGAGGCTTTTTAGTCCTGAAAGAATACAGGTAGTTTCTGTAACTTTGCACAGTGCAGTGGTACAAGCGTAGTGTGTTTGATTTTCTTTATTTCACTCGATTACAGTGCGATAGTGTCACCAAATATACTACCTAACCCCACACCAATTCAAATTTAAGACTTGAAAGCTTATTTCACTCACAAAATCCTCGGCATTGCATGAAAAGTTGAACACTTAACCACGTAAACAACTTAAAAGTTGTTGTTTAAGTTTAGTCATCCTGAACTACACAGCTTGTTAATAATGTCTCAGGGTTCCCACTTATTCCGGGTCGTTCTTTTGACTGTGGTGGGTGTGGATTTTGCCACTCTGCCCACTTATTTTTGCTTCAGGAGCACCAATGTGACTTGTGCGTATTTGTCAAGTGATACTGCTTTATAATTGCCCGCTCTGGGTACGTAAACGTATAAAATGCGGCAGGTCTCCAGTTTGCTATTTCTAGGGTAGCTGTGTATGTCTGTGAACAGCTCAGGAGGATATTAAAGCTCAAAAAAAATCCCCCAAATTGGGGGAGACTGGGAAATTTCAAAAGTCTCATGCTGAAGCGTGAATCTTTGTCCTTTAGATCTTGGTGGCTCTTGTTGTTAAATAGTGATTTCTGTTCTGTGAAACTTGGAAATTGCAAGGATGAAGTAAATAGATGAAAGAGCCCCTCCTGTTAACTAGAATGGGTTTTAAAGAGTAAGCAAGTAGAAAACCCACTAAAAGTTTGGCTGTGAAAGCCTGAGTTGATCTCCTGGCATCCTCAATGTCCAGGAGGTGCCTGGGTCGTCGTTTTGGAGGTCAGTGAGGTTGCCAGCATATGGGTTTTACTGGACTTTAACGTTTCTCAGGTCTAATTTCTGCCTCCAATCTGTTACGTAAAATGGTGCTTAGGGATGTTTGAAGAACTGTGATTTTTTTTCAGCTGAAGGTCAGTGATTGCAAAGAAAATGCTCAGGTAAATGGTCTCTCTTAACAGATCTATACACGGTCTGTAATTGACCCCATCCCTGCATCAGCCGGTGACACTTCTGTTGACAATGCCATGAAACCAGGTGATAAGCAGAAAAAGAAGACCAAAATGTCGGATGAGGAGATCATGGAAAAACTACGTAGGTGGTTTTTTTTATTTCAGATAAACAAAGGCTTTGGGACTGGGGGAGGAATATTAAGTTTTTGTCTTTATCCTTACTTTTGTGCAAGGGTTGTATGAATATTGTGCGTGATGGATTTTGTGTCGGACAGTAGCTGAGAGCGCTGCAGTCAGAAGTTTTGCTGATTTATGAGATTCAGAGCCCTATTGGGTAAAAAAAAAATTGTAGAATGGGTGTTTTTTTTTTTTGCATTAAAGTTCGGTTGTGATAACGTATGCATAATACAACTATGATAACACAAAGTAGTTTCTGCTGTTGCTTTTTCTATAATCATCTTGAAGATAGTTTTTCACTGTACTGATAATGTTCCTGTCCTTAAGTTGAGGTCTGGCTAGTTTCTAGCCTAGGCTAAGCTAATGGACTTGTCATAACCTCCTATGGGGTTTTGCTACGTAGAAGACTATCATTAAATTGAGAAAGTAGTGGGAAATAGCATGATCTGTCTCGTTAAGGGTAAAATCTAGCATAATGATTGTCTGAGGTGGGGCCATTTGCGACTGGAACTGATCAGGAAGCTTTGTCTGTTCACGCATCAGCCTTTGCTCCTTGAGCTGACCCACTCTTGGGTCACCTTGGCCAAGGCAGCCCTACTGAAGGGGGACAGCAGGACTGACAGGTGGTGTCAGCGTGACCTGACAGAAGCGACGTAACGCTGTGCTACAGTAGCAAAGAGCATTTTCTAAAGCTGTGACTCCTCTAAGATTTTGTGTGAAAATATTTTGTGTATTTTTTTTTTTTTAAGGCACTATCGTGAGCATAGGAGATCCCAAGAAAAAATACACCAGATATGAAAAAATTGGGCAGGGGTAAGTTTTCTCCCCAACTTTTATTCCCGGTGAGCCAGAGTTAAAAGCAGCGTACTGTTCTCTTTCTGATGCTGTCGCGTAGCCACCGCTCACCGAAGCAGCCAGAAACGTTGGCTCTATTAAGCAGTGATGGTGAAGGCTTTAGACAGTGGGAGGAAATTTGGAATTGTGTCTTTTAATGCGAGAGCCTAGCTCTGCACCTTCCCTGCGAGGGCATCTGGTCCTCTCCTCTCCCGCTGAGATGCGTTGATACGACTGCTGAGTAGCCTGAGGGCACGTCCGATGCTGCCTTAAACTGGGTTATTCTTCTGGTGATCCTCTCAATCCTTCTTAGAAAAAAAAAAGTATATAGAAAGAAGTCCTGGCTTTCCCAGCTTTTATTATATGTGTGTATATATATGCCTAATTCCTACTCTATACTTTCTAAATAGGTCTGTGTGCGTTTGGAGGGGGGTGGGAGAATATGAAGAGTAATAACCTGCTCCAGGAAGGGCTGCCCAGCTTACCTGGTGGTGGGGAGCAGCACGAGTTCTGGGGGTGTGGACATCCTGAATGCAGGGGGCATTAGCGTATCCGAGATCAGTTTGTTCTGTGTGAACCGCCTGGCGTTTCTACGATACCACTTGCTTTTAATAGCCCTTCTTCTTGAGAAAGCTCTTGCGACATTGAGAGCTGACACGATTTTGTGTTTGTGATTTCTCTGTTCATGGGCGTGTTTGCTACAGAGAGATGCAACTGTCCGTAATGTTTTTTCTTTTTCTTCACAGGGCTTCAGGTACAGTTTTCACAGCTATTGATGTGGCGACGGGGCAGGAGGTAAGATTTCTGTGTTGGTTGCAGTGAAAATACTTTTTCTGTATAAATGTTCTTCTGTAGGTGGCCAAAATGATGTGATGAAATTTCTTTCTGTGGCTCCCATCTCTGCTATCACCTCCCAGAAGGATGTTTGTCATAGTCCTTTGTAACAGTGTGTGCCTTGTTCTGTAGTAATCAGATGATGAAAGCTAAAAATAGAGTTTTGTCTTTCCAATGAAGAGGGAGTGAGGTATTCCAGAAATGGGGTTTGAAAACAGTTTATATACTTCAAGAGTTCTGGGCATGGGAGTCCTGCATTTTCAGAAATAAAACTTTGTTTAGTCTGTGCACACTTGTTCTCTAGTCCTCTCCCAGGGGAGGTGATGGATGTGCCTTATCTGTATGGAAGCAGCTTGTCCCGTGTGATTCTTGGCTGTGGTCGGAATGCCTCCTCCACATCCTGCTCTCGGCTTTTACTCCTTGGTGCCTCCAAACCCACCTGGTGAAGTCGATGACTTCAGCAATACTCTTCATGCTTGTCATCCTGTGGTCATCTCTGGTTCCCAGGACTAAAATTCTAGGAATTATTTGCTTCTCTTTGAATTTATATTTCCTTAATTTTCCTTTAAGCATCCACAGGTAGCCATTCCATAGGTCACTGCCCTTTCAACGCTAACCCCGTTTAGCAGTACTGCAGTGGGGCACCTCATCTTGACAAACGGCAAGCCTTTCAATTGTTTTAGTGTATTGTCTCTTAATTTGCTTTCTACGTATCGCAGTACTTCATGTCCTCTTAGAGATTGCAGACTAAATTTTGTAGCCCGGTTCCTTTCTCAGACCTCCCCTGTGTCTCTTCGGGCAGGTGGGCTGGCGGGAGCAGTTGCTGCCTTCGGCCCTTAAACAGCCGTAGTGCTGCGGCTTCCTTGGTGCTTGGGTCTGTCCAACGATAAGAAGAGGAAGCCAAAGGAGGATTTTATTGCCATTTTCAACTCCCTAGCGGGAAGGTGTAAGGAATATGGAGCTAGGCTCCTCTTGGAGCTACGCAATGACAGGACAAGAGGTAGCAGACAAAAATCGCCATAAGGGAAATTCTGGTTAGGTATTAGAAATTTTATTTCGCCTCACAGTCAGGATGGTCACACGTGGGACAGAGGTGGTGGAATATCTGCTCATTGAGATCTCCATTCAGAACTCAGTTGCACAAGACGCTCGGCAACCTGCTCCACGTTGGCTGTGCTTTGAGCAAGGGATGGGACCAGCCGACCTCCGGAGTCCCCTCTAATCTTAATTATTTTGTGATTCTGTGCCACAAGTTCTCTTCTTTTAATGCCCTTGGCAATATGGCAGCCAGCATTTCTACAGGATTATATTGGTTCTTGCGTTTGGTTTTGGACTCATGGATAGGTTATTTTGTAAAACTCCAAATGGCCTCCTCAAAGTGTCGCAGCTAACATAACTGGGACAATTCTTCTCCATTTTAAAGACTGGAATACTTGTCCAGGAACTAAGCTAACCAAGATAAGATAGGTCTTTATCTTCCCTTCTCTCTGGGATAGTTCATTGGCTTAATTGCTTTGAGAGCACTTCCTTCTGCCTCCCAGCAGCATTCCTTGTACCCAAACGCTACTTCGGTCAGGAGGTAGAATAAGGAATTGCCTTGCCTTGCACTGGAAGGCTAATGCTGTCACTCTTAGTTGCTACAAGGTTTTCTTCTGCTTCAGGCCTGTTGATTTGAAATCCGGTGAGTATCTCTTTATCTCCTGAATGTATCCTTTTCTGTCTGTTCTGGCCTTTGGTACTGTTTGTGGATCTTTTCAGCTGCAAGAGGATGACGCTGGCTATGGGTGCCAGTTGTATGCTCGTCAAGCTGTGTTCTTTTAAGTTGTATGCTAAAAAATAAATAACTTGCCAGCTGCAGGCTGTGCTAAACTCCTTTAATCCTGTTACAGAATATCTTCTAGTTTTTTGCTGTATTAAGAATGTCGGACAGGTTTTGATAACTTGGGTTTGAGTGATTGCTGTTTTATTTTGTCCTACTCAGGTTGCTATTAAACAGATAAACCTGCAGAAACAGCCCAAGAAGGAGTTGATTATTAATGAGATCTTGGTAATGAAGGAGCTAAAGAACCCCAACATAGTCAACTTCCTGGACAGGTAAATGCAGACAGATGACTGATTCCTTCATCCCCAGGGGCTTCAAGTGGTTTTAACTTGATATACTCACATAGACCTGATTGCCTGTACCTAAGGGCCTCAGAAGGAAGTGAGACTGTATTTAGACTGTCATCTGAAAGAAAAAAAAAAAGTCGTTTGTTATAGGGAATGATCTTGATGATTCAGTAAGGAGCCACTCTGTCATGAATGCAGGGCTGTGTGTGCATCGGTGGTGGACAAGAGCACAGCTGGAGCAATGCTTGCGTTGCGCATGAGAGATGCGGGGTGTCATCCTGCCCGTTTAGGTGGTAAAAAGCACACAGCTTTTATTGTCAGCGTTTACATTTCAGGCTGCCTTCCAGAGATTCACTTTCTTCACTGTTTGTCTTGAGCGCTTAAGAATCATTTCATTGAGCAGCTCTTAATCGGGCATTTTTCAGTTCTCGATCTCTTGATGGCAGGTGGGCATGCTTTTCATTTTCTGTCTGTAGTTACCTCGTAGGAGATGAATTGTTTGTGGTGATGGAGTATCTAGCTGGAGGCTCGCTCACAGATGTGGTCACAGAAACGTGTATGGATGAAGCACAGATTGCTGCTGTTTGCAGAGAGGTAAGTGTTACAGTCGATGGGTAGAGGAAAGAGGTGCACTCTTGGGTTTTATGATACACTTACGTTAGGACTAATTGCAACAGTTGCTGTTGGAGCCATTGAATTAGGAAGAATGAATGACATTGAGCAGAAATAAATATTAAAATGATAGGAAATAGCAAAATTGAGTTTACCTCAGAAAACTGGGGGTGGGCAAGTTGCAACACAAGCTATGTTTTGAGCTGGATGCTTGGGAATGTTAAGTGATGGAGCAGAAAAAGATTTCGGTTTTGGTACCTGGGTTGCCTAGTCCTGCTGGCAATGTTAACAAAAAGGTATTAATGATACAGACTGAAGTTGAAGCAAGAGCAATGAAGGAGTTTAGCAGCTGGAGAGAATGTCTTTTTTAACCCTGACTAAGGAAGAATATTCAAAGGTGCCAAAAAGAAACCGTGACTATTCACATATATAAGTAATCTAGAAAGTAGAGATGTGAGATTACTTTAAACAACAACAACAAAAAAAAGCTTGAAAGCTTTGAAGTGTTTTCCAGAAGGAAAAAGGAGAACTGTGCTTAGAGTGTGAATGTGAGTCTGGTGAAACAGGAATACTTCAAGAAACACATACTAAAATAAAGACGAACTTGATGCAGACTATCCCTTTCTCATTTTAGTAGTTTTCATAGGGTGTGAAATCCATAGTTCTGTGACAGTTAAATTTTCTTTGTGCATTTCTCGGAAAAATAATTCTCCAGAAGACTGTAGTTAGAAGAATTTCAAGATTGCGGTAAGATTTTGAATGAAAGAGTTAAAAATAGCTGATGTCACAATTTCATCAGTGGTTTCTGCTCTGAGTCAGAGTGCCAGCATCCAGCTCAGGCTTGATTTATTATGGCAGAGAGGGAGGTAATTGTATTAGCTGCTGTGCAGGAGAAACTTAAGCTTTTAAAACTCCTATTTGACTACATCAACATGACGTCTGCTTGGGATGACTCACCGAGAGGGAGGGGATGGAAAGCAAACTTGTACCTTAACATGTATGGACAGGTAATGGTTTCCTGAGAAACCAGAGCTGGAAGCAAAGTATCGAAAGTAACTATTTACTGTAACAGTAATTAACTTTTCTGAGGAAAAAGTCGAATACTGAACTCTTGTGCTTCATCAAAATTCTCCTGCTATGTTAGATGCACTTCATTCTGCAAACCAGTGCCACTTTGAAAAGCAAATGAAAACACAAAAAACTCACTGGGGACTACATCCATGCCAAGTTGCAAATGGGAAATGTTCTGCTTATATTAAAAGAGAAAAATCTTCCTCTTTTTTCCCCCTTTTTATTCTCAAGTAGCAAAAGTAAATTTCATGGTGTTTTTAGGCAGAAACTTGGTGTGAAAGGTTTTAGTCTAAAAGCAGTGCAAAACCAGTATTAGCGACTTCGTAATGAAGATGGTTGAAAGCCTTCACTGTAGGAAAAGTTGCTTGTTGAGAATGAAATCTCACCAGCTCCTTTTGGTGGGACTGCAGGCTGAAGAGCTCTCACGTAGACCTTTATGGTTCCCCTGTAGTATTTAGGAGAGGCACCAAAATTAACATTTGGGATTTTTGAGAGCATCTTGGGTGATAAGGAGTTTAGTTTATGGGTTTTTAAGATAGCAGGGAAACTCCATGGTTAAAAAATGCTTTTTGACCTCATGAGATCTGGAGAGTATATTTTAGCACAAGAGCTTCCTCTGCTGGTTATTTTAAATAATACCTGTTCTGTTTTTGCACTCAGCACTGGCTGAGGGCGTGAGCGTTGCTTTGGAATTTGTGTTCACATACACAAATTGTGTTTCCATATGCTGAATATTATTTTCTTTTTCCTCCCATCCAGTGCTTGCAAGCGCTTGAGTTCCTACATGCCAACCAGGTCATCCACAGAGACATTAAGAGCGACAACGTGCTGTTAGGAATGGATGGATCGGTTAAACTAAGTGAGTTCCAGACAATGGTTTCAAGGTTCTGTTTTCCCTTTCCCGGTAATCTTTGACTCGGAGAGTGTAAATTGGTAGAAGGAGAGTTGGCAGGGAAATCTGAGGTGCGTTTTTATTGCTTAGGAGTAATAGAAATTCATTCTGTGCTATGAAATGTATAACTCGCAGGGAGCGGGTATTGAAATTCTGAGGGCCTTAAGGCTAAGGCTGCGAACGCGTGAGGCCGGAAGGTTGTTGAAGCAAAGCCATTGCCACATGCACATGTTGGTAAAGATGAAGTAACTGGCACCATGCAGTGAAGCAAAGATGCAAACGATTGCAACAGAAGAGTTGCAGCTAACTGCAGTTGCTTCGTTAGCCTCTTCAGGTTGTTATGACTTGCTTTGGGTGGCCGCTAACAAGAACACTGGACGTTATTAACCGTTTATATTGCGGTCTAATGCTGCGCCTCTACCGGGTCTCCTTTCCTTGGACTGAAAGTGTAACACACTTTCTTGAATATAATTATGAAATGGCAGACGAACCTACTTGCTTTTCGGGTAATCGTTACGCATGCATGGACTTGTGTACAGACAGTGGGTTTCTGGTGTGTGTAAACGTGTGTGGCAATAAAAAAATGTGAAACCACACGAAGCAGCTGTCAGGGCTGTTGAGAGAGAGAGAGGTGCATTATCTGACTTCTTGGCATGTAGGAGTGCGTGAAGCATGAAGCGCCCAAAGAGTTAAGGGATGTAAGGGATGGTGTTTTTACAGCTGGGTAGGAATTTGAAATGCCACGAAAACACATCTGAGCAATATTCCTTGCTCTATAGATGGTTTGCAGTCTCATATTGGTTATGAAATGGAGTGTGAAAAAAGATTACGAGCAACCTGATTTGCTTACCAGCATTGGTGGATGCACTGCTTGCTTGCATAGGAGGCTTTAGTATTTTTTTTAAAGAGGGTGATGTGTTTGTGCACAAACTGTGTGAATTCGGAGGCCGAAGATGAGCGAATAGTTACGGTGGAGGATGTGGCTGGGAAGAGTTAGCTGGAGAAGGCTCAAAAATATAAGAGCTGTCAAAGCAGAGAGGCGAAAGGCAGGGTTAGCAGCCTATGTAAAGAAGCATCGTCCCCAGGAGATTGGACGAAGATGAGGAGGAAGGAGACAGGAGAGAACAGGAGCTAGCTGTAAAAATGCCCTATCTGAAGGGGAGGTACGGTAATCAGTGCTGAGACTAGCCCTTCTGTGGCTTCTAGCAGCTGGGCAGGGTGGAAGAAGTCACACCTTCTTTTCAAGCTCTTCCCTGTCTCTTGAAGAGTGTGGTTACTGGGAGACTGGCAGCAGCAGAAGTGAGAGATACCAGTCTGCATGTCACCAATACATACCCCCACACGCTCTGGGTTGGTGAAACTGGGCTCTACATCTTGCCTGTCTTTGCTCTCCTTGCTGGTGGCGCGATGCTGAAGGGCTCCTTGGTAGGTCAGGAGACAGACCCTGCTGCTGCTTTTCTGGTGTGTTCGTTGAAATGAGCTGTGCCTTGAGTTGAGTATGACACCTTCATAAAGGCCGAGAAGTGCTGGTGAGGAACTCAGTGGCTGATATAGTTTTGACTTTTTTCTTTTTTCTTTTTTTTTTTTTTTCCAGGCAGCATCTCGACAGTTGGGATGGGGATAGTTGTTTTTTAAATTCTCCTCGGTACAACTTGGCATTTTCATGACTGTGGCTCTTTTGTCAGCACTGTGTGGCATAACACTTTCAAAATTGACTGGAAATTTTACGTTCTCTTTCTTTCTCTCTTTCTCTCTCTCTCTTTCTCTCTCAAACTTAGTGTCAATGATAAGGTAATATCTGTCTCCTGCCTTAACTGTGTTCTTATTGATGCTTTACATGCCTGGGAAGTGGGAGTGCTGCAGCTGGATAAAGTAACATGATGGAACATGCATTGCTGCTGCACCTGAAGGCTATAGGAATAGGTGACTTTTCTCGTTTTCTTGAGTGTGGTTGTTCTCTTTAGTAGTTACCTTGTGGAAAGGTTTGTTTGTCCAGGTTCTTTCTGCTGAGTGCGGTAGCACTTCACTTATCCAAAGCCTTGTTTCCGTGTCTCTTGTCAGCTGTAGTACCTGTATTTGATGGGCAAATTGCTGTGGAATGTCGAACTCAGTAGCTGCACAAATTAAATCTGTTTAGCAGGGCAGAAGCCGTGGTTTGTGGATTCGTGTTTTCTAGAGCTGGATGTATAACGCGCCATGTGCAGAACACTTGCCTTCTGGGTTCTGCTTCATGACTTCTTTTTGGCTGCTACCAGTCTAGGAATGTTGAAGACTGGGCAAAATACCATTCATCTGCAGGGTAATACTCAGGTCGCTTTTCCAGAGGACAAAAAGCCTTATCTTCATTCCATGGAAATCTGCCCTTCTTAAACACCTTCAGGTTTTGTATCGATCTTGCACGTTGGCTTTTGTATTATGGCGAATATAGTTGGGGGGAAGGGAAAAGAAGAGGAGACACTCCCAAGCCCCTCAAGTGTGGAGGAGTAAAATGTATGTGTAGTAATAGAGAAGTCTTGTAGGAAGCCTGCTGACTTGGGGTGCACCAATTTAACTTCTTACAATTCTGTTATCCTACAGCCGACTTTGGTTTCTGTGCTCAGATCACCCCAGAGCAGAGCAAGCGCAGCACTATGGTTGGGACTCCCTACTGGATGGCTCCTGAAGTGGTCACGCGGAAAGCGTACGGCCCTAAAGTGGATATCTGGTCTCTGGGCATCATGGCTATTGAGATGGTGGAAGGAGAACCCCCGTACCTCAACGAAAACCCGCTGAGGGTAAGAAGCCCAGATGTAGCTAGAACTGTTTGCGGATATTTACCATACGGATGTTTTCAGTGACTGTTCATTCTTAGTACCTACGTTAAAAAGAAAATGAAATAGAAAAGGCAACAAGCGTCAGGAGGGCAAGAGAGTTTCTCCAAAAGGAAAACAGCCGTCTTGAGTTTGCTGTCAGCCCCACCTTGAATTTTTCTGTTTAGAAGATGGTTACCTGCTTGTAACTAAATCATTGGACTTTGAATGCAGTCTTCCCTGCAGTTAAGGGAAAGCAAATCCATGAGGTTATGAAAAATGCTGCTTGTGTCAGGAGCTGGTATTTCCTTTGCCAAGGTATCTGTTGCCAAAAGATTTCGACTGTTACTTTGCAAGAATAGGCCACGACTGCGTAGAATTATGGCATTCTTAGTTTGTCATCCCATCGGGGTGAGAAGCAGGCGGCAGAGCCCTTTCTCATCTAGACTGAGGGGTTGCCACTAGGCAGGTCGCTTGGGCATCTTCTAAAGATTTGGCTTGGTTATACAATATTCTTCATTTTACAGGCTTTATATTTGATAGCAACTAATGGCACGCCAGAGCTGCAGAATCCCGAGAAACTGTCCCCAATATTCCGGGATTTCTTGAACCGATCTTTGGAGATGGATGTAGAGAAAAGAGGATCAGCCAAAGAATTGCTACAGGTGAGAATCAGGTTCTCAGTAGCGTGTGATACAGGAGCCGTGAGTAAGGTCAGCCTGTGATAAACCACACTGTAGACCGGCACTCAAGAGAGAGATTTTGGGTTTTCTTCTGAGGAATCTAGTGGAGAGCAGTTGGTAGGAGCTACAGTCATCGAAGAGTGTAATACATACCCCAAAGTCTTTCCATCAGTAATCCGTGCCTTCGTTCTGCCACTGCTAAAGCACCCGACAATTTACGGATTTACTGTAATGGAGTGAAGTGAGCAGAATAGCACTGAGAGAAGATATTTGAGTGGGAAACCTCTTTATAGTGAATCACTGGAAAAGGAAAGGCCGAGGCTCTTTTGCGGCGAGGAGGAACGATTATCAGGCTTTGAGGTGCTCTGGATCTATCCCTTTAGGAGCTGGATGTTAATTACATTTGCCTTACTATATGTCTACACATATGGCTTTTACTGGCTTTTTAAACTGCCTCTCACGAATTTACTGTGTTTCTCTCTTCCTGGCAGCATCCCTTCCTGAAACTGGCCAAACCTCTGTCTAGCTTGACGCCACTGATCTTGGCAGCCAAAGAAGCAATGAAGAGTAACCGCTAACATTACTGCCACAGCCTTCATCTTTTTTTTTTTTTGTGTTTGTTTGTATTTTACAAATCTTTATAATATATGAAATTGTTACACTTCTGGGGGGAGGGAAGGGAATTTGGGTGGGGGGAAAACGTCTGCAAAAGGGAAGAAACTCTCATCCAGAAGACACCCAAAATGAATTGTGGTGACTCTAGTGATCCCTGTCTGGGGTCCAGAAGGAATTGAGGACTGAATTACTGGCCTTTTTTTTTTTTTTTTTTTTTTTTTGCAGACAGCCCAGAAATGCCACTTATGTGCCCGGGGTTTTAAGAGTTTTGAATGACTTTGCTGTCACAGCTCCCATTCATTGTACCCTTCTGGGTACTTTCAATACTTGAATGACAGATTCAAGCTTTCAGAGAGCAGTACTAATTTTACCTGCTGATCTCTTTCACTCTCCTCTTCCTCCCCTCTACCTATTTACTTTTAAGCCCTGCTAGTAAGCTCCCATATGACTAGATTCATGGCAAGTGTGACAAATGTGAAGGTACATCTTGCCCCTCACTTTTTTTTTTAAGAATTAGCTGTTACTGTACTGTAGAATTGACAACTTGGCTACTTAAGAAATTGTAACGTATTGAGATGTGTTTTGCCTTTTAAGATGAATATGGAGAGAGGGGGAAGAGAAGTATTCAACTGTTTCTCATATGCCTGTGCTCTGTGGATTTTCAATCAAAGATGTGGCCTCTTCGTAGAAACTTAGTGATTGGTCAAGTCTTTGGATGTCGGTTTATGGATATGTAGGTAGGGGTCAGATACTTTATTTATGATCGAATTATCAGCTATAGTCAGGGCAAGAAAAAAAATTCCAGCTGTCTTCCTGTCTGCTCTTTTTTCCCCATTAGACTTGCTGGCCAGAAGCTTAAGGGGTAATGTGCTTGGTGCTCGGTGGTTCACAAACATGTATCTCTGCTCTGACTCGGGCTTTGGAAGTTATGCTGGTGCCTTTGACTTTTTTTATTTTGCGTTTCCCTTCTTTGTATCAAATACGTTTTTGTATATGTTGTAATTTTTCCCCCCCCCCCCAAGCAAATAATGCATCAACCTCTATGGAATTGTCAAAGTTTAAGTATTAGAGCTATTTTTTCCAATTTTGTACGTGCTCCATTTGTACTAATGAAATCAGAAGAACAAATAATCAGATCTGAGGACACTGAAGATACAGGAATTTTTAAATATGATTCAAACAGAAGATTATGAACACCTGGAAATGCCAAAGTGCTGTTCGGAGTAGACGAAAGCCGGGAGGGCAGAACAGTGCCATCAGATGTCCCTGGGGCTTGTTTGGTTAGTCCAAGGCTGAGGAGACGCCGTGAGTCACACCAATCCTTCCTCGCTAAGGACGTTGTACCAGCAAGAACGGCTGATGTCTAACAGTCAATGCCAGAAAAAGTGCCTCCCTCTGACGGACAGTGAGCAACTTGAGTGGTTGAGTTCTTGGGGTGTCACCAGGGGCAAGCGTAGAAGAGCCTGTGCCCCGGGTTCTTCTAGTGCTACAGTCTGTGCGCTTCAGCTTCCCCAACAGTTTAACGAAGAGCCAGCTGTAGTTACAATGTGCCAAACGATTCTGTGAAAGATTAACCATTACTTCAGTGTGATTTTATTGCATCCCCAGCGGGGCAGGACCTGGGACAGATAGGGTTATGGCTGGGCATGGACGGAGGACCCTGGATAAAACGTTTTTGCACACTTTTTACAAACGTTGCTGGCAGAAGACAGAAGTAATTTTCAGCTAATTTTGGTATTTGTATAGCGATAGAGATGATTATGTTTTGGGGACTGGTAGCCAAGGTATGACAAAACCAACTTCCAGCTGCAAGGGGCCGGCCAGGACAGCGGGGGCTGTTTGTGTTGGTGATGGAGGGACGTGGGAGGAGGGTCTCGCAGCATCTGCTGTGACTCGTTGGCTTCTGGGAGCTGGCGTGGTACCAGCAGGACTCCTGGTTGCGCAGGGCACTGCGGTGGCGCGGGGCAGCTCGTGTTCTGCTCTTGCATGGTAGGAAATACTTACATCGGTTAAATGGTGTTAACTGCTCCGTCAGAGGAATAAATCCTTCTAGCTCTAAGTGTAGGAATAGTTACGGTTTGAAATTGGAGGAAGTGTCTCATTCCAGGCAAGTAAATCTAGATGCATTTCCCAGACAAAAAGTATTTCTGAGCCATGGACACTGCGGTGGTGGCGTTGCCCCGGTTTGAGTGCTCCCTGATCAAATGAAGTAGCGAGGAGGCTTGGCTGAGAAAAACCAACCTGTCGTACTGATGATTCCCTCTTTGTCCGTTGCTGGCAATGGACTTTGTGAAACTCCTTGTGCCAGAGTTAAACTGGGAGCTTTTCTTTCTTTCTTCTATCCTTTTTTTTTTTTTTTTTTTTTTTCTGATGGCACAATCTAGACAGTAAGATAACTTGCCGTAAATTTAGGGGTTTTTAAAATAGAAAAACAAATCCTGAGTAATTTTAACTTATTGGTTCACTTTTATTGATGAATGAGAATGGTTTAAAACGTATGTTGCAAAATTTGTCCAATTTAGTCTACTTAGGAGATGATTTCCAAACTTTCAGCCATCTTAGCACACAAAACTTGGCCCAGTTCAGAAGTTACTGAACCCGTATCTCAGCACTTGTTGTGGGACCTGGAATGGTGGTTAGCTCTGATGTTGAGAAGTGTCCACATCTCCCCTTCCCCAGGCGGCAGTTGCGTTGCTGGGGGGGGGCAGGTTTTTCAACCCCCTGCTGCCAGAAACGGGGGGGCCAGAGGTGGAGCTGGCGCAGGAAGAGAGGCAGGAGAAGGTTGCTGGACTGTGCTTTTGTATCTTAGTGGGTCAGGCATCGCTTTCCTAACGATGTCAGCGAGATTAAAAAATACCAGCTGTGGGGTTTTTTTTCCCCTTAAGGGAGCAGATGAGCATCCTTAAGAGTTGCTGCGGGGCTGCTCGATCTGCTCTGTCTCTGGGGCAGCCAGGGACAAGCTGGAGTCTGAGGAGATGGTGCCAAGGGAAGGATTGCATCTGAAACGGCCGGGATTTGCTCTCTCTTGGGTGCCAGCGCAAGGTCCTGGGTCAGCTTCCCATCAAACATGCACGTGATACGTGTGAAGCGTGATGTACAGTGGTGTGGTTGGTTGGGCAGATGGAGCTGGGCAGCAAGAGTGCAGGGCGTGTGTGACTCCTGGGATTGTCTTGTTATCGTAGAATAAACCAAAGTTTTCATCGAGAGCAACCGTGGTGCTGGGAATCTGCACTTTGACCTGCCTTGGGCGTTAACGAGACTAATTGTAGGCTTCCCCCTGGCTCTCCCGGTGCAAGGAGGTGCAAAAGGAGTGGCCAGAGCAGATGGGAGAGGCTGGGTCCCGCTGTCAGAGGGGGTGGTGGGTGGCTGGGGGGGGAGCCAGGAGGTTGGTCAGGGTCTCTCCAGCTAGAGTTGAATAAATAAATGTCTCCGGTTCATTTTTCCCTCTGTTCCTCACGCTGTCAATGGAAATGGAAGTAGGTGCAAGCTTTCTTTTTATTTTTTTAACTGTCTTCAGATTTTAATGTTGCCTTTTGTGTAATTTAATCCCATTATGTTATTTAATTGTTACTGCAATATTAACTACTGTATTTGTTGACTTTGTTTAATAACTGTTCTTTCAGGGCTAGAAATAAACTTTTAAAAAACATTTTGGTTTTTTCCCCTTTCCCCATCACGAGTTTATACCTTTTAAGACGAGAGTAGCTGAACAGAGTCCGTGTTTAGATGTCTTAATGAGATTACCAGAATGTATTTGTTTGTAATTAAGCTTCTCACGAACGCTTTGATTATGGTGGATATCATTTTATCCTACGTTAGCCCGTCCTGTTTCTTTTAAAATTTGATTACTCCTCAGTGTCTGTACCAACCTGGTGATAACTGCAAGCTTTCCTCGCCGCCACGCACCCGCAAAACGCTCCAGATGACCGACGGGAGGAGAGCAGCTCCGAAACCCCCTGTTCACCTGCCACGGAAGAGAGATTCCCGGCTCTTCTCGCGAAGGGAGCAAAGCAAAGACCAGCCTGGTTCGTTACCGTCGCCTCTTCCACCGCTCGTTTGCTGTGAGGTAGCCTTTTGGTAGCGACTGGGGTGGGACTGATGGGCCAGTAAACTGCGACCGTGGCAATGTCATGATGTTCCAGTAACTATTCCCGACAAGACTGCTTTATTTTGCACCCTGAATATCATCCGGTATCCTGCATATAAACGTTTAGGGCACAGGAGAGGGGGGAACGATCCGTCCTTGGTGCCTGCTTGGAAGAGGCTGCTGAGGGTCCTGCCCCGTCCCCGCTGATGAGCGTTTGGCCGGCGGAGCCGCACGGGGTGAGATCCACGGTGCCTGTTGGAGGCTGCCGAGACTCACTCCCTGTTTTTCAGCCGAACTACGGAAATGGCGCGGCGTGTTGGCGTGGCAGCCTGGCTAAAGAAAAGGACATCGAAACAAATTTACTTTGGGGTCGAGACCGGTTCAGTTGAAATCCAGATGAAGCGTCTGGCTCGGTTGTGAATGTCGAGGACTCACCATGTGGTGTGTTTCCCATCTGTTATTGGGAAATCAGCTCTTCCCCTTCCTCGCCTGTTGTACAAGCTTTGCTCAGACCACTGACAAAGGGGAAACGAAGAAACCACTCGTCTTCAGAAGCCTTTTCAACCAGACATGAGAATGTTGTTTTGCACAAAGCACTGTCTCTTCAGGTTAATTAATTTGTTGTAGTATCCTTGTCTTTATATATAATTGACCCTTTATGCATTTAAACTGATCTTCTCTAACTCTGCATTTAAGTGATGATTTTGCATTGAATTTATGGGGGAAAAGGTTGATGAGAGGAGGGAGAAGGTGCTCGGTGGAACTCGCTGATGATCTGGATGTTGGTACTTGCGCTGCTGGAGGGAGAGCAGGGGTTTGGCTCAACGGGGCTCGCACAGGGTGGAAGTTGCTAGTCCTTGCTCGAGAAATCTCATTAAGTCCTGTGTGAACTTGCTCATCCCTTGCATATACCTGGCCTAGAGTAAACCCAAGAGCAGCCCCTTCATTTTAGATCCCTTTGGCTTCAGGATTGGGCATTTAAAACATCGTTCTTCGAGATAGTAAAGGTGGGAGGCAGTGATTTCTCCCTTTGAGGGCTGCTGTTTGGTTGCAGTGAGTTTGCCACAAAGCTGAGCACAATAAAGCTGAGCACAATTATTCAGGCTGCGCCAGCAACACCCTGGTTAAAACCAGGACAGCTGAAAGTTGAGGATCTTAATTTCCAATTAGCATTTTCCCAGTGGTGCCTGAAGAAAAGCGTTGGGTTTCAGTGCAATTTATGTGGCTCCTGTGCGAGCACGGCAGTTGGCTGCTCCCGGGGGTTTGTACAGCTGCATTTTTTTTTTCCCTATTTTTATAACTTGCGTTGTGCTCTGAAGATTGTTTTTAATAAAAATAGCCATCCTCAGTCATGTGAGAAAGGTATATGAAACTGCTGAGCTCAGCTAAATTCCTGATGTTGTTCTCCAGATGTCTGGAGGAAGCAGGTTTTTCCAAGAGCTTTTTTTCCCCCTACTTTGAACTCCAGCCTAAGGAAGGATGATTATTTTTTTTTTTTTCTTGAGGGGGAAGATACCATCAAGTGAGAACAGGGAATTTCTGACTAGTTTCCCCGTCTGCCGGCTGTTCCGAGGGAGGAGGGCAGTGCTGGTCCAGCTTCTTCTGCTGATGTTGCCCTCATACAGTGGTGATGCTGCTTTATCCCGTTCCTGTCGGTGTCTGCAGGGGAAATATCTTCCAGTGCATCATAAATTCTTTGCAAAAACCTATTGACCTGGTTTTGAAACAGCCTGTAAGGACTGATGATTTCTTATTTTTTTTTTTTTTTTTGGATTTGTGCACTGGAAAGTTAATGATTGTGTAGTCTTTTTAGGATACTAAAAGGCCACGAGGCTTCTGCTTTGGAGGAGATGTGTGGAGTCAGCAGGGAGGAGGGTGGGACTGGGATGTGTGTCTCCACGCACAGATCTGTCTCCACGCCAGACTCAAGTTTCTGGTGTTTCCCGAAGGGCTTGTGACTAATGGATCTGGCTCTCCGTAGCTGCAGATCAGCAGAGAGACGCTGCTGTGACTCGGGACATCTCCACGGGATGTTCCGGAGGGAGAATCTACCCAGGGGCAGAGATCTCTCTCGACTTCAAGGTTTCTGGAGCCAAGGATGATCCATCTTTGTTATTTTCTCCTCCCAGCAAATGCCTGCTCTAAGGATTCAGGTCTTTTCATGAAGCCCAGTTAACTCCTGGCTCTCTGAGCCCTTTTCATCTGGCTGCCTGTGGGAGGAAACCTGCTGCCGGGTTCCTGCTGCCTTGTCGCGGGAGCTGATAACGGGGTGGCTGCTCCTGGAAAGCTTTTATCCACCCCCCTGCCCAGTAAAACTCTCCTTAAATAACCTTACAACTATATTCAGCTGTAGCTGTTACCTCTTTGTGAGTGAAAACAGCGTGCCGGGGGGGGCGGCCAGCGTGGTTCTCCTCAGCTTTTGTTACCCTTCAGTGGTTTTGGACGGTGTTTATTTGACTTCACTGTGAAAATGCCAACTTGTTCCTGTCCCGTGGCTAAAAAAACAAACCCAAAAACATTTCAAATACCTGCATTTTAAGCTGCTGTCGTTCTTGACAGCCCTGAAAGCAACTTTTGTTTAGAAAAGACACTGATGTTCCAGCTGCAGTACAGTGGTTTTCAGTGCAGATATCTGAATTCTTAGACCCTCTCCTTTCTAGAAGAGCAGCCGCGAGGACTTTTGAAGGGGTTTTACCTTTGCAGTGGCCTGAAGGTGTCCGGGACAGAGCCTGCAGCGTGTTCCCTCCCGTCAGCACTGGTGGGAGATGGGAAACGAGCTGCTCGTGTATCTGTCACTGCTGTTATTTAATCCCCTCGTTATCCTCATAAGCAACGGCTTCCAGCTCCTCTCTCCAGCCTGGGTGAAGTGTCCCACAATTGCAGGATGTGCTGTGGGTGTAATTACAGGCGATGGACGGGAAATAGCTTTTAAAGACTTCTGAACGTTCACTTCCTAAGGCCGAACTCTTAAAGCTCTTGAGAAGGAGGGAAAATTCGGTTCCTGTGGGAAGGAAGAGATATTGGGATTATGGGATTATTTTTTTTCCGGGTTTACCATGGCGGGGGGGGGTGTCTCTCAATGTTTTCCGCGTCACAGCTGTGTTTGGAGGAAGGGGATGAGAACTTGCTTTTTAGGCGTTAGCTTTCTCCTGAAAGAGTAGCCAGGAACAGCAGTGTGAGGGGCAATGTGCTCACCCCCTTTTTTTTTGTTGATCTGGATGGCTCAAAGGCCAAGATGTTCTTGGGGGGAGCTCTGAAGATGTTCTCCAGAAGGGGGGCTCTGAAGATGTTCTTCAAAGGGGGAGCTCTGAAGATGTTCTTCAAAGGAGGAGCTCTGAAGATGTTCTCCAGAAGGGGGACCTCTGAAGATGTTCTTCAAAGGGGGACCTCTGAAGATGTTCTTCAAAGGAGGAGCTCTGAAGATGTTCTCCAGAAGGGGGGCTCTGAAGATGTTCTTCAAAGGGGGAGCTCTGAAGATGTTCTCCAGAGGGAGAGGCTCTGGGAAAACTCTCATCTGCCCTATCGAAACCCTCTGTTGAAGCCAAGGTTGAAATGCTGGTAGGAGGGACGGAGCTGTGGTACGGGAAGACCCGTGGCATTCTTCTGTGCCGACTGCCTGTTTGTCTCCTGTGTCCTGTCGGCTGGGGGTTCTCTTCCAGGGACTCGGTTTGGGCCGGTGTCACTGGGTCCTTGTCAGATTTTTGTTTCTAAAGATGGGAGCCTGAGAAACACAAAAATAGGGGAGACAGAAAGAAACTAGTTGGTTTGCGGTGTTAAGTGTTTGTGGTGTCCTGCAGCCAGAAGGAGCTTTGTCTGACTCAGCGCTTTGCCAGAGGTGAATTTTCACGGGGTCAAAAATAATTAATTTTCTGAGTCTTTAAAAAAAAAAAACACAACAAACCTGTTTTCATCTTCCTTCATTCAGGCAAGGTTTGCTCGTTTGAGGCAAAAGCCGCACGCTCATTTTGCCTTCTGGAGAGAGAAATGGGTTAATAATGGTGAAGTTGTGCTGTGTTTTGAGGCAGGTGAACCAAAGCAGGGCTGTTGTGTTGGGGAGGAGGGGAGCGATGGAGGATGGGCTGGTGCAGGGGGATCCCTCTCTCTGCTTGGGCTTCCCCAGGTTTCCAAAGCACATGCCCTGTGCTGTGATCACTCAGACCAGTGATCACCTTCCCCAAACCACCCTGGGGTGATGGCAGTGACTGCGGGGAAGAGAAGGATCTGGGGGTCCTCGTGGACAATAAACTCTCCATGAGCCAGCAAGGTGTCCTTGTTGCCAAGAGGGCCAATGGGATCCTGGGCTGCGTAGGGAAGAGTGTGGCCAGTAGGTGGAGGGAGGTCATTCTCCCCCT
>JAOXNO010000052.1:26741638-26753063 GCA_028565335.1 Limnodromus scolopaceus
A
Source organism: Limnodromus scolopaceus (assembly GCA_028565335.1). NCBI lineage: Eukaryota > Metazoa > Chordata > Aves > Charadriiformes > Scolopacidae > Limnodromus > Limnodromus scolopaceus. The sequence goes on from JAOXNO010000052.1 coordinate 26,741,640, forward strand.
GCATCTCTCTGATGAGGAGAGGCTGAGGGACTTGGGTCTTTTTAGTTTGGAGAAGGAAGACTGAGGGGGCATTTTATAAACGTCTATAAATACTCAAAGGGTGGGTGTCAGGAGGATGGGGCTGGTCGTTTTTCAGTGGTGCCCAGGGACAGGACAAGAGGAAATGGGCACAAACTTGAGCATAAGAAGTTCCACTTAAACATGAGGAGGGACTTTTTCACTTTGAGGGTGGCAGAGCCCTGGAAGAGGCTGCCCAGGGAGGTGGTGCAGTCTCCTTCTCTGGAGACATTCAAACCCTGCCTGGACACGTTCCTGTGCAACCTGCTCTGGGTGGACCTCTTTTGGCAGGGGGTTGGACTAGATGATCTCCAGAGGTCCCTTCCAACCCCATAGCATTCTGTGATTCTGTGATTATGCCCAAGGTTTGGGTAGGGATGCTTTGGGTTGTTTGTCCCTTCAAGCCAAGGCCCTGTGTGCTAGCAGTGCATGAGCTGGGACAGGAGCTGGCCTCATCCCCCATCTCCCCAGTGCCCCAGCTGAGGGTAATGTCCCTGCCACGGGAGTCCAGCCACAGCACATCCTCTGTGTTTCCCTCTCCTACCTTTCTGCCCCCACCTCTTTTATTTTTAAGCGGTCACCTGTGACCAGAAGAAACTGCACCGTGGCTGCTGGATAAATGAGCAACCTGTACTTTGGCATTTCTGAGTTCTGTAGATTTAACCCTGAACTGCTCCTGGTGCCTATGTCTCTCCTTAAAATCAGGATAGCTTGACTTCCAACCAGCTAATCCTTTAATTCAGCTTTGATTGCTGAAGGTGGGAATAAACTTTCCTTGCCACCAGGCAACTGGGTGCCCTGTCTGAGCCATCATCTGTGTCCTCTGCCACGTCCTCGGGATACTTAGTGCCACCTCTGCTATAACGAGGTGAATTGGCCTCTGATGTTGTCTACCTCCTGCGATGACACAGGCAGCCCACATATAACTTTTAGAGGGCTAAAAGGGAGCAAGATGGTCTCTTCTTTTGGCTTCTCCAATTTATTAAGTGTTCTGTCACAGGCAGAGCCTGCAAGTGTTACTAATGGAAATATTATGCTAATGACTAAAAAGCTGATTGCTCTTCTGGTGTCAAAGATTCCTCCAAGAAGCTTTTTTTCTGCTGTGCTCTTAAAATCTGTGCTAGCATCCCTCGTGGTAGACAGGAAAGGAGAGAGGGATTGGCAGTTCCAGCTTCCCTGGCGCCCGCTGTCATTACACAACTCTGATGTCCTTGACTAAAGGCCAGCCTGGTCTTTTCATGGGGATTTCCCACCTCAAGGGGAATGTGTGAGAGGAACAAATACGTTATTTGTAATAGGATCTCCATAAAGCCTTTCCTGCTGTTTGTTCATGTTATTTCTCCATGGCATGTTTATAGAAGATGGTGTTGATGTCAGCTTGGGGCTGTGAGGCTCCTTCGAGAGCCAGCACTCAGTAGAAACGTTTGGCTCAATGGGAAAATCTTTACTGCTGCATACAAAAAATAATTGCCCAGGATACAGTGGGCTGCAAATAGACTGAAATATGGGATCATTGCTCTGCCAGAGAGTCGAGCCTGCGTTTTCCATTCCCTGGTCTAGCCAGGAGATAGCTTTGTGTTGTTCCCTCCTAGGTGCCAGGGTATTGTACGGGCTGACTGCTCCCGGCAGGATGGGGAGCCCAGCGTGATGGCATGACCAGATGGGCAGGAGACTCATCCATCATTGTCTCCATGCAAGGTGAGCAGGATGGGCCCCGGGATAGCAGCTCGGGCTAGCCCAGAGTCCATATTCCCTGGGAAGCTGGCGGTGACAAGGCAGACCTCAGGTTGGGATCAGGTCTGGGGATAGTAGCAGGGTTGGACACAACCCAGGCACCACCAGGCAGGTCTGCAGTGACCAGGCAGGTTCAAGATCTATCTGGGAAGTCTGTCCATGAGTTGGTGTCCTGGATCAACAGGGACATGGCCAGGTAGGGGCAGAGCTGTGGTGGAGTTGGGGACCAGCGCACCTCTAGCATTGCTTGGGCAGGGACTGATGGGATGAGTATGGATGGGCTCCTGGAGGCTTGTCGCTGGAGGCCCCTGGAGAGCCTGAAAATGAAGGAGGATGCGGTTGGAAGAGCTGGTGAAGCCTTTCAGTGATGGCTGTCTCTTGCAGCACTGCATAGCTCACCAGTGTTTCTCCAAGGCTGTTTTTCTGCCCTCGCCTTGTGGCCCTGGTGCACTCTGGCTGTGGTGTCTGTCCAGATTTCACGTGGCAGAAGAGTGGCAGGGCTTTCTGCCTGCAGAGAACACCACTGACAGATGTAATTGACGGGAGAAAGGTGTTAGTGATCAGAGGAGTGTGTGTTGCAGGGCAAAACCTCTGGTGAAAAAGAGAAAAGCAGATCTTAGCTTGGGACTTGCAAGGCTATGGACAAGGCCATGCTGAGACCTTCATTCACTGCCAGTGACCGGACTCCCCCAAAGGAGTTAATTTTCCTTTTCCACTGTGATTAGAAGGTTAGTGGCATGAAGCCATTTCTTCCCACATAGCTCTCTTTGTCTATAAGATGTCATTGCACCTACAGAGCACGGCCACGTTCCCCCACCTTATGCAACCTTTAGCAAAGCATCTGAAGCAAGAAATTTTTCTGGTTCCTTCCTTATTCTTGCAACAGTTTTCAGGAGCTGTTAGGGCCACGTCACACTTCAGCTGGGCTTTGCCATCACTTTCCCCAGCACCGAGGCACCTCCGTCAGCCCAGCCTGGGGCTGATGGATGATGCTGTGGGGGCTCTGGGAGAGGGCTTCTGCGTCCAGCTCCCTGCCCAGGACCAGCCCCATCCCCAGCCAGATACGTGCCCTGGAGGCCCCACACCTCTGCCTAGAATTTCTGCTCCTTTACCTCCACATGCTGAGAGGATTAAAATGCCAAAGGGGGTCTAAAAGCACTCAGGAGGGGGTTTAAAATCTGCTCAGCTTGGCCTTTTGCTCCCCCCTCTCTGCTCCTCCCAGAGCTCTGAATAGTACCAAGATTTTTATTATTTTCCACATTGCAAAACAGTAATTACTGGAAGGGATGAAGTGGTTTGAACGCCAGGGTCCGGTGGTGCCTTCAGGGCTGTGCCAGCCCTGGGCAACCAGGGAGTGGACCCGTGAGGACAGGAGGGGCCGTTCCCCTCGGATTTTATCTTGATGAGAACACCTTGACCAATGGCCAGGAAACAAATTCCTCTGCTGCTTGGGAGGGAGAAGGGTAACCGAAAGGTCAAGCCTGCCCTTGAGCTCCTCAGAAGTCCCTGGGCAGGGGGCTCTTTCTCTGACGGTATGGTGGTCACCAACGCTGGCGGGGAAGAGATGCCCTCCCAGGTCCTGGGTCCAGTATGGAGTCATTGGTGTCGTACTTAGCCATGGACCCCCAAAGGGTGAGGTGCTTGCAGGGCTCGTGACTTGAACTGCCAGACCTGTGCTTGAAAATCCCAAGAGCAGAAGGAAAATTAATTTAACTAGAGTTCAAAGGGTCTCAAATAAAGAATAAGCCTTGCTGTTATTCTGAAGCCTTATTTCCATTAATTCCCTTTAATGCTGCTTTAAAATTACGAAGTGGAAGGGAATGCTGGCCAACGCATTTTTTTTGTGGTTTCAAAACAACCACTATTAATCAGCGAGGAAATGTATCGGCCGTAAGAGTGTTTAAATGGGAAGGTGGCTTCAACCAGGACACGTGTAACAGCATGTAGTTGTGGTGACAGTTTAGAAATTAGCTATTGTGAGGCTCCACATACGGACAGGGGCTTGCTATTAATGATTACCACAAATTAACTAACTGGAAAGGGGTTGAGCAGCGAGTGGTGGAGTTCAGCTTGACCCACTGGTGAGCTGACCCTTTTCCCATTCATTTAATGCCCTAAGCTCATTTCTGGCCAGAGCGGCTACCCAACAGCTGAACACAATGCCTGGCACAGCGGTGGGTGGCCGTGCCAGCCCAGCTGGGCTGCCCGTGGGCTGCGGAGGACGCTAAAAGGTTCAGCCCCTGCTCCTTGGGCTGGATCCAGCAGCGAGACCTGCTCCAGCAGCCGGCCAGGGCTACCAGCTCCGGCGCTTGTGCTACAGGCACTGCTCCGTGAAGCCAGTTCACAAGTCTTCCCTTCTTGGGAAGACTTTCTCCTTTCGTGTCCTTCTGGCTGCTGGCCTCTACTGCCTGCTCCCACCAGCACCTCTGTGTCCATAGCTCCTCCAAGTCACTCTTGGTCCCACCAACACCTCTGTCCCCACAGCTCCTCCAAAATCACTCTTGGTCTCACCAGCAGCTCTGTCCCCACAGCTCCTCCAAAATCACTCTTGGTCCCACCAGCAGCTCTGTCCCCACAGCTCCTCCAAAATCACTCTTGGTCCCACCAGCAGCTCTATGTCCGTAACTTCTCCAAGTCACTCTTGGTCCCACCAGTAGCTCTGTTCCTGCAGCTCCTTCAAGTCACTCTTGGTCCCACCAGCAGTGCTGTGCCCGCAGCTCCTCCAAAATCACTCTTGGTCCCACCGGAAGCTCTGTGTCCGTAGCTTCTCCAAAGTCACTCTTGGTCCACCTGAATCACCAGCATCCCTCTGCAGCACACACAGGGCTGCTCTCCAAGCAAGGCTGGCTGCTTCTGCCAGGAGCTTTCTTCTGCCTGCTTCAATGATGTCCCCCTGCTCTTTGGCAGCCAAAGCGTAGGACTCAGCTGGGTGTCCCCTTGTGGTGGTGGGGTGGGGTGGCCGCTGCTCACCTCCAGGTGCACCTTGTGCTCTTTCTCCCCTCTTACCATGGAGTCTTCTTGACCAGCTCTGCCACTGTCTTGCCTCTGTCCCCATCCTGGTGACCTGGGCTCTGTGACTGCAGGGAACATCCCCCTGACACCCCTACTGCCTTGTCCCTGGCTGTGTGCACAGGGGCTCAGGTGAGCCACAGCTCCCTCCTCCCCTGGAAATAAGCCACCCTTTCTCCTATTCTCACCCAGCCACATCCTCTGGGATGGTCCAGCATCTCATTGTGGGTACGTGGCCCCATGGAAACTGTTTGCCATGGCCCATGGAGCTGGACACCACCATTTTGTGGACAGAGGAATTGTGTAACTACCTGGTGTGTGCCCTGGTGTGGGACCTGGGAGTCCTGCGGGAGAGGAGCTGAGGGTGCCGTGGCCGTGCAGGGCAGGACAGCTGGCACGCCTGCCCTTTCTTTCCCGGCTATCAGTATTTACTGGTTTGTTCCCATAGATATTTGGAAAACAGGCGGGAAGAGGTGGTGGATGTTACGCGGCTCCAGCTGCTCTATTTGCGAGCATCTCTGCAGCAGGAACGATGAACCCACCGTGTTTTTCTGCCTTCCCTTCCAAAAGCCCTTCAAGAATATCACGGCTCCCGAGGCTGTCGAGAGCTGCCGCTAATCCTGTTAACCTTTGGGTTAATTAAGCAAACTGGAATCCTTCATTAGGAGGAATGGCACTAATTGCATATCCGAGAGGGTCAGTTTTGCGTGGAAGGCTGGCTGGCGGAGCAGAAACCAACCACTGCTGACTTCAGCAAGGGGGTTGGAGGGGTTAGTGGTGTCTTGCTTGAGAGACAAGGTCAAGAAAAGCTGTTTCTTCATGGATGCTGGACCAGCTGGTGTTTGCTGGAGGGGGGGGATGCGCACAGAGAGGACGCGGGGCAGCGGCACGGTCCTGCAGGGCTGGTCTGCAGGGCAGAAAGGGTCGAACTGCTGGTAACTAACTCGGCTGTCACCTGGACTTTAATTTCCCACCTAAAAATGCAAACCTGTGATGGCCTGACCATGGTAAGCAGCTCCGGACAGGAGGGTACAGTCTGCAGCTGGGCTCGGTGCTCTGAGCCGGGAAGAGCTGCTTAAAATTGACAGAGGGCTCTTTGTTTGCTGTGTGCGGTTTGGAAATTAAGCAACACTTTAGGAGCAAATATTGGTTCAAACGACATCAGCTCCCACTCTTCAGTGGCCGGTTCTGCTCAGCCCAGGTAGAAAACAGCATATTGCACCACAGTTGGAACCTGACACCGAGAATCCCTCCTGACCAGCGGGGAAATGGGTTTGTGGCATTTCCTGAAAAATAAACTAACCACAATGACTCTGGAGTTGGAGCACAGCCCCAGAATTGACTCGTGGGTCCAAACAGGGGCTGAAAGCATGTTTCTGGAAAGACTGCCACAGCTCTCCAGGTACCTGTTGGTCCTTGGGAGCCGTGGGGAATGCCAAGCTGGTCCCAGTCCACCGCTGGCCACAGACGTGCTCACAGAGCTGGTGCTCCCAGGGTGCAGCTTACGGCTGCTGCAAGCCCCGAGCCAACCCGGGCTCCAGGGCACGAATGAGTGACCTTCTCTTCCAGGACAGACCTGGCATCGGGCGGGAGGGCTGGGATTTCCCCCAGATGCTTACACTGACCAGGTCAGACAGCTCTGCAGAAGCCCTCTGGCTTCTCCTTGCCCCTTCTGGGTACCTGAACCTTTAAAGACCATCCAGTCCACCTTCCCTACCATGGGCAGGGACGTCTTTCAGTAGTTTAGGTTGCTCAAAGTCCCATCCAACCTGATCTTTAACACTTCTGATGATGGGGCATCCACAGCTTCTCTGGGCAACCTGGGCTAGGGTCTCACCATTTTCAGAGTAAAAAATTTCTTCCTTGTACCCGATCTAAATCCCCCCTCTTTCAATTTAAAACTGTTGCCCCTTGTCCTGTCACTACAGGCCCTGGTAAAAGGTCTCTCTCCATCTTTCCTATACACCCCTTTTATATATTGAAAGGACGCAGTATGCTCTCCCTGGAGCTTTCTTTTCTCCAGGCTGAACGACACCAACTCTCTCAGCCTCTTTCCATAGGAGCGGTGTTCCATCCCTTGTGGCCCTCTTCTGGACCGGCTGTAACAGGTCCATGTGTGTCTTCTACTGGGGATGCCAGAGCTGGAGGCAGCACTGGTTGGGGGGGTCTCCCCAGAGCGGAGCAGAGGGGCAGAATCCCCCCCCTCGCCCTGCTGGCCACGCTGCTGGGGATGCAGCCCAGGGTGCGGGGGGCTTTCTGGGCTGCAATTGCCCAGTGCCGGCTCAGGTCCAATTTGTCATGCACCAGTATCCCCAAGTCCTTCTCCACAGGGCGGTTCTCCATCCATTCCCCACCCAGCATCATCATTTCCCATCTCTTGAGATGGGCTCCGTTGCCAGTTCAGTGCCAGTCTCAGTCCCATGTCCCATCCTGAGCTATCGACAGAGGAGCAGGGCAGATGGTCTGGGAAAATAGGTTCCTATCAGGCTGCTCTTTTGCCTTCATCTTCTGCAATGTGACCTGCAGGGCCAGGCCAGGACAAGAACTTGAGGCCAGATTTTGCGGCTCACCATGCTGACATCCTTGTCATGGGCAGCCTTCTCCAAGCCACAAACTAGAAATTCCCATTTCTTCCTACAGAGAAACTCTCAGCCCATCCCACCTCAAGGCTTGATGGATTCCTTTTGTGTCCTTCTCATTTTCAGTATGTTTTCTCCTTAATATCTCGAGGTGAGCTGAGTCTTCATCACCCAACTGCCAGCCTGGTGACCCCTGGGAACAGCAGTATTAGCCCCAAAGGCCTCCATGGCTGGATAGGAGCACCTCTACAGAAACAACTGCCCCAAGGAGCTGGGTGAGATGCCTGTACTGGTTGGTGCGGTGCCTTGCTCACGGCTTTCCCTCTCCCTGGTTAATGTTTTTCCCTACAGGCACACACCACCAGAGCTTGGCTCCGTTCAGCTGTGTTGGCTCCTGGATGAGCTCTGCCGTGGGGAGCAGCCAGCACCGTGATAAAGCCGAGCCCTCTCCCAGTCGGTTGTGCCAGCTCTAACTTTATCCCAGCCCAACTACAGCCAACGTCCTTTCCTTCGGACGCAGTCAAAACTCCAGTCCAGCCTCATCTCAGCCACAAACCACAGCGTGGTTTGCAGCAATAAGGGATTTGTAGAAACAAGCGGTATTATTTTACCTTCAGTTTCACTCAGCGTGGGGCCGAGCCCTGCTCTTTTCCTGGGGTTCAGACATGTTTATGCATCGCCAGTGACCCGTGGTTGGTCAGAGGGTGTGTTAATTTGTATTTCGTCATCATTCGTGTAATTTTTAGCAGCATCCTCTTTCTGAAAACACAACAGCCGCAGTGTTGCAATACAATGAACTTGTGATATGTAATAATAATTCAGCTCGTTTCACGAAGACGCACACTTTGGAAGGCTTGATGCTTTCTAGATAAAAGGACAAAGTCTGAGCGGCGCTGGCTTAGCTTCTGGTAAAGCCAATGTTGCTTGCATGAACCAGAGCATTGACCTCTTGCCTTGAAAGACAACAAGAATTTCCATCGTTAGTAAGAATTGGCCCTCACTGTTCAATCTCAGCTTAGTCAGCTAGATATATGCATTTGGGCATGGGAGGAGCTCTCTTTTTGCACAAAACTGTGCACCCAGGCAGTGAGGTATGGATCTAACTAGAACTTGTAAGAAGCATGTGCGTGTATTTAGCGTGAGAGGGGAGCCACTCTGTGAAGAAGTGTGCATTTTCTAACACAAAATTTGGAAAAGCAATTGTCTGATAGAAGTTCAGGGGAAGAAGTTTGTTGCTCCAGGAAGTTTTTCCCTCCTGGATTTCAAAAGGAAGGCATTTTGCAGCTGGAGGCCACCCGGAATATTGGGTGGCCTCCAGGGAATCAGTATAAGGGAAATAACATAATTCAATTCCCTTGATGGGATGTAGTTCTCAGAAAGGTGCATCTTGGAGGTCTGTTGGGTCCTTTGAAGATGAAGGTCTGACCTTTCAAGCCCAGGTGGCCTATAGGACACACCACCAATCTGCTGTGCTTCTGCCATTGGATACCTCCAAGGAAAGCTGTGTGTTGGAAGAGATTCCTCTCCCCAGAACAGCTCTGTGGCAGGCTGGAGCAGTGGATCTTGGCCACAGGAGAGGCAAAGCTGGAGAAGGAGTAACCCCAAGATGGGCACAGAGCAGGAGGTGAATGGAAATCCACCGTGAAGAAAGGTAGGATTTGGTAGCATCAAAAGGAGGCATAGAAGCTGCTTGGTACGTGGCCAGTGACTTTGCACATAACTAGTGGCTGGACATCTGAATGTCCAGGAAGTTACTGGTACAAGGTGGAGGACAAGAGGTAAACTATTGTAATCCAAGCCTCTTCCTTCGCCCCTAGACTTGCTCTGATGCTATGTGGGAGGGGAGGGAAAGAGGTGTGGAGTGAAAGCCACCCATCGCAGCCTTCCCCTTGGCAGGTACAGAGAGTGCATTGGGGATGAGCTGCAATTTGAGAAGAGAGAGAGGAGCAGTGAGTGGTCCATGTAAAAAAAGGCTGGGAACCTCAAGCAGAAGGCAAGATAGTATGGGCTTTTCCAGCAACTGCTCTTCTGTTGCTTGAACACATCCTTTATGTTTTCCAAACTTTCTTCTGCATCTTTCCCCTTCATTTGTCACGTGGCAAAAAAACCTTTATCTGCTCTGGACAGAGTTGTAACTACTTAGTGTGTGGAGTCAAGATGTCCAAATATTTTCAACATTATTTATGTGCTCAGATATCTTTGCTTTTTCAGTGGCACTGTGATTTCTAGGCTCTCTTGGGATATCTGTTAGAAGAAGCATTTTGGAACAATTCCACAGAAAGGTATGGAAGAACCATCCATAGCTTAGGACAGCCTCCTGTGAGCCCTTGTACCTCTTCTTCTCATGGGTAGGGACATTGCTAAGGCTACCCTGAGTGAGGCAAGGATTGGTGAGACCCACAGAGAGCTGGTGCTGGATTTCAGTGGCATCTACGTGTCTCAGTGGAGGAAGTCCTTGGAGGGCCACAGCTTGCTGGAGTAAACATGATGGGAGATCTTTTAAAAGAGAAGGCAGGCAGGCTTGTGGTGGGAGCAAGTCAGTCCCTCTCCAGTTGCAGTGTGTTTGGAGATGCTCTGGACACAGTAAGTGTTGCTCTTCTGGGAAAGCAAGGGAAGAAGGGGTGAGAAATAGGAACTAGCCATGCTGAAGGAACTGCTGAAGATGATGCTGAAATGACCCGCATGGCCATGAGTGCCTCTCGTTCAGCCTGTAGGGACCTCCAGCAGCCAGAGACACAGGTAGGGCACGCTCATGGTGCCACAGTGGAGGTGGTCATTGCCTGAAGGTCTCCAGCAGCCCCCTTCCCTGGGTCACTCTGTAGAGCCATATCCTTGACCTGACACTGGGCTCACACCTGCACTGAAACCACTCTGGCCACCATCCCCCATCTCCAGGTCGCTGTGCCCTGAGCCTGCTGGGTGGAGGGAGAAGAGCCAACCCAGGCTACTTCCAGCCAGCCTCAGCCAGGAGCCCGCTGTGGGCAAGCCCATAGCACTGCTGCCTGGGCAGCAGGGGAGAGGATGAACCTGTGCAGGGGATCCAGAAGATCACCACCAAGTGGGGCTGGTTGCTCTTGAGAGCAAGCCTGGGAGCTGGACTTCACTGCTGGGTTCCCACGGAACTCTTGTAGCTTGTGTTGAGTGGACATGGTGGTCGGACCAGCCCTGGAAGCTGCTGTCTAGGGATGCTGCCATCTAGGGATGCTGCCAGGGCTTGTGGGCTAACTGATGTGGTCCGGGGACTCTCATTTAGTGTGCGTGTGCCAAAGTCCACCTGAAGCAGGTCTTGGAGCCTGCAGCAAAGCTGGGGACATTGAGCCTGGGACAGCATCATGAAGGCAGGTCTTTGTAAAATGCCCCTCTGGTTCTGGCTGCAGGGAGATAAACCCAGAGCGATACAATCAGACAGAGAGGTTTGGCAGAGGAAGGGGAGGAGGGTGACCACTAATCTCAGCGTTTCTTCCCAGCTTCATCCCAAGAACTCAAGAAAGGTGCAGCGTGACAGTTCCTTCTGGCTGCAGGGTACTTACTGAGCTGTCTGGTCACTGCCTTTGGCTGTCTTTGCCTGTGCAAGAAGCCTGCCAGGTCATGTGGAAGGGACATTTACTGCCGCCTTTCAACCCCATTGCCGGTGCCAAGAGAGAGCGAGGGAGCGGGCGGGCACTGGGGGTGCTGGGAGCCAAAGGGCGACGGGCACAGCAGCAGCAGTTACCGGCAAATATGCAAAACCTGGGGCCAGATCCAGCAGGGACATTCTGAAATTAGGCTGTGCGAGGCAGGGGAAGTGGCTAGCACAAAGGAAATAGTCCCCCCCCCCGTGGCGTTTCAGCCCGCAGGGGAATTTCAAATGTCACAACTCGGGAATTTTCCGTCTGAAGCCCCTTGTAAAATGAAAAGCTCCTTGCCCTGCTCCGGCTCCTGCCTGCGGAGGGGTTCAGTGCCAAAGTGAAAGGCTTCCTAAAAATGGGCTGATCCGGGGGGGGGGGTGGGGGGGTGGTGGGTGTGTGTGTGTGTGTGTGAGCGTTATAGGAGCTATTGAGAAAAA
>JAOXNO010000052.1:26785447-26796788 GCA_028565335.1 Limnodromus scolopaceus
CACCCTGGCAGGTTTCCTGCCCACAGACCCTTCCTGCAGCCCCATGGGCCCTGCCCTGTGCCTGCAGCTCCATGCCTGGAGCTTCCACTACTCTCCCTGCACCCTTCCTTCCCGCATCCCTACCTGCAGCCCCCTTCCCACGGACCCTTGCCCCCAACCCATTCCACCCTGCCTGCAGCCCCTGCCCCAGCTGCCTGCGCCCTGCCTACAGCTCCATGCCCAAGCCCCGTGCCCACAGCCCCATAACTGTAGCCCCCGAATGCTGCCTGTGGCCCCATGCTAAAAGCGTCCCCCCCACACTTCATCCTGGCTAGAGCTCCATTCTCAACCCCTGTGTCCTCAGACACGTGCCTGCAGCTCCGTGCTGCTTTGCCTGCTGCGTGCTGACCTGCCCAGGCACCTTTTGGCAGGCTGATGTGGGCAGGGTGCAGGCAGGCAATGGCTGGCCCTCAGCTGCCCGCCCGGTCCACACAGCCCCTCATCGCAGGGGGAGCCCGTGCCCTGTCTGCCACCATTTCTTCTCCTTCGCCAGCCAGGGAGGCGCTGAGGGCAGCCTGCATCTGCTGGGATGCGACCTGCAGGCATCCCCACTGCCTTGCTGGTGGGGCAGCTCTCGGGGGTGGGGGGGGGGTAAAGCACCACAGTTGGAAAAGTGACCTTTATTTAAAAAATAAAAAGAGCAACAAACCCTAAAATGTTCTGCAATAAACCCTTACTGATAACTTCTCACAACACGTGCGCGGTGTCCATGCTGACCTCTGCGAGGGGTGCAGGCAGGGGGACACACGGGGCAGCCCCACAGGGTTGGCAGCCGTCTCCCCTGCTCCTGTCCCAGCCGGGAGGGCATTACCCGGCTTGAAATGTCTCACCAGAGTAGGGACCATCACCCACAGCAGGCACTTCTCTGGGTATATTGGATGGGGCTGCGCTCCAGCCCCCATCTGCCTCCTGGTCCAGGTGGTGGGAGGGTTGTCCCCTCCCCAAAGCGATGGGCAAAGTGTGGCTGGAGAACCTGGGAGGAGCCAGTACCAGGATGGGACTGGCATGGAGAGCATCCCTCGCTGGGAGCATGGCGGTGCCATGGGCTGCAGGAGAGGAGCTCGGAGCTGCTAAGGTGAAGTCGCTCCCTTAGAAGGAAAAACAAACCCAAAAAAGACAAAGTACTGGCAGTGGGTAATGCGGGGTGCGGAGTCAGTCCTCAGGTGGTCTACACCAGCCCCGCTGCCTTCTCCTGCACGTTGTACTCCTTGCTCCTCTTCACCTTCCAGCTGATGAGGGCGAGGAGGATGGTGCCCACCACCTTGTAGCCCACCTGCAGCCCCAGGTATCTGTCGGGAGAAGAGCAGGGAGATGCCATGTCTGCAGGTGGCACCGCCAGCCAGCACCAGGCTGAGCTGGTGACAAGCTCCATGGTCATCCCCGCCTGGGAGGACATAGGGACAGATGGTGGGGTACCTGTTGCGGAGGAAGTCGTTGTTGTAGTAGGCGCAGAACCGTCGCTGGGTGCACTGCTTCTGCCAGTAGATGCAGGAGGAATCGATGAGGGCACCGAACATGGCTGGGGCTGGCAGCCAGGCTTTGGAGAAGAGAGGATGGAGTCAGGTTGCCTGCCTTTCCCCGCTACGTGCTCTGCCTGCTGTCCCCAAAGAGGTTCAACACCTCCTGGGGCTCAAGCAAGCCTCTGAGCCTTCCCCTGCCTCGTTAGGAGATGGACACTCACCCAGCAGCCTCATTAGTAAGAACTGGACTCCGATGGCAAACGACTTCTCATCCTGGTTCACCACCCTGCAGGGGGGAAGCCATGGGAGGTCAGAGTTGTAATTGGCCAAGCATCTTGGCCTGGTTGCACATTGAAGAGGCCCCACTGATCCCAGCATGGGGGACCATCACATCATGCCTTCCCCACTGCCTTGCGACACCCCCTGCCCGTTGCTCACCGTAAAACCATCATGTAGAGGGGGTTGTGGGACAGGCAGGCTACCAGGGCAGCAAAGGAGATGAGGAATATGGCAGGAAGGAGCATGTGGGAGCAGCTGAGCGGACAGGAGCCCGTCTTGGCGGAGGACAGCCCATTCCCAGCAGAGATCAGGGAACAGTTCTTGTAGATCTGTTGGAAATGTTTGGAAGAAACCAAATGTAAAACTCTCAAAGCCAAGAGCAGGGGCTTTATTGATGCACCAGACCACATCACTTTGCAGAAGACTGGTGAGAGCGTCAGCTCCAATTTTAAGGCACGGCTGTGGCATTCTGCAATGGGATGGGCTGCCATCCCCACTTCTCCACCAGACTCCCAGGGTGTTACAGCAATTCTCCGTTACACCGTAGGATTTCAGCATCTCTGGTAGACCTTCCCTCTCACCGCATCCAAAAAGCCACTCTGTTGCACTGGTCAAGTTCCTCCAGCATCGCTGAAGCCTCCGCCATCACCACCAAGCAAGGTCCTCTCCGCTTTGCAGACCACTGGTTTTACTCACCACTTGCTTGGGAGCGGAAGAATTAGTGGTGCTGTTCGTGCAGCCAGCGAAGCAGGGGGAGATGTACTCCACGTTGTTTTCTCCACACACTGGGTGAAAGATGTGCTCAGAGCAGTGGCACCCGCTCGGCCTCTTAACCTGCTGCGAGGAACTCAATGTACTGCCAAAATAAGAAGAGGAAAAAAAAACATTAAAAAATTAAGAAATAGGACAGGAGGAAGAAAAAAAAAAGTCCTTCTTACTAGTTAACCAGTTTCCCCATTCCTATTTGTGCTGGGACACTGCCAGCAGTAGGCTGGCCTTGTGCCAGACCCTCATCCCCTGCAGGTACCTCTGCAAGTGTACAGTGAACTTAGCAGTAATTATATTATGTCTGCAAACAAGTACTCACACACTTACTTTTTTCTTTTTTTTCCCCCAGCTGAAAACTAATCAGCCAAATGCCTGGAGAAGGATATCTGGGCTCCATCCAGAACTGCACAAACAGATGTGCGAACAGCCCCAGCTGGATGCACCATTCAGACAGAAACTGGAAGCGGGCTCGTTTCCAAACAAGCCTGACGACAGCATGGAAGTCAAGAGGACAAACCGAATTATCTGTCCTGTCTTGCCTTACTACCTAAGGGAGTTCATCTGCTGGAGCGGCACAGTCTGTCTCCTGCAGGAAACTGGCACCAGGGACCTGGCCTTGGGCATGGTGGGCTGGGGCTGCTCCATCTCCTATGGGAAGGTGGCACCAGGGACCTGGCCTTGGGCATGGTGGGCTGGGGCTGCTCCGTCTCCTATGGGAAGGGTGCACCAAGGACCTGGCCTTGGGCATGGTGGGCTGGGGCCGCTCCATCTCCTATGGGAAGGTGGCATGAGGGACCTGGCCTTGGGCATGGTGGGATGGAGCAGAGCTCATGTTCACCTGTCCATGTAGCCCACAGCTACCTGGGGTTCCAGGCAAAAAGCTCTTATGCGCTGCTGCCCTTGCAATGGAGGAGGTTTCCAAAGCAATATAAGGCAACAGCCTCCTTTTCCATGCAAGTCCCTCCAGCAGCTCCCAGCAAAGCCCATCCGGACTGGTGTGTCGCAGAAGAGCTGGGACAGCCACTCAACCTGACACCGGAGGCAAGAAACAAACGCTGCGAGGCCAAGGTGCCTCCCAAAATTTAGCACTGGCAGCGCCCGATCTGCATCCGAGAGATCTCCTCGCATTCGAAGCCTGGCTCTCACGCAGGAAGCTTGAGATGATGCCTCAGTGGACTTCCACGTGCTCCTGACCTCGCGGTGCACGCCGTGCGGATCTCAGAGCAAGATATAAACACGTCGCCCACACAGGAATCTGCAGAGGGCTGTTGCTTTCCTTCACCATGGTTATTTAAGTGGCTTTTAAGTGGGAGAAGCGCGTGGACTGCCCTGTCCCTCACCCCTCTGCTGTGCCCCCGCGACGGGAGGCTTGTTGCTGGCCAAGGGGAACATCTGTACGAAAGCTCCTCGCTGGCTGTGGGCAAGGTTCATTGGGAAATGAGCACGATGCCCTTGGCAGCGAGCCTGGGGTGGACTCTAAATGCCATTTTTTTGTCTTAAAATGACATGGTAAGAGCCAAAAGTTTCCATCCAGGTGAGGAGAAAAGTGATGTCCAGCTGGAACGAAAGGAGTGCTGGACGTGCCCACGTGTGGAGTTTATGTGGACAAGGGCGCTAATAGTAACTAATTTCCCCCTCGAAATCCAGAATGAAAACTCCACCCTACTTGTTTGGTATGGAAAATCGGGAATGAATGCCCTCCCACGCTTTGTGTCCTTAGATCTCCTCCAGGAGCAAGCAGTAGCGTGGTGATGTCTCCTGCCTCTTCCCCTCCACCTGCATGTATCCCACCCCACGGATAGTCAGGTCAAGAGCTGGAGGAATAAAGAGCTGTCAACAACCCAAGCACCTGCGTTACCTGTGGGGGTAGATCCCATCGATGCGCCCTGTGGGGCAGCCCATGAAGAAAAGAGGCAGGCAGATGAGGATGGAGAAAACGAGCACCACCACAGCAAACCGGGGGATGGCCCGCAGGGAGAAGGCAAAGCGTTTCATGATGATTCCTCCTAAGAGCATCCCGAGCGCTGCTGCTGGCAGGTTCACGGCTCCTGCAGAGGAAGGGAGGTGTTAGCTGGGGTCTCGCCTGCCAAGCACCCCTCTGCAGACCGGGGGTGGAGGTAGTGGCTTTGTGAACCTTATGGTGGTTGGGAGAAGCCACAGACCCCACCATTACCCAAGAAGACCAAAACCCAAGGCAGTCAGCCCCTATGAGAAACCTCAGCCTCAGGGGCCTGGCTTAGAGATGCAAGATCAAGCTTGGTGTGTAATTGCCAACTTCTTTAAGCATCTGAGTGATGCAGACCTGCTTCGCCCATGTGGTGGGGCTGCACATTTTCAACAAGAGCAGTTGCTGGTCCACAAGAGCAAGCAAACAAATGTAGACAGTCTCTGAGAGGCTTCAAGACAGCCTGGCCCGCGGGCATCTCAGGTCAGGAAAGTCATCAGCCATCTCAAGGTGATCCCTGGGTCTCACCATGAGTTCTCCAATGACTTCCTCCTACAGGATTAAAAAGCCTGGAGAATACGGGCAGGTGGCTCCCTGCTGATGGGTGTTTTCACCCTACGGGTGCTGCTGCCCGGCTGTGCTCACCTATGAGAAAGTTGGCATACGAGGAGGAGGCACCGTACTGCTTCTCCAGGAACTTGTTGAGGAAGGTGGCCAGACCCGCAATGACCGAGGAGAAGCTGCACTGAGCCAGCACCAGGAGGATGAAGAGGGGATTGAGGAGCAGCCGGAGGAAGATCTTCGGGAATCCTACAGGGAATCAGCAGGAAAAATGTATTTTAGCCATGTGATCCTCAGGTCAGCAATCTGTACCGTGAAACAACCCCACCTTTAGACTGTTCCCAGCGAGTTAATACAGGGGATGTCTAAGGCCAGGGGAAAATGGAAGTGCAGACACCCCAACTTGGCCTGGCAGCTGGCAGGACCATGGCCAAAGTGCCCTGAGAAGCGAGGTGAAGGGCCAGCTCTGCCCGCCACCCTCCCTCCCACGCTTTCCAAACCTACAAGCCTTCGGAGCACTTAGCAAAAGACACAGTTGCATTTGTTTTCCTGGAGCAGGGGCCACATCCTCAGGCAGTGCAAACAGACAAAGCCACAGGGGTTTTGGCAGAGCCCCACCAGCTGCTCAAGGGCAGGGTCTGGCTCCTGCAGCTGATGAACTCAGTGTATTTTCCTGGTGGGACATCATGTCCCCCTGCCCAGCCAGGACAGCCTTTCAGCAGAGGCAGACTGACTCCAGGCTCCTCAGGAGCAGCTCTGTTTATTTGGGCTCTAATTAGCTTTCCCCTTCCAGCAGAGAGTGCTGCGGAGCCCCAGACTCATTCATCAAAGCCTGATGAGATCGAGAAGAAGGAGCTGACAGCCTCAGGATATGACTGAGGTGGATGGAGAGGGAAGGAGGGGGAGGCTTTGGCTGGAAAGAAGTCATCATGGAGCTAAAAAAAGTCATTGAACTGATCTCTCTCATCCATGACATCCCTACTCAAGCCCATTTCAGCTAGGCATAAACAAACTGGTGGAAGCTGCGGGGTGGTGACCTCAGAGCGGCGGCTGGTAGCGCCGGCAGCTCCATGCCCTCTCCTGGACCCGTGGGTTAAACCACCCAGCTAGCGTTTTCCAGCATGCTCATGCCATGCTCAAACCAATTTTCAGAGATGATTCAGGTTCCACAGACGTCAACACCGCTGTCTTACAGCAAGAGGGAGGCTGTGTCCACCTGCCCGTAGTCCTTAGGGGAGGGCACGCTACAGCCCTTGAGGTGCCTGAGCTGACCCTGGTATCTCCACACATTATGGAGAAGGGTCTCAAAGACCCCCAACAAGCACCCTCAGCTTGAAAACGCTGGTGCGGTGGTCTCCAACCACCCAGCATGGCCCAGCGTCCCCGTCCACCCTCGCCTTTAAGTGCCGCCACTTTACTTTTTATAAACTCCAACAGGGAGGTTTCTTCAGCCACCCCCTTCTCCATCTTCCTGAGCATGCCGGCCTCTGCGGTCGGGACCTGGGGAGGGAGAGAAGAGCAGCCTGCGGTGAGAGGGGAGCACCCATGCGTAGCTGGCACCGTCCCGGCTCCCAGCGAGGCTCAGGAGGAGCAGGGTCTGTCCCAGATGCCTTTGTCCCCCTGCCAAGCCTGACTGTTTTCCTGCCCATCACAGCGAAGGGGCGAATTATCTCGAAAAAAAATCACTGCAGCCCTTGAGCAGAGCTGCGAGATAAAAGCTCATCCTGCTCGGAGAGGTTTAAAAGCCTGGAAAGCTTTCCTCTCACGAACCCTGACACGATACCTCTTTTTCAGCTCTGCAAAAAGCCTGAAAATGGAAGTTGGAGAAAGGTCAGCTCAATCTGGTGAGTCCTCTAGCTATAATCGTGAAATGTTTGGGGTTCGATTTTGGCCTTTAAAGAATCGATGATTAAACAGTTTCAAAACAAAACAAAACTATTTTTGAAATGAAACCAGTGGGGCTTGGCTCCGAAAACCGCGAAGTGAAACGTTTTGATAGTTTTGCGCATTTAAAATTTTGTTTTGATGAGGATCTCGCCTCTTTTCTGCAACTTCTTCCCAAAGGCAAAGCTGATCTATCAAACCCCGCTGCCCAGCTTTATCCCCGTGCTGCTCCCGTCTCTGCCACACTTGAGGATGCTCCGCTCCGAGCAGGGGCTGTCACTGATGCTGCTGCTGCGGGTGTCAGGGGAGTGTCACCTTGCGGAGGGTGTTGCAGCGGGGAGCTCACATACAGCCACCACCAGCAGAACCAGGTGAGACACCCCAGGAGGGTCTTGAGTCCCCTCAGACAGACCCCTACCAAGGAGGACGGCAGGAGGTCTGGGTTTGGTCTGCCAAGCTGTGGTGGTTCTGAAGGGTCTGGTCCTTCACGTGTTAGAGGCACAGGGCTTGTTTGGGAGACTTTGGACTTGTGAGAAGTTGTAATCACATCTGAGAAGGATTGCTCAGCTCCCTTCTTCCCTCCCACCCCTCTCCTCCAGGGACAGGTATTCCCTCCCCAAGCAGAGCCCTGGCACCAAGATGCTCTGGCCCTCCAAAGATGAGGTCTCACCTCTCCTTTCACCATGTACCGAGGGAAAAAGAAATAAGGAATGGATGTGAGCACCAAGCAGCCTGAGGAGATCAGCAGTCCCAGCCACCAGGCTCCAATCCACCGCTGGTCCTTCGGTGTCAGGGCCACTGTAGCTGCAAGACAGAAGAACCCTTCGTAAGAGCTCTGCTCCTGCCCGTCTCAGGGTGAAAGGGCCAAACATCCATGAAAATATGGACCAGTGGAGCATGAAGGGTCCATACGGGCACAGTCTGAGGGTTTCTCCTCTGGCGTGGAAGAGCAAACGGATGGAGGTGGGAGCTCCCCCCTGCGTTGGGAGCAAGACCAGCCCTGGTGGTGTTTGACCTCCTTTCCCCTGGCCAGGATCCTGCACCGCCACTCCCCATCCAAACTGTGCCGAGCCTCCCAAATGACTGCAGGATGGATTTAGTCAGCATGGAAGTATGCTGGTGGCACGGGTTCAACTCTTCCCCGCCGAGCCAGCCAGCAAGGCGGTGACTACGAGGGCCTGACTCCATCCTCCTCTGCCTGGGGTGTGCGGTGGGTTTGGACCACGCTGCCTGCCAGGGATGCTAAGCTGAGACAGGGGCGGGAAAGGGCACAGCCACTTTCCTGGAAAAAATTGCTCTCCCATTGTTCCAGGCTTGGTCACTCTCTGGTCGCAGGGACCAAGGGAAGGACCCGTGCCGGCAGAAGAGTGCCATTAACGAGCCTGGTTTCCGAGTGGATCAAACTCTGGGCGCCTTCTCCGGAAAAAGGAGGAGAAGATGAGAGCCACTCCGTCTCCAGAGCAGACATCCTTCGGCTGGGCCAAGCCACGCTCACGGGAGGTTGACAGATTGCTTGGCTTGGCATGGGGACCACATCTCCGGGACGTTGTGGCTGGGAAAGGAACCGTCAGCAGCCTCCGGGTGGGAGCCCCGTGCCAGGGTGCGGCAGGAGAGGAGCCCACACCCCACCAAAACAATCGCCCCGCTTCCCCAAACAGGACCACTCCACTCTGGAGCTTGGACGTCATCACCGAGCGACCGGGCAGAGGCTGCTAAATCCGTCTGTCGCCATGGGGAGCGAGCCAAGGCTTTTTGCTGTTTCCTGCCCCAGGTTCATTTATTATTCTTATCAGCCACCGGACAAAAATGTCAGGCGAGCTCTGATCTCTCTAAGGAAACACAGGAAAAGCCACGCTAATGATGGAGCTGGGGAGAATTCTTCAGTGATTAAGTTACCAGAAATAATAAGCACAGAGTGCAGATAAAGAAAATAAGTCCTGTGGTGGCCTTGGCTTGGTCCCTCTCTCTGCAGATGCTGGTGAAATGTGGTGGGGAGCAGGGCAAGTAGACTTGAACCTTCCCATGCACCCACAGAGCAATAGTTGCCCTGTGGTTGTCTTCTCCATCCCTGGATGCTTCAGACGTCCCCGTTCCTGTCCACCACCGTGCTGGGGTAGTTTGATATTTCCTCAGCATGGTGGCAGTGGGCAGACCCCAGCATTGACCACCAGAGCTTCAGTGCAGCACCACGAGTAGGACATTGAAATGTTTCTACCACAGGGCCCTGCTTCAGTGGTGGCTTCAGGACCATCTGTAGCCTTCCTCATGGGGAGATGGAATGGAGAAGTGCGCTGGGGGTGCTATTTCAGGTCAGGTCTTTCCAGGGAAGCAGGTTGTGTGGGTCACGGGACCGGTGGCTTCTGCCACGAGTCATCTCAGAGTGACCTTCTGACTCACAGAAGGCTTTTAGGAAGTCCATTGCTGCTTGAGAAATACTCACCCATGTCAACTCTTCCAATATCCACAAAGAGCCGCAGCACCACGGACCCCAGCAAGTATCCAAAAGCGGGGCCGAACACGGCGATGGCAAAGAGGATGGCTGAAAAAAGGGAGCAGAGAACGCCAGTGTGAGCAGGGAACCATAACTTCAATGCAGATATGGCATTTGTCTTCCCACGGGAGGCAGGAACAGTGTTACAACATACAGAGGAGAGAAACCACTTTTTATCGAACGACAGATGATGAGAAGATCCCCATTGCTCAGATACTGGACCCGGTGTTTATCTAACAGGAGGGCAGACAGCTGCCTGCAGAAAAAGTCCCTCCGCTCTGCTGCCATCAAGGCTTTGCCAATGCACTAGAAGTTGTCAGCTACACCATGAATATCCACGGTCCACTGTGACAAAAGGGTGGCATCCTGGGCTCCCGCAAGTGACAGAGACCTTAATCTCCTACAGGAAGCTATGGAAACAAAGCCACCTCAGGCCTTATATCCAAGAAAAAGCATTTGGTGCAAACTTCAGGGGAGGTGAAAGATGCTGAGAGCAAAAAGGCAGCAGATCACCCTCAGTTCAGCTGAACTATCCCGTTCAAAAAGCAGATAACTTGGACCTAACCCCTAAGGTCAAATTTTTTCCTTTTGACTCCTTTGGAATGAAAAGATTCAGGTTTCCTCCCTGAAAGAAATTTTTTACACAACCTTCTTAAGTTGTTCAAAAGGAGACAGTTTGCTTGAACTGCATTGACCATTTCTGTGCATTTTCCTGCTCTGGAACCTTTGAACGCACTGGGTATGAAAGATCACACCTATGTCTCAGCTGGGCACCTATTTAAAAAGCTTTTTCTTTTCTTTTTTTTTTTTTTCCCTAATTAGGCAAGGCAGTGCTTTTGTTTCTACACCACAAACCTAAGTACTGAAGGCCGGGGGTCTTTCAAGAAGGAGTATTTAACCTTATACATAGAGAGTAGTGTCCCCTTTCATAGCAGGATGTTGAAACCTAAAAAGAAACAAGACTCAAAGGGCGATGGTATTTATGTTGCATTGAGTCAATCCAGACTCACAGTAGCCATACCCCCTGACATTCCCACAGCCCTTAAGTCACCACCTATATTATAAAGAACAAGCCAGTCCCATTGTCCTTCACCTTCAGGACCTGCAGGTTTGGGAATCGATCGGGAATCAGAGGTCCTGGGAATGGTGACCCCTTGCCACTGGGGAGAAGCTAAGGATGCTCTGTGCCTCCTTTTGCCAGCCCAGGTTACTATATTTGAGCTGCGAGGAGCGAGTGCTACCCACCCAGGAGACTTTCTGCAGAGCTCTTAGGTGGTGGAGCAGCTCTTCCCAGCAGGATCCCAGAGCAAAGCGTGGCTGGGTGGGTCTGGAGACCCTGCCAAGCACTCCAGTGCTTGTCCAAAGCCTGTCCTTGGGAGTCCAATCCCCAAGGCTTTCCTTCTCCTTTAGTGCTTACCTTATTTTGGAACATCCGCTTTCAACTCCTAAATCACTCTGACGCCTTTGGCTGCTTTAAAGACATTGTTCGGCACCAGGAGGAATCGGGTTTTTAAACAACTTATGGAATGAGCTCAAAGCTCATGTAGGCAGGTCGAGACCAGATGGGTTTTGCCATTCACAGGGAAAAGCCATGCAATTTAACATGGAAGTCAGCACCTAACTCTTTGCAATCCAGAAGTCCTACTGAACTTGGCAGCCCACCCTGGGCAGGGATCGATTTCATGGCAAAAAAAATGTTGATTTTGACCCCTCGATGCAAAACCTGTGTTAATTGGCAGGAGGCTGTCAGACCTCTGGTTAAACCATGATCAAACGATACCCAACAAGAGCAGGGGATGGTCTGAGAACGTTTCCTCACTACTCTTTCCCTTCGTGGAGGGCACAAGTTCTCACAGACACCAGGGAGAAGTCCCAGCTCATCCATCTCATCATCATATCTCATCTCATCTCATC
>JAOXNO010000052.1:26811404-26836438 GCA_028565335.1 Limnodromus scolopaceus
CCTCATTTTTTTCTTCTTCTTCACTCTTCCTTTTTTCCTGAAGGTCTCTTTTCTTCACGGTGCCGTGATTTCCTTGAAGGTAACTTCAGCCTGGCTTCGTTTTCCCTGACCCACAAGCGAATGTAAACACTCCTCTCGCCCGCCCACGGCCCTGGCCATGCCTCCTGCTCCCTATCAGCAACACTCCTCTCCCATTCTGCTCATGATAATCTTATCTATGCTGACCACTCCTTGGTTGTGTTTGGGCGCTGAACCACCTCGCCCCTCATAAAGTTATCTTGTTTCATGTCTCCTAGACCTTGATCCCACTAAACTTTCCAACCCAATTTACCCTCTGGCCCTTCCCCGTCTTTTTCCTTATCCTGCTGCTGGTGTTGCTGGTGAAGGCCAGGCGGATCTTCTGATCCCACCAAACCCAGACATAAACACAGTGTGGGATCCATCCTAACCCAACCTTCGCTTTCTGATACTAGTACCATCACTACGAATGCTGGAAGACCCCAGTCACAGCAGGTCGTTCTCCCCATGCCGTCCCACTTCTCCTTGAGGACCCTGTTTGCTTCTTTGCTACAAATGCTCTTTCAACTCACCATTTCTCCTTGCACAGTCCAGCAGTGGAATATCCTTTGATTTTCTTGCTTAAATCAATGTTCCTTATCAACAATGACTTCTCCTCTTCGTCCTTCCACCTCCAAACCTACAGCCATGCTGTCTTCAGATCAGTGACCTGTTGAATCTCCTGTTCTTGCTAACGACTAAATAAAGCAATTCATAATCTTTTCCAACAGGATATGAGAGCACAACTTTTACATCTCCAGGCGTCTGAAATATACTCCTCAGCAAATTCCTTTAGTTCCTTTAGAGGAAGGGACATAAAACTTGCCCCGATGCTGTTGGAACCTCAGACCCCAGGGCAAGGCTCCTGTTTCTTCTGCAGAAGGCACCCAGCCTCCCCAGGGAGGAGAAAATCTCCCTGTTTTTGGCCATCACACCCTGCATGACCCCAACATCTTCACCCTGGGATGCTTTAAAACCGTATCACACCCTGAGAGCCCATCGTCTCCTCCTGACCTTGCTGTCCCCTCTCCTACATTCTTCTATATCACCTTTCTCATTGCCCCAGTATAGCATCCCATTTAAATCTGCCCCTAAGGCTTTTAAATCTCCCCTCCCACTGCCTGTGGGAGTAACTAAATGATTAATTTATAGAACAGTTACTTTAACACCTTAAAAATTATTCCTTAGTTATCACATTGGTTTATTTATATATTCCAGCTGTAATTTTGTAGTGAATTTACACTTCTAGTTGGAACTGTATGCTTGCTGTTGCCATTATTTAGGTGTCATGGTTTGGGCCAGGTTGGCCAATGACAAGATGACAGATGCTCTCCCCCACCTCTCACTCCAAGGGAAGGAAGATGAGAGATAAAGTGATGGTAACTCCCTGTTATCCTCCTGCCTCCTTTTCCATGCCAGGTGGTCTGCAGGGTAAAAGCCTCCCAACCATTTCCTGCTGCTCCCCTGTGCTCTCCAGTTAACCAACTTCCAGCTGAAACCAGTCCAACTCCGCTAACTAACAAGTTATTTATAAAGATCTCCTCCTTGTCCTGTTTCTGGGGATCCAGATCAAGGAATTAGCTATCAATGAAATCAGCACAAACCCATGAAAGAGACAATAAAGATGAAGAAGCCAAAACATTTGAGGCGCTGCAGAGATGACACCTTTGAAATAATCCTTTTTCAGTGGCTGCCTGGAAGGGCAAGGTGGGCATGGACATGATGACTGGAGACAGTAGTTACGACTCTGGACCTGGGGGCACCGATAGGGTCCATGGCCATGCTTGGGTGTCAAAAAGACCAATCATCCACTTCTCCACCTTTCAAACCTGGTTTTTTTCCCTTTAGGCATTGAGGTCCTTGGTGTCCCCAGTGCCACCGGGTGCTGGCATCCACCTAAAAGTTGGCTTCATCCTGCATTTGCCAAGGAGAGCAACTGAAACCTCCTAGTGCCAGTCAGCACAACTCTGGAAGCTCTGGTGAACTTCAAAGTAGGGGGCTGTCCTTGCTCATCACCCACCTCCACCACCGCTGTGGGATTACTGGAATGCTCTAGGCTTCTCGTAGGGGACCGTGCTCAGCAGCAACCTCCCAGCCCCAAGGACTGAAGACCTGTTGCATTCGGCTTTGTGTCCTCAGGCTGATTCAAGACAAACGGCCAACTTCTAGAGGGGTTCAAGCAACCTTGCCATACCTAAGAGGGCACTCAAAAATATAAGCACAGTGGCCAGGTTTATTCCAGCTACAAGATCACAGAATAGTTTGAATAGGAAGGAACCTTTAAAGATCATTGTGTCCAACCCCCCTGCCGTGGTCAGGGACATCTACAACTGGATAAGGTTGCTCAGAGCTCTGTCCAACCTGACCTTGAATGTTTCCAGGGATGGGGCATCTACCACCTGCAGATATGGTGCAGACAGCAAACACGCTGTCAGCTGAGCTAGGTGGTGCCCTGAAATATCAGCGCTGATGGAGCCTTGGTACCAGCTACAGTATATACCCGCAGTAACTTCCACAGCAGCAACAAGGAACTGTCACCAACCATGTTCCCGCAGGGTTCAAAGATCAGCTGTACATGTGTCAGAGCACAGGTATGAGCCAGTGGCCAAATCCACTGGGCATCGCCTCCCTGAGCGCCTGTCTCTGCATCCCCAGCAGCACCTCCATGCCATCCATCCCCAGAGCTGCCGTCCCATCCTGCTCTTCAGACCCCTGCAGAACCACTGAAACTACTCCTTTCCACCAGGACCTTTCCCTCTCTGATGCCCATCCCCAGCGCCATCATGCTTCCCACCTCCGAACATCAGCGGTGATGGGGTCAGTGCCAAAAACCACCCCGAGAGGGATGGGGAGTGGTGCAGGGAGATGGTGGCCCCCTTCGCGGAGAACATGGAGGAGAAAGATGGTTTGCACGGAAAAATAATTTGTTATTTTTGGCCCCAGCCCTGCAAAAGGCACTCTGAAAATGATCTTGGGACGTGAGCCTTAGGGGAATAAATATTAATTTCATGATTAGGACTTGGAGTCTGCTACGACTAGGGGATTTTGTTGTGTTGGAAACGCTGTCCTGGTTAGAAACTGCCATCCCTTATAAGAGGACACTGCATCTCATTAATTTAAACCCCTTTATAGCATCTCTCTCGCTGTGTGGGATGATGCCAGCAGCTCCCCACACAATTAGGTGCTGGATGAAAGCTTTATATAATACTTTATTTGCAGCACCAAAGGCTTCTCATACAAACAAGAGCTACAAAGCCATATAAACTGAGATGCCTACTGTACACCTCGCCCTCTGACGACCCATTCACAACACAACAACTTCCCAAACCTGGAATTTCAGTTGTGACACTTTTTCTACTAATTTTTGGGGGGCAGAGAGGATTAACAACTGTGCACAGACTACTGCTTTCCCACCTTGAAGCAGTTATTTTTTTGAATGCATATATATTTTTGACACAAATGTCACAGCACAGGAAGAGTGAACATGTCAGGAAAGGGTGGGGGATGTCATCGTCTGTCAATTTATATACATCTGCTCTTAAAAGCAAGAATTTTTTTCCAAGGAATGGGTGTCCTGACTCCCCACCACCCCAGGTGGTATATATCACCCATCTGATGCCAACGAGCATGTTTTGATAGAACCCAAAGAGCTCCTTAACGTGTTTCCACAGTGCCGTGCTTTTCCTCTCGATTTAGCAAAAAAAAAAAAACTGGTGATTTTTTTTTTTTTTAAAAGAGAAGTGCTTCTTTTCACGCACTGGTTTTCCCTTAGTGCAGCTGTATTTGCACCAGCCGGGGCAGGCGGGATGTGGGGGTCTCCGGTGGCATCTCCTGCTGGGGGGGGGTGTCACTCTACATATGTTCCCACGCTTGGTTGCCGCACCGGGTGCTGCAGCATCACCTCTCCCTCGGAAATCACCCCCGAGAACCCCCTAGATGGGCTCAGAGGTGGGTGCCAGGATGGTCTGAGGAGCTCCAGGCTCATTGCCCGTTTTGAAATTAAGACTTGAGCCAGCACCAGGCTCTGGGCGATTTGAGCAGCGATGGGTGCGGGCAGCTGACCGGGCACCTCCTGGCACAGCCAGATCTCCTGCTGCCGGCAAAGTAAAACCCTCGCATCATCTGCCCTCCGCCAAACGCCCCTCGGAGGTCCCGGACACAGCCCCCCACCAGCACCCTGGGGTGTTGGGGGTGCTGAGCGCCCAGCCCGACTCCCACAGCTGCCTGTGGGACGCGCAAATGGATTAACATTAGTTGGGGTTTTTTGTTTTCGTCTTTTTTCTTTTTTTTTAACCCTAAAGTTTTACATCCTGAAAAAGGCACCGACTCTGGCACTGTTTTTTCAGTTCCAGGATATTTTTGCATCCTCCCCTGTAAGCACTAGCTGCAAGAAGAGCTCTGTTTTCAGGTGATTTTACCCACCCTGAGCCATGGCCGTTACTGGAGCAGGCTGGAGGGGGTTAGGGTCATGTTTTGCACCCTCTCCAGAGAAGGGGACAGGCCACCAGTCCCCTCCAGAGGCACACCAGAGCAGCCCTAAATTACCTAGGGTATCCTCAAGCTCTTCCTCCAGGAGCTCACAGCCCAAAAGGGCCATCAAGTCACCTGCTGGAATAGCCCACTCCGGGCAGCGGGGACCTTCAGGTATGTAGGACTGGAAAGCATCATCTGAGATGATGTCCCCAGCTCTGGGAGCCCCCACCATATCACTGGTTGACCCCAGCAAGCCCAAAGCTTTTGCTGCTCGCCCCACCGTGCTGCTCAGAGGAGCAGCCTGTTGGGAACAGCCCCACAGCATCCCCGATAGAGATGCTGGGGCCCCGAGATTCGGTGAAACTTTTCCTGCCCAGAAACCAACCCCGAGCAAGCACATCCCACCAAAGAAGAGGGGGCAGCGCCGTCCTCCATGCGAGGTGAGGAACGGCGGGTGGCAAAATAAAACCCAAACCCATGGCGGACCGCGATGCCCTACCCGCGGCTGCACGCTCCCGAAAACAGACGGAGCTGGGAAGCGCTGACAAACCCCTCCTTGCAGCGCTGCTCTCGTCCCAAAAACGCGTGCTGATATTCAATAACACTGGTGGGAAGTCACACCCCAGCCCCAGGCAGGAGCGGCAGACGCGGCACAAGGGGGTCCTGCCGGCTGCCCCCCACCACGGCAGCCCCTCTCACGCACCGAGAGCTGCTCTGCCCGTGGGCAGAGGGGGGGCTGCTGGGAGCTGCCGTTCCCCAAAACTGGACTCGGCTGCTCTGGATGCCAACAGGCAGAGGTGCTGCCAAGAGCGGCCCCCCCCTCCCCCCCCCCACCGGGGAAATCCTGGCGAAGGCAGGCGGGTGTCCCGGGGACGGGAACCAGCACGTGCAGCAGCCTCGGTGCCCACCTGAAAACGGGCCAAACTGTGCCATCTGGGCAAAAAAAGACGGGGCGAGGAGCGGTGTAAAAGCGCGATGGTTAGCTGGGTTTAAAACACGAGAGGCGGCCAGGGTGGCTGGTGTTTTCTCACGTGGGCAGTGAGCGCAGGAGCCTGAAGCTCAGGCAGGGACCGGCTTTAAGATGACAGGTCTCGCCTCGCTAATAGGGGCAGGTGAGCAACTGGGCAGCCAACACCAGAAAACACACTTCAACCCGCCGAGATTTTGCTCCTGTCACTCAAAGAGCCCTTCTCCCCAAGGTTTTTAAAGCAAGTCAGTGTTGTTATAGGCAGTGTTTTCCTTTGGCACCAGGATGTGGTTAATCATTCCCTAAGCAGCAGCACACTGTGTACCGGATGCCGTGGGTAAGCTCCACAGCCCACGGAGAGCTGCCCACGCCGCTTCCACGGGGAGCAACACCCACGTGCCCTGGGGGGTAGGACTCCGAAACCCACCGAGACCCCCAGCCCTTCCCGTGCACCGAGCGGGACAGACCTCAGCGGCGTTACCCAGGGCTGCCCAGGGAGCTGACTTTCAAATTCTGCATCTTAGCAAACACCCCTGGCTTTACCGGCGGTTTGTACCGGGGATGCGGGGACCTGCGGGACGGGTTGGGGTCACTCTCTGAGCAAGTATCCCCCTCCCTCCCTGCCGGGGAAGCGGTGCATCCCTGCCAGGCACGGCTCCTTACCTTGATGTTGCAGAAGATACTCCGGGAGCAGGTGCCGGACCTTTTCGGGACATCAGCTGGGGGTTTGCCAGCTTCAGGGTGGACTCCCATCGTCGGGGCTTCCTGGAGACCCCCAAAGAGCTGGGTTGCACGTGGGCTCCGGTCCCTCTCTGGCCTGTCCCACCGCCGGCAGCGTGCGCGGTCTGCGCCGAAAACCCTCCAAGCCCGTGAGTGAGGCAGGCAGCTTGAGCGCAAAGTTTTTATAAGTCTGCTCTCGGGAGTGATGATGAAACCCTTTCTCCTCCCTCTTTTGCTTTGTGTGCCGAGGGAACTTTAAAGTCGCAGGAAGCGAACGCCAGGGCGCCGGGAGCAGGTGGGAGCGAGGGGTCGCCGAGCCCCGGCCGGTTTGGGGATGGGGACCGTGGTGGTGGGACGAGGCTTGCCCACCCGCGGGGGACACCTAGCACCCCTCTGCTGTGCTCGCATCCGAGGCTGCAGGATACGGCTGGACAAGGCACCGGCAGCAGAGCCTTCCCGCAAGGAAGCAAATGGGGTTTTAATTCAAGTCCCCCCAGAGGGGCGAGAGGAAAGGGAGGCACCTTTCAGCCAACTGGGATTTGGCTCCCGGGTGGTGGGAGGGGGGAAACTGGGTGGCCAGACGGAGAAATCCCTCCCTGGGTTAAGAGGCTACAAAGAAAATAAACTTTTCCTGCTTTTCTCTTGTGGAGAAAACTGCATTTGTGACATTCCTGAGCACTATTTTTTCACCGATACCTCGCTGGGGCTTTGTTTATGCAAAGCACTGATTTATTTCGCTGGCTCCTCACAGGGAGGAAAAGTGTAAGAGGAAAAAGGGCAGGTTGAGGGGAAGCCAGCTTCAAGTATTTTGTCAAAAGTATTGCTTTTCCCAGCATAAAGCAGGGCGGAGGAGAGAGGTGGGTGGATCCTGTGGGAAATGGTGGAGCTCGCCTTGGGGTGCCCTGCGCCTGGAAAAACCAAATCCCAGCTCCCTGAATGGCTTCCCCACAGGAGGGGTGGTGGGTCTCTACAAATGCCCCAACGCGGTGCCAAGGAGACAAATCCCACTCAATGGGCACCCACTGACAACCCACCCCCTGCCCGGGCACCCGCCGTGGCCACTGGCCACGAGAGGGTGCATTGCACCCGTGGGAGAGGCTCCCTGGCGCTCCTTTCCTCCCACTTCCCCCAAGCTGTCCTGCAAGAGGACCCCCCCCAGGTCAGGACCTTTGGGGTCCGGCACCAGTCTGACCAGGTGCAGGGCTTCAAAGCAGTGTGAAAAAATAACATTGCTAAGATAAAAAGAGCTAATTTTGGCTGTCAGCTTTCCAGTTTCCTAACCCTATCCCAGGAGCACTGCTTGCAGGGACAGTTGGGTGTCACTGACCTGTGGGTGGCAAAAAAAGCATTGCATATTCCTATCCCTCTTTTTCCACTCCCATCCCTGAATTTGCTACATGTGGGGTCAGGACACGAGGTAAAGAGACCTTTTTGCCCCATCAGAGTTAGCCGAGCCCTTTTATTCGCCACTCAATGGCAAGAGACAGGGAGTTTCAGCCTCACTGACAGAAAGGCTCAAGCAAGCCAACATCTCCTCTGCTCGTCTCCCATCCTCCCCATGAACCCGACGTGCTGCTGAGCTCATTTTTCAGGCAATGCCTGACCCGCTCGCTAACGGCCCCGACTTTTCAGTTTATTCCGCAGTGACCCGTGACGCTCACTTTGTTATAACAACCACCTCTACACACAGCAGCTGTTTCGGCCACTGACTTCAGCTTTTTCATCCAAAATTGTCTCCATGCAGTGAAAGGCCCCAGGGAAGAGGCGCGATGCCCCTTGACAAGCCGGGGAGCGGGCAGGATGGGCAGCGGCCAGAAACACCCCTGCCCTGATGCCGCATCCCATGGATGGGGTTGGGAACCCCGTGCCGATGGAGTTAACAGCCCCTACAAGAGGAAGCAAAAGGCTGTGGTGAGTCAAAAGGGAATCAGGGCTTCTGGTAAACACCCCCGGGGCTGGACGTCACTGCCCCATGGGGATGCGGGTCCTTAGCAGGAACCAACCACATTTCCGGCTGGCCAAGGAAAGGACAGAGGCTGGGACAGCCTTTGATGTGCTCCGAACCAAAGAACCTGTGTCCTCAGGCAGCACTGTGCTCTCCAGGTCCGGCCACCCCCAGCAGGACCTTGGACATGGAGGGATGCCCCCGGCGAGGCTGATTTGCTGGAGGGCAGGAAGAAATCACACTGGCAAATCCAAGCTGCCCTTGTATTTCTCATTCTCCAGCTCTTGCAATAGGTAAGGCAAGAAAACACCTGCTTCCCATCCAGCTGGGGGCCACTCACGGCTCTGGGGACCTCCCCGTGGGGCTGCACGCCTTGCTTATCCCACACCATGCAGCGTCTTGGTCCGCTCTCCCGTGCAAAAGCTTCCAGTGAACATTTTTCCCAAGCAAGGAGCATTTCCCAAGCCTTGGCAGCTTATCTAGCTGTAGTAAATAATACAATAAAAGCTGACAAATCTGAATTTAAAAGCCCAGTTGTGGTGGTTTCAGTTACTAAAGGCTGCAGCAGCTCCACAAGGTTCCCTGCGGCCAGCACAGGCGCTCTGTCTTGCAGCAGAAACAAAGGGCTTTCCTGAGCAGGCTCTGTCCACCTAGATGGGACCATCAGAGAGCACTATGACGTCTTCCAAGCTTTTATCCTGCTGGAAGAGAAATTCCAGCACTTGGACACAAATTCAATGACGGACCTTAGACAACAGATTGTGCAACAGGAGTAACAAAACGAGACACACGCAAGAAAATAGGACTCCTGCCTCTTTTTGAGGATTCTCCCTGCATTTTCTTTCCTGCAAGGTTACAAGTCTTGGCAAGGAATGGTTTGGCCTGCAGACGAGTGCACAGGAGGAAAGTGATTTACGGCGGCGCTGACAAAGGGAGGGGAGTTTGCTTTCAAATTCTTCTCATCATGCTTCGTTAGGGCGATACGGTCAATGTTAAGTGCCTGGCAAGAAAGATCACACATTGACAGGGTTTGGTTCATTTTACACGGCTCCTGGGGCCACATTTCTCTCTCAGCTTTTGAAATGAATTCCTCCTACAGCAGTCATGCTCCCCTGGCCAAGACATCAGCTGGAAGGAGAAGACCTTGCTGCTGCTAACTGAGAAGGAAGCAGCAAGGCTGAATCAGGCCCACAGCTCTCCATGTACACCACCTACACACTACTACATGTACAACACCTACTACACTACCTAGGGGATGTTCATCCCCTACCTCACCACCTCTCCTTAACCAAAGCAAGCCATCAGTTGAAACCTGCCCACCAGGCCTGTTTCCCATGGGCAGACCAAACTTTCGTCGGTGTAGTTATGCAGGAACTGAGGCAGGTCCTTCTTTGCTACCAGGAGATGTTCACCTTGCTTGCAGAACAGCAGAGCCCTCAAAAGCTGCTTATCAACACGACCACAGCTCTTCTCTTTCCTCACATCATCCTCCTTACTTCTTTCTACCAAGCACTGAGTTGATGTTTTCATGGGGTGAGCACCAGACCAGCTCTGCTTTACCAACTGTTTTCAATTTGGCAGGGACTGAAGCAGCCCATTTTTCTCCCTGGTATCCCCAACCTGTTCTTCTCAATGATTATTTGCCCACTGGGCCTTAAAAGGCAATGTGTACCCACCGATGCTGGATCATAGAATATCTTCAGTTGGACGGGACCCATAAAGATCATTGAGTTCAACTGAGACTCAACTGGGAAGATCTTCCTGGCCACTGGGAAGGCTTGTTACTAGATGAAGAGACACTGCATCCCAGCATGGAAGATGATTTCCCGCTGTGCTATGCATACACAGTCCCTGCTACATCCCTGCTGGACCAGCAGATCCTTCTTAAAGGAAGGTGTTTCTTTCCCAGAAGCCTCCCTAATGGTGACTTTAGATTGAGACTTGGACTTTTAAAGCCAGTATTTCATTTCATACAGACTTGCTTGAAGCACCATCCATGGTCTGGAGCCAGACAGCCCTGGCCCCAAGGGAACAATGGGCCAAGAAACTCCTTTTCCTAACCTAGCAGGGAGGTTGGACTGGATGATGCCCAGAGGTCACTTCCAACCCCTGCCATTCTGTGATCTTGGAGCTGGATGGGAACTGTGTGGTCAGACATCCCAAGGAACCTGGCTTCTGCTAGGGCACAAGTTATCTCCTCAGATCCAAAGGTGTGAATCCAGAAGAAGCAACTAAGCAACTGCCTTCCAAACTCTTTGGTGGCTTCATGTGACCCAGCAATAACAGGGAAGCCTATAGCAAGCCTGTATGCACCTCCCAGCCTGGGAAATCCACTGTTGTTGCATAAAACTAGAAGCTGGAGAAGGCACCAGACCTCAGGACACCCTGGCTCAGCAGACGAAGTGAGCGAGATGTGATCCAAGTGAACTTCTGGTCTTTTCAGACATGGCAGCGATGAAGATCCTACCACAGACATCAGCCATCGAGGAGAGGTGAGGATGGACAGGTGCTTAGAGAGACACATCGTCTTGGGAAGACCTGGGGAGGCTCTGCAAGAGAGAGGATGGAACAAAATCAGGATCAGAGCCTACATACAGCTCAGAAAGTGATCAACCCTAGAGGGTTTTGCCCGAGATGTGCTGGGTCTCCTGCTTTGTGGGTGGTGCTGCTGCAAGCAGGATTAGGAAGGGAGCAAAAGGCGATCCCTCTATTTACTTGGGAACCTCGCACACAGCTTAAAAACAAACTTCCTGGAGCCCCGTGACCCCCAGTTTACTTGCTGCACACCAGGACAGCACAAGTCTCTGCGGAAGCAAACATGAAGCCCCTGGGGCTCCTGGAGGGTTTAGGACTTGCAAGTACAGGCATTGCTCTGGGAATGCGGATCGAAAACAACCCCCTGTGCGTTACCAGAGCCAGTCCCTGGGGCTGCAGACCAGCACGCCAAACCCACCCCCTGGAAACTCCATTTATTCTCCGGGGCTGGCGATGTGGCACAGCAGGGGACAAGGACCGAAGGGGACAGGGCAGGCAGCGTGCATCAGCGGTTCCTGCCAATGGCTGCGGTCGCAATGGAAATTACAGACCGTGACAGGCTGGGTTTAATTTACCAGCAATGTATATTTGATCTGGAGCAGAAATACTGGTCGGAGGGAGGTACACAGCCATACCTGAAGAACAGGCTTGGCTGGCTCACAGCCTGACCTCCTCCTGGAGATGGAGAGTGAGGGGAAGGTGGTTTACCGGCATCCAAGAAGGTGGTCCAGCCCTCAGGGAGAGGACACCACGGTCCCCACGGTGGAGAGGCACTTACAGAGGAGGCGTGACACTGCTTATCCTCCAGCCAAGGCCACCGCCAGCCCTGCAGGGAAGCCAGCCATGCCCAGAGATTAGGAGTGAGGTCAAGGTGGGATGGGAGAGCAGGTAATTTATACTGAAGATGACGGCAGAGGTGCATGTCAGCATTGAACCATCCCTCCCATGGTTGGCTGCCCGCAACCAGGCTGTGATTTTGGCAGGCTGAGTCTTTAAGAAGAGCACAGAGAAAAGCAGAAAGCTCCTCTGCTTTTAAGAGGGCTGTATGTAAGTGAACAGGGGAGCAGAGGAAATGCTTTCAAGTGAGCCCTGCTGGTGCTTTATGTCACAGCTCCTTAACAGCCACTTTCTTTTCCTCTGCCTTGTCTGTTTTAAGTAAGCCTTGTTTATAATGAGGCCGCTTGAGGCTCACCATCAATCAAATCCCTGCCACAAGATACCAAAGGGTCTTCAGTTAAACAGGAGATGATGACCTGATGTGTGGACTATTTCGGTGGCTCCCCGTTGAACCAGCCAACTCTCCTTTCTCCGTAATACCTTTTCCACCTCTCCTTTCTCTGTAACAGCTTTCGGAGGTGCCAGCCCCTAGATGTCACATTTGGAGCCTTTTGCTCGGCATGTTCCACAGAAGAAATTCTGAAGGCTGATAAAAGGAGGAGGTGGGAGATTGGAATTATGACTATTTATTCCATGCCCTCCCCAGCTAGTCATTTGCGTGACGTTTGCATGCACCATAAACGCTGCCCCACCACAAAGAAGAGCAATGGCAGGGGTGGAAGGCGACGTGCATCACTCAGAGCCACGTGGGTGCTGTGAATAGCAGGGGCTGTGCGGGTGAAAACCAGCAGGGCTGTGCCAGTGAGGACCTTCACGCTCTCCAGCCACCACCCTCAAGCCCTTCTGGGGTCTCCGAGTACAGAATTCAAAATAACCCCACGTTTGTAGTCAGGCCAGAGCCCTGGCCTTCGCTGCAGGATGCCTTCTGCGAACCCAGAACAAAGAGACAGCCCTTGCCTTGAAGGATCTGCAATCTAAAGCATCAGTATCCTGTAGTAAAAGCAATTAAATGAGGCAGACAAGGATCTGTCTCTGCCATTCAAAGCAGGATTGTGTTTCCTTGAGATTGCTTCAAGTCATCATGATGAGACAGTCTGATCTAACTCTGCCCACTGCCAATGCACTTTACAGGCAGTAAATATTTCAGGAACAGTGCCCCTCAGGAAGGCTTTTGCAGCCCAGAAAGGTAGAGAGTCAAATATTTTTGTAAAATTCCTTAACCCCATTTCCTCCATGGACCTACATACCCAGGACAGACAGACTTTTTGCCCAGTGCCCTGAAATCAACTGCAGAGCAAGTCTGTTATTTCCCACCAAAAAGACTGCATCCGTCAGCACCAAAACCTGCTGCTGCTGCTCCTAGGTATGTTGTTAAACCCTTGGCAGCAGATCTACAGAAATGCCATCCTAAGGAGAGGCGAAAATGTGTGACCAAATGAGACCTTCAGCAGCTCAAGGAGGCTCCTACCCAGAATGACATCCCACGCCCTGGCAGGTGGCATGTGCCAGCACAGGGAAGAAGGAGGTGACATCTCAGCATCACCCACATCAACAACTTTTCTCAGTTGGGTACAGTCCAGAAGCACTGGCCTCCCCAGGAAAAATGCTGAGAGGGCTGATGGAGAGCCTGCATTTCACCCTCCTCCTCCTCCTCTTGAGAAGGTCTGGCAGGCCATGCAAGGGATTCATCACCAACGAGAAATGCAGCACCCTCTTGTTCACTCCTGGTGAGGAGTCTCTGCTCTCCGACAGGCAAGGGGTCAACGTGACAACAGAGTCCCCACAAAAGCCCCAGGAAGGGGCAGGAGGGCTGAGCTGGGCTTCATGGTTTCAGAGGCAGGGAGACCCATACGCCCACATCTGTCACATCCCACTGGAGATCCCTACCTCCTCCAAGAGCTTGATGCGTGTTGGATATATTGACCTTTTACCTTGGAAATGATTTTATTTAGCTGTTCTGCTGCCTCTAAAAGACCTCTGAGCACTCTGGCAGCCACTATTTAAATGGAAATGAAAAAAAAATAATTAAGTAGACAAAAGCTTTAATGACTATTACCCAATTACGTGAAAGGAGCTAGTCCAAATGTTGTGCAGCAATCATGGCTCCAATGTGATACCTCCTGAAGTTGTGGTAAGGACAGTTAAACATCAAAGTCTGGATGCTTTGTCGGCTTCCCCCTGGAATAAAGGTTAAATTCAATAAAAAGAGGATAAAAGAGCATGAATTCAGCACATCTCATTCCACAAAACTGTACTCATACCACTGCAAGTCCCAAAGGTCTGGGCACCATTAATTATGGAATGAGAGTTATGTGTTTGCAATTAAAATGGATCACTCTACACTCATATGCGGCAAAATATTTTTATTATACTATATATAGACTTATTTAATGATGATGGCAACGAGAGTGCCAATAAAGTTGCATAATCATCTATTTTTTTATTTTTTTTTTTCCCAGCTACTTGGAAGTTTCATAAAAACTCCTTGTTTGGTTCGAAATCTTCCAAATTTCCCTGATACTGTGAGAGTGTGTGCCTGTGGTTTGGCTGTCGCTGTGTGAGGGTCAACCCACTAAATAAAACAGCCTGAATTTCAATAAGCAGCAAACCAAAAACAAACCAATAAAACCTGTTCTCCTCACGCTGGACGCAAGGCAGAGGCGGTGGTAAGACGCTGACATCTGGCAGCCACCAACCCCTGCTGACACGTGTTTTGTAGAGCTCTACTGGAAATTGGTTTTAACAGACCCATTTTTTGCATGCCCAAAGCAGTTCAGATCTTCTCACCCCCCTCCTCTGGAGGGGTTTTTCCAGGAGAGGCTGCTGCCACATGCTCTTTATGTCCCCATGAAAAATACCTTTGCAAGGTGCCTCTTCACATAGAGTTCACTCCAGCATTGATATTTAGCAACCAGAAACTCAAAATTAAGGTGAAGGCTTGGCCATACCTCGCACTGGACCTCATTGCTGGCAGGTCACCTTCCATCTTCAGTCCGAGAAGAAGACCTGGGCGTCACCCAGGGTGGGATGGAAAGCTGTGATGTCCGTGGGACAAAAAGTGCTGGAAACTTTCTGTTCGGAGAAGC
Organism: Limnodromus scolopaceus; assembly: GCA_028565335.1. Lineage (NCBI taxonomy): Eukaryota > Metazoa > Chordata > Aves > Charadriiformes > Scolopacidae > Limnodromus > Limnodromus scolopaceus. The sequence continues at coordinate 26,826,025 of JAOXNO010000052.1, forward strand.
TGGAATATAAACAGCAAGAAGGTTTTTGATCACAAGATCCTCTCCTAATGCTGGATGTACGGTAGGAAGGGCTGATTTGGAGCTGGTATCAGCATTAGCCATTTCGAGTCAAAATGTATTTGTTTTCCTTGGAACCGGCAAGTCAATCTGGAACAATGGCTGGAACTGACATTTTGCAAGGAAAGATTTTGTTTCATCTTGAAAGGCTGAAACACCTTGAAATATTTTCCAATGGAAATGACATTATGCTTCTGCTGATGCACTCGGGAATCATCCCATCACAGTTTCCATCCTCCTCTAGCCGCTCCCACTTCAGCCGGAGGGACCCAAGCAGACATCAAAACACACGCGGCACAGACCGAGAGGGAGAGAGAGCCATCCAACCATCATGTCCAGGGTGACAGAGAGCAATCCAAGTAGTCAAAGTGGGCACAGCTCATGAAAACGCCCTTTTTAATAGGGAAAATGGAGGGGCGAGACATCCAGTGAGATCGGTCCTAATCTGGATGAGCCAATTATGAGAGGAGCCATAAGACCTTGAGGGAAGATGAAGAAATAAAGGATCTCCCTATAATCTAAATGGGCTATGAACAAGAAAAAACTAGTTTCTGAAATGTGACAAGACCTCTCAATTCATAAAATGGGTAAACAGTAGGTGCAGGAACAGTTTTTAAGGCTTTTGGTTTCTACCTGACAGGAGGATGCTGCCTCTTTGCGTCTCCTCCGCAGGCTGTTGGAGGAGACAAGCGTGGGAGCAAGTCCCAGTGAGAGCTGTGTCCAGGGGCACCAGGATAAGGCTGCTAAAGGTGAAGAGATCCTGTTTTAATTGTTGTGCAGGTACCAGAGGAGCACTGCAAAGAGCAGAAGTCATAAATCCTGTCAGTTTTCCATAAAGAAGTGTCGAGGGGGAAGTAAAGAAAAGAACTTGGAAATCTGAGTCCTGCTTTGTTGTAGTCTCAGATTTCTCATACCTGGAGAGCCTGAGAAACCTCAAACCACTCCCATCCCAAATCTGGACAAAATGCCCTATTCTTGAAAAGCTTCGTCAGCAGAGGAAAGTTTCAGGTTGACTGCAACGTTTCCCTATCACAATTTCAAAACATTCCCTTTAGATCATGGCTTTTTTAGTAGTGTGGGATGAGCTCACGTTCCTATCATTCACGTTCACAGTCATTTCAGAGCAAAGTAATCTGCCGCTGTTTCCTTTCAAAAATGAGCTGATGATTCTGAAACTACTACTTTTTTTTTTCACATTCTAAATGAATGTGAAAAGTTTTGCGTTTGAAACAAAATATGCCTTTTTTTCTTTTTTTTTCTTTTTCTTTTTTTCTTTTTCTTTTCCTTTTCCTTTTTCTTTTCCTTTTCCTTTTTCTTTTCCTTTTCCTTTTCCTTTTCCTTTTTCCTTCTCTTTTTCAATACAAGAGGGAAAAAAAAGTTTTCACAGTCAAACAGGTTGGAAACGGGGTCCTTCCTTTCCTGTTCTCCTTTCTTTAGTGAGGACAAGCCAAGGGGTTCCCAAGCTGGGGAGATGCTTGGGGGTCTGTTGCTACAGGTTCAAAACCAGCCTGCTCACACAGCCAGCACCATCCTCCCTTTAGTAACCACTTCTCTTGACCTGGGTGCTCTAAATGAACATCAATGGCAAGACACAGTCCTCTGAGCATGGTGTGACCCCACAGAGAGAGGACCAGAGCTGGGCTTTGCAGGAGCGGTGAAGAACTAGAGATTTAAGTCACAGCAGAGTTTGTTTTCCTGATTTTCTTTTCTTTTTCTTACTGTGTGACCAAAGGTTTAGCCAATATTTGAAGTTCTCAGCACCCCCCAAAAAAGAAGCTGCCCAAGTTTTCCCTGAAAAACCACATCGGCTGCAGTAAGTGGAGTTACACTCTTACATCCCTCTGAGAACAGGAGGACGGAGATGGAGAAAACGCTTTTGTTCCCAGACCATCTTGTGCCTCATGGACCACTGTGTCTGCTGCGGCGGGGCTGGAGGAGGGAATGAGTCACCCACCACATCCTTGGACCAAGTCCAGCCAACACTGTCTCTACCTCATGGGTTTCAGCACTACCAGGCAAGCTTAGATTGAACGTCAGAGGAGAAACCTGACTATTTATAGCTTCTCCGAGAAAAGTAATGATCATTGACTGACATACAAACGAGGAAGCAGAGCACCAAGAAATAAACACATCTGGTGAAGAGCTGTCAGCTCTGATGATCCTCGCAGCATGTCTTCACACTTCACTGGTGCTTGCTTCAGAGCCATCCCATCGGATGACTGATTGACTTCTCAGCCAGGTATGTCTCTGCCATGGCTGCTTAGCTTCACCCTAAAACCAGAGACAAGTATTTATTTATTTCTATGAGGAAATCAGTAAATTGTTTTGACAGTCATAATGGACCACTCCTACCTAAAAGAACTCCTTTGACCATGACAGATACTGTGTTCCTGATAGGGCTGAATTTTCTCACCTTAACGATTCTTTGTATTGAATCAGGAACATTGTTTTCCTATTCTGTACCTGACAGCTGTGGCAGAACATTAGGTAAAGGACCTGCCGTCAGGTTTGAATCCCAGAGCAAAAGGCACGGTTGAGCTGGTACACTCCATTGTAAAGGGGATGTGGTCAATGGCGGTCCACTGAAGACCACCCAAAACTCAATCACTTCAAGAGTGAGCTGATAGCTCAGGGAGCTACCTCTCTTCCCTTGGAAGTGGCATTTTAAATAGTTTCCCTGAAGCCTTAGAAAAAGGAGGGGTACAGGAGATGCTGTTTTTTGGACAAGAAACTCCCTTGAGCTGCTCACCCGAAGCGAGGACCACACATCACCGCTGTACAGGTGAGATGGTAGAAGTCAAGGCCTACACAAGGGGGCATTTAGAATTCCACAGCCCTTCTGCAATGCCCTTCTTTCTCCAGATTTCCTCGTGGAGCTGGTGTTTATAAGCTTCATCTGGCAGAGTTGGTGAATGCCTGGTAAGACCCATGGAAATCTGCGTGGACACCAACGCACTTTTTGGGGCCAGCTGTTGAGGTCTCCGCAAACAGCCTTTGGGATGATGTCAGTGGGGGTTATCAGGCCATCCCTTCCTGAGTGCCATCCTTCTTTTGGTGAGGAACCACTGAAGTCCTCATCCCAGCCCAGATCGCCTGTTCCATGATGCCCAAGAGACACCAGAAACCCCACACCCTCATGCTTCCTCCAGCACCACGAAAGGAAAAGCTCTGACTCAGGCCGAACAGCATGTTATCTTTGCAAGTTCATTAATTTCAGCGAGGGATTGTTTCCTCAATGCCTGTTCCTGTTGTTCGACCCCTGGCTTTGCTTTTCTTTCTTTTGCAAGGACAACCGTTGGTCCAGGTCACACCAGTGAGAAATGTCAAGCCAGTTCTGGGAACCGCTTCCTGAAACGCCTCCATTTGTGTTATCTGTGCACTGGCACACTTCTGAAAGAGCCTCTTGACTGGAAACATTCAACTGGGAAGTGAAACAGGCCATCCCATCCCACTCCTGCCTCCTCCCCGCTCCTTTGGGGAACTGCTGTAGGAAACCAATGCAGAGAGGATGACCAACGGTGGGATGGGGCTCTTCTGGCACGAGGTCTTCATCACGCAATGGCTCGTCTCACCAAGGCACCTTTCCTCACACGGCTTTTTGTTCCTAATTTAAAACAGGACACAATGAGACTGCAAAGACAAAAATAGCCGTTTAATTTTAGGTAGAATAGACTGAGAGGCACCATCGACACTTCCTCTTCCAGCAACAACGCTCCACGGCCAGGAGGAAGCAAACAAAACAAGAGGAGAAGCCCGGCCAGCTGTAGGATGCAGTTGCTGAGAAGACAGCCAAGGAAAGAAGATGTTATGATGTCTGTCCCGTGGAGACTCTCCGGACAATGACTGACTCATTGCTTATAGGCGGTATCTCTGGGCTCAAGCCGTCTCCCGTGCTGGACCAAGCGAGGCAGGGGCTGTAACATAGCTGGAATAGGTGGAGCACAGTAACAGTTCCTCTCTCGCATGACTCAGGCCATAAGGCTACCTCCTCCCATCCCCAGAGGCCCATGCATTTGGGGTCTTCCAGGGACCCAAGCTGCCCTCTTTGATGGCTCCCGATGCTAATGGAAGGTCAAAGGCACCTGAAGGTCCATCTCCTTTTTCAGTCCCACCAGGAGATTTGCTCTCAGATGAACGACGCCCACTCAGACTGGGCACAGCAGCGCTGGGAGGGGAAGATGCCACCCAAGGAATTAGGAGTAACCCGGTCCCCCTCTGCTTCCACAAGCAGCAGTGCAGATCTCACTCGGTCCATCCAAGCAGCAGGAAGCAGGTTCCTAATTCACCCAAATTAAGAAGAATTTTTCTGTGATTTTTCAGGGCAGTGCTGGAGCCAGCCAGCCAGCACTAATCCTGACTCACCCCCCCGGGCTGCTGCGAAACCCCACGCCTTTCAGATGGACACACGCACATCCTCTGTGCCTGCCCCCATCCCTCCAACGTTCAGCATGAGATCCTGATCCCACCCCGCAGAAGAGCAACGGTCTCCAGGGCTGGTGGAGGCCTCGAGCAGGGGCAGGGGCAGATATCACCCTGTGAAGAGCTGCAGGATGTGAGAGGACAGTTGTCCAAAGCCTGAACCAGGCTGGGAGATGTTGTCTCTGGTGAGGTTTCAACACCCTGCCTTGGCAGAGCTGCTGCCCCTCCAAGAGGTGGGGGAAGACTCAAGGACAGGGACATCAACCAGTCTAGTTATGGACTTGTCCTGCCAGCCAGGAAACTCCCAGGTGGGACACCAAGGGTGCAAAGCTGGGGATAAGTAGAAACTAGAGAAGCTTTAACAGTTCATTACATCTGGAAAAAAGAGGGGAAAGGTTACAGGCTGGTGGGAACACAACCCATGGAATAAGCATCCACAATGGGTACAGGCAGCAGGTTCCCTGCATCCATCTGGATGGTGGTGCCATCCAGATGGACAAAGCAACTGGGGTTTCCCGCTGTCACAGGGCAGTCACGTGCCCTGGTCCACCACATAATGGTCCAGAGAGATGGATATTTGGGAAAATAACTATTATATCCCTGATGAAAGACACCAGGCAGCTTCCTCACAGGTCATGAACACAAGAGGTGTTGGAAGGGCAGAGGTTGGGGCTGTCTTTTCCTTCTTGCAGAAGACTCGGCTCCCCAGGCAACAAGCCCACAGCCTTTCCTTGCCCCCGCCAGCCCTCGCCGTATCAGCGCAGGCTGGGTTCAGCCAGGACATTTCACAAGAGAGCCCGGCAGCACCGAAACGGGAGAAATCGTTCTGTAAACAGCCTGCTGTTCGCATCCCCAGCTGGAAGCTGGCCCGGGACTCCTCGTTCTGCAGCGCAGCCCTCCGTCGCCGGAGATAAGAGGCTAAGCCACTTGCCGAGCACCGAGCGACAGCCAGCGTTGCTCCTGGAGGGACCAGCCATGGGAACTTCATCTTCAGCCCCCAAATCCCTTGTGGAGGGCAGCAGGCTGTGCCCCTCGTTGTGCCTGTGGTGAGGAGAGCATCTCCTGGGCACCAGCCGTGTGAGCTTGGGGCTGCCTTTCTCCCACCTGCACCCGTGTGGGTCCTTCCCCTCCAGGCGCTTGTGGCCACCTCCCCGAGTGCTCCTGGCCATGGCGGGGCTCTCCCACAGGGAACAGATGGCCTTCACGGGCACGTGGTGCTGGGCTGGGGTCGCACTGGAGCGTGGGCTGTTCCAACCTTCTTTAGGACAGCCTGAAGATGCTTAATTGGGAGAGTTTGGTGCAGCTACAGCTTCCCGGGGTTGCTGCAGGCAGATTAAGGCACAGACAGGATGCTGTGTGTTGGTTGCCAGCTTGGCCATGCTGGGTATCCCACATGGATGGCACAGACTCCTGGTGTCTCATGTGCAGTTTGATTTAGAGCACTCAGTATTTGTACCCAATAAGGTCCTTTTACGAGCAATTTCTGATTCCTTGCACAACAACATACCCTGGCTAATGCAGCCCCTCTCCCGCCCCTGCCCTGCTGGCCAGGAGCACAGGGTATCTCTGATGGGTTCCCCATGCCAACGTTTCCCTCAGCAGCACCAAGTCCCTTTCCACTTACCAGACACCACTACTATTCACAGAAGCAGCACCTTCTTATGACAGGGAGTAAACCCGACACATGCGGGGTGAGAAGAGGGAAAGCAGGGCTGTGGCTCATTACAGTAGACCTTCCCCCACCACACAGTGCCAAGTCTCAGATGTTCCTCACCTTCTTTCGCAACCCCCATCCCAGGAAGCCTCACCTGTGCTGCTGGCATCTTCTCAGCTCAGCAGAGTGCCAAGACGGGGTCTTAATTCAAACCTTCCCAGAGTAATTCCCCTTTTCCTCGGGCCAGGTGATGCCAGGATGTCTCCAACCTTCTCCTGCAGCCTGCGGAGTCCAAGAAGGTAAACAGGACACTCGTCGGGCTCAAGCAGAGGGTGTGTGCCCTTCATTAAAAACATATTTTGGAAAGACCGACTGGCATGCTAGTATGGTTTCCTCTGTTTGTCTGACTGGGGAATTTCCCCTTATCACTGACGGGGTTTGGAGCGGGACCAGACGAGGAGCCGGCCGAAGGCTGCCAGGTTGGATAACACGGCAGGAGCTACGCATCGGGGTCCTGGGGTTTATTTTCCCCCACCAACACGTGCGTGCCGTAAGCGTTTGTGAGAAGAGCGCTCCTCGGTAAGGATCCGGCGCCCGGGACTGAAGTCGGTGACGGCAGCAGAGACACCCCAAGCCAAGGGTGCGCCCAGGTAAAGGCAGGTCTGAAAGGGCATCATTTTTCCCCCTTCCCAGTTTAACTCCCCAATTAAATGAGAACGTGCCAGGCTCCAGAGCAATGGAAAATTGTGGAAATGAGGCCAAAAAAAAAAAAAGGCAGAACTTAAGGAAAACAATGTGAGCACACATAGTTTGGAAACAAGTGCCATAGATTCAAGGGGGAACGATGGAGATGGAAACCAATGACCCAGAAGTAGAGCAAGCGAAGAGGATCTACCACCACAATTGTGTTCGTACCAGCTTGATGGAGCAGACAGCGTGATGCAGATACCAAAGGGCACATGCCCTCTGCCTCCCAGCAGGACATTTGATGGCTTTCAAAGCCCAAAGGGACAGCCCCATCCACAAGCAGGGTGACCAGGGTGGTCACCTCCCACGCCTATGTGCCATGGGGCTTCAGCACTTTCTGGTCCCACCTCCCAGCCTTGGTCAGTGGTGGCCCCATGCAGAAACGTGATCTGGACCCAGTTCAGCCTGATCCTGCCCGTATCCTACCCGGCTGGTCCAACCTCGGGCAAGTGGAGAAGGCGCAGGGGATGCAGCAGGGCGTGCGCTCCTGACGCAGAGATGGAGCGATAGGGATGCGGCCGTGTTTTCGGCTGAGCATTGCGCAGGGGGCAATCACGCCCTGCGGTCTCCGGGCGCTCCTTTCACATCGGGCTGCAGCTTCCCCTGCCAGAGCGGCGAGCCCGCTCGTGCCAGGCTGTTATCTGTGGCGCTGGCACGGGCGGCAGGGCTGCGGGCAGGTCACCTCCCCATCCTTCCTCCGCTTGCCCAACAGGTCAGGGCCGGGAAGATGCCCAGGGATGCGATAAGAAATGCCTGCATGCCGTTAGCAGGGGAGGAGAGGCTGCTGCTGCTGCTGCTCCGGGCTCGCCTCCACCACTGGCAGTAGCCCCAACAGCCACGGGCCACCGCGGGAACCTGGCCCAGGAGAAGGCATCCACGCAGGACTGGGGCTTTGATGCTGCTGCCTCTGGGAAGCGAGGGACTGGAAGCAATCCCAACATTTTTTTTAATTTTTTTTAATTATTTTTTTTGCTTTGGGAGGGAAAATGAAAACATATCACAGAGACAGGCTATTTTAAACTCGCTCCAGCCTCTCTTGCCAAGTCTGGGAAGTCGCTGTGTAGCCCAGGGAGTCTGGTGGTCCCTTTCTTTTCCGTGGTGGATGGAAATGAGTGCGGTGCGAATAGGATATTCTGCCTCCTTCGTTGTTTTCAAGCCGTTTCAGAAGCTGAGTTTCCAAACAGGGGGGTGGATTGGCATCACTGTAATGAAAACTAATTAAACATAATTATTTAGCCTGTTGAAAATATTTGCGCTCCACCAGGAACACCCTGCAGTTGGCTATTGAAAGGCAGGAAGAAAGCACTTTTTCCAGAAGCAGGTTTTCGTGTTGGTTACCCCGGTGGTGGGAGCTTCTCGTCCAGGCTCTCCGTGCACCGCCTGCCCACAAACACCAGGGTGGCAAAGAGGCTGCACAACCAACCTGCTCCTGGAATTCTGGGGGGGTAAGGAATTCCCTTCCCCACCCAGTTTCGTGGGCTTAGAGAAGTGGGTAGAAGCGAGGGGTGCAGCTTTGTCCCCACCGTTTGGGTTTTCCTTCAAAGCTGCTGGATCTGGGGGCGACGGGGGGTATTTTTAGAATAAGTTGATGTTTCCCAAGACACACGCTCAGCTAGAACAACTCCAAAGCCATGCAGGCATGCAAGCAACAAGCCACAATGGAGTCGCTTTGACAAATCAGTGAGCTTTATCAGATGATTTCAGTTTACTGGTGGTCCAGGCAGCAAACTATGGGGAGATCTTCCTCACCTCTCTCTCCTTGGGATGCTTTCCTATGGTCATCCACTTGGTTTTGGGGGAGTTGAATTATCCCTGAGCCCTTTGCAACTCATTCAAGGGGATCTCTTGACAGCCACGTCCCACATCCCAAGATGGGAAGGGCAAGCGTGGTGTGGTGGGGTCAGTGCTGACAAGCTTGGCAGGTCAGGCAGAGGAGAGGAGAAACTACCTGCACGCTCTCCAGGACTGGCCAGAACAGAGGAAGCCATGAGCAGAAAGGCTGTGCTGGGTTCTCAGGACCAGCCATGCTCTTCCCAGAGCTGAAATAATGAGAAAAAGGATTTTCATGTTGCAAAACTGCCGGAGCACGTGGGCAGAGCCCACCAGAGAGCAACCTGACCTTGGACAGGCCTTGCCCAGAGAAACCCCCAGGATGTGGGTGAGAGACAGTGGAACCAAAACCCACAGATTCTCAGACCTCAGGCTTTTCACAACCCACATGCCATGGAAAACATACAATCTTTAATTCAAAGAAGCCTAAAATTGCCCCCGCTCCAACACCCAAGGCTGGTTTGAAGCAGGACCTGCTGCAGCCCCACCTTCTCCGGAGGTCACCAGCCACACCAGTCCTTCCTTCCAAGGCCACCCGCACCCTGTCCCTCTGTCCTTGCAGCCACTGCCTCCTCCTGTCCACCTGATCTCACCCCAGCCACAACCCTCCCCGCTCTGGTAGAAACCATGCAAAATGTGGCCAATTCCCCCTGGTTTCCTCCTTACCTGTTCTCTGGGGGCTTTGCAACAGCCCTGCACACGCCAAGCCTTGTCTTCCTCGACCATTCCTGGAAGCAAAAAAGCAAAGTGTGGCCACGGGGGCAAGGAGCCAACAAGCCTGGGGCACTGCCTCCTTCCCTCCTCTGCCTGCTCTTCCTAATTACTGCTCCAAGGGCTTTCAGCCACCTGGCTTGTTGATATACCCGTGCTAATCGGCTGATGGGTGAGCTTTGGGCAAGATTTTCACGCTGGGTTGTTTCTGACAAAGCCCGGTTAAAATTGGCTGAAAGTATCAAAAATAATCAGGTCCCTAACATTATTACAAAAAACTAACAACTTGCATCTAACAGCCAAAGGCTTTCAGTCCCTTCTCCGGACCAGCTGCCATAGCCTTGAAAAGTGAGGGAGCTCCTGAAGCTGAGCCAAGCCAAACCTCCTCTCAGGGTCTATCCATCACCCCTGACCACCACCAGGCTCTAAGCAGCCCTTAAACAAAAACGGTGTCTTATCTCCAGTAGGGATCTGCTCCAGACACCTGGTAAGCCCAGGATACAGTGTGCGCTGGCAGCCCAGAAACCCCCCAGCGTCCTGGGCTGCATCCCCAGCAGCGTGGCCAGCAGGGCCAGGGGGGGATTCTGCCCCCCTGCTCCGCTCTGGGGAGACCCCAGCTGGAGCTCTGCATCCAGCTCTAGGGTCCTCAGCACAGGAAGAACATGCACCTGTTGGAATGGGTCCAGAGGAGCCCACGGAGATGCTGGGAGGGCTGGAGCCCCTCTGCTGGGAGGAAAGGCTGAGAGAGTTGGGGGGTTCAGCCTGGAGAAGGCTCCAGGGACAACTTGGAGCCCCTTCCAGTCCCTCAAGGGGCTCCAGGAAAGCTGGGGAGGGACTCTGGATCAGGGAGGGGAGCCATAGAAGGAGGGGGAAGGGTTTGACACTGAAAGAGGGGAGATTGAGATGAAATCTGGGGAAGAACTTTCCTGTGAGGGTGGTGAGAGCCTGGCCCAGGTTGCCCAGAGAAGCTGTGGCTGCCCCATCCCTGGAGGGGTT
>JAOXNO010000052.1:26836538-26848041 GCA_028565335.1 Limnodromus scolopaceus
GGAGGTGTCCCTGCCCAGGGCAGGGGGTTGGAACTGGATGATCTTTAAGGTCCCTTCCAACCCAAGCCATTCTATGAATCTATGATTCTAAATCTGTGGGTCCTGGTCCCCACAGCCAACCAGGCATTTGTTAGCAGCCGGCAAAGCAGAACATCTTTCCACCACACTGCAGCTGTTAGAAACAAGGTCTCCTAAATGGGACTGGATCTACAAAGGGGGACCCAGCTCCTCCCCGCATGCCCAGGACAACATCTCTCCCGAGCTGCATGAACCGGGTCCTCCGGAACCGGTGCTCCATCAGCTGAGCTGTTGAGCACCAGCTGCAGACCCGCTGAGGAGGCTTCTTCCAAGGCAGGTGGGGCTCAGCCAGTCACCACATGTTGCTGGGCCCAGCAGCTTGCCTGCCCTAGCAAGCACCCTCCATGCCGGCACCCTGAATCCCACCCACTCTCAGCCAGACGCTCCCTGGCTCCTGGGGCCAGCGAAGCGATGGGAGCTCCTCTGTGAGAGGAGCTGAGGGCATCTCAGAGAGTTTTTGGGCAGCCGGCGTTTCAATGAGGGGTTTGGGACCACCAGTTCCTGGCCACCATCAGCCACTGTGACTCAGAGGGAAAGCCAAATCCTGATTAAACCCCGCTATTCAACAGTGGATGTGATTAACCATCGTAACTACCAAGGGGATGCTGAATTCTCCCTCCCGTGCGATCATCAAGCCAAGACTGGCAACCCTCCTTGGGAAGGTGTAGGCTCAGCCCAAATCCAGGCTGGGAGGTGTTTTGGAGAGGGAACAGTCCAGGATCCCCCCAGCCACTGCAAACCTGGCTGCACCAGCAGCAACTTACCCCCTGCAACCTTCCGAAAACCTAAAGCACAGATCCCACTTCTTAATGGACAACGGGGCTCACGGGGATTCAAGAGAAGACCACACAAGTTGATGGAGGAAGAGGCACTCGGAGCAGTGTTCAGAGCTGGGGAGAGACCAGGGAAGAAGCATCATGGTCCCTGGTTACCTGTGGAGAGGACCAACTTGGAAAGGAGCATGGGACAAGCTGGGACAGGCAGAAGGACCTGGACTAATCTTCTACAGTTCCCCCATGGGTAGCATGGAGGTTGCAGCCAGGAAGAAGAGCTAGCTGTCATGGCCACGCCAAGATGAAGCATACAAATGCCACAAGCTTGACCACGAAGTCCAGGAAAAAGCATGCAAAAAAATCCAGACCAACCAACCACTCACTCGTGTGTTTCTGGCAACACCTCTCTGATCCCGTCCTCACCCCTCACTCCTGTCCCATGAGACCGGCTGCATCTTTTCAACATGATCTTATCAGTTCCTCCTATCAGCTTCCCTGATGCTTCAGGTGAGTGCAGATTTTATGCGTCCCCGATAAAATCACAGCACTTACCATCACCAGCATCATCACAGCAGTGAGGCCAGGTCTGCAGAAGAAAGCAACGTCTTTTATTAGCAGTTCTAAACAAAACATCACCTCTCTTCTCAAGCCCTGCCTTGCTAAAGACGTGCACGTAACTTCCCCTAAGTCTTCCCACTTTAGTTTCTAGGGAGGCTTCTGGCACGCTTGTGGTTAATTATATTGAGATATTAATGAAACTGCTTTCTGAATGGCCATAGGTCTCTGAAGCCCAGGCTGGGCAGCTGGAACATGTCCTACGTGCAGCACCATCCCCCTGGCTACAGCCTCAGAGTGGGTGCGATGTCCATACCAGTTTGGAAACGGGTCCTCTGGGGATGTCTGTTCTTCATCCTACAGCATCTCCAGGACTCGTACCCTGCTGGGCTATCCCACCTCACGTACCCACACCGAGAGTGTGCCAGGAACCACCACCCCCCCTGCCTGTTTGGGGGCAGGAAACGAGAGGCACAAACCCACCAGCCTCAGCAGAGCATTTTAAAAAAATCCAGACAAATATCAGCTAGAAAATACTGGTTTTTGCACTGACGGCTGGGCTGCCAGATGATGCACAGGGGTTGGGCAAGAAGATACCGTGATACACAAGAGGATGCTGTGGGCTCGTGCTGTCTTTCTTAGGGCTATGAGCTCACAGGCTGCTTTTCTTAATGTCTCCCTGTTTTAAGAAAAGAGATCAAAGGAGGGGTTTTTTGTTGTGATCAAGTGTAGGTTTTGTGCCTACGAAGAAATAGCTTGAGTTATACAGGCGGAACATACCCTCCAGACCAGAATTTCAAGCAAGAGAAACTCCCCGCATACTTCTGGATGCCTCATTTGTTGGGGCAGGGCTGAATCACAGTATTTGACTAATCACACCAAGGAATCCAGCTTTATCCAGAAAAACTCACCGTGGCACAGCCTCTGTTATTTCCCCTTCTCCAGACCAAGAAATAGTCAATATATTTCCCTGGCGATCTGAAAACTCGAATGCTGTGCTGAAAGCCTTGCCCGGTGGATATCATCCAACTTGCAGCTTCCAAGGCCTCAAAATTCTGGGGTCAGGAAGGAGCACCGAGCAATGCCAATGGTCCAAACGCAACGAAAAGGCAACCTAAGTCAAGACTGAGTAGTTTCCTCCGGTGGCTACTTACACGCTTTCGCACTAGCCGGGGGCGGGGGGCAAAAGGAAAGAAAACAACTTAAGTTTGAGAAGCCAAAGCAGCAGATTTAGAGACTCCTTCGACCCTCCCGACCATGGGCTTTCAGCTCTATGTGCAGACCTGGAACGGCTTGGAGGGCATCCACCTCCCAGGCATGACCCATGTTGAGCTTCAGGAGGGTTTCTAACAAGTTGCTTTCTAAGCCAGGAAAGGAAAAATTAAAAAAAAATCCCTTCAAAGCTACTTCTGGTAACTCCTGGCTTCCTCTTCTTTTGTCTCCTCACTCCCCACTTTGCTGCTTTTTTTTTTTTTTTTTTTTTTTTTTTTGAGGAAAAACATTTAAGGACATTAAAGCTAGTCCTGCTGAGCAGCCAAGCCCAGGGAGCGGAGCAGCTCGTGCCAGAGGTGGCAGCAGGGGCAGAGTCACTTCCCTTGCGGGAAGGGTTGACTGCAGTGACCGAAGACCTCGAGCTGCTGGGGAGCAGGAGTCCCACAGCAGAACGGACAGGATTTCCAGCTCGGAGAACAATTGCCATCAGGATGTGTCGTTAAGGTCACGAGTGGAAGCAGAAGCGCCGGCGGCTCAGCCTGCGAGATCCTGCATGGTCTCCATGCCAAGGCTCCCCAGAGAGCCCTTCCCAGGCTCCAAAGCCAAGCGAGGCTTTGCGAGACACACACGGAGGAGCTGGACCTGGACCATTCCTGCAAGCAGCAACAGCAGATGATGATCAGCTTTCCCCGGAGCAGCGAGCGCATCTGCTGATGGACGGAGGAGGGAGCAGTCCACAGGAGACCTCGGGTGCTGCTCCCATAACTAATTCTCTGGGAGAACAGCAGCAGAGCTGAGCCTAAGCTGGCAAATGCCAGAAGCGACCTGGGCACGGCTTCCAGGGAGCATCCTGAAATGGTCCCGTGGGGCAGGACAGCGATGTCCAGAGCTGGCGCAATCCGGACAGGGCTGAACGGCTTCTTTAATGACATATAATAAAGGAAGGGACAAAACCACACCTCTACCCCAGGCCTTGAGACAAGAATGAGAGGAGAGCAGCAGTCACCCAGCAGTAGGGACAACAGCCAGCTGCCCACGCCAGCGGTCTCAGCTGGCTGGAAGGGATCAGGAGAGGGATCCGAAAGGCAGGCGAGATGCTCAGGGAGCACATATGGACCCTCGGCGTGGGTGGGAGGAGGGGGGGAACTGAATTTCCCAGCCCTTCCCAGCAAGCTGGATGCATAAGGTGGCATTTTTCTCCCCCCGACCAGGGATGCTGCCCGACCTGGGCGTGAGTCAGCCCGCAGCTCCCCAGGCCGGGCCATGCCGCGAAGGAGCGGCGTCCCCCGCGGCTGTGTCCCCCCTCTTCCTTTCTTCTTCTTCTTCTCCCCCCTCTTCTCCCTCTGTGGTTTCAGCACGATGTTTTTCTGCTAAGCCTGCAAGCACACGTGTGCGGAGACTTGCCCATTCCTCCCCAAAAAGCCCCCTGAGCCATGGGATTGACGTCAGCAGAGCGCCAGCTGTCAAACAATGGAGATTAAGGCTTGGCAGGCAGCGCCGAGCCGCGCGAGCGCCCGTGCCTCCCCGGGCAGGTGAGCAACATTCCCCGCCGAGCAGGAACAGGCACATTGCACCAACCCGGCCGCCCGCACCTGGACACAAGACCCAACCTGATCCCCCCGGGGCTGGGGCCAAGTCATGCCCAGGCAGCCAACGGGGCTCAGTGGTCCCCCGGCTCTGCCTGCCCAGCAGGACACCCCCCCCTCCCCAGGGTGAGGAGGACACGGGGCTGGAAGGAGGCAGAGCCCTGGCGCTGGCTGCTGGTGGCTCCAGCCCAGGTAGAAGGTTAGCCTGCGTGCCAAGAGATGTACAGTGCCGGGAACAGGCCCGGGGCACCATCCCTCCCTGCTCTGCCCAGCGCAGGGACAGAGGAGATGACATGCCGCCTCTTGCAGAGAAGCGGCTCAGCCCAAGCCAAGTCCTCGCTCCACCCAGGTTCAGCCCTGGGCCTTCTCCTGGGGCAGATGGAGGTCTGCAGGACCTGCAGTCCTGACCCACAAAGCGAGAGCCTGGGCATCAAGGTTGGCACGGGACACGGCCAGGCTGGCATGGGCTTTGGGGAGCAGCTGGAGCCTTGAAAAACGGGATGGGAGCTGCTCCTAGACGTGCTTGGCCGTCCAGTGGTCCTGGCTGTGCAGGCTAACCCTCCCGTTCCCACCATGGGACAGGGCTACCAGGATCCGTCTTTTGGCACAACAAAGGCAGGAGAACTGCAAACACAGAGGTCACCCAGCCCTGCCCGTGGTAACTCCTTTCCTCACCACTCGACTCCCAGGCTGGGCTCGACCTGGACCTAGCTGAGGCTGGGAGTCCTCAGAGGCTGGGACAGAGGACGCGCAGAAACACCCTCACAACCAAAGCTGAACCAAAACCAAAGAGCAGAGCACCAGCCTTCCTCCTGACCTTAACTCCTGACCAAACAAGCCAACCCAGGAGGGCACCTGAGGTTAAAGAAATACAGAATCACAGAATGATATGGGGTTGGAAGGGACCTCTGGAGATCATCTAGTCCAAGCCCCTGCCAAAGCAGGTCCACCCAGAGCAGGTTGCCCAGGAACGTGTCCAGGAGGGTTTTAAATGTCTCTGGAGAAGACAGAAGGCACTTCATGGTGGGACTTTGTGGTCACCAATGGCGGTGCTGATGAGTTGCTGTTCTCCTTCCACCCCATGCAGTGCACTGAACTCCAGTTGATGCCTGGGGACAAGCACTGCATGCCCATGGACACAGACGGCCAGTGTCCTGTCCCCTCCCGACGCTTCAGGCTGTGAACCCCTGGACCAGACCCCTGGAGCAGCAGCAGGAGAGCCCGGCTGCTGTGTCCTCGCTGGCGTTGGGCAGGGCTCCCGTAACTCACACTAGCCACAGGAACACCCTTTGATGATGTCCTGCCACTAATGGTGGTGACATCGCAGAGTGACGCAGGCTGGCCCACGCTTCCCCGAGGAGGAGGAGGAGGAGGAGGGAAGAGCAGTGAGGTAGAGCCCAGAGCAGCTCTCAGCTGGACTAAACCCAGAGCATCCTGCCCCAACGACCCCAAGCTCTTAGGAAGGAGGACATGCCCTTCAAGAAGCAGCCCTGAATGCCACAGTGCCCTCACACCTCAGGCACACAGCTTGGAGGACCCATCAGTTGGTGGCCTGCTGCTCTCCACGATGGTGCTCAGGTGATCTATGGGTCTCAGGGGATGCACCCCTCTCCTAGGCTTGCCTTCCCCAGCTCCAGGACTGGTATGAAGAGGTCAGGCCCAATCCAAACTGCCCACGTTTGCTGGAGTCCCTTCCCTACAGCCCAGTCCAGCTGGGTGGGCTTCAGGAGGTCCACCAGTAGCAGAAGGCAGAGGTGCTCAGGGCAGGAGCTGCTCCAGGGGCAGCAGGCTAGGAGGGACAGCAGTTCCTCAAGGGCTACATTGGCTTCTGCTCCCCAAGACCGGTCCCTGGTCTGGTGGGATGCAAGAGGGCCCTACCACCTTGAATGTTGCACCTTCTCACGCCCTTCGAGCCAAACCTCCTGGCACGCTTTGCCTTTCACCCAACCTTATCACAGGGCCTGGCCCAGCACAGCCGGATGGGAGGGGAGCAGATGGCCTGTTCAAGTCCTTCCCATTTCTTCTCCCTCAAGACACTCTCAAAGGAAAACCCTTGAGGTCATTGTTCTATTTTCATCAAGCAAGGGCATCCAGCACGACCCACGTTAGGAGGGGCTGCGCTGAAGGCAACCACTCAAGGAGAAAGGTCTGACCAGAGAGGCTCAGATGGAACAAGCGACCCAAAGTCCAGACAACCACAACCGCATCTCGCCCACCCGTCTGGACTATCTGCCCATGGATGATGAAACACCTTTAATGCTTCACATCACCCCCACCAAGAAGAAAAAAAAAACAACAACCAAACCACAAACCAACCCATTTCCCCCTGTATTTGCCCTCTGCAACCCATCCTGGTAGACCCCTCATCAGGAATCGTGCTTTGCAAGCGTCAACGGAGATGGTGCTGGAGTGACTCACAGATAGGTGGCCTTGCAAGGAGCTCTGTTGTGCTCCAGACAAATGGGGCTTGGTGTGCACCAGTAGGTCAGCCTGCCTTTGCACCCCCACAGGTGGTGGAGCAGGACATAGCAGTATTCCCAGGCAGGCAGATGGCCAAACCTCTGCCAGCTCCGCTCCCCCACCACGGCTGTGACCACCCTCCCTGCAGAAAGGGCTCCGACAACGTTCTGCAGATCATTAAGGTGGCAGTTTTGACACCATGGTTTTTGGTCCTTGGCTTCTCAGCCAAGATGTTTCCCACCTGTGCCAGGAAAATCCTGAGGGCTTTGCTGAGACAACCAACATGAAGCGTCCCTCGTCAACCTCAACTTCTTTAACCGCTTGGTCCCATGTTGCTCCTCTCCCGGGGCCTGACTCCCACTGGCGTTACTGCATCAGAGCTGATCTGCCCCATCAGGTTCCACCCAGGATGGCAACAGGGATGGACAACACCGTGAGCCAACGATCAGACCCTCCTCTCTGCAGGACCGTCACCAGAGCTGCCAGCCACCACCAAAGCCGAGGGGGTGGAAGGAGCAGAGGAGCAGAGCTGCTAACACAGCTGGAGCTGCCAGCTCTTCCTTCAGCCACAGAGGTAGCGCAAAGGAGCACTGTGCATCTTCTGGGGCAGCAGATGACCACTGGTGAGATGCACAATAAGGGCACCACCAGCAGCAGCAGGGCAAGATGTGCAGCTGCCAGCATTGGCCACAAGTGAGAAAACTCAACAGGGCCATAAGTAGGGGGTCCAGTAACAGCAAAAAAGAGACGTGGGACCACCAGGCGTGCAGACCATGACAGGTCTAGTGCAGGGAAGAGCAGCAGCTGCCACCAAAAGCCCAGAGTGAGATTTTTTGAAGAAAAACGCAGTGAATGTGCCAACCCATCACCAAGGCAGAGCTGCAAGTAAGACCCCCTGTGCCCACAGAGCCACCACACAAAGTCCAGCTCTGCCCTCCTGACTGGGCTTCGGGAGGCTGCAAGGTCCTCAGCACCCCAGGAGACCATCTTCCACCGCCACCACTGCCGCTGAGAGGACTTTCTGTGCCCGCACAGCTCCCTGGATGGAGATCCTCCCAGTACAGAGACGGTGCAGGGAGGGACCAGATGACCCAGCCTGAGACAGCACTTGAGCAAACACCAGGCTCCATGCCGGGGCGCGGTGGCAGAGGTGACAGGTGGCAGAGGTGACAGACGGCGGACAGACACCGAAACACTGGTGCCGTCTCACACGGGTCAGACCCTTGGTGGTCCCCAGCCCTTCCTGCAGGACCTCAGTGCCGTCTGAACTTCTCCCAGGTCCAACTCTGTGCTTCCCTCCTGCGTTTCCCACTGCGTTTGCTACCTTTAAAAAAAAAATAAATAAAAATACATCTATAAGCGTTTGGTTCTCGCCCAAGTTTTCCTCCATCTTCCAGGCTGAAGTTTTCCTGCTGGCCCCAGGAGATGGACCTATTTCAGCCCCGCTCAGTGCATGCCATTGCTACCTTCTCTGAAGCACTTCCCCCAAGCCTTCACCGGGCACTCCTCCTCTTCCAAAGGCACAGATTTCCAGGAAAAAGCTTAACCCAACGTCTGTGGTAACACCGATTGCAGCAAAAAATTTTAAAATATATATATATGAAAAATTAATCAGCGTTTCCACTAAACGGCACAACCAGGGATGAAGGAAAGAGGAAGGAGTGGAGTTTGTTTTCATTCAGCCGGGATTTGCGCAACCGGCTGGTGTCCTCTGTGTGGCTGGAGACACCCCACGTGCGCAGCAACGTCTGCGGGCAGGTGAGCTCACGCCAGACTCATCTTCGTCAGCAAATAAGAGAAAGCAAACAATTGAGCGGGGAGGGTGTTCTCCCGCTCTCCCTTATCCTTGAGCACAGACTGAAACCACCCCGCTCACGTGGAGCCCCATCTCCCTCCCACAGGGGCACCAGGAGAGCACGGCATCTCGTGGGCTACGGACCCCCACGGGACTACACTGCTGTGGGCCTGGACAGGTGATGGAGTTGCCACCTGCCAGCTCTTGGTAGCCCATATCTGACTGTCCTCAGTGCTGCTGGGTGGGAGCATCCCTCTGCCGGAGGGGAAGCTGATGTCCTCTCTCCATGGTGGGAGGGTGCTGTGCTACCTCCTTGCAGGTTGTCCCACCGCCCCCTCCTCTCCCACAGAGGTTTCTCAGGTTGTGTTGACAGCCAGGAGATGTACAAGGTGGTCCAGGACCTGACATGCAGAAGATGATGCTACATCCTTACCGCTCTGGTCCCCATGGTCCTGGAGGCAGGAGCAGGGACGGGTTACCCAGTGCTGTGCTGGAAGCCTGGGGGACATTAAGGAAGCAGAGCCAGGTCATCTCTGGGGGCAAACAGAGGGTAACATAAGACAAGCTTTGCTCCTGGGCGTGACAGTCCTGGGAGCACAGAAACAAGGCGTCTTCAGCCTGGAAGCCCTCTTGTCCCCATATCACCCTCCTGCTGGCTGTTATCTCAGATGCTGCCACGTAGGTGGTGCTTTGTTTGGCCAGGGCACGTGGCACCATCCTCGGGGTGTGGTGGACCTGCCCCGCGGGTCGATGGAGCTGCACCAGCTCCTCCGACCTCCCTCCGGGACCTGCCCACGCTTCAGACGGGCGAGTAGGCCCTTTGGTTTCTGCAGGCCCTTACCATAAAGGTTACAGCTCCCATCCCTTTATTTTCTTTAGGCTGACCTCTGAGCAATGCCAGGGCTTCCTTTACCAACCACATCAGCCACCTGCCTTTGTTTAAACAAGAGAGGCAACGAAGGCTTGGCAGGGCTGGAGCCTGCCGGGCTGGCACATGCCACCCCAAGGGACGGCTCCTTGGCAGAAATTGCCACGGGGAAGCAAGTTTTGAAGACGTCAAGCAAGTTCACGTGCCTTTGGTGGCACTAAACCCTCTGCAGCAGGACCAAGATGCAGGACCAGAAAACGCTCCCCAGGGGAGCACGAGGTACGTGAGGACTTGGGCACCCCCTGCTCTTGCCCATCACTCTCCCCAAAGGGCAGCAAAAGGGCTTGGGAAATTTTGGATCTCTCTGGGCTGAGGGGGAACCAAAGGCTCACAGAAGCGAAAAGTGTTTACAACTCCTTTGACGGCTCAATTACGGAATGATTTACCCTAAAGATCCCTGATGAAGTAAATCCCGGGGTCCGGGGGGGGGATGCCCGCAGCCAAATCTCGCAGAGGACTCTCGGGGTCAGGGAGAAGAGACGTGGCTTCACACCACCTCCCACCAGCCCAGTGGGATTCACACATGGGGCTCCTGGCTGTGCCCTGCGCTGGGTAACAGGCTTTCATGGCGGGGCAGAAGAAAGAGGAACCTTGTCCAGCCTTTTCTCCCGCCTCGTTTACCTTTTGGGACCATCTAGAGCATCACCCAGGGGAACAAGGGCTTTGCTTTCCAGGGTGCAGCGGTGGTGATGGGGGCTGCTGCCGGGGACCCCTTTCCCAGGGCACACGCTCAGCTTGGCCACTGGCAGCGGCACAGGAAGCTTGGAGCACCCCAGGGGTGGGTTTCCCAAGGGAGCAGGTCATAAAGTAGCTCCAAACCTGTCCTGGCAGCAGGGCTCCTCTGAGAGGAGAACCCCAAGGACACGCAGCCCTCAAGGAGAAGCGTCCTCTGCTGCAGGCGTGGAGACACAGGGGCACTTCTGGGGGTCCCCAGTTGCTGTGGGGTTGCGCAGCGACACGGAGGGACACAGCAGCTGAACATAACGGGGCACCGAGCAAGCGGCTCCTGCGGGGAGAGAATGAAAACTCGAGATTGGGAAACCAAAACGCCCAAGACCAAAAAAAAAAAAAAAAAAAAAAAATAAAGTCTGAGGAATTAATCAACACTTAAAACCACTTCCTCCACCAGACGGTATCAGAAGATTACGGTATTTTTGCAGTCGAACACTGAATTTCCTGAGTTCCTGCGCTAGGGCTGTCCAAGCCAGCAGGGCCATGGTGAAGGATTGACGCGTTACCGGTGTCTGCTCCACGAGTGACTGAAAACACTTTTCCTCCAACACGGAAAAAAAACCCCTAAACCAACCCACTAATTAAAGGGTGAAATTAAAACGTCTCCCCTATTAGAGCCCGTTCGCTTTCCAGTTTTCGGTTCTTTGAGGCTAGAATCTTGTGGTAGTACCGTGATGAGACGTTCACATCTCCAGGACCCCAGACCTGGGGATTTCTCAGAAAGCAGATGTGAAGAAATGCTCAAAAAGCATCACTTGGCAGCGTTACGCTGCGTAGTTTCCCTTCTGCTCTTGGCAGAGCTCACATGGAAGCTGTGGTGGCCCGTCACAGCCACCAAGTTGACTAAGTCTGGGCTCTGTCCCTGGCATGACCTGACCCCGCAGGGACAAGAGAGCCTGGAAACCCTCAGGTTTCTGAGCCACAGTGACCCACCAGGCACCAACATCAGATGAAATTAGCCCAAATTGACTTTTCGAGTGGTAAAAGGAGATGCTGCTCCTGGCTGAAGAACAAGCAGAGGGTTTCTACCTAGGCCAGGATAAACATGGATGGGGTTGATTTGCATGTAACTGGTCAAATATCAGTTTGGGGCATGGTCAAGCCACGGGCTTTTTGGCCCACGCAACCGGGGAGCCTGGGGACAAGTCCTACAGCTGCTCTACACCCTGGCGAAGCTATGGGGCACCAACCACCAAGGCTGGAGACACGTCTTTGCTGCTGGCAGAGCAAAGGGGGGAACAGTCTCCGCTCCAGGGAGCTGGAGGAAAACGCAAGCCCGACGCCAATTAATGTCAGATGAACTTTGCCAGGATCACAGAATCACAGAATCTTCTAGGTTGGAAGGGACCTTAAAGATCATCTTGTCCAACCGTCAACCTAACTG
>JAOXNO010000052.1:26987280-27001066 GCA_028565335.1 Limnodromus scolopaceus
TTTTTTTTTTTGCCTGCTCCTCGTTTTATTATAAAAAATGACGGCAGAGGCCATTGCTCCTCTTGGCCTCGCCAGGGGTGCTTGGAAAAGGCCCTGCCAAGCTTTGGGGTGAAGGTGCCCACCTCAAATGCTCCTTTTGGTTGGGATGAGAGCCGCCCGGCTCCTCTCCATCACACCAACCCACGCTCCAGCGGACGCTCCCCCGAGGAAGGGGGCAGAGCACCCTCCCCTGGACAGAAAGACAGACGGACCGACCGACCGACCGACCCTCTCGGTGCCCTGCGGGGGCCACGGCGCCCATGGCACTCATCCTCCCCGCCAGCCTGGCACTCACCGTTCTCCTCCGACCGCTCGGCTGCTGGCGTCGCCAGGAAAAGAAAACAGCACAAGTAAATGAACCCGCGCGGCGGGGTCGCGGCAGAGGCGTTTTGGGGACTAAGGGAGACAGGGCCCGGCCGCCCTACGGGTGCTCTGCAGGTGCTACCGGGTCGGGGGTGGACCTTCTCCATCAGCACTTTGGCCGGCGTGTCTTCCCAACACTGGACTGTCCCTGCCCGCCTGCAACCTCCCTGGTCCCGAAGGTGCTCTGCCCCAGGTCGCAGCCGCCACGGCGCCCCAAGGACGAGGAGAACCCTCGCCTACGAGACCAGGTGAAGATCGGGTCCCAGCAGGCACGACCCTTGGGGTGCCAGGGCAGGGATGGAGGCCGACGGCTGCCCCGGGCGCGCTGCTTTCACGCCGCGGTCCCCACGCCCTGCGGCGATGCCGGTGGGTTCACGTGGCCACCGGGACCAGACCCGCAGGGCACAACCGAGTCCGCACCATCACAACCCAGTGGTGGGTCTGGGGTCTGAAGGACTGAAGACCGTCTACATGGTTTCTCCACCCCGGTCTCAGCACAGGTTGCCCAAAGCCACCTGCAGAGAGCAGCACCCTTGGGACACGGCCAGTCCTTAAGCACAGGTGAAACCGAGCTCAGCACATCACAGGGATGCGACTGATCTTCCCGGGGAGCTTCCCCAAGGAGGGACGTTCATTCACCGTCTTCTCCACTCCGCTGCTGCGGTGAGCGCCTTCCCCAAACGGCCAAGAATCAGAGCTCTTGTTCAAGGCTCCCCACGAGATGGCTCCTATAGCTACGGCGTCCACCCAAACCCAAGAGCTACAGCAGGAGAGTCTAGAGACCACTCTGCCCTCAAGAACGCACCCCCCTGCACCCCAAAACCTCATGCACTTACTGCAAACGGGTGGTAGGGGGCGGCTGCCGCAGCCCCTCGGGCCCCCGGGGCGGATGGGAGCATGGACAGTCCCGTCGAGAAGATGCCCAAAGCACTGAGGTTCAGTCCAGGGATCAGGTTGGCTTGTTGCTGGGGAAGCAAAGACACGGAGAAACGTGTAAAAGGCAGAGTGGGGTTTCTGGAGTTCTCACCACAGTGTGGACACGATGGGTGAGGGCCAGTCCTTGTCATAACAGATCAGCAAATCCCTCCCCCCCAGTTTTCTTCTGGCCACCTCAGCAGTGGCTTTGAAGCAGGGGCGTCGCAGGCAGGAGAGGGTGGAAGCTTACATTGACGGCCACCACGTCATTCTCGTAGGCCTCTCGCAACTTCTTCATGATCTCCACTTCGGCGTTGGAGCACGCCTCCGTGCTGCCCTTCACGGTGATGGTCCGCTCGGGGTTGTAAATGGTTAAATCCTGCAAACTAGACCATGGATAAAACCAGAGACACAGTCAGATTTTCTTCCAAGTCAAAAAAACGCAAGGAAAACTCAGATCAAAGACGAGGGTTCCCCCTGAGACCATGTACCCTCTCCCTGCCCAGTGCCACCATCCACCTCGGATGGAGAATGTCCACCCGGCATGGGGAACAGGTATGGGAGGACGCAACTGCTCTTTCTTCTGGCTCCAGCGCTGCCCGTACCGTGTTGGATGGAGGGGGGTGGCTTGGCATTCACCAGGACTTACGGGGAGATGGTGATCTTCGTGCCCGTGTCCTGCTCGATCTTCTTGAGGTTGCGGCCCTCCTTGCCAATCAACCTCCCCACCAGACTGTTGTGTGCTAGGATTTTCAAGGGAATCTCTTCTGTTCTGAAACGGATTAAAAAATAAAATCTAATGGTCCTTCCGGCCGGGGAACCAGTTTTCAGCAATGGGCACTAATGCCTGAAGGAGCAGAAGAACCACCACTGTTTCCCAGCACTGTATCTCCTCAGCTTCTGGGGAACGGGAAGTCAGGAACTTCCCAAGCCCAATGGCACATCTATACTTCATGAGGTTTCATTCTCCAAGCTTGCCTACATGCTCTTTGTACCCACCCAAGCTCCTGGTCTCTACAACACTGTCAACCACAACATGGAGAAGTTAAGTTCTAAGTTATTAACTGACCCGTGACCACGCCAGCAGTTCCCTCAGGAGCTGGGAAGTGACAGAAGTGGAAAAAAGCTCCACTGATGGCTGGGATCAACTCCCTTTCTCCAAACCCGCCCGTTTTGCTGAGCCAAGGACACTTACGACTTAGTTTCATCAGCCTCCTTCTGCATGATATCAAGGATCATGCGACACGCTTCGGAGCACCCCTCTGGCGTGGCATGGATGGTGATGGGCTTTTCGGCTGCGCCGGCGTTCTCCTTCCGATGGATGTCAACCCTACGGTGAAACAACCAGCAGAGAGGAGCCCCCTGAGATGCGTCTGGTGTCACACAAAGGCTTTTGAGAGCTCAGGAGCTGAGCTTGCTGTTCACAGACAAGCTTATTTCAACTGCTCAAGCTTCGGGGTGAACCTGGGTCTCACTGATGTACATCTACCGTCACCTGGTCTCATGCAAGCCCAGGCAGTGTTTCGCTTCAGTTGGTTTAGATCAGATTTGAGCTACGTTCACCATTATGAGCCGAGGCCTGCCTAGGAGCTGAGGGATGTCAATCAACGTCAAACGATGCATCAAGAGGGGGCAGAACAACTCCTCAACTGGACAAAACCCTGAGCAACCTGGTCTATCGTCTTTGACACCAGTCCCACTTGGAGCAGGACACCAGATTAGAGGTCTCCAGAGGTCCCTTCCAACCTCAACCTCTCTCTCCACAACACCAAGGCTGTCCAGCGACCAGCAGCTGCCACGACCGTTGCATGTCCTTTGGGACAGAGAGACAACTTACCCGTGGGCAGCGTTCTGTCACGACATGGAGGCACATGTCAACAACAGCCCTTGTACTCACGCCCTTCCACAGGAGACCAGAAAGCTCTCCCATGTGCACCGGCAGGGACTGTGCTCTAGCTCCTCTGGGGTCAGCTCATGGTGGGGAGGAGGCACATGCCTCCAGCTTGTTCCTCACCACTCAACCATATCTGGCAAAAGCCCTGAGAGAGAGGGAGGGAGGAAAGCAGAGTAGGAGACTCCTGCACGTCAACCATGCATCTCAAAGAGCAGCAACCCTTCCATCTTCTCCGTGCGAGTCCGTGCACTCTTCCAACCAGAGGACGATGCCGTGCAGCCATCCTGCCATTGGTCACCACCTTGGGGTCCCTGCCACTGCTCCAGCCAGAACTGGGCTGGCCCAGATCTTCTGATGAATCTTCATCAGTGATTCACTTCAGCAGTAGTGACTGCTCAGCCACCCAAGTGAACGCCACCAGCACTCATCTCCAACACGGTGCCCTCCAGCCACATCTATGTTTTTGAAAGAGGTCCCCATCGTGCTCAGGATCATTCATGGGTGCTGCTGTGCATGCAAGGCCAAGGGTTGTTATGGTGCAGAGTCACCCCTAACCAGCACCACGTTTGCATTTTGCAAGGTCACGGTGGGTTTGCACAGGTCAACTCTTCCAGGGACTCATGAGCCAGCGTGTAGGAAGAAGGATGGTTCATCTACAGGTAGAGAGGGAGCAGCTGGGTGAGTGTTCCCTGAGATAAAGGAAGAGCCTGACACCACCAGCCTCGAAAGGGAACCCAGGGTGGATTTATCTGCACACTGAAGAGGGAATGGAAACTAGGTTTGATCCCCTTTGCAGGCTACGTCTCTCCAGATCTCCTACAGCTTCAGCCAGACCTGCTCAGGAAGGAGACTGGTCCTGCTTGGAATGGGCAGAGAGGTGCTGGAGATACGAGCACCGCCAGGTTATGTCTGCAACACACAGTGAGCCAGACGCGTGCCGTCACTTGCATGTGACACCCTCTAAGGTTCTCCCAGCTATGGAGCTCCAGCAGGTTGACGTGGAGGACGTGTTCCTTCAGAGGCAGCACCCAGCAGCCACAGGGACACCCACTGCCACCCCCTCCACCGGGGACATGGCAAATGCATCATGATGTGCCACAAGAGGCGACGACAGGCCCATGTTCCAGAGTGGTGCCACAATTTCACGCTGGGTTGACGCTCCCAGACGGGTGGAACCAATGGGGAATCCATGGCCATCCCAAGAAACCCCGCAGTTAGGGTGGATTTGGCAGCTTCTTGAACCCATGAGCAGTCAAGGTGGAGACGGGGCACAGAGCTGTGCCTCTGTACCAAAGAGGGGCCAAGAGACACAGAAGGGCTGGATGGACGCATCCAAGTGACGAATACCCTGGACAAGCCCAGGAGTGAGACACGGGCCAGGTTTCTGGCTGACTTCCAACCCATCCCAAACCTGGATGTGCAGGAAGGAGCTCAATTTGCAGAGAGAAGATGGGGTGCCAGGAAGGGGCCGCTGAGTTCAGGCATGTCCTGCCCTGAAGAGCTGGAGGGTGGAGGAGGGCTCTGGACTTCCCAGCATGTTCCAGTGCTGCTGCTGCACAGGTCCAGTCCAATAGGAGGATGCAGAAGGGGACCCTCGGGATCTTCACCTCATCTGCAGCTGCCTGGAACCCCAGGCACCTTATAGAGGTTGGAAAGGCTTCAGAAAGTGGTGGCCATGAGGGACAGCCCTCTCCAGGTGGATGATACGATGTGCACACAGAGTTATCCTGGCCTCGTGGCTGCTTGGTAGCAATGGTCCTCTCCTCAACAAACTAAAAAGGCTGCAATCACCATGAAAGGTCCTCTGGTGGGTGGGTTCTTGGTCTGGGCTCCTTCTCAGCCAAGCAAGAAGATGGCTCAACCTGGGGCCAGTTTTGTCCCCTGGAGCTCAAGAGCATCTCCAGTCATCGCTGCATGTGGAGACAGGGTTGAAGTCCTACACGACCAGAGGAATCCAGGATCCAACATCATTCTGGGCAGGAGCAGGGACTGGGCAAGAGGATGTCACCCTGTTCATCCCTTGTCCCCAGGATCAGCACACCAGCGGGTGAGAGTGACCTGAGCAGGCACTGAGCTGCGGGCTGACACCCCAAACTAAAGGCAATGGTGTCCTGTCACTGTGTGGACCAGGTGCATGAGGTTCCCTTCGCCCAAGGCCGGAGTGGAGATGGTGGCCCACCATGGCACACGGGCTCCTCAGGCAGATCATGAAAGGTGAAAGCATGGAGCACAGCTCTCCTCTACAGCACAAGGTTTTCAGGGCAGGCACGGGGAGCCAACCCACGAGGAGGAACGGCTCGGCAGCAGAATCTACCCCAGGCAGCGGCGTTTGGCCTCATGGTCAGGAGAAACCAACAGCCAGCGCCCCTCACCTTCCTCACCAGGCACAGGAGGTTGCAAAGGGCAACCTCCCAGTCTTGAGCGGCAACGACACAGCTACACCCGCTGCTCATCGCACCGGGGGACTCACCTGGAGAAGAAGGGCTTGCGGCCAACCGGGACCAGCTCACGGCTACTAGGTGGCCACGCTCTAGGGCTAGCTGGGCTCACCAAGCTCCTCTCCCTACTGCCCCCCTTTCCGTACAAACCTCCTCCTGCAAACCCAGCGCTGGGGTTCAGCTCGCTCGGCTGCAGCGCTCGTCTTCCTACCTCCTGCTCAAGCGGACGCGCTATCACCAAACAATTTGCCTCTAAAAAGCTCCTCCGAGAACTAGGACGCCCTGGAGGATGTGCTGGTACAGGAGTCCTACGTCCTGTGGGACCACCGGGTTCAGGATGATGAGCATGGGAGAAGACAGCTCTGGGTTAAACACAAACAAATCCGGGCAGGAACAAACCATGCAGGAAAACCATGCAGAAAATCAGAGGTGAAATCAATGTGAACATGGAAAACTTTGGCAAGACAGTCCCCTCCCCCCCTCCTTTTATTTTTTATTTTCTTTCCTTCAATAATAACAGCGTTAAGATGGCAGAGAAAGGCTTCAAACGGTTAGGAGAAGCCCACCCTTCTCAAGGTAGCGCTCCCACGGTGCCCCCCTTTCCCCCTGCGACAGCTCTAGCCCACGTAGGAGACCACGGGAGGAGCAAACCCCCAGAGCAAAGACCACGCGGGGACCGACTGCTCTACCTGGGATCCCCCTTCAGCGTTTTAGCCCCAAACTTGCCGTTTTTCCCTAAAGCCTCACCCCCAGCCGTTCTCACGATTCGGCTTTAGAAACCCGCTCCTGGCCGGCTTCGAAAGCGCATCCCCCTCTTGCCGCACCCAGACCACCCTGGCCAGCGGGAAGGGGTTAGGACATGGGCTCTGCCACCATCCCAGGTAAGGCTGCACCCCAAGAAAACAGCACCGGCCGGCACTCGAGAGCCCCGAGCGCGTGGAGGACCCGTTTCGGGGACCCTAACGGAAGGAAACAAAACCATTCGAGGTACTTACTTGGACTGGGTTTGCTTAGTAAGGTTCTTTATGGTCAAGCCCTCCTTTCCTATGATCGCACCAACAAACTGCGTGGGCACCAGCATCCGCAGTGGGAAATCGAGCTGTTTGGGCTGCGAGGAGCCCACCGGGGAGGAGTCCCGCTCCCTGGAAGAGTGGCCCCCGCGGCAGGATCGCTGGGGGGGCGGAGGGGAGCTCACCTCTTCATCCGGGATGTAGGAAATCTTGAAGGAATAGTTCTCAAACTGGTGGCCGCTCAGCTTCTCAATTGCTCTGCAAGGCAAGGGAGAGGCGGGGGGGCGGTGAGGGGTTCTCCAGGGATGGGGACACCTCCAGAACTTGCCCTTGTAGACCACGGTCCCTCCCCAACCCTGCATCTTCATTCCACCCCAGTCTGGAGGAGGTGGCCACGGGAAAGCCAGACCCCCCACACACACTTTCCCCGTGCAGAGCAAGCCCCATAGCGTGGTGCAACAATGTCCCCTCTCCTGCGGGCGATGCCAGGACTGGCACACGGCTTGTCCCCCAGCAAAGGTGGGATGCCACCCTGGGGATCTGACACTTCCCCCAGGAAAAGCACTGGCCAGAAGCTATCACACAGCGTGGAGACACGCTCGCAGGCTTTTTGGACACGGAAAAGGTAACGGAGGGGCTCTGAGCAAGAGCTGCTGCTCCAAGGAACAGGACACAGCACATGGTGCCCCTCTATTGGGAACCCCAACTCCCTTTCCAGCTCAGTAAGGCTGGGGGTGCAGCACCTGGGCTCCTCATCCCCCTAAGTTCCTCCTCGGTGGGGTGATGCTCAGCCAAGCTGGAGTCTGCAATGACTTCTGCGAGCGGTGATGGCTTCAGCCATACTTCTATCCTCTTCCTACCCATCTCGCTTTGGCTACTTACAGGCAGGCCTTGCCAGACCAACATGACATCCAACAGTGACTTCTGCAGCTTTGGCCTTTCCTCCCATCACTCGCTTCTGCAGCGAGCTGCTGAGCACCACCCAAGACCAGCTGGATGTGACCAATCATGGCATCTTCGCTAATCCTGAAGACTCTTACCCCAAAGCACCAAGCACTACTGTGTTGGTGAGACTCTTCATCTTCCTTTCTTGCCAGACATCCCAAGACGTGGCAGCTCACACCTTGTTTATCTGTGGTCCACGGCACCTTCCCTTCAACTGCTGGCAACCACCATCCTCTGGCCAGCAGAGGCTGGACCGCACTCCCAGTGTGGCCACCCCAACTGGAGCAAGGTGGGCTGTTCACCAGCCTCCTGGACTAGCAGATCCTTCTCCCCATCTCTGTCCTCATGAGCACAACTTCGTGATGGTCAACTCAGATGGGAAGTTGCTGGAACGTCCACCAGCAACCGGACTCTGGCTCTTCCTCGCATGGGGTCTTCCTGGCTCTTGGTCATATCAAAAATACCCTGGCCACTAAGTATGGGATGTGCTCACTTCTTACTCGTAGCTAATTTAAGGCTGGTCTCTAGCACAGGGCTGAAGTCTCCACCTGTAACAAAGCAGTTTGCTTGAAAGAGTCCCCGCGTTCTTTAATTAACCTCTAATTTGGGGTTGGATTTTTTCCCCTCTGCTGGCTAGGCACGTCTTCAGGCAGCCCTCCTGCACTGACGCCCAGCCTCAATGGGTTCTTCCATCCTTTCAAAGTTGTTCTTGATGGGTGGCATTTCTTTATGATTCCTCTGCACGACGCACGGGTGATTTACCCTCTGCTGCTCTCCCTCCCCTGCAGGAACCGGCCATGGACCCCCCACCTCCCTCCCACCTCCTCTAACCAGCTATCCATTCACCCAAAGGCCCTCTCTCTCGTCTGTGGCAGAAGAACTTTCCAGAAGTCTTTTAGAAGTCAATCAGCCGGTTTCTCTGGGCTCCAGGAAGCAGGAGGTGAGCGTCTCCAAATATTTTGGTCTCCAACTTGAATTTTTCCCAAATGGTGGTGGGTGCTTACATCTCCCATCATCACAGCGTTTCTCTGCCACCTCTTTCGCCATACTCCACTTTTTCAGCAGCTCTGGCTGGGTGGTTGGACTGGTGATTAATCCAGTACGTTGCCAGTTTAGGTCTGATCTTCCAGTCTGGGAAGACGACTCCTTGAGGAATTTCTTATCTGACCCCACCCTCTGCTTTCTAGAGTCCTTTGCTCCCTGAAGACAAGGCCACTGCGACTCTGCAGGGGAACCCTGTAGGAAGGACAGCGTCCAGAGGGAACTGCAAGATGCCACATCTGGGAGCTCCTTGGAGACAAGAGGAGAAGACATGGACCAAGAGGGGACAACCATGTGGTCGACGGCCCCAAGCTGGTCCAGCGGTGCCTGTGCATGTGTGATGGGGCACCACGAGAAACCCTATCCCCCACGTGAGGGGATGAAGCAGGAGACCACCCAGTGGTGGAGCAAAGAGGAGAAGGTGGAGCTGCCTGCTGGCACGTGACACGGAGGGTGACACAGCTCAAGACAGAACCAACATCTGCCTGCTGCATCTCAAGAAGATACACAGCCAGCCCTTAAGGCACTTGAAGCTTGCGCTCTAAGAGCTCAGAAACAACCCAAGGAGGCTTAGGAAGAAGACAAGGAGAAGCCCGGAAAACCAGCCGGCGGAAAATACCTGGGATTCCTCAGAAAAAGCCTGGGTGGTGCGAAAATACGGACAAAATGAAATAAAACCCACTTACGCTTTTGCCTCTTCTTTAGTTGCATAGGTTACGTTGACAACGGCTGTTTCCGTGTCTGTGTTGACTGGGGGGAAAAACACGAGGAGGAGGGTTAGAGCAAGGGGGGAGATGTCACCGCTGCTCCCGGCCCCCCCCCCCCAGTACGCCCTAAAGAGGGAATGGGAGGTGGTGACGGTGGGAGGGTAATGCCTGGGGGACGGCCCCGGCCACCGCTGGATCTTCCCCCAGCACAAGGATGGGGCTGGGCTGGCAAAGGACCAGAAGGTGCCAAGGCCAGATCCTGCCGCCCCGGCCAAGGAGGATGAGTGGCTGGACATCACTGGTCCACCAGCAGACCCCACACAACACCTGGCTTGGTTTTGCTTGCAGGGACTATTGTTTTTTTAAATTTGCCAGCGACCAGGAGAAGCCCTGGGGATGGAGGACTTGATGGCCCATGCCATCCCACCACCGGATAGGTGGTCCCACCTCAGCCAGAAGGGGCTTGTGTCAGCAGGGAAAACCATTTTAGCCCAGTACCAATGACAGGGAAAACCAGGTTTCACCCTACCACGTTTTCTCTGTCGTGGGTGGAGCTGGGGAGCAGCACTGGGACTTTTGCACAGATGGGGACCACCACGCTGGACCATCTTACCTTGCTCTACGTTCTCCACCGTCCCATACTGAGCTAGCAGGCCATCCAGCACCTGGGGAGAGAGCAGCAGAGAGGGCAGGTGAGGCGGGCAGGAGAGGCTGTCGGACAGGCAGGAGGAGAGCCTTCTTCACCCACCAACACCCTCCAAAGACCCAGTGCCACCCAACTGCTTAAGTGCCTTCACCCACCTCCTGCATCCCGTGATCTCATTGATGCCCCACTGCTCAAAGCTGCCCATGGCTCCAGGACCCACAAGCAGGCAGGAGATGGAGGCCAGTTCACGCTCCACCTCCCTCCTGGGGTTACTGGGAGGGTAAAGGGTGGCCCATGTGCAGACCACACGCTCCAGCAGCACAGCTCCTACTGCTTGGCACGACTGATGGAGGAGGAGATTCATTTTAGGAGGCGTTTAGGATTGTCCACTTCTTACCTCCCACTGCAGGTCGGGGGGGATGTTTCGGATCTGGATCTTCCTGCTCCTGCAAAGACAAAGCCCTGGGTTAGGGTCTGGGGACACGCTGCAGCAGGAGGACAAAGGCTTTCCGGGATTTTGGTGAGGGCATCCCGCTTCCCCAGGCTGAGCCGGAGCAGGTCAGCCCTGGAGGAAGCCATTCCTCCCAGCCTTGCCCCAGTCACCTTCCACCGGGGTCGAAGTTGCCTCAGGAACGCTCCCTCCTCATGCTGGCTGCCAGGTTTCCAAGGAAACCTCCTGAAATGAGCATCTGCAGAGTCACGGCCGCACAGGCACGGCCCAGATGCACGCACACCCCTGACCACACTGCTCCGGGCTGGTCGGCTGCAGGGGGACAAGGGGACAGGACTCCAAGACCCATCACAGCTCTCCAAAGATGGGTCCTGCTGATGTCCACCACTTCCCAGCAATGTGGGGCTGCTTTCCGTGGGGAAACCTAAATACATATCCTCAGAGGCCTGCTCTTGGAGATGGCCAACACACCCAAGGTTGCCCGGTTGCACTCCCAACCAGGCTGTGGTTGCACTCCCAACCCCACATGGTGGCACTCCCAACCTCACGGCGGTGCAGGCTCAGGACATGGCTGCACAGGAAGCATTGCCAAGGCTTCCCAAGAGGTAACAACCACCCAAAACCTCCCCAGCCCGGCTGCAAGAAGACGTGCTTGGGCAGCAGGGAGCTTTGAGACACTCAAGTCCATGCAGGATCCAGCCAAGCCATGAACTCATCCGCTGTTCACCCAGACCAGCATTCATAACCCTGCTTGTAGTCAATCAGCTCCAACCAAAGCAGTGTCCCGTCTTCTCACCTGGTCCAGCTCTGACGCTGTGAGCAGAGAAGAGCAGGACCACTTCTCCCAACTCCAGAAGTAAGCTTTCCAACTGAGCCACCCCACGTGCACAGCCGGAGTCAATCAGCAGCTGGAAGCTGGTTTTGTGAAGCTTTGCCCTTCCTTGGGACGAACTCAAGGAAGATGCTTGGAAGGACTGGTACCACCAGCCTGAATGTTGGGGACACGCAAGCAGCCACCAGCAGCCCCAGCAGCCAGCCAGCAACAAACAGGGGCTTTCAGCCAAATCCTGTAGGATGAGCCCTGCAGGAGGAGGCAGGAGGAGCTCGGCCATCAACACCCAACACCCTGATTCCACCAGCGGTGTCCAACAGCTGGAAATCGAGACCTTCAAACTTTGGCCCAAGCTGCTCATTGCACAGGCGCACGCACCCTGAACCTCTGCACCCCACAAACAATTTTGGCCGATAAACAGCTTCTAAAGTAATTTGGGGCCAAACACTGGGGACAGGGAGGAAATGTGGGGCACAGTAAGAACCCGAGGAAAGGTTGGTCCGTGGAAAGGAGGAAAGGCTTTGGGTCTCCCCAGCCAGGGCTGGGGAGAGCCATGCACAGCAGTGCTGGAGGTTGGTGTGCTCCAGACGTGATCCTTCTGTCCCTACAGCAGCAACGTGTTCCGCTTGCTCCTGATTTAACAGCACAGGACAACCAGAACCTTGTGACGAGCAACCATCTGCCCTGTGAAACATGAATTCGGGGTGCAACATGAGCAACGCAAGTATAAGGATGCTGGTGAACACGTGCAGCAATCTGGGGCATCTGCCCCACGGGCAGCAGATAAAACACAGGGTCCAAGCGAGGAAAGGACGGCAGGGAAAGGATGTTTCTGGAGATGTGAGCTGTGAGAGCAAAGCAAAATCCACAGCTCGTCCCACGAGAAGGACCACGGTCAAGCAAAGCAGCTGAAACCACCAAGGAACCTCATATCTCAAGGTGCTGCTCAAACAGGTATGGTCAGCAGTGCAATCAGCAACGGACAACAAACCCTACACTTGCGTCCAGCCAAGGAGGTGTGCTCAATAAAACCCCGCGTGGGTTTGACAGCCAGCTTCCCCAGGATCCTCCTCTGGGGATCCTGTGCATGGCCATCCTTGCAGAATGGTCACCTCCCACCATGGCCAAGAACCCTGCCTGGTTCACGACCTGCCCCCTGTACCACTTGTCTCTGCTGGGATGGCTCTGCCCGCCAAAAGAAATCAGTCACTGCAAAAAAGCAGGGAAGCCAGAGCTAGAGAAAAGAGTCCTCTCCTGCAGCGCCACCAAACCCCTCTCCTCCAGCAGCCATGGACTCCTTCTGTCCCCAGCTGCCACCAGGGACTTCAGCGCTGGGGCAGCTATAAGATCCTTGCGAGGCAAGGAGCAAGATTCATCCCACCCTATCCTATCCCATCGCATCCAACTCCATCCCATCCTTCCCATCTCACTCCATCCCATTCAACCCCATCCCACTCCATCCTATCCCATCCCACCCTACCCCAGCCAGCCCACACCATCCAACTCCATCCCATCCCATCTATCCCAGCCAACCCATACCATCCAACTCCATCCCATCCCATCTATCCCAGCCAACCCATCTCACCCAACCCCATCCCACACCATCCTGCGCTACCCCATCCCATCCCAGAATCACAGAATAGTTTGGGTTGGAAGGGGCCTTTAAAGACCATCTAGCCCCCCCCTGCTGCCACGGGCAGGGACATCTTCAACCAGATCAGGTTCCTCAGAGCCCCATCCAACCTGACCTGGGATGTTTGCAGGGATGGGGCATCCACCACCTCTGTGGGCAACCTGGGCCAGTGTCTCACCACCCTCACTGTAAAAAAATTCTAACTTATATCTTGTCTAAATCTTCCCTCTTTTAGTTTAAAACCATTACTCCATGTTATATCACGACAGGCCCTACTAGATAGTCCCTCCCCATCTTTCTTACAACCCCCCTTTAAGCACTGAAAGGCTGTGATAAGGTCTCCTTGGAGCCTTCTCTTCTCCAGGCTGAACCCCCCCAACTCTCTCAGCCTGTCCTCACAGCAGAGGGGCTCCAGCCCCCCTGCTCCATCCCACCCTATCCTACCCTGTCTCATCCAACCCCATCCCATCCCCAAGCCATTCCCACCCCACTCCAGGAAGGAGTGCCCACGTTCAGTCCCAGGAGGTGCTCAGCTCCCAGGGGGACCGCTCCTGGATGCTCCGAGAGATGCATCCCGCTCCCGAGCCCACCGGCGGCACCCTGTGAGGCCACTTTGCCCGAGCAAACCCCAGCCCAAGCTCCAGCGAGTCTCAACCCATAAAAGCTTTCCAGGAAAAAGCTCTTCTCGGCTCTGAAAGCCCAACCGAAGCCCAGGACCAGCCTTTCCGCACTGGCAGAGCGCGCTGGACGTGCTGCCCAGTTACTTCTACCACCTTCCAGCCCCAAAAAAGAACGGGTGGCACCTTCACCCGCCTTATCCCAAGATGCCACCACATCGCTACAACCATCCTCCTCCTCCAGCCTGGGAACCA
>JAOXNO010000052.1:27027915-27038212 GCA_028565335.1 Limnodromus scolopaceus
TCCCTGAGTAACCTGCACTCCACACAGCTACAAAGAAAAATTGCAATTAACAGTTTGATATTCAAAGGCTCTTAGTCAGAAATTGTTAATCTTCAGACTCTTTGTTTGTGTCTTAAACGTCCTTCCTCTAGTTTGTGGAAGCCCAGGTGGTGAGTACCGACCGAGACCAAAAGCTGCCACCGTAACACAAGTGTGTTTCACACCGAAAGCCCCTGAAGCTCCGAACCTCCACCCGTTTTTACTCCTGAGCATTTAACAGCTTCTTCAGTCGGGATTTCTCATTATGGAAGTGTGACAGACAAACTGCACGTTATACACTCTGTACGTTACAGGTCTCCTTAGAAAAAAAAGGCCTTCAACCTTGTCAGAATTGACCCAGCCACATTCTGTCTTCCTCAACCTGAAACACATA
Organism: Limnodromus scolopaceus; assembly: GCA_028565335.1. NCBI lineage: Eukaryota > Metazoa > Chordata > Aves > Charadriiformes > Scolopacidae > Limnodromus > Limnodromus scolopaceus. Next base: position 27,028,328 of record JAOXNO010000052.1, read on the forward strand.
GACATGTTCAGGAGAAACGACTTCTAGCTACGTATTTATAAAGAATAAATTACTTTTGGCAACAGAAAGTGAAAAAAAAAAAGGAGAGAGAGAACTTCCTTGAGGTGGGGGAAGAAATAATAATAATAAAAAAAATTCAACACATGCATACAGCCACATTTCAACCACTGAAATAGAAAAAAAAAAAACTTAAGACAGTTACAGAACTGATGTTCCAGGTTACAGAATGCACCCATCACACTGAACAAAAGCTGGACACTTCTACACCAGGCAATCTGTTATCTGAGAGAACAAGGCTTATTTTAAACAGGCACCGCTTATATTGCTGCCTTAAATGTCACACTGCCATTATTCTCCTTTGCTGCAAAGGCACCACAGCTGAAAATCCTACCCCTTCGTTAAGAAGAGTTTAGACAGAGACAGTCAGAGATCACTCGCTATGCTGCCGGTGAAAACGTCAATAAAAGCAGATTTTAAAAAAAAAAAAAAAAACCAAGTATATCCACACCCCAACTGACAAATACACCAGGACACAGATTTGTTCCCAAATCAAAAGTTTAATTTATAAAGCTGGTAATTCAAAAATACATTTGCAACACAAACTCTCAAGAAATAGGAAAATTCTTACGCGGTTATTTCTCTGGCGAGAGCCAGAGTTAGAAGACCTGCTCGTGTCACATCCCAACACGTGATGGCACTGAAAATACTGAAAACAGAAGTACGTCGCTTCTGAATATGTGCCTTGACACAATTCTGCCGAAATCTGCTAAAGAACACCACTCTAACTGCAATACACTTCCAGTGTTTCCAGCCATAGGCATTTTCAAGACAGCTGTTAAATGCTCAGGAAGCCGTGGCAGTCGTAAGCTTCTACTTTTGTTCATCAAAAGACAAAGAGCCAGTTGCCAGGGTACTATTTAAAGGGTGATTTCTCGTAAGAGTAAATGATTTGCCAGCTTTCTCGCAAATTCTAGATCTTGTATTTGCTTCTTCCAGCATTTTACACAATTTTTGATTGCGTTCTTACACAGTATTGGGGTTATTCTGCAAGTGAGAAACAAGGTTCCTTAAAGAGTACAGAATCTCTAGGGGTTATGGATGAGGTGGAACATGCTGGGATGGGTCCCGACTTGCTGCTTGTTTTAAAATTAAAAGGTTCCCCAGAAGCGTGTGCAGTCTCCATCCTCTGAAATTTTCAAAACAAAACTGGCTAAAGCCCTGAGGACACGGTCTGAGCCCAGAGCTGACTCTGCCTTACGCAGGGTTTTGGACCATCCTGGGCTGTCCCACGAACACCCCTCACTACCAGCAATTCCAGAGGTCACCCCAATTTCATACTCTATAAAGCGCTATTACTCTATGAAATATTTATTCATTTAATTTGACGTGGTGTTCTTGCACTACAGGGATTGCCAAGCGCACGATCTGACACTCGTGCCTGTCGTCCACGCAAAAAACAAGCTCATCCCTCTGCTGTAAAGATTTCCCAAGTATTTCCCTTCTCACAAAAGCCTCTCCAACTGATGGCTCTGATGTGACAAGGAGACCCAAAGGCAGCATTTGATAGCTTTTTATCAAATTTTATATTTTTTATAAAAAAAAAATATATATATTTATATATATTTTTTAAATTATATTTTATTAGCCATTTGATGGCTAATAGCACAACGCCTTCCAGAGTTGTCATCCCTCCTCCAGTCTGACCTTTGGCGTGCCCAATTCGTCGCTTATACGCAGAAAAAAATATAGTATATTGTGAACAGCTCGACTGGAAGCTCCCCTGCTGAAAGCCACATTATTATTTTTTTTTTAACCTGGCTGCTTTAAAATTATTAAAGGCACTACCCACACGTTAATTTCCGTAGTCAGCACTCAATTATGTACTCTTAAGAAAAGAGCATCATTCACCCATCTGCAGGTTTTGTTTCCTCTCTATTTGTTATTAAATCCGTACCTCTTCGATGACACACCTGGTAAAGCCCACGTGAAGCGGTCAGCAGTGACGTTTATCATCTTATTTTTAGACTACCAGTGTATTTCGTGTCTCAGCTTGTTTAGCAAATGGGTATAACGACAGGCAATACAGCAAAAAAGGCATTTTCATGTTGTACGTCTGCATTGCCACGTAAAAAATACAATAAAAAAGTTGCAGGGAAACTAATTTTTTTTTTTTTTTTGAGAGCTTGGAAAGCTGTCTAACCTTTAAAGCTTTCCAGCCTGTTGATTTCCAAATTGAGTTAATATATATATTTAAAAGGTCAGCCAGATCATCTTGAAATTCATTTTATCTCTACTGATTCTTTTTTCACGGAATATACCGTTAACTACTCCAGAAACATCACTGCTTCCAGTGAGAAAACATCATACGTTAATGGGACCTCAAATGGAAAACGCGTTGATGCACCTATTTCTTTTAATGCACAGAAAAACTATTTCTAATGCACATTTCTAATTCTTTTAATGCACAGAAAACCTATTTTAGTCAACTAAACAGATTTAGAGTTCCTAATGCTTCCCGCTCAGAAACTAGCCAGTGTTTTAAGACTTTAAAGCAGGCCACTTCCAAGCTGTGTCAAGATACAAGCCTACACAGTCAACTACCTCTTAGAAAAAACTGCAAAAAAGACCTAATTTGATACTTTAGCTTTTTCAAATCCCGAAACCACGCACACCCCCTTTGTATTCACCGTCCACAGGTCCCCAGTTATCTCTGGAAACAGAACTGGGTTTAACTGGCTTTTGGTTCACCTCTGACACGATCAGACTTGCGAAGAGGAGGAAGAGGTAAAAAGTAAACTCACCTGGATTCAGACCTGGATCTAGATTTTGACCTGGAGCGTCTGGAATCCTCCTTAGATCGAGACCTCGCAGGGGTGTGCCTCCCCGACTTGCCAGACCCATGAGCACTTCCGCTTCTGGAAGCAGAACGGGATTCCTGCACGCAGATATCGAAAGCCTAATTTGTACACAATTTCTCCTTTACCTAAGGTCTGTAAACAAGCTCCAGTGAAATAAATGGTAAAAATTCATATCTATGTGTCCGGGCAGTTGGCATTAGAACTGCCGAGATTTTTAAGAAGGTTTTTTTTTTTATTTTTATTTTATTTTTTTTTTTTCCCTGGTAGACACTTCTTTACCCTGCATATACTTTTGCTATGAAACAGATAATGCATGCATGTTTAGCAAAATATACAGGGACACATAAACAGACTAGTAATTACTTAGCGTAGTGCTTTCAGATTCCAGATTACTTCTTATCTTAACTTCATTTTTATTCCTTTTCTTCATTCTTCCGTTTCAAATTCTGACTTCTTTCATCTTCCCCACTTCACACAAATTGCTCAATATTCTACAAGTGGGACTTCTGGTCTGATAATTAGCATGCATTCACTTTCTTTTTTTTCAAATTTCAGCTTCACTTATTCCTGAGCTTCAAATAATTCTCATTTATAAAACTTGTCAAATGGCGACTTCCGCATTTTCCTTCTTCAACATTAACCTTAATAGAAAAAGAACAGGATGAAGAATATTTAAAAACTCCAGGATAAAATCTAGTGCCAAAACTGAAACTAGAAAAAAAAAAAAATGTTTTGTGGACTTTTACTATATATGCAGTTCAAGAATTGAATCTACCAAATGCCCTGCTATTTTATAAACAGATTCACTCAATTCAGTTTAACTTAGTACTAAGCAACTGAATTAGCTATTTATGCCTGTATTTAATAGCAAACGCGCAGCGGATCAGCTGAACATCTACTAATGAACTCTAGCGTTAGGAAACTCGGAATACTTTGCACTGTCAGCCACATACTTAAATAAAAAATCAAGCAGAATTGACTTAAGCAAGGTCCCTGCTGCGCCGGAGACGACTAAGGGATGTGCCTTCCGCAGGCAGAAGGCGTAGCGTGGTAGGTCTTTCCACGACTTACTATTATGGTACTTTTGGGGACATTTCTCGCCGTTTAGAAGGTCTAGTTGGAAGGTTTATGAGCAGACTCCCCCCCCCTGCTCTGCCCACACGAGTGTTATTACATACGCAGGCTGCAGGCTTCCAAGCAAATCACCATTTTCCACCAGAACCGCGATTGTGAGCAACCCACTCAAACGCTGCTCTGGAATAACACCCCATCTACTCTATTATTTACTTGTCGTCTTCTTTGGTAATGACACAACCTAATTAGCATTTTAGACTTTATTTTTAATCAGTATAATGCTTAACTTCAGTCACATGGCTTAAACACTCGGTTTGAACACACTAGAAGGTGGTTTTTTATTTCACGATATCAAAGAAGATTTAAAATTCAGCAGCAGAATTCTATTTTTTCCTAAAAATAAACAATTTAAATTTGGTGTCAATTCCGACCAAGAACGCTCACCAACCCCACTGGAATACTGGATTTGTCTCAAAAATCACTTGTTTTATCTTTGTAAATCTCTTAAAGCTGAACACTCAACGGGCATTCTGTACTAAGCATCGAGAAATTAACTTACTAACCCAAAATTTAATCACGCTTAAACCACTTCCGTACAACTTTAAAACTTGAAGGGGACGGGGTGGGACACAACTTGCAGGATAAAGTCAGATTTTCAATTAATAACAAAACCAACAGAATCAAGGCTGTATTCTCCTCCATCTGTTTAGGGAGGTGTCCTAAACTTCAACCACCTCATGTATTAACCCTGCAAAGGGCAGTGCAAATATTAAGAACTAATTTAAATTACAAGTAACAAATTTAACCTAAGCGCATTATTACCTTCAAAAGAAAACAATCCACGGAGATGAGTTCTGAGTTAATTTAGCCAAAAAGTCTTCAACTCTCTTTTTATTAAAGAGTTAGACAAAGCAAGATTGAAGAAGGGCTAAAACCAAAAATTAAGGCGGTTCTTCATTTGGGGCAAAAATATTCGTGTTCACAAAACACAACCCTCTTGGCAGAACCCAGGGAAGGCAGAAGGAACCACGTCCGAGTACAGGTGGGGCTGGTAGCGAGAAGGACACGAGAAAAGCATGACAGGAGCGGAGCAGGAGGGAGGATCTTGCCCATAAACACACCCCACACCCCTTTTTTAGTTTTTAGAAGTCAATAAGCTTTGAAGAAATCAGTAGAGAAATGACATTAGCGTAAGCGAATGACTGAAGTCTTCAGCTATTTGATACATTTTTTAGAACAATCTTCGCTATGTTAAGATTGATGGGAAAGCAGGACACCTAGAATCTGAGAATAAATACGTGCGTATCTAAAACAGAGAATTAAACAGCTGGCTTATATTCATTCAGGTCCTTTGGACTTTGCCCAAGATTCTCCAGTTTCTAAACATCCACGTTTTTGTTTCCACATCATCATTCTTCGCAACAACTCACTTCAATCTACCGCATTTTACAGGATTATGCCACTTCTTTATTACTTCCAGCCTCAAAGGAATTCCTTGCACCTCACCTGCTCCGGATATTACTAAGACTAGTAATAACCTCTAAAATTTCCAAGCTGTTTCCCTCCCCCAAGCCCCAGGAATTCCTCCCTACCCAAAATTTCAAACACCAGGAGCCTACAGCACTCTAAAACCAGTTTACACCCATGGAGGGTCCAAACGAGCCTCTCCCACTGAAATTGCAGAGTTTCTCGTAGCTCTTAATTTCTTTTTCTAATTTTTGCTCTTCACTTAGGGAATTTTAAGGTTGTTTTTTTTTTTTTTAAATGCCAAAGGAGGCTCCTGTCATGACACGTGGAAGAAGAGAGAAGAAAACCCAAACTTCTTTACACTCCCTATATTCAAACACTGCTGGTAAGCAGATCAAGACTGGTGTTCACAATGAAATAACCATTTTTGGGGGTTATTTAACCTTGAATTTCTGAAGTGTAGATTTTAAAACCCACCAGATCCTTTGACCATTACCAAAGGTTCTTCCCCTTCACTGGGCATTACTGGAATTCAGGTGGAAATCCTGAAGTCCAGGCTTGGGGGGCGCGTGTGTGTTCCGAATTATTCTTTCCATACTTGAAGCATATTAAAAAATGTGTAATACTGTAGGGATGACATTTTTAACACCTCTAAGAACATCCATAAAGATGCATTCATAAGATAGGCAGGGAATGTCACAGGAGCAGTGACAGAAAAGGTTTCCACGGAAGGTACATGAGGACCGTGTGTTCTTTGCGCCTCTGAGATCCAGGTTTTCCTCACGGGAATTCAAGTTACAGATTTCAGTTACTTAATGATGGTAAGATACAGGCAAATAAAATCCTAAGTATTATTATAAGTATTTTTTAAATCCTAAATGCCTATAAAATTATGTTATTTCCACTTGTTTTCTTAAAGAAAGGTGCAGCCCCACATTACACACTACCAGATCTACAATAAGACTTACTCAAGGTGTAATTGTGCTCGCTTCACGTTCTTCCACCTCTCTAGCACTGAATCTAGCAATCGCTCCACCAGAAAAGTGACAGCTTTTGCCTCTCCCCCCCAAACCTGATCACTGCTGGGGGTACTGGGAACCCACCGAGCTGGCAGGAGACTAATCCAGCAGGAAAAAGCGAAGGATTTTCTGACAGCTCAGGGTACTGATCAGCCCAAGAAGTCAGACCAAGAGCAGCTGATGAAGGAGGAACCCAAGGAACAACCTATCCTTTTGGTGGCATCAAGCTATCAGATTGTTTCTAACCTTCTCAAACCACTTCCTTAGACCTTCTTCCTCAACGAAACGCTCACTTGATTAAATTTATGTTTTAAGTACGTTCTAACTACATCTAGAAATTGAGCATTTATACCATTCAAGTTAATCTGATAAAAAAAAAAACCACAAAGACCCGAATACCATATTAAACAACACATACCGAGTAATCGCCACCGGTCTTAATTAATTCACAGAATAAGACTCACTTTTTTTTTTCCTTTAACTACTCTTCTTTCCAACCTTTCCACGCCTGAATCCCATGCACTTCAGCGAGCACAAATTCAATGAATGAAAACAAAATAAAGAGTGACTTGGAGAGATGTGGCAATTATTACAGCGTACTGATGGTATCCGAAGTGCATTCCAGGATTTGAAATATCAGTAGCATCTAACAACTTATAGTCTCTTCAGTTAGAGAGTTTCCAGAGTTTAATCCCACTATGGAGTATTAACTGTAAAAGAGAATGAGTGGGAAACTTTTTTGCCTTATTTTTTTTTTTTTCCCTTTTTTCTTTTTAAACTGTGACACAAGCCAGTTCAAGTTTGCGTTGCTGCTCGAATAACAAGTCCCATCGCTTGCGAAAGCACCTGGTTATTTCTTCTTCATCCCCAATGCTGCCATAAGGACTCGTGGCTACACAATCAAGTCAAGCCTGCAAAGCCATGCAGCTGGAAACAGAATCGGAAAAGAAATTTCAGCTGATTTAATTCCCAGATCTGACTGGCTTATACAAACACGAGTGCAAGGCAGAAAGCAAGAACACATTTTCAGGAGCACAATTCTCACTGGCAGCATGGACTTGGAACAGCTTAAGAGACAGTTGTAAAGCCATATCCTAGATTATTTATCCAAATACTGTTTCTACTCAGCAGAGACTTCAGCGCTTCCAGCTTGAAAAAAGCAGAAAAGCCACTGACCTTGTAAAATATAAGCCTTAAGTAAGCAAAAAATATCTACCACTAGCATTAGAAAAGCCACTCCCTGACCTAGTCTGAAACAGCAGCCTCGTAGCACTATGGTTTTCTCTTTTAATTTTACAGACACCTATTTACTTACCTATTTACAATTTGAAAACGTTCAGACATAACTCATTTTGAGCCTTGGTGAAGACTGCCTGCATAGATATATTTATATTTTTTTTTAATAAAAGTATGGAAAAAATAAAATAGGAAAGCAGGTGGGATAGCGATTGTTGTCCTATCCTATTCCTGCACAATTATGTTTCAAAAAGACTTTGCTATAAAGGTTTTAATATTTCGACTCATTCTGACAGGAAATACAATGCAGGTTATCCTGGCAAACTTTACTCAAGTTAGGCTACCACCTTAAACTGGTTTTCTGTCTGACTTGCTCAACAGCAACTAAATCAACTTTTTCTAGAACTAACACACAGAAATCCACCTTGAGCAAGTCAGAAGTAATACTCCCTCCCTAAAAACGTTAACAGTTGTAAGAATGACATGAAGATATCAATGAAGAGATAACACTGGGGGCGGTACGATTCTATTCTTTAATCCCCGTCTTTCAGCATTCATTCCATGTAGCATTTTTAGCCTCCTGGAGACCAAATTTTTCTAACCTAATCTACCTTGAAGTAGAAACGCTTGTACTATTAAAGCTTATTCTAGTGAATCTGAAAAAGAAAAAAGCCATATTCAAGGAAAAACACTGCAACTTTGCGCTCAGAATTATTCCATTCTCTTTAATTATATTTTTTTTATGCCACCTCCGGTGAAGGCTAAGATTTTAAACTACTTATTACCTCCAGAACTCCTTCTGATGCTGTAAGAAGTGAAAAAATTACAGGCTGGTGAGGGGAGAAAAAACCAAAAACCAACCCCAAAACACAGTAGTGACCCCTACACTACACTTCTCTGTAAAAACTGAAGACCTCAAAGGAAAACAAGAACTGACTCAACAAAAAAAAAAACAACTACAGGTAATCGGTATTGCAGATGTACGTGAGGAAGGTGAAGCTTAGGAAGTCGTCTACTGCGGTATTAGTAAAATTCCACCCGGACAGCAACACTTTTAGGAGAACACCTACTGCAGGCTGCACAAAGCAAGGGTAGGGCCCTGGCTGAGCCCTTCTACTGCTCCAATGGCTACTACCTTCAATCAAACGAAGGGGCCCGGCCACCTGGATGCAAGGCTACAACCACAGCGAGAAGCAGAGCTCCTATTTCACAAGCAAGCGCCAGGAGCAGCAAACCGCAGCTCAGTTTAGGCAGTAATTCACCAAAAGTGGGTCGCAGTACAGCTCTGGAGAGAGCAGAACAAAAGCCCAGGCTACCACCGGCCGGGGATTCTCCTCCCCGGCCCAGGCGCTACCCAAGGCGGGCAAGGGGGTGGAGGCCGAGGCACTCCCGCACCAGCCGAGCTGCCGCAGCGGGAGGAATGGTGGAGCCGAGCCGGCCGCCCCCCCGCACCCCCTCAGGGCAGGCAGGCCGGCCGGCGGGGTGGCAGCGGCAGGGCCCGGGACAAGCGGCCCCGCCGCCCTCGGCCATTTTGTCCCTCTCCGGCGCGCCCGCTCGCCAGCCCAAGATGGCGCCGGGCAGACTCACCGCGGAGCGCGCCGGCGGGCGGGCGGCTAGAGCGGCCCCGCCGCCTGCCCGCCCCGGGCCGGCCGCCACCTTCCGCCCCGACCCCGCCGCTTACTCCCGCGCGTCCGCCGGGCCCACGGTGGACCCTTCCCGCGGCGGCTCCGCCACCCGGAGAGGGGCGATGGAAGGAAGGGGGGTGGGGTGGGTGGATTGTCCCGGCCGGGCAGCGCACTCAGGCTCCATGTATTACCCGCTCGCCGTAGTTCTGCTCCCCGCTGTCGCTCATCCTCCCGCTGCACCGCGCCGCTCCCCGCCGCCGCCGCGCCGACCCGACCCGACCGTCCCCGGCGCCAGCGCTCTCCGCAGAGGAAGTGACGCCGCCCCGCCGGCGCGCGGGCCCCCGCGCCACGCCCCGCCTCCGCCGCCGCCGGCCCTGAGGGGAGGCTCCGCCCTCCTGCTCTGAGGGGCGGCCATGGCGGCGGGTTGCGGGGGTGTCTCGCACGCGTCCCCGGGAGCTGCTCGGTCCCCGGGGGTCACAGCCTGAGAAGTGGCCCTTTCTGAGCAAGCTCCACTGCCCGCCGGAGGTGGTCCTGCCTGCCCTTTCAGGGCTGGCTGCGGCCAAGCTCAGGAGCCTCTCCTCAATAGAATCATAGAATGGTTTGGGT
>JAOXNO010000052.1:27137081-27149113 GCA_028565335.1 Limnodromus scolopaceus
TCTCTTCTCCAGACTAAAAAGACCCAAGTCCCTCAGCCTCTCCTCGTAAGAGAGATGCTCCAGGCCCCTCATCATCTGTAGCTGAGGTTTGCGAGGTGATAACTGAATATAAGAATATTCCTGAGTGTGGTTTTACAGAATACCAGACTGTAGTCTAGCAGTTGATATCATCAAGGTATTATTAAGCTGGCGTCTGAAGTTGAGTACAGCATTTCCAGAGGGGTTTTCTGGGCCTGGTGTCCTTCTGAAATAATTCATTTCCCTTTTTTTCTGCTCCCAGACTTGTATTTCTCCACAGCTTCAGGTCTGCTCTTGGAAAAAAGCCCTTCTCCTGTCTCGCTCCTGTTTGGGCGCTGCACCCGGGCTCAGAACCTAATCCTGGATGTTCCTAACTCCTGCCAAGAACCTGGTCAGCCCCACCTTTAAAAGGCTCCAGAAAGGTGAATTTAGGAGTAGACTCAAATAACTAGGAGTAGACTCAAATATGCTGGAGGATATGGAAACTTTGTTGATGGGATCACCTCCAAGAGCCTGGAGAAATGATTTGCAGCCTTTCCCTGTGTGGGTCAGAAGGGACCAATCTCAGCAACCGAGGAGCTTCTGGCAGACCGAGGTTTGACCTGCAAGTGGTGAAGGTTGTGTGCTCAAACTCAGACACATCTTCACCTCCTCCAGCTGAACCTGGCTGCCTGCCTCCAGCCTGAACATCCCCAGGATGGGTCCTTGGAGGATCCCTGTCTTCCAAGGATCCGCCTTTAGAGGAGTTTCCAGACCTTTGGCGTCCTCACCGAGGAAGACGCTTGCTCCCAGGTCACTTCTAGGAGACCTTTAGGAAGGTTGGTTGTTTTTTTTCCCCCTGCCCTGTTCTTCAGTCCTTAATTGCCACCTGCTCAGATCTTGGAGATGAATTGTTGAGGCTGTCATGACTGTACAGCACATAATAAAGTGCACACACGTACATATATATATATATATGTGTATATGTGGGCCGGCTCCTGTTGTGATGCTGTAGTACAGCCTAATTAGGACATCATTCAGACATCTGGGATGATGCCTAAGCTGGAGATTTTTCTTTTCTTTTCCTTTTTTTTTTTTTTGGTTTTCTCATTTAGGTTTTAGTCAAGATTCCCAAGTGGGATAAACAAAGGGCTAATTGCTTTTGGATTTTAATTACCACTGCAATACCTGGGTTCAGTGTACGAATTGTGTTTTATGGGTGGCTAAAGGACACGGCCAGCAAACGGCAGATTCTCAGCTGACAACAGCAGTGTTCAAACCAAAGTAATTCTTTCCAGTGGGATCCAAAGGACAGCGTGCACATTCATTTGCTAAACTCCAATTTTTTTTTTTTGTTATAGAATTGTGACTTCAAAACTTGGCTGACTTTTAAATATGATATAATTAAACATTCCTGAAAATGTGTTTAAAAAAAAAAAAAGACAAAAGTAGAAGTACTTTTTAATCCAGAGTGTTAAGTCTCTTCAAAATTCCTTGAATAGTTACATTTCTGCTTTAGTTCAGGGGTGGCACAGCACATTCCCAACGTGTAATCCCCAAGTGACTCTTCACTCACAATGACTCACTCAATTACTGCAGCTGTTTGCTTCACATCGAGTCATCTTTAATGCCTTGATCCATACATAGTTCTCTATGGTGGTTATTCCACTGATTTTTTTTTTTAAAGTATAAAATGTTAGACAAATCCTCATTCTACATCCACTTATTAATCCTAAAAATATCGGACATTCTTTTTCTGTCCATTTGTATTTTCTTGTTTGTGATGCCCCGAATGAACTATTGCAGGAGCAAAATTCCTTTCTTAAAATGTTCCTAAACTTTCTTTTTGACAAGTTAGAAACTCAAGGTCTCTGTTTCCATTCGTCGTCAAAGGGAATTGAAGCAAACAGGTATTTTTTAGAAAGCCAGGTAACGATTCCAAGTGTATTGATTACAATTATCTCAATTTGGGAGTAATATTGAGTCTTAAATAACTTTTCCTGTAGTGAGCCTTGCAAAACCTGTAAGGTGAGGAAAACGAGGAACCTTAGCTGAAGGACTTTGAGGTTTCTACTTCAGAGCGCAAAGAAATGAGGGGTGAAGAAGTGAATTTAGAGTTACATGAGCCATCAAATCCTGACAACCCTTGGGCAGAAGCGGAGTGTGGATTTGATGGGATTTCTGATGTTTCAAACATATAGGCAGGAGGTTTGTGGAAGGACAAAACACCTTCTGGGTTGAGACCACCTTGGAGGTACTCCCACAGGTAATAAGCTGGTTATGATTTTTTGAGAGTTTAAGGTTCAGCTGTGGGGAATTCAGGGAAAAAAAAGGTTACGCAAATTTGAAGTATGGTGGTTACTTTCAGCAGAAGTCTAAAAGAAAGTCTTGCAGACCACTTTTTCTTAGAAGTCACAGTTCGTGACTTCTCAAAATTAAACTACATGTCTCTTTGAAGATCCTGCTCTGAGAGTGTGTGCCTGGGACAAGATAAGTAATTCATCAACTGGTTTTATTTCAAGACTGGCAATGAGTGTACACTTCGGTACCGTCAAATAAACGCCTTTGCTCGCACCATTGTGTAGCTCCACAGCTTATGTCCTGCTGGTGCTGTGCTCCTTCAGCCAACAACTTAGGCTCTTCGATGGAGTCCATAGAAATCATCCTTCCTCTGTGGCTGCCTTTTCTGTGGTTGTCCCGGAACAGGGGACAGACTTTTGGTTGTCCCGGTCTTCTGGTTTTGGACCAGAAAGACCATGCCTGACACCAGCCTCTCTGCTAACTCAAGCAATATATGCATTTAAGGACAGAACACAAGATGAGTGGGATGACTTCCAGCCTTTCTCCTCTGCTGGAGCCAGGGTGGTTGCTCCTGGAACTGCCTCCATAGTAGCTAGGCAGCAATGGCCTCCTCCATGGTATCAGGTTGCCCTGGGGCTTGTGGGCACCATGGGCCTTCCCTCAGCCACCATCTTCTCTCACCCACGGTGGGGAAGATGTCTGCTGGCAATCTGTGATTGCTGAGGGCTCCTCGTGTCCCACCATGGGGGAGAGGGTGCTGCAGCGAGTCCCACCACCATCAACCAGACGTGGTGGGGAAACCCGCTCTGCAATAGTGGACAGTTGTGTCCTTCTGGTTTTATTTTTCTGCTGAAACTCACTGTGTATCATCCCCCACGATGATAATGTTGGCTCTGAGGGAGGAGGGGATTCACATTTGGCTGGAGTTATTAAGGTTGGGTGGGATTTGTTGTTGCTGCTTCAATTTTATACCGTGGATGTGACCCAAAGGCCAGTCGGGCTCAGCTCTGGTGGCACGGGGTGTGCATTACTGAGCTACTTCCTTACCAAAATGTGGGCACTGATCAGCCAACAAGTGACACTGGTCGTGATTAACTTCTGCCCAGCAGTGGTCAGGCTGCCCTGTGCCTCGTGAGTGTCCTGAGGGAAGGACCAGAGTCCTACAAGCCACCAGGGCCTTTCATTTGGCTTTTAGCTTGCACTGGGTCATGTTTTCACCCAGCGGGTTTTAGTAGCAAAAAATTGTCTCTAAAATGTCTCTCTCCATCTCTTCTCCCTCTGCAGCTGTCCCTGAGGGCATCCCTCACCTCTCCCAGTGCCCATCATCGATGGGGACGTGACCCACCGCATCCCATCGTGAAGCCCGGCACGGGATGGCATAATTCACAAATTACAAGATGATGGCATAATTAACATGTTGTGGGGAAATTTTCCTTTGGGAAAATAGCTCTTTTTATAACCTCAGTTGCTGGATTCGTTCTGACCAAGGGAAATGTGAGACCTGGCCCAATTTGTGTCAAGTGGGTGAACTCTGAGACTAAAATGCTCGATGACCCTTGAAATGAAGAGTCTGTGATGAGCAGGTATGATTGAGTGGGCAGTTCTGGAGCTGCGCACTAAACTGAGGGGAAAAAAAAAAAAAAGAACTGAGCTTTCTGGTCATGGAAAAATGATGTGACTGTATTACTGTTTCTCAGTTAAATTGCACGAAAACAGAAGGCAGAACTTCAAGTTTTAAAGACAGAATGGAACATCAACCATTTTTAACGTACTAGGAAAAACATTGAGAAATTGGGGTTTTTTTTGAGGATTTAGCTCAACGGGGTGGAGCTTGTTCTGAGGCAGAAATAGAACAAATTTTGAAATGTTGCAAACTTCACCGAACCAAGTTTTTTCAGCTTTCTGCCTAGCTTGAATGGAGCTAAAAGGGTTTGAGTTTTATTTGACGAGACAAAGGTAAACTCGTTGCTAACAATAGAGACGTAATACATTTAGTGTTATGCTCGCAATAGTCAGGCCGGTAGGAGACAGTGAGCTCTTCTGCTTGTCCAACCATCTTGGTTGGTCTAATAAAAATTCTACCTCAAAGCTTTTCTTATAAAATAGTAGGAAACTTTGCTGGAAAAAAAAGCAGTAGGGAAAAAAAAAATCTCCTCTAAAAACTGTTCAATTAAATTATAACTTTCTTTAAGAAAAAGAAAAAAAAAAGATCTTTGAATGGGAATGCCGGGACCTGCTCAGTTACTGCTGCAGACTTTCCCAGTTGGAGAGAAAAAATTGATCTTATGAAATTAATCTGTGCCGTATGAACTGATAAAATGCATGGATATTTCCGAAATGGGAAGTAGCAATGTGCAATGACTAGGTATTGCATCAGTGCAGTATGTTTGGATTGTGGACTTCGAAATTTTATTTTTACTCGTAACGTGGCAAAAAAATAGATTTTGTAGACAATTGGGATTGATGATACGATGAGTAGGGATGCAGAGAGGTCAGTGGCACAGCGATCTGGATCTGGGAAGCTGACACAAATCCAACAACGTAGGTTTCCATGCCACCGGACGCGAGGTCAAATACCTAGAAACAAAAAAATGTCGGAAGCATGAATGATAGGAGGCTATAATTTAGGTAAACCCTGGGAAGCAGTGAATTTGAAGATGATTTTGTGTTATTGTAAATAGGCAGTTGAATGTGTCCTTCCTTATGTTGTCCCGAGGCAGGGAGGGTTTTGTGGCACCTGGGACACTGTTTTGGAGCAAATAAGTGGTATTACCTCCGCTGGTGGAGCTGGGAAGACCATTATGGAAAGGCAGCATGAAGTTTTGGTTTTTGCACTCTAAAAGTGGGGGCACAAGTGGATGGAAAAGCTGGGGGCTCAGCAAACCCCTTGAGAGAGAGACAAAGCAATCAGCGTGCTCAGGCTACGAAAAGAAAGCTCTTAGAGGGTGGTTTGACCGGTATCTCAATGTCAACACCTGCATCTGGTACGGAGGGAATCTTTGCTCTAATAGACCCATCGCTTCTCACCAAACTCTTGTAACAGAGTGCTCATAAGATGAGCACTTGATTGGGCTTGAGTGTGATAAATTCCAAAGGAAAATAAGATGCTGACAGTGAGAGCAATTAAAGGCTGGAGCAGCCTCTCCTGAGGAGCCGTGAATCCATCATGACTGCTCGCCTCTTCATTCACGACTAAATGGCTTTCTGAAAGGTTCGCTCCAGTTCAGCCCCTGCCGTGGAACAGGCTCTGGGTGTCTGAAGAAGGTGGAACTCCTTCTATTGCCGTGCCCGGGAGGTGAAACCCCTGTGACCCTCCCTCGTGGCCAGGGCAGCCTTCTCCAGCCTCGACTCCCACTCGTTTCGGTGTCAGGTATTCAGACACAAACCTACGCTCCTCTTCACAACCACCTTCAGTGGAGCTGCCTCCCTGAAACCAGTGAGCATCTTCTCATGAAGACACTGGGATTAATGCAAAGTTATTTACCAGATCCTAGCCCCACCAGAATTCCTGGGTGAAAGATGCCCCCCCGCCCCATGGCATTTCAAAACGTATATGACACAAGTGGGCTGTAATCCTTGGCTGGCCCTGGGACTAAGAACACCAACCACCCTGGGTTCCTTATCTGGATTTAAAACTTGGTCTCCAGCCAGGAGGAGACAATACATCCAGCCAGGGGAAGTCATACTCTTCCAACGCCAGTTTTATACTCATTGTGCCTCAGCCTGTCGTGCTGGCTTAGAGACAAGCATTTTAAGTTCCTTTTATAAAATTGGAGGGGTTTCCTTCATTTGGGATGGATCCCGCTTAAGATAATAAAAGCAGATTTCACTTTCTGAACTTCATCAGTAGGTCTCTTCCTGGCAGCCAGGGCAGACTGTATCCACAAGCTGGCTTAAGGCACTCTGGGCTGTGACAAAATATGCACCAGTGCAGCAACACATCAAAGGTGGTAAGACCGAGGCATCCCTATACAACAACAACTCGTTAGCACTTCCTTTTCAATTCTTTCGTTCCCCTTTCCCTCTCACTCATCTCCTCTTTTACACTTACTTTGCTTTTCCTCTCCCTGCTTCCTTCTTTCGTTCTTGTCTTTCCCCTCCATCTATTCTGCCTCGGGTGGATCAGCCTTTCTTGCCACAAATCAAACCTATTAGGAGCTCCAAAGGGATTCTTGCCAATGGCCTCCCTTTGTGAACTCTCTGCCTTTTTTTTTTTTTTTTTTTTTTTAATCTGCAGTGTTCCACATTATATTGCCATTGATTTAATGGACCACCATGAATTTTACTGCCTGTCAAACAGCACAATTATTTTGAATTCTATTGTGGGAGAGCTTGACACCCAGCTCTGGATCACTTTACACTTTTCACCCTTGCTAGCATGCACTTGACAATCCGGAGAAGCACTTTGTGTGATTGTAGGATGGCATTTTGTGTCATTGTTTTAATTTGGTATTTTGGGGATTGAATGATTTGGCAGTCAACGGATAAAGACTTCTACCTACTTGAATCTGGAAATAATACGTGGAATGTCGAAGCTGTTATAGGGTGTTAAAACCCAAATAAATTCCCTTCCTCCCTCTTTCTCCTCCCAGCTCTGAAAAAATTAGACAGGAAGAACACTCATTTTTGCTGTTGGTTCTTCATTCACGGGCTGATCCTGAAAGCTTCCCAAGCAGGATGCTGAATCCTCTCTTGGTGGGCTCTACTGGGGTGCTTGTACCAACCAGCAAAGAAGCCAGACACACGTGCCTGGAGGTGGATTCCTCATGGACAGGTAAAAATTGTAATGTACTTTCTGAGAGCTGAGGTTGGCACTCACCAGTGTGCAGCAGATTTCTTCCATGGAACAATGAGTGGGTCACATCTGCATTAAAATAAAGAAAAGATTGGTTAATTCACAATGAATCAGGACTTTGTACCCCTTTTTAAAGAGCTCTTTCTATCACCTTGCGTGACCAGGATGAATTGTTTTTCAGATGACAGGAATAACAGATTGACTCCTCATTGTTCTAGGGGGCTGTACACATGCGGAAAAAGACTCCACCAACTCATGTGAACATTTTTCCACCAAGGAACCTGTTGCTATCTTGAAAGTGTGGACACAGAAGAATAAAATTACTTGCCCAAGGTCACAGAGTGAGTCTGAGTTGGGCTTGGGGACCTGTCTTCCAACGTCCTCAAGTTTTATTCCAAGTATTTTCCTTAAGAGATTTTTCTTCTCCTGCTGAACATGGTCCTTCCCACAATGAGGTGTTCTCGCCTGGGTCTGAAGCAGATGGATTTGGGTTGTGAGTACAAATGCTATTTTGGTAACCATGATTGGTTTTTTGGTTATGGGGATAGTAACAGTGTGGGTTTTCTTCTTACACAGCTTCTCCTTTTCCAAGAGAGCCTCTGGTTGAGTTTGTCAACCAAGGTATAATGTCAGTGGGTGAGGATGCTCACCCTTCCCCATCTCCGAGTCAGGCCTTTGAGAAACGTTTGTTCCATCTCTTCTCTGCAGAGTGAGACCCATTATGCACCCATGGAATTCACCCATAAAAGAGCTGCTGGCCCCTGGGCGAGAGCTGTGAGCCGCCTTGAGCCCACGGAGAGCTGGTGACCATGCTGGGCTCCTCAAGCCTTCCAAGTTCAAGCCAACCCACTCTTGCTTTGGGCTGAGAGCAAAGGCTATGACAACTAACGTAATGATCCATGTAGGTTAGCAAGGGGAGACTATACGATTCTACATCTTGGCCTTGCAGTAGAGAAGGATTATCGTCCCCTTTCAGGAAGCTGGTGGGATGGTATAGACATCTCGCACACCGGGCACAAATTTGTCCTGTTGGAGGAGCTTTTTAGCTCAGGGTGGGAAATCCACAGGCTACACGAATCTCCCAGGGAAGTCAGTCAGACACAGGAGGTGGTGGCTCTGCAGGGTGTACCCTGAGGCCCTGGCAGACCCGGGCAGAGGTAGGGCTGTGCGTTGTGGCATGGGCAGAAGTGGGATTGGGGCCAAAACCCCTCTGCCTCCCTTGCAAACACAGAGCTATGGTAAAGCTTAAAACGGCCCGGGTCCTCCTGCCCCAGTGTTGTGACCAATACACGTTGTGTTCTGTTTGGGAGATCCCGGTCAGACAGAATAATTAGGTGGCAACGCAATTTATTGCCTGCAGCCCTGAAAAAGCTCAGGAAGCACTCTTTCAGCCCTCAGCTGGTATTTAATCAATGCATCATAACTTTTATTAAGCCTAAATGCGATGCTTCTGAGATACTAAATTTAAAGTGTGCCTGGAAACCAGGGCCATTTTTTTTGGTTTGATTTACATATCACGGCATCATGCAAACGGGAAATAGGATGACAAGGAGCCTGGATTAGTCTTCTCCCTGGGGATGCTTCAGAGATTTTTCTCCTGCTGTGAGACCTTTGATATATCACCAGGTACCAGGATGGCAGGAGGTGGGTTGGAGCCTTTGAGGCCCCAGCTGCTGCCACAGATTAAGAAAGGGCTGCCCAGGGTGGTGGTGTAGTCTCCTTCTCTGGAGACATTCAAAACCCACCAAGACACATTCCTGTGCAACCTGCTCTGTGTGGACCTGCTTTGGCAGGGGGGGTTGGACTAGATGATCTCCAGAGGTCCCTTCCAACCCCATGTGATTCTGTGGGTGAGTCACAGTGCCCGAGATAGGTTCAGTGCAAGCCCTACGTGTTGTGACAGTGGCTTCAGCTACACATCAAGGAGAACCTTTGACTCCTTGCAGAGAGGTCTTCTGCAGCACAGGCAGGGAAATAAATCCTTACACCTTTCCCAGGAAGTAAATCCCTGCCTCTGAAGTGCTCTATCAATGCACTGAGTTCTCCTGGGCATCCCGCGACACCTCTCTGGGGGCATTTGGACACTTCCTTTGGCCTCCCCCATACTGGTCCGGCCTCACCAGAGATTCTAGAAGAGGATTCCTCCCTTATATCCTTGGCAAGCCAAGCTCTTTTCTCATTCCCTTGTTGAGCAGCCTTTGCCATTGGCTGAGGTAGACAATCAGAAAGAAATCCCAGCGGCCTCCAGGTGCCAAATTCCCAGGACAGGCTGTCGCAGCCCTGCTTTTGGCCAATTTCTGCCCCAAACACACTGATTTCTGCACTGTTCAAACAAAGCTCTGTAACCAGCGTCACAGCTTCCTGCCGTGGGCTGCCCTGGGATGAAGGATGGGGACACCCATTTCCAGTTGCAGTGGATGGGGAGAGCGAGGGAGTGAGAATCTCATCCCAGTTTCTGAGTCTTGTAGACTCCCTGGCTTTGACAGGAACTCAAAAACTTTGCCAAACATTGGAGACTGGCTTAAAATGATAAAGACAGTCCTTAAACCCCATGGAAATTCTAAAACAAGGGTGTTATTAAAGTGGAATTAAGGACAAAAGAGTTGCTAATATCTTCAAGAAAAGGGAGAATAAGAACATTTGGGTTTTAAATAGTATTAGAATATTAGTTGAGATCGAGAAATAAGGTTTATCTGTGAAGCATTGTATCTGAGGTGGTTTCAATTCACGGATGAGATACGAACTTGATTTCAGGCATCTCGTAACCCTTTCTCTGGTGTTGGGGCTGTCCCAGAGCTGGGCGGGCAGGGAGGTGTGTGCCACACAAGCTGTCACAGCACATCAGCTTCTAACTTGTTTTCAGCCTTTGGCACGTGTGACCACCGAAGAACCACCGAAACCGCAAAAGCCAGAATTAAAAACCAACATAAATAACTTTTGGAAAGAGTATGAGTCCCCATGCCTCAAGGAAAAGACCGGTTTCTGAATATTAGGGGTTGGGAGGAAAATCCCCTCCGGACAGCTGTGGGTTTCTATGGAAAACACAAACGTACCTGACATGTTTGTTTTGACATTGTCATTTTAGTCCTCCACAGCGGTCCTGGGTTGATAGTTTTCGAGCTGGGTAAAACTCTGGAACCAACAAAATTGCCTGAGAAAGAAAAGTTTTTGCCAAAACCTTTTTTTTTCTTTTTTAATTGGAAAATGCTGTTTGCAGGGACATCTTTGTGGGTGGGTGTCATTGCACGAAGCTGGGGCTGGAGGCATGAAGGGTGGGAAAGAATTGCAAGAAAGCAGAAAAGATGAAGAAAATGGCTCATTGAAAACATTTTCCTGCAAATCCAAGTGATGGGATCCAAAAGATGGGAAACTTTCAAAAGGACAAAAGTTCTGTTTTGAATAGTGACTTGCTAACTGTTGTTAAACTTTGTTATTGCCTGGCTGGTTTTTAAACCATAGGTGCAGAAGGCAGACAGAAGCTATTTTTTTTCTCTTAAATTATAGCCATTTTTAAAACACTGGTTTTCCTACTTCTCGACACTTTCTGAATGCGTTATGAACGTTTCTGCAGTTATTAAAGACTTTCTTTCTCTCTCTTATTTGTTTTTTTTTTTTTTCCTTTTGACACTGATGTCAGGGGGTTGGAACTAGACGACCTTTAAGGTCCCTTCCAACCCAAACCGTTCTGTGATTCTAATGTGGTGACAAAATTAGGAACTGTAGCAGGACAAAGTTGACTTCTAGGCTTGCACAGGGGCTGATTGCCTGACCTACAGGTCTGATGCTGGGCCATAATTGTGATTATAAGGCAGAGTGGAGAGTGGCCGTTGGTCCCAGCGTATTGCCATGGCCAGCAGGGCAAGGGAAGGGGACATCCCTTGCATTATCAATGCTGTTTCCAGCACAAATTCAAAACATAGCCCCATGTCAGCTACTGTGAAGAAAATTAACTCTACCCCAGCCAAAAGCGGCACACAGATACACTGCACAGGTATAGTAGCAAAGTTTTTGAAGGGGCTGTTGAAATTTATGTATTTGTGGACAATTTTTTGTGTCTGAAACACCCCTGTTGCTGGCTCCTCTGTGGAGCAGAGGGAGAACGTCTTTTTTATCCCGTCTGTATTCATTACAGACTAGGTAAAAAGGCAGGAGGCTCACCAGCTGGTGGTCACAGGGGACTAAGGTATCATCTTAGATGTAAGATCAAGAGATAGGTCTCTCTCCCTCTGCCTGGGGGACGCTCAAGAGGGAAGAAAACCAAAGCAGCCCTGAGGCTCATCTAAAATACTTGATGGAGTGGCTCACCTCTGGGCCAGGCAGAAGAAGATCCGTACCTGGGGGCAAACAGACAAGGTAAGGTCATCTCTGCATCTCATGGCTCTGTCTCCCAGGCGGTTGGAAGCCTTTCCCGGTGAATAGCACTGGCAAATGCTCTTGTCATCAAATATATTGGTTAGCACAGGGATGATTCCGAAACTAAGCTATAATTATTGGTGGAGCTGGCAGTGGTGCCTATAATTAAGGTTGCCAGACATTTCCCATTAAAAGGTTCTGTTTTCCAATGCTATGTCCTTGCCAACGTGTAACTGTTCAGGCTGAAATTTTCAGTTGCAGGCCGTTGGCTCGGGCTGGTCATTGTGTGTGTGAATATGTGTGTGTGTGTGTGAGAGGAAAAGCAGAAGTAAAATATAGTTTAACCAGATCCAAGAGTGTGATACAGGGAAAAGGCATTGTTTTAGAGTTATTGAAGGGGAAAAAATTCTGACACCCACATGGTTGAGAAGGTCTGGAGCTTTATGCTTTATTTTTATTTTTGTGGGGACTTGGAATTTGGCTTTGTAACAGATCTGGGCTGGGCTTTCTCTTTTCCTTTCCTTTCCTTTCCTTTCCTTTCCTTTCCTTTCCTTTCCTTTCCTTTCCTTTCCTTTCCTTTCCTTTC
>JAOXNO010000052.1:27159847-27172172 GCA_028565335.1 Limnodromus scolopaceus
CAGCTGCAAGGAATAATGACTGGGAGGAGAAAAAAAGATGTAAAAACTTAAAAATTCATTAATATCATCAGGGATTAGGAGGCTGATTAAAGTGTAGCTGTTAGCGTATGCAAATGAGCGATAGGCATTTATCAGAGCCTGTGCAAGCTGTCTCAGAGCTGTAAAGCCCACGTATGTTTTTCAGCTGATTAAAACAGTTTTAAGTTCTGGAGGATTTTTTTTTTTTTTTTTGGGAGAGAATGAAAAAAATTAAAAAAAGCCACCATCATCTATCCTTTTCCTTTTGGCTAAATTCCTCTAAGTGCACTCCAACCATTTCCACTTGAATGCACTCACTCTCTCTCTCTCTTTCTCTTTCGGGTAATGAGAGTTTGGGAAGGAAATGAATGCAAACGAAGCAGGAGGCTTGCAACAGCTTTCTCGGCTTCCCTGCAAACTTCCCGAATGAGGCCATGGGAGGCTGCACCCCAGCATCTTCTCCGAAACCCGCACATGCTCCACACTCAACCCAACCGGGCTCAGGCCCCGGGGAGAAGAAATGGGCTGGTGGGTCTTCTTCATCAGCTTCATCACGCTTGGGGGCCACCCTCTGAACCCTGCCTCACCCTGCTCGCGCTGGGATGGTGTGGGAGATGCCATCTGAACCCAGCTCCCCGTTACAAAGCTGGGGGACGGCTGAGCTTGCCAGAGGGACATAAAAAACACGGCAGAGGAGCAACGTAAAAGAGGGCTGAAGCTAGTCCATGCAAACGTAATCAGATTTATTTTTTCTGCATCCCACGCCCCGCTGGATTTGCTTGTCCCGGCCAAGATTTGCTGAAGAGACTGTTTGGGGTTGGCTTTGTTCCGGGGTCCCCAAGTGAAAAGCCCCAAAGGGATTTTTTCAGAAATCAGTGGCTGGATTTAACACTTTCCAGACACCTCAGAAGGGTCATTTAACAGTGACATCTAAATCTGTGCTTTCTTCTGCAGACCTGGTTCGGCTAGTCTACACCTCCAGCACCTCCAAGGAAGGAGGCAGTAATAACACATATTGAAATGTCCCTCTGGTATTGCCAATATTAGGACTTTATGCACCCATTCATCAACACTACATTCAAGTTTGGCTTCCCTGGGGTATGGTCTCTTGTCCATAATCTAAGTATTCTTTTTTCTTAAGGCTCTGGGCATTTCAGGACTGTTGTTGCTCCTCTACTTCCTTTGGGAAGGGAATTTCATAGCCTTGGGAGGCAACAAAAGTGGCTTTGGCAGACTGCTCTTGAAGGGAGGTGACTGGTTGAGGGGAGTGAACTATCAGAGGAAATTCTGGAAATGTCCTAGATCTGGGAAAATCGTGGCGGAAATGCCTAAGGATTGTTTTATGTGGTTTATCACGTGAATTCAAAATTCATCACGTGGACCTTCGACTTATCACATACGTGGAGCGCGCATCTTGGTAAAGCATCACTTGGAAGAGCCATCTTAGCTAACAGTCTGCCAGCTCTTCCATTATAAACAGACAATGGTATTTAAAGTGGTTATAACTTTGCTGTAAAATTTTGCTCTGTTGAAGCTTGGCAAGCGAGGTCCCTGCCCAACAGCAATTTTTTTTTTTTTTTTTTTTTTTTGGTTGTTGTTGTTGTTCCGTATTTGGAAGTAAATCAGCTTGGCCATTTATGTTTTAAAAGATTACTTCTTTTGAGTCCCAGTCTCTCATTTCTCAAGCTGGCAAGGGCTCCCAGCGCTGCAGGGAGAATGCACCCAGCCTAGAGGAAGGGCTTTGTGCCTGTCATTGAACAGCGACTCCTTCGAATAATCGGGGAAGCACTTCGGCAGGTCCTGGACTGCGTCCCATCCCACACAACCCCCTGCAGAAGCCTGGTTATTCATTACTGTTTCATACCCTTCATTGCCAACCAAGACCAGGAAGAAATATTGTGCCTGAGTGGAAAATGATGAAACTAAAGAAGGGGGGGGTGGTGGGGTAGCTTTGGAAATAGCTCGTGAACAACTCAGTAGAGGACGGCGAGGATAACACAGTTGTGCTCAGCACAACGTTTATGACATGAATGGTGGGTGCAGGTGGAGGAAGGCAGCAGAACTCAGTAGCAGGGCTACTGGGATGCGTGAGCATCCGTGTGGCAGCACGGGCACAGTCACTCTGAGCTTTAAGCTACTCAAAGGATGCTGCTGGGAATAGCTACCCAGCAAGGCTGAACTTGGTGCCAGCCAATAGGCCAACATAGTGTCCAAAAGCAGGACCAAGAAACACCCCTTGAAAAATACAAGGGAAAACAGTTAGCAGGAGGGAAAACAAGGCAGCTCCAAGCAGAAATCTTTAAGTATACCAAACCAGGAGTCAAAAAGGTGACTAAGATGCCCTACAGTGATGGATTGAGGGATTAAATTCTGTTGTTTAGAAGTGGACTTCAAGACTGGAAGAAGTGATTGATACTCAGTGTTAGTAGAGAGTAAGATGCCAGAGCAGGACTGTTCTTCAGCAGTATTTGACTTTGAAGGCATTCATAATGAAGTTGGACAATCGGCTCTGGACATCGTTGACCTTCAGAAGACCCACCAGAACAGGGGAACTGGACTTCGCCCTGGTGAGTGACATTGGGATCAGCAAGTTCAAGGTAATGGCCATGGAGGGGGGGGAAAGCTGGTGTCTCATAGCTGTGTTGACCCCCAGCTTCAGTGCCTATGCCCAAGCTCTAGCTCGAGAGAAGAATTAATGATCATTGCCTATTTGTTCTCTTCTGACCAAGTCTTCCTGACTCAACAGACCACTAACCAATTTTGCTGGTCATCTGTGTAATAATTTTAAGCACAGAAGCCTTCCCGGACCTTTTTCTGTGTGAGTGTTACCCTCCTCTGTATCTTTTCCAGATCTCCTGCGGAACCTTGTGAAGTGGGAGCAGATCTTCACCATCACCCACAGTGCAGGGCTGGTACAGGATCACTGCAGTGCTCTCTCCTTTACTCTCCGTTCCTTTCCTGATGACAAAAAAGAGCAAGAAACTATGACTTGTTTTTTTTTTTAAAAAAAAAGCCATACATGGTGATGAAGCTGACGGTGCCTTTGCTGCGTGTGGGCTCGAGCTGGTGTGAAGTTCTGGTTGTGCCACATCCCATATGAAACAAGGAAACAACAAAGGCTTAGAGTAAGGCAATATAAACCCTTCCAAGTGTGGATATAGTGATGATATTGTCTCTGTTTTTTTTTTTTTTCCCCAGGAGAGAATGAATAGCAAATGAAACGACTGTAATAAATGGCATAAAGAAGGTCAAGCAGGCAATCAAATTTATTTTTTAGACAATTACAACAGTGTCTCATTCAAAGGGACACTGAATAAACTTGAAAGGCAACAGAACTGAAACTGATAAAAAGGCACTTTTGTGAGCAATTCATACATAGCTTAGGGAATTCATTGCCCCAAGATATTGCTGCTACCAAGTTCTCCAGTTATGTTACGCAGAAAAAAGCTGTTACAAAAGATATAAACCTCTGCCTTCCAGGAGTTAAGGAAGATTATTCCACGGCAGCCTGTCCTAGGGTTTTCTGCATCTCCTCCTGGCATCCGCGAGTGTGTGGTGACACTGGTACTGGACACTGGTGCTCTTCTGAGCAGGTCCAGGTGTTCTTATCTCTTGGCATCGGGAGATTTCCGTATTGCAGCTGGCCCTCTGAGAGATGGCACCCTGTGCTGCACTGGTGGAGCTGGCAGGAGAACATTTTGCGTTAATGAGAAAATTGGGAATGTTAATTTCCCCTGAGGGTGGAAGCACGTTTCAGGGCAGAGTGCTCTAAGTGGCTGTTCCCATGCTGGGAAAGGAGGTGAGTCACGGAGAGACAAGGGATGGGGTCTACCCCTGAAGCAGAGTTGGAGCTGGGAAGATGAACGCTTCTTCCCTCCAACCCTGAGGCACCCCGATATTTGTCCAAATGGGTGCCCCAACCAACAGTGACAACACTTGAGTTTTTTTTACCTTTTCATTCAAATTAAAACAAGTCAAACCTCATCTCGGTGGCAAGGAAGAGGGAATCACGTAAAGGGCTTTTGGAGGGGTCCACAGAACCCCCTCCTCTAGCTGTTGTGCGCTGGGGCATAGCTCTGTGAAGACAACCCCAAACCATGAAGAGGGGTCTCCAGGTAGAAGTGGAGGAACTTTTGCCTTGGAAATGAACTACAAAGAGGCTGAGCCCACCATCTGCAAACCACCATCCCATTCCCAAGCCAGGTGTCCTGTGTGCCGAGTAAAGCGGGTAAACAGCATGGAAATAGTACATAACTGAAGTCCTTCTCTCCAGGCTTAGGCATGAGAAAACAAACACCCTAATTATGGCATTTAACAACTTAGTCTTAGTCTTTCACCTTATGACATTTACCTTTCTCTGGGTGTGTACCTGCGTGGAGTCCTCAGGTGAAAACACATACGCAAATAACTAGATTTATAATTGTCTGCAAAATGTGAAATACAAAATGTTGCCTCCCCCAAGGGGCAGCTATGAAATTTTTGCAGCTTTGCTTGCAACAGAAAATTTATAAGCCCCCTCTTATTTTTCTTTTTGCTGTTAAGTAACAGCAATCCAGCAATTCTGAAAAGTGTTGTTTCAGGTAACCATTCAACAGCGCCAACCAGTTGAAGCTGCGGTGGTCCGTCTGCTGGGGATGACGTCTGAGTGTCAGAGGCGATTTGGGGCAAACTTGCTTCTGCCGATCTCCTCGACAAGCGGGACGGAGACACGAGCAGCTGCTGAGACAGGAGAGAAGAGCTGTACAAGAAGAAATACAGCTCAACTCCTAAGCACTTTTTTTGGACCTCTCCAAAGGCTGGCTGCAGTCTCCTGGCGCTGACAGATGAAATTGGAGTCCCAAGATGTATTGCAGCAATTCCGCCAAGGAAGTGCTAACAACAGGAAACACAATGCAAATATAATCGAGGTCATCAGCCCCTTTTCCTTGCATAAGTACTTAAATATGTGCTCATATTGCAGTTACTTAACTGTAATTGCTCAGGGCAAATGCGAGCTCAGGTCTTTACGGTCGCTGAGCATGTATTCTTCCTTCAGGTGATATATTGGTTTCTGACCCTCCTTGGGCACGCCCTGTAAATATTTACGCACCTCCAGTCAACGGGCTTGTGTGTTTATTCAAAGAGATGACAATTAATATGCAGGGGAAGAAGTTTTCAAAGCTCCTTACAAAGGTAGTGCAACCTGTATCATTGGTATGGGGACAATGACAGATGCTGGTCAGGAGTGGGTGGCCCATCCAAAAGACATCTCTCTTTTGGAGGGATCCAATGAAACCTTTTTTCTTTGCTTTAGGTGGGGAAAATCTACTTTGAGCAACCGCTGAGCGATGTTAGAACTGCCACCCTTGAAAAGACGCAGATGACTCACTGGTCCCACTACCAGATGGCCTCCTCGGTACCTCCAAACATCACAGCTCTTTTCATCCCTCTTGCTACCGCCCTGGGGATGGCCATCTGTGGCACTGATAGAGTTAATAAGCACGAGGCAATCATTTTTACAGCTAACTGTGCTGCAATGGGACAACAGAGACGCTAAGGAATATTTACTAAAAGGCATAACACTTGTAAAAAAAATATATTCAAGCACACATAATTACCACAGCATATCATGCTTTCATTTTGCAGCTTTCTTGATAACTTCTGGCACAGCTCTCTGGCAGGGAGAGCGTGGGTTAGTGAACCAGCCATCCGTGTGTCCTTTCCCATCCTTGTTGTGCCAAAGAATTGGATACGGCCCCAGCTGAAGCTTTATTCTTGGTTTAATGTGCAGATGCAACTGGCATACTTATGTTTTTTCTGAATGCCTTGTGTCATCCAGACCAGGTTGGAGGGACCACATACTGAAGAACAAGGTGACGAGGACCTCTTGGGAGTACATCACATTAGTGCGAGCCATGTTGTGCACCTCCTGTCTTCCTTGCATGTCCCTTGGTGGGTAGAGTTGCTCACCAGAAGGACTTGTCTTTTGCCTTTGACAATGGAAAAAAAATCATGCCTAAAAGAGGTAAGACATGCACTTTTCAAACTCAAAGAGTGATGCATCTCAGCCTAAACGCTTGCTAACCAGCTCCGACTATCACTAAACTCTTGTGCTCGTTTGTTTTCCTTTGCCTTTTTTAACAAGAATCTTGTTGAGGGACATCCATGTCTCCTGCCCACAGTTTCTAGGTTCCTGAGGGATTCTGCCAGGTTTACCCTGGTGCAGGTGAGGAAATACTAAATATCTGCATGGATCTGCACAAAGGGAACACCCAGCTCTGGTATCCATCTTCAGCACACCCATTTCTTGTTGTTCTCCACCTCTTTCTGGCGCTATTTTGTTCTGCAGGGAAACCCTCAGATGGCAGCATGTCACCATGGGAGCTACCAGGGTTTTGGTGCCAGGAGGCTGTGCATGATCCCAGGTCACTCGGGAGCACTGCAGAAGCGCATCACCAGGATGCTTGGTGGTCTGGTCACGGATGGAGGTTTGGATGGGATGTTCTCTCTTTCTGAGCTTTAGCTGGTGCCACAGGGAGATCGGGTGGGTTGTGGCTTCTGAGACTCTGGTGTTAAAGAGCGGGTTTCTGTAATATGGCAGAGCTCAGCTTATCTTGTTTGGAGACATGTGCCTGCTTTTTAGATTGTATAAGGGCAAAATAAAGCTCCTCACCCTTCTGTGAAGGTTTTCTGCCCTCACAGAGACTGCTTTCAGCAATTCTCTCAGCAATACCATTGCTTGAAGAGTTTATTTCAGCAGTGGGAAGATGCTCATAACAATTAGCAAGTAAAAATTGCAAATTTGTGCACCCTACCTTGGTGGAAGGGCTGGGGGCTGCAGAGGCACCCGTAACTCATCAAGATCTCATGTATAATTATCTTGCATCCTTGTCGACCCCAACAGGCCCATCACACAGGCTCTTCAGGGAGGACATTGCCATCTGTGTGGATGTCAATACGGTCCAAGAAAAGCCAGGGAGCAGGGATCAGCTTCACCCTTGTGCCCAGGTGGGCAGCAGCGCCGTCCCTGGGAGATGGAGGGGGTTGTTTGATGCCAGCTCTGAGGGAAAAGCTCAGACAGCTTCCGAGCCTTCCCCAACAGATGATCCTTCCCCACTTGAAATGCCTCTTTCAGCTAATGCATGTTGCAAATAGTTTAGCTCTAGTTTTGCTGTATGGCCTTTTGCAAATTCAATTACAAATCCTCTTTTCTTGCCACAGTTGGAATTGTTCTTTAGCCTAATATCATGTTCGTCAGGGTTTTGTTTTGTTCTCCTTGCAGCCCAAGATGTCCTTGTTCTAAGTCGTAGCATCTCCTCCGCCTCACGGCCCTGCTACCTTTGCGTGGAACACTTCTGGTGCTCTAAAGATACCAAAAGGTTTTAATTACGATTAAGCCAAGTCATTTCTACAGTTTCTAGCTGTAAATAAACAGCCTGTTTTGGATAATGGAGGTAATGGTTTGCATTTCAACTCTACTTCTAACCTCTGATTTTTGCTTGTAATATTTTATGTGGTTAAATCAATTTTTTCTGCCGTTGAATGTAGCCTTTCTTTTTCTTTTCTTTTTTAAACTCGGTTGTAAAGCATGTGTTTCATCATATCCTTGTTACCCTAGGACATGCCTGCTGTAGTTATAAGCTAAACTGTAGTCATGCTCTTTTTCAGAGGGGTCTGGAGTTGATAGGAGAAATTGTTGTTTTCTCCTATTGCTGTCAGGGAAAGCAAATATGTTGTGGGTTTATTAAAAGCCAGTTAAAAATAAGAGGTGTCAAAAGATGACTATTTAATACAGCAAGGTGAGAGGCGTTGTGTGGGTTGCACATAGTGTAGGAGGTGTGTGCACTGGGACAGTAGAATGGTGTGTGACTGCACAAAAAATGGGGTGGTAGGGGGGGACCCTGGGGGTGCCTGACCCCTCCGCGACTGTCGGCAGTGCCCAGCACAGGACCTCTCCCTGGGAGGAAGGGGATGGAGATGCCCCCATGCACAAGACTTTCTTCTTGTGAAGGTTCAACCCTCCCTCTCTGGGCAAAGGCAAAAATTTCCGATTCCCACGGACGCTTGGTTCTATTCAAAACAGCAAGAAGCTTATTGAAAGGGGGCTCTCGACAACGTGAGGAGTGGCCTTTGGATGTGGATGTGTTTTCTGAAGGTACAGTGGGGCTGACCGTACCGCGTGCCGGGTTCAGGGCACATCTCCTTGGGGTTACAACCCTTCTGCATGGCCCTAGTCACCTCCAGGCTACAAGACTGCCCGCTGGCTGGCTGCTGGGCCTTGTGCCATTAAACACACTTTTTATTTTCAGAATTGCTCTAAATGTCCTTTACTAGGGCAAAGTGACTTTTCTAGGTAGGGAACTAATTGTGATTATTTTGGTATATAGGAAATATAATATGTGTCATCAGTACAAACTGACTTAAGCCAGCCAAGGAGTTATCGTTATAGAGTGTTTTCATTTAGGTCACTTAAAGCCTTGATTAATTAAATACTGCTATGTGATTTCTTTCTAAAATTTAATCCACAATCCAGATTTCTGATTAAAATATACACAATTTCAATCAGCTCCTCACAGCGACCACACCGCGATTTTAAAAACAGAGTCCTCAGATGTCATTGCCGTTGCCTTGAATTGTTCTTCGTCGTATGTTGCTAAAATTGCCCTTTGAATCCTGCCTCGGTCACTAGCCCTGCACCCTGCACCAAATTTAAAACACCTGAGGTTTTTTGGTTTTTTTTCTGTTTCACCCTGCTGCTACACCATCCTGTCTGTTATTGTGTCGCACATGAACAAAGTCACCACTGGGGCCTGGGAAGAGGAGGGAGAAGGGGATGCTGTTCATCCAGCTTGGGGCTGGCATACGAATTTCGGCCCTGGGTGGCATTATATTAACTTGAACATTTCTGTACTGCTGGTAGATGGCACCTCCTGTTGTGATTTCATCAGATCTGTGCCTCTGCAGAACCTTTAGCCCCATAATGTTCGAGAAGGAATTGCTTCTGTTAGGCTTTGGTAACCCTCAGTGGCTCCTGGGGCAGGTCACAGCTGGGTGTCGAGGTCCGGGTTCTGTTTTACCTCAAAGCAGGACACTGGGGTAGCGAGTTCAGCTGGTTTCCTCCAGGACTCAGCTGCTGGCTGGCCCATGGGCAGCATTTGCTGCTCTGTGATGTGCAGCTCCTTGGTCTCTTGATGTTTCCCGAGGATGATGCTCGTTGGTGGCCTTTTTTTCCCTGGAGACATGTCCTGGTTTGAGTGACATAGGACTAATTTCTCTTTTATTTAACTTTTCAGGAAGGCCTCTTCCAATGCTTGGGAAAACTGCATTTTCAGAAGACTCTAGTGTCTGAATTCATGAAAATATTTACTTTACAGCCAGCTCTGGGGGGTGGGTTTCAAGGTCTCAGGGTTTTTTGAGTTCTCCAGGTGCAGGAACAAGGAAGACCGAGACCCGGGCGCCTGCCCCAAGCTGCCAACAGAGTTATTTCATACCATGAACGTCATGTTCAATATAAATTAGAGAATTTTCTGAGGAGTTCTCTCTCTCTCCCTTGATGGCGGCGGGTCCAGAGAACTCCTTGCCCCGGTGCCGGAGCCCTGAGCCCTTCCCTCCCTCCCGAAGCCGCAGCGCTGGCAGGGTCCCACACTGGCTGTCCCTGCGGGGAGTGCACGGCGTCCTGGGATGGAACAGGCTGAGTATAATCCTGTATATTTTATACTGGTATCAGGATCGATATTGGCTCTTTAGTATTATTAATGTTAATTATTTAGTCTTGTTCTATTAAATCTGTTCCTACTTCAACCCTCAGGTTTCTTTGTTTTTTCCCCGGTTCCCCCTCCTGCGTGGGGAGGGGTCATCGGGTGAGAGAATAATTGTCTAAATGGCAACAAATTGTTGTGGGTTCCTCAAACCATAGCAAGGCGGAGCGGGGAGCAGCCTGCTTCTGCACAGCATCGCTGCTCCCTCCGAGCTGCCCAGGCAGCAGCACCAACAAGAAAGGGGGGCCAGGCTGGGTCCATGGGATGCGTTAGAGCAGTGGAAAGATGCACCAGCCCTTTGCAAGCTCTCCTAACAGAAAAAAAAGAATAAGAGACCGAGAGGACGTCTAACCACGTTTTTACCATCCCAGTGCTGAATTCAGAGCCCTGATGAGCAATAAAGTATTGCACGAGTGTGTCACTTTAAAGACCTGCCTAACCCTCTTCTCCGGAACAGAACCATTAACTCTTTTTTTTTTTTTTTTAGGCCAATAATCAATGAGTGTCTAATTTGTTACATTGACATTTTTGCTGGTTTCATCTGAATGAATTAATTAACAGCAAAACGTTTCCTTTCCAGGTGTAGGAGCGGGGGGGTCTCAGCAGCCAGATAAGTTTTGACCTTTGTTGAGAAAACGTTTAAATGAGGTTAAGCCTCGGATCTCACTGATCGAAGATCTGGTGTCTGCTCTGACAGGTCTGATGGGCCTGGGAATACATTACCTGGGGCTTCCAGTCCATCTCCAGGCAGTTCCTCAGCGCAGTGGTCTTGGCAGGGCAACCGGGAAGCAGCCAAAACGGGGAGTGGAGGATGTAAAAATAGAGCAAACTCCACCCTGGATCCTCTTCCCTGACTCCGAGGCATCCCTCTGTCTTAATCTCTACAGCTGCAGCTTGCCCAGGAGTCCCTGGGACCTGCACTCTGCTAATTGAAGTGCATTTGGATCAAGGCTTTCTCGGGGTGAAGTGCAGCTTTCTTTTAAGAAGCATCATCTCTAATGCACCTCGCATTGATGCTGGTGCGAGATAGGGACACCGTGAAAAGAGGAGAACAGAAATATTATCAAGGTACACCTCGAGGTACAGCACTCGCTTTAATTGCTTCTGGAGCTCTTCACCTGGGCCTCATCAATAGGGCTAATTCTTGAAGAAACGAGAACGTAGGCGAGTACAGAAGTGTACTCAATTGATTTCCCACAAGAGATGGTCGAGTTGTTTTCTTTTTGTTATGAAGATTGATAAGAGCAACTGGATAAAGCCTGGGCTGCTACTTCACCACCCTTTGATCTTCCTGCAGTTGGGTGGAGGCTGACTGCTGAGCACAGTGCACAGTGGCAACACCCAGAAGGGAAAGAGGGACCTTGGACATTTGCTTCTTATATTGTGGCAGCAATTGAAGCTTTAACAAATTAAGTGAGTTTTGTACTGATTCATCAAAGATACTTTTTTGTGCCGTGGAAAACTCACAATGCAAAAGGAGGACAAAGGAAATATTCGGCAGGTGGGGATGCAGGTGGTGGAGTCTCCTTCTCTGGAGACATTCCAAACCCACCTGGACAAGTTCCTGTGCAACCTGCTCTGGGTGGACCTGCTCTGGCAGGGGGTTGGAGGAGATGATCTCCAGAGGTCCCTTCCAACCCCATATCATACTGGGATTCTGTGATTCTATGGGATGATGCTGAAGCATGCAAAGGGATCTGCTAACATACCACAAGAAGCCAAAGCAACATTATGGAGGAGTAGGTATCCTCTGGGTTGCAGGGTCACCCTCCTTCTCAAAATGCAGGCATTTACCACGTCATTTACCACTGACCCGAGCGGCAGAGACTCTTGGATCAGTAAAATAACCCAAGATGCCTCTTTGGGCACCTTTGGACACCTGCCTGCCCAGCACAGCCCCGCGTGGACTCCCCTGCCATCACTACAGTGTTCCTCAGCCAGGTCCAGGCTCAGCTTCCACCCAGCAAACCTGGGTGCCTCCACACCCAGATGTCCCCTTAGGCATGTCCCTTGTGCCAGCTTCCCTGCACGTCCCTCACCCAAGAGCCCACCGTGGGGCTGAGGATCCATCCCAGCTCAGATGTTGCCCCATGGCCCATGTTGACCTCTTGGCTGGATTTTTTTCCAAAGCTTGTGTCTGGAACACAGCAATTGCAATGCTTGGGAGGATAAGTAGGCTACACGTTCAGCTTGTCTCTTCTGTGCCAGATCCCACCTCTTCCTGGTAGTATACTCTGTCCTCTATACTTTCCTTCAGTCCTAACTAACTACTGCAATCCCAGTAAAAATTAATAATGATATCCCTGAGGAAAAAAAAATGAATATTACCTTGCTATCAGTATTCTGCCATGGTTTTGAGTAAATGAGTAGCAAAGTCAATGGGTCATGTCCATCCCAGGTGAGAGAAGTGACTCAGATGATCTCTTGCACCCCGACTCCTGCCCGGACAATTAGCAGGGACGAGACACTGCCCTCACATTTGTTGTAGGATGAACACATGCCTGTGCTTGCTACTGTAAAACTGAATTGATGAGCTTGGTTTTCAAATTTTAAATGACCCTGTTAAAGAT
>JAOXNO010000052.1:27199142-27216174 GCA_028565335.1 Limnodromus scolopaceus
AATCAGGTACTCATCAGGCTTCGGATCCAGCTCCATTTTCTGCTCAGCGTTTAACAAATCAAGGAAGAAATGCCCCTGCCTGGGGTCACAGATAAATCTTCTACCCTGGACAAAGGGTAGATCTCCTTGTCAGTGCACTGATTTATTGTGACCTTATAGTCAGACTCTCTAATTTCTGCTTGTGGCTATAGGTGCCACCGGTGATTTGTTTCCTCTCTTGATACTCTCTGACTTGCTCAGTAAGGGGGACTGCTGTGGGCTTGCTGCCATCTCGTTGGGGGCAAGGTTTGGGTGGTTGTATCTCCACCTGGGTCAGCTCTGCAGGTGGCTCAGCCAGGATGGCTTTGGCTGCTAGATGGGTTTTCTGTGCCCAAGAGTTGGGACTCCAAGCCAATTGCTCTTCTTTGCCTCCCCTAAGGCCACAGCAGGTGTGAAGAGAGCTGGAAGGGTCTCAAAGAGGTCCATGGGGAAGACACAGGCCAAAACTAGAGCAATGAGGTTTCGGAGAGAACCGCCCCTTGGTTTTCCTCCCACTGCTGGTTTCTCCAGGCACATGCTGCAGTGAAGGACTTGCCAACAGTGAAGAAGGAAAAACCCACCCTGTCACTCCTCCCACCTGGTATTTATCCCTACAGGTAAAAAATAATGTCCTGCCCTGACTTTAGATTTAGCCTCCATCCACTGGCCTTTTAGCCTTGCCCTGTTCTCCAACAGGAAGGTGCCCAGAGCCCCTCAAGAGCTGATGTCCCACTTCTTTCTGAAACACCGCAGAGGGTATGTTCCCCAAGGTTCTCACCATCAGCTGTTGAGCCATCCCCCAGCCCTTGAGCCATCATGATGCCTTTTTCCTGTTCCTGCACCATGTCCTCGGTGAAACCCAGAGCCCGGAGCTTGACATTGTCCTGTCCACTGCCTCGAGTCCAAACACTGAGATAAACCACCTCCTTGGACACCGGCCATCCCTTACACCCCGAGACTCTCCACTGGCACCTCCGTCTGCTGCTGGGCTCGTTGGAGCTGGTCCAGAAAGGGGTGCCCGAGGTTTCAGGGGCAAATTTTAAAAGGACACCTATTTTTTTTGCCCTTCACTGGGCACGTAAAGGGGTTCGGGTACCGACCTCTCCGTGCATGTGCTACCATCTCAGCTCAGCACGAGGAGAAAAGGGGTGGGCGTGCAAACAGGCAGACGTGGCAGGAGTTTCCACTGCAGCCACCGAAAGTCTGCATCCTCTTAAACCACCACAGCTTTTCCGTAACGTGCAGAAATTGCCTAGTACCTAAGCTACCTAAAATGTATTTCAGGCAGCTTGGTACAGCAGAGCCTTGATCTCTGTTGGAACTCCTATGGTGAATAATTGTGACAATTTATTATATTGTATTTATTTTTGGAGGGAAGAAAAAAAAAAAACCAACAAACCACCCAACACTGGGAGTGATATTTATCTGTGTTTTATACAGCACTTTTTAAACACACATCCTGGCAATGCAAATTCGTGTTTCATGCAAAACTCTTCTGAAGCCCTTTGCTTTGTGCAGAAACCTCCAAGCCCAGCACTACCCTATCTCTTTCTTCTTTACAAACATACAAAGGGATAATAAAATAGCTAAGAAGCAAGAGCAGTAAAATTTCGTGCCCTGAGGGGGAAAATGGCATATATTGCCCTGAGCCTTTAGCTGAGGCCAAAATATATAGAGAGAGACTTGGGAACTATTTTCTTTCCTGGTGCAATATTTTACCTCTATTGCCCTCAGAACCAGTCAATATTTGTATAATATATATATAAAAATAACCTTAGATAGATGGATAAAAACCAAGTAAAATTCACCTCGGAAAGCCTTTTATTCCAACTGGAAAATTGCCCTGCAAATGTACTCAACACAATACCCACTACTTCACTTGAAAGTGACAGTTGCAGCTGTTAACGCGGCTACATTATCTCATCTTAGGAGACAAATTTCAGGCTATATTTCACTGTAGCCTGGTAATGTATATATGCCCTAAAGACTGCTCCGGCTAGATCTGTCTTGCTGTATAGATTTCAGATAGGGATGTATACTTCCCGTGGTTTTTCCCTTCCCCCTGCTTCGTTAGGGAGTGCAGGAGGTTAATGAAACGTCGCCCTTTTTTCCGCCGCCGTGCCCGTTTCAGCAGAGGGGCGAGAAGCAGAAGGGTGAGGAGCATCCTACACCGGCGATGGAGGAGGGAGAGGGTTGGCTCCTTGGTTCCTGGGAGTGATGTTTCTCAGCGCTTGCCCGTGCTCAGTGGCACCGTGGGCGTGGAGGTGAGGGAGAAGATGACAGAGATTCGTCAATACCCCCTTTTCTGTGCCCCGGTCCTTACCCAGCTCGGTCGCGGTCCCTGGTGGGATTTTCAGAGCTGTTCCTCCTTGTTAACCCCACATCCTTTCGCAAATCTGAACTGAGGGTTATAATAAGGAATTCTGGGACTGGCAGGAAAGAAAATATGTAAGTAGGGGGGAAAAAAAATAATCATCTATTAGGATTTTAAGTAGTCTCATGAGTCTCTCCATTATTTGAGACACTTAAGATCACTTGACAAAGCCCTGGAGAATACACAGAAAGCTAGACAGGGACCTTTGATGGATGTTTTAAACTATCTAATGCGTCTTTTCCAACTCTATCCACTAAAAAATGACTAATTGGTTGCTGTTCTTCGTTACTACGATTATAACAGTGTCCTGAAAGCGCCCGGCACTCCCGCGTGCGAGATGCTGTCTATTCATCCCCTGCTGAGCGTGGGCTGCTGCTTTTCACCATTAATTTTCAAGGCAAACATCTGTGCCACACGCTGCGATGCCTGTACAGCATCTTGCCCGAGAAGACCTAGTGTTTCTGCAGGCGGTGGCAGCGCACTGGGGAACCCCGAACCTCCCCATGGGGAGCTGAGGGGGGAGGTCCGTGGTTGGCATCGCTTCCCAGCTCCGAGGCAACCGCCTTGGAGGAGCCCCGGCAGCTTTCTGCGCTGCAGCTGGGGCAATAACTCCCTCCCGTGGATCTGGGCATTCATGGAAAATAAAGGCTGGCTGGCCCCAACCAGGAGCTCACTCCTTTATGTAAACATGGGATTCGCCCCACCTCCCCCACGATCTTCTTAAAGCTTTTGGGAAGGGGTGCAGTAGAAAGAGGTCCTTCTCGCTATAAGAAAGCCCATCACCTTAGTGAGCTTTCAACCCATGTGCCTTCCAGCATGGTTTGGTAGCGTCAGATGTGTCCATCACGTGGAGATGGAGATACCTAGTAATTTTTGAGGAGCTGCAAGACCCCTGCGAGAGCCCAGGGCAGCTGCCACGGAGGGGATGAACCAAGGAAGACCAAAGCTGGTGAGCACCTGTAGTCGTGCACCTTCTGCTCGATGAGGCGAACGGGGAAAAAGTTTACGGCCAGCTCTGTGTAAAGTTTAAAAAAAAAAAAATAAAAATCAAGTAGGCATTTTTATCTGGCTAATTTTCTTTCCCGGAATTAGTTGTTTGAATGGAGAAACCTGCTGGAGCAAGAAGTGAGAAAAGCCTTGGACAGAGTGGCTGCGCCTCCCAGGCCCTGAAATTTAAGATCTTTATAAATGATCTGTTAAAACTATAGTGACGATAAGCTTATGAATCATGATCTATATTAATCAGGGCTGCTGATACGGAAAGATTAATTGAAACGTGCAGTTCTACACAAATGATAAAGTGGTAACAATTTAATATCAGACAAGGAGAGTGAAGAAATTACACTCCAAGCTTCATGCATCATTACTATGGATATTAATATTTTACACAGCGCAACAGCATCGGGAATCATAATGAAAATCCATAACTAGTGCACAGACATGATTAAATACAACAGTCTTTAGGTGCTGTTTGGTGACGGGGGCTTAGCCATATTTCACTCCTGCTGCCGGTGATTCGAGTGATAGAGTCTAGACGTGGGTGATTAAAAAGTGTTCCTCCTAAAGGCTGTTAACCTTTTACTACTGAAATGAATTTCTTTGATTTTTAAATTATGCCGCTCACTCTGTGACTCTGTGGCTTTTTTTTTTTTTTTTTTTTTTTTTTTTTTTCCCCAAATCAAAACCTTGTCCAGAATATCGATAGAGCGGGTTCCCCAGGCAGTTGACAAAGCAGAAGTAAAGCACCGTGAAGCAGACACGGAGGGGTATTTAAGGGTGGGAAGGAGCAAGGGGGAGGAGAGGGGGAGAAAAAAAAAAAAAAAAAAAACCAGGTTAAAAAAAACAGGTTTTCAGTGCTCGTCATTATGGCAGTGCATATATTAGATGCAATACCCGCTGCTGCGGTGGGCCATAAAGGTTTTATCCGCGGGAGTGTGGAATGGGCGCATTACTCACAGGTGGCAACAGCGCCGGTGAGTTATGCACCTCATTCCCAACCCGCACCGATAAAAACTTTATGCTGCACCAGGCCGTGACGTCTTTTCTGGATGTGGGATTCATCAGCTCTAATGGTGGCGGGATCAGGCCCTCCCGTGAAATGCGGCGTGCGGGGGGAAAGCGAGCCCTGACTCAGCACTGTGGATAAAAACACACCCTTTTTTGAGAAAATGCTCGGGTGCCTATTTAAATCCCCCGAGCTCAAAGCTTGAAGAAATTACCTCTTTGTTATCTGGACAGATGAGAAGGGTCCAAACTGGACCTGTCACTTTATGTTCCCTATATGTCACTTTAGGTGCTAAAATTGTGGCAGATTTTAAGTCTCATGGTTTTGCCATCATGGACTACACTGGTGATGGCTGGAGGTGTCCCACCCATGGTGCCCCATCCACGGTGCAGGAAAGGGCATGCTCCTGGTTCTGCAGCAGTGCGTGATGCCAACCCGACATCCCTGGCTGCTGGTGACGGGGGTGACCCGGGAGAGGACACCCAACACGCGGGAGAGGGTTTGGAGGGGCCATATGACTTAGGCTGGTTTAGGTGGCACCCGTCTGAAAGCAGTTGTAGGTCTGTCTTCAGGCAGACTGTGAGACTGGTGACAGTGCAATAAAATCTAAGTGCACATGAATTGCCAGCTTGTACCACTGGAAGTCTACTAGCTCATGCCAATGAACATCTAATACCCATTAAGTCAAAATACTTCCTTCTGCTTTGTAGTATCATGATGTTCCCCATTCCCTACAGATCTTGTTTGAGGGGTGGTGGCTCCAGTCTGAGGTGCTGTCACAGAGCCCAGAGGTCACAGCTCTCAGACTTTGGACCTTGTTTGGCCCATTTCTCAAAGCCCCGCTGCTGGCAGCGAGAGACTTACTGATCCCCTGCATGTGAAACAAACAAACAAACAAAAAAAGTAAAAAAAAAAGTAATTTTCTAGCTTCCATGAGTGGATAAAAATCCATCCATCTCTCCCGCTATGGTATAAACACTTGTGGGCACAGTGCTGTCTGTGCTTTGGTTCTTGAGAAAGAGCCCCAAAGCAGCTTTTTATCAGAAGTAAGGAGTCAGCACTGCCCAGGTAGTGAAAAACCTCTCTTCTTGGTTAAAAAAAACCAAACATCATCACTTGTGAGTATGTCCAGAATTTGGAGGTCCTTTTCTCTGTGGCTTTCATGGCCAACAACACATTGACTCTGAAGGAGTGCCAATATCCAGAACCAAGGAAGACAATAATCTGTGGGAAGCACAGAGGCACAGATCAGAGGTTTCTGGGGGTACTTAATCTCGGTTGTAATGTCTTGAATGAGAAATGAAGAAGCCTGGGATGTAGAAAGACTTTCACTGGCCAGGGTCTTGGGTGTTAACTTTGGTGCGTTGATGAATTTCAGTAGACAGTGCCCAAAACATGGACTTGCATCTGGAGTCACCATGAAGGGCAGGTCCCACCATAGGACCCGTAAATAACATGAGTACAAAGCTCTTTCCTGGAGCAGAAGAATACTAGAAGAACAACAGGAGGTGCTTTGGAGGTGGTGGAGAGGGGTAGGTGGTCAAATACCAAGGTGATGGGCATTGGGCATGTACCAGGCTAGAGGACAAAGACATGGCAAGGGGGCAGGGGCAGAGGGGAGGATAACACAGCTTTGGTGCTTCCCTCGCCACTTGAATTGGGGATCCTTTGGATGCACCTCACCTCCCCCTCTCCCTCCAGAGGTCTGGAAACACAAGGCTGAGAGAGAGCAGCTCATAATCAATGACATTAATTAGTAGATGAATGGCAGAGAGGCGCGAGTATTGCCCCACAAATGAAAAGCAAATCCCAGCCAAGGGAAAAAAAACGGCAAAACTGTAGCAATTTCTACTCCGTTACCCTTGAGATTTGGCTCCAGATTCAAAGGATAGGCAGGCGGGGAGGGAGGTTGGGAGGAGGCGGGCGAGGGGGGGGGACTTGGCTCATATTCTGCTGTGACCCAATTCCATACAAAGCATCCTGTAACAAAACACGTCTCTATCTACAAAGTACAAGTAATCTTTGTTTTCAGTACAATACTTATCTGCATTTAGACCGACGATGGCAGTGCTTGGCTTATTTTCATGGATCCAGTTATCCTTTTTATCCCTGTGAGCGTGTGTAAGTGTGTGTGTGTGTGTGTGTGTGTGTCTATGTCTCCTCCTCCCCACCCTCCTTGCTGCTTTTTGTGCCCGTGCCAACGGAGCAGTTCTCTTAGGGTGCTGTTAGATATCGGCAGAGGTGGAAATGCTGAAGGTCAGCGCCAATTTGGGGCGTTCAGGCTGTCCAAACTACTTGCTGCCTTGGGAAAGGGTGAGCTTGGGATCTGGTCTTTACAGCATCTAACCACATCCTGAGGAACCCTTGGGGTGCTTCCAGAGAAAGGGAAATGTTAGCACGTGGGGCACCAGTCTAGGACTTGGGAGATGCTTGTGCTGCCAGAGCTGCTGCCAATTTGCTCTCTGAGTCTCTGCATCACGTCCGAGCCTTTACATGTCCATCCCTGCTGGTAACTTTTGGCAGGGATGGTCTTCTGCTATTTGTCTCAACAGAACCTTCCAGCAAGGGAGCCTTGTCTTGGTAGGGCTATCTCCAGGCATTACTGTAGAGCAAAGATCTTACTGAGTGGTGTCTGAGAGACCAGTGTCCCAGATCCCCACAACACAGAGTCACAGAGGGTAGCCTGACACCAAACCTGACTGTCCAAGTCATTCTGGCTTCTCCAGTTGTGCCAAAGGGTGATGGTGTGTCACCCACTCCCGTCATGGTTTTCCTGTGCTTCCAGTCATGGAGCAGGTCATACCTGCAGGGTTCTTGTCTCCTAAATTCACTGCTATGAGTGAGTATCTCTCTTCTCTTCAGGTCACAAGATAAATGGGCCTCCAGTCTGGAAGATACACCATAACCCAAGACATCACTGGGCTAACAGCCTTCATGTAGCGAGGAAGGAACCAGAGGAACCAGCACTGGGAAATTCCCTGGTCTTAGTAGTGCCACAACTGAGACTGGATCAATGTAAAGCCCCCTCAAAGCTTTAAAGACCTATGCATTATGGCAAGACTATGTAAATGCTTGGATGCAGAGCCATTAGCCTTTGCAGTCAGATGGACTTCCTCTCATGAGGATGCCATCATCTGAACTCATCACGCTGCCCACCAGCCATTCTGCCTTTGTGAAGCGTCTCTGCCTCCTCCCTCTCATCTCTGCTATTACAGAGCACTCATACCATTTCCATCAGTAGGTTTCTGGATATTTTAGAAGTCTCCCCTTATTTCACAAAGGAGGAACCGAGATGTGGAAAGTAGAGGTGTCCTGCCCGAGGTCACCCAGTAGCACAATGGATCTCAGCTTTTAATTGGGATTTTCACGTGCAACCAAAAATGATTTCAACGAGGCTCATCAGAGGTCTGGAAACCATAACCCATGAAGGAGGATTGGAGGGTGTACAACTGTTTAATCTAAATTATGTGCTGATCTGAGGACTTTAGAAACGTCTAGGTGGCTGTTGGAGGGCTGGCCCGGGTCTGTGATATTGATTCCTCTCTGTTCTTTAAATCCTAACGTTGTATTTAATTCTTTTCCCCTACTTCCTTGCTTTAATATTTTCCGTGTTCAGCTGCTACTGAATTCCAGTTTTGTTTCTTACATTTAATCCTTGGTTTTCATCTGAATCCAGCCCTGGAGAGTATCTATATTTTAAATAAGAATAAGAATAAATACAGAATGTAATACGTGTAATTCCATAGTAATCATGTGTTTTACAGGCAGTTGACAAATTTGCCCAGCTGGAAGTAAATATACCCGTCTCCCTCCATCCCCGCCGCCAACGGCCTCTGTTTATTTGGTAATCAGTGCCACCTCCTCCCCAGAGAGCTACCTGAATTGGTGCTGATAGGCAGATGACTCCCCTGTTCTAGTTTTTCCCAGGTACTTATGCATTTCCACCTGGCGATTCTTTACCCCTGGCAATCCCTCGAATTGCCTGCCAGCTTTTGGGACAGGATCTCTAGGCTCTCCTTCGCTTAGCTTGCCCCATTGTGGAAATAACCAAGGCTTTGAACTTCTGCTCGTGTCCGGATGGGCGTGGAAGTGGTGGATGGAGTTAAGGTTAAATATGATTTTCAGCTTAAAGCTCGACTCTACCAAGGAATCTGTTTTCTGGAAACAAACTGGTATTTTCAGC
This sequence comes from Limnodromus scolopaceus, assembly GCA_028565335.1. Taxonomy (NCBI): domain Eukaryota; kingdom Metazoa; phylum Chordata; class Aves; order Charadriiformes; family Scolopacidae; genus Limnodromus; species Limnodromus scolopaceus. The sequence goes on from JAOXNO010000052.1 coordinate 27,207,723, forward strand.
GCATCATAATGGTGCAGCCTGGGGTCTTTGGTCAGATTTTGGGATCATCTAACGAAGCAATTCTTCGGACACAGTCCTGGAAAAGTCAGTTGCTCATATTCACACCGGATCTTTACTATTATTATTTTTCTTGTATAAATCTCACACACAAACTATGCATTTTCTCTGCTTCAAAGCTCAGCTGGAAGATGGAGCTTCTTGTGGGGAGAAATATGGGAAGACACCAGGGTTACCACAAGGAATCTGGGTCTTTTCCCTGTTGGCACATGTGCTGAAGGGGCGAAACCTGGCTGATCAGCAGGGTCTGAAGGCTTTGGGTGGAAGTGGTCTTCTCCTGGCGGCGAATTTTCCTGGGGCTCATTTGGGCACTTCCAAACTTGCTGACATTTCTGGTATCAGAATATTCTCAATATGAATATGCAGGCTCCCTCTTAACTTCAGAAGTAACATCAAGGAGATGTTTGTATTCATTAAATGAAGGAAGAGAAAAGGCATTTCAGGTCTTTTAAGAAAGATCAGTGGTGGATAAAAATTTTATGTTGTGTACTTTTTGGTGGAAGATAGCAGAGACCAAAACTTGGAGGGAAAAATGACAGTTTAGAAAAATATTTCAGTCTGATTTTGCTTTCTACAGTATTTTAAGTGTCCCAACAAGCTTTTTCAGGATATTTTTTTTTTTAAATAAAATAAATCTCATTGTGCTCTTAATAGCGCAGCCCAAAATACAGTTAGAAATGCTATCTTGAAACAGTTCTCAACCTGGTAAGACTGTCTCCTGCTTAGCTCAATTTGTGATTTTTTTTCTCTTCATAGGTTCTTTGACCGTGGGAAATAAGCGCCGCCTGAAGAAAGCAAATTCTTTTAGGTAAAAGTCAAGATCTTTAAATGCTGCATTTTATCCTGGGTATATGTAGTTTTCATTTTACAGCATGGTTCACAAAATAAAAGCATTTCTGGATATGAAATCTGGGGAAACATTAATGGGCAAATGATCCAACCTGGGTGTGGGGTAAATAGCAAGTAAAAAGTTGACATCACATCCTTTATGGTCCATTAAATCACACAAAATAGCAGAGCGGAGCTGATTCTGGTGGGGAAAAAGTGAAGAAATTAATTAAAACGTTCACAAGATGCAAAAGAGATGAAAAGAAGAATAAAAAAGAGAGGTATAATTGTCATTAAAGTTGTCAGAGCAGGCTGCATTGTTTTCTTTTTTCTTTAAAATTTCCATTTCTATGTATTTTGACTTCCTGTGGCAAAAGCTGACTGGTAACACATTTCAATCACCTGGATATGAGAGGGGAGCCTTGGCAGGGGCTGTGAGGTGACCAGGAGATAGTGGTGAAGAAGGGGAAGGCTGGATGGTGGGCAGACCCCATGGACAAGCACGGGACAAGCAGGAAAGTGGACGCGGATCTAGAAAACATGATCTTGCAGGTAAGGCTCACCTGGAGGAGAAGCAGGTTAGATGGGGAGAATTAAAAGATCACTCCTCCTGCTCATTTCCTCTCCGAATAGGCTTCTGCTAGCTGAAAGGTTGCTGAAAAAGAGACAGACAGTAAATTGTTCTTCGTGTCTGCTGGGGGTAGGAAGAGGAGTAACAGCCCTAAATTGCAGCGTGGAAGATTTAAGTCAGATGTTCAAAAAAACACGCTGGTGCCAAGGATAGAGAAGCATTGGAATAAATTTCCTGGGGAGGTGGTGGAGTGGCCAACATGGGATGTCTTTCGGAAGAGGTTAGGTGAACATCCCTCAGGGATACTTTAGAGCTGCACGATCCTGGGCTGGGCAGGGGGGAAAGGATTGAGTGGTATCTCAAGTCCCTCCTAACCCCAAGTCCTGCACCTCCAAAGTCCTTCAGGGAACATGTTCTGATGCTGGAGCAAGCCCTGGTCAGACAGAGCCATGGCAGGACACGAGCTGGTGGCAGAGGGGCTTTTTTGGAATCTCTGAGAGAAGGGGAAACTCAAAGTCGACTCGAGCAGAGCACAATGCCACCAGACATATAGCACTGGGAGGTGTCAGGGTCAAAGCTGCATGTCCTGGAACCCTGGGACCTCAGCCTTGTGCTGTATTTTGTCTCCACTAGCCTCAGGGCCTCCAGAAAACAGAGGGACAGTAGCCCCCAGGACCAAGAATGAGGTCACCAGGACTCCTCACTCATCTGCTGTGAAGACGTCCTCCTGTACTGGCTACAATTCACTACAGGAGGACATCAAGAAGATGCTTGTGAGTGCAGAAGAGGAGTTTTCCAAAGACCAGAGCCCTCTTCCATCCGTAGATTCCACCACCAAAAAAAAATCCCAGGAAAGAGTCCTGGCTCTGCTGGGCTCAAGCCCATTGCTGGATTTCATCTCTCTTCCTCCAGCGGGTTGCTCAGACGTGCTTCAAGGCAGGGACAGAGAGCTGTGACTGCAGTTCCCTAAAATTCAGGAGGTGTTCAGATACCGAGTGGTGCCGAGCTGCTGGCATCTGCCTGCGTGAGAGGGACCAGGGGTGGGCAAGAAGTTCTGTGCCGCTTCTCCCCACCGCGCCGGGGTTAGTGGCTCGGGACTTTCGCGGAGCGCTGGGATGCTGGGAATAAAGAGACGGAGCACTTTTCCAAGGGGACAGAGAAAAAGGGAGAGAAGGAGGCAGGGGAAGGAGGGGCCGGGGAGAAAACGGGAGAGAGAAAAAGAGAGCGAGAGAGAGAGTGCAGGGAGGAGGGGAAATGAAAGGATATTATTTTTTTTGTATCTGTCATTTCCCTGCTATCTCCCATATGACTTCTTAATCCATCAGAATGCTGGGAAGATAATGTTTTGGGCGAAATAACATGAGAGAGAGGATAGACTCCCAAGGACCAATATCTTTATTGCTCGGAGGATAAACGGATTATGTCAGCCATTTTCTGTTGCTGACAGCTTTTCTTATTAACCGATTTTATTTTTTAATCTTCCAGGGAAGAAATATGGTTTTATGTCACAATAAAACGCCGGTCACATCTAATTCTGCCCTCAAACAAACAGATTTCTGAAAGCCTTGCAGAGAAATTTGAAATAACTTTAAAGAGGGGGTTTTTGGATAAAGTCTTTATCCAGAGGCTTGTTCAACCGCAGTGTAAAAGGTTTAGAGAGAGTGAGAGAGGGAGTGAGAGAGAGAGGGAGGGAGGGAGAGGGAGAGAAAAGTCCCTCACAGTTGTTTTTCCTGGTTGATCCCTATTAAAAGAAACTCTTCATTGTGGCGTACTCAAGGAAATACAGCTCAGACGAAAGAGTCACATGAATGTTAACAAATATGGCTATTTGTGTGGCTTACGCGCTGCGCTGGGCTTAGAGATGTTGTGCGTGACACTCAGAGAATGAAGGAAGCAATCATTAGCATCCCAGCAACCTGCTTAGCCGCCCGCTTTCATACTCCCCCTTTTGATCTGACACTTTTTTTTTTTTTTTCCCTTCAGTTTTGCTGGGATTACCGCGGAAGATGCTAATAAAGTATCACACGCGTTGTAGGCAGAGCGATAAGAAAGTCTGCTCTGCCGAAACTTCGGAGTTGCAAGCCAAGCAGCCTTTGGACCTGTTGCTGGGCTCCCCCTGCAGACCTGAAAATTGGGAAGGGTTTTGTTTAATTCCCTTTTTCCTTCCCTCTTCCCCCCCCGGCAAAAAAAACCCCTCTGCAGACGGATCCTGCATATTTCATGTCTGTCTCCTACGGGGATTTAAAGCAGGCTCCACGAAGCTGATCATACCCCAGTTGCTCATGGACATTTCTCTTCTCCACTGACTTGGGGAAATGATGGAGAGCCAAGCCTCGTGCCCAGGTTTACTGCCGTTCCCCAGAGAATGCCTTTTCCTCTTCCTTTTTTTTAGGAAACACACCTTCTGCTCCTTGGAAATACTGGGTTCGCACAGCAGAGGTGTTAAGAAGTCTTAACATACACCGAAGAAATGAACTTGCCTGTCACTCAGCACCCTGGTTTTTTTGGCACACTACCCACCCCTACAACACCGGCTACCATCCCAAGCACTGGTCACAAGGAATCAAAAGTCAGCAGCACCTCTTGGTGTGGTTCTCTTATTGATTTTTCTGGGTTTTGGGGTTTTTTTTGACTGTAAGTTCCCGCCGTGCTGGGTCCTACACAAATATGTCTTGGCAGGCTCTCCCCCTCCTAAAGAGCTTACAGCTCAAAAGACAGGGGCATTAATAGCTTTTGTTTTGCTAGTGACATGCCGAGGCACCCGAAAAATAAACGCCCTACCTTCTCTCGGAGGGGCTTTCCCAGCACGGGGGTGCCAGTGAGGGAAGGCTGCAGCTGGCACTAGCAGATCCCCGTGCACGGATGGATGACCCACGGCAGGCCAAGGGATGGTTTTCAGCCTGGCCGCTGCTGCGCCAGAGGGGTTTGCCAGCAGGGTTCTGCCGGCCGACGGCGCAGATTTGCTGGCACCACCTCCTGTGCGTGGGCTGCATCCCCGGCATCCTCACCCCGCGCCTCATCCGCAAGCCCAGCCTCCCTCTCTGCCCAAAATGTTGGGTGCTCAAAGCCACGAGAGACGCAAAAAGGAGTGACTGCTTTGCCCAGAGAGACCAGCGCTGCCGAGCTCCTGCGCTCCATCCACCAGACCCGACCGCCGATGGAGGTCAGACCAGCCACGGCGCAGACCACAGAGCTCAGAGCCGCCTGCTCTGGTCCATAACCCTCTAAAGGCAGGTGTAATACCCCAGGCTGTGATCTCTTCTCTGAAGGGGATGTGAAAATAACCACCTTAATAATTCCCGAAACACTACCTTCCTCCCCACAAAGCCTTTAGGCTGATGAGGAAAGCAAGATGAGGACGTCCTTCCAGCCTGTCCCCCACTAGGCTTGGTCAGTTGAGGAGTGGCATCATGCTGGGATGGGTGCTGGGAGCTTTTGGGACGTTACCTTGATTCCTGCTGCGGGAACGGGGTCAGCCCTGTCCCAGGCAATAGCAAGAGTCCAGTGCTGGAAATGGGTGGGCCAGCTCACCTTCTCGCTGGGGATGCTGCCTTCCCTATCGACTGCAGAGGGCTCCTCCTCCCCTCTTGGGTTGTAGGACGGGTTATCTATAAGAGTGGTTGAAGTTCAACCTGTGCCTAAAAAGAAAATTTTTTTTTGCTTTATCTCTTTCCCCACAGCAGCGAGTTCCACAGGAGCAGAGCAGACAGTGCAGAAAAATATTTTCTTTTTTTTTCCAGGGGTGATGAACTGAAATCCATCTCTTCTTTTCCTGTTGTTTTTATTCTGAATGCCTCTGGCAGAGTTGCTCCTCTCTCCAAAGTAACTCTCGGTCTTCACTAGGGCCACGAATAACACCTAATATTCTTATCACCTGGCCCCAACCCCACTAATGGCTTTTCAAGAGGAAAACCACTACTGCAAATCAAATGGCATCTCTGACTTGCATCAAGGCATCATCACACTCTCCAGCCCCCTGCTGGAGTCTCACCAGATCCTCTTCCTTCTCCTGAATTAAATTAAAACCACCCTGGACAACTTGGGCATCTGCTTTGGGTGTAATGAGAGCTGCTGGACACCTGTCTCCCTGCTGAATGTGGGGGAAGAGGCTGGGTTTGAGCCCCAAAGTCCAACCATCTCATCCCCTGGTGGAGTCCTCGCCATGCTGCCTGCAGTTGTGTTTACCTTCACAGCACCTCTGAGAAGATAAGGTCACCCCAAAGGTCCTCAAGTGCCTGCCCAGGTCCTCAGCAACGTGATGGTGGATCTGGCAGGAGAGGTGGGCAGGTGTGCTCCTGAGATCCTGCATCCTCATGGCCTTAGGTGAGACAGCTCCAGCATCACCCAGTGATACAGGTCTTCTTGACTGAAAAACATATTCTGTTACAAAAATACATTTTTTATTAATAAAAAATGGTATTTACCAAAGAAAACTGCTTTCCCCCTCAAATAAGATTTGTCTTCCCAACAGAAAAATGTTGGTGGGCAGGGTTAGGGGGAGTAGGGATGATGTGGTCCCTTGTTTTCTGGGGTAAAAGGAGAGGAGAAGGAAACCTGGGGGAAGAAGTGTTGAAGGCTTTGCTCACCATAAATGATCTCACCAAATATTTCATTGAGGAGTTGTCTGCTGCCGTTACTAAAACTTGCGATTTTCCCTGAACTGACCCTCGCCATCAACGGGTAAGGCCAAATCTCAGCTTAATTGAACTTCTACCACAGAGAGATAGGATTATAGCTTTAATATTTTAAATACATTAAAAAATATATACCTGAAGCATGGCATCCAGAAACAAATCTATCCCTATTCTGATGAAATATGCTGAAAGAAAATAACCTTTCCTGGCATTTTCTGTTCCTGCAGGCGGCTGGTTGACCTACCAAAATCTGCCGAACTGAAACTTGTTAAGCCAGTGCCCAACTTTCACCTCCCATGGCATTTTCACGGGAGGGTTCACCAGCTGGAAGGGCGACATCGGCACCCGGGGAGGTGTGAGCAGCCTGTGCAGGGCACAGACTCCCTCCTCTTCAGCCAAAGGCTTTACGCCGCCTGAGTTTTCATTTTATTCTCTTCCTACAACTTAGTTGGAAAACGTCTTTAAATACTTTCGTGGTTAACCATCCTCGCCGGCATGCATAATACATCCGTGTTAAATGAGTAAATTTCTTTGTCTTAAAGTGTCACGAGTGCTTAGATGAGTAATAGAACTATCCCAATTTTCTGCTGCCTGTGCATTTTCTAATAGTTTAACATTTACTGCACCAAAATCCTCCCCCTCCAGTTAACAGACTGCAATATCCGTTACAGTTTACTCAATTAGGTAGTCTGAAGTCTTAATGTTTAAATTGCCTTCCAATCCTGCCTTTCCCCACCTAAAAAGCCAACCTTCCCCCCCTCAAGAAACGAGAAAATGCCCCTATCCCAGCAGAGCTGACCCAGCACACATAACCCAAGCACACATCAGGATGAAAATGGTATTTTTCACCAGAGAAATCCTTTCACCAACCCTCCATTGGATGCAGGGTAACTTGCTAAAGGCTCGTCTTCCACCTGGATCTGGGGGAGATGAAAAGACTTATTTCCCCACCACGTATTTTCCCAAGTCCTCTGTTCAGAAGTGGGCAGCCATCTCCTCTTCCCTCCAAAACACGGGACACAACTTGGACGGAGCCTTTGGACCAGGGATATCAAGTGCCCTAGGAACACGGGCTGAGCTTTTTGGGTGGCTGCCCCAGGGTCAAAATATTTACTGGTGACCTTGGCCTTGGCTGCAACTTGGATGAGGCGTTCGGTGCTGGGCTCCTGCTAACGAGGACCCTTCCCCGTCCTCCCTCCGCCAGGCGAAAGCACAAGCCAGGCAGAGAACAAATAAAGCCACATTAATCCCAGCTCCATTAGAAACACAGAAAATAAATAAATGCTGTTTTCAAATGTGGAAAAAAGAAAAAAAAAATCAATAGGGAAAGAAATATTATTTTTAATCTTCTAAGAGGTTTTTACAAACAACAGGGAGGGGAAAAATTGAAAGCCATGAAAAAAGACTTGCCAATGTCCTTTTAACCTTTATTTATTATCACTCAGTCCACATCAGCCCCTGACTGCAAGATAATTTGGAATTTCATTTTAATTTCAATGTATCACATAATTCAACACAGCTTTCCATGATTTTTTTTTTATTTATTTTTTTTGTACTGGAAACTTTAAAAATCTCTCTATAGGAAATGCATCTAAAAAAAAAAATCCAACATAACCCTTCTGCAGCAGTTACTTAATTTATAACATGAAAAGGGTTTGTGCTAAAATATGATAAAAATAAAATCAACAAACTTCAAAAAAAGGCATATTCCTTAATAACATGCTTTAGCTTGAAGGGTGCCTGCTCCTCTGCTTTTCTTTAGCTTTGTCTGCTGCTTGCATTAGAGTGCAAGCTATTTTGAGACTGGCTTTTTGGAAGCCTTGTACTGCGTGTTGTGTAGACGTGTTTAATGGTGTGAGTCTGGCTGTGGGGACGGCGAGCTCAGGAGGAGCCTGGGGAGGGATGGTAGATGAAGGACGTGTGGCACTGGCAAGGGACAAGCAGTTCCCCGTGGCCATCGTGCCCCAGTCCTCCTTCGTGGCTGATGAGATGGGGTCCTGTGGAAGATGCCTCTGCTTTTCCTGGCCCAGATCTCACGTTGTCCTCAATGTCCAGGATGACTGAGGTTTGTCCTTCCCTCTCAGCTCCTCCAGGCAGCTGGGGCCTGAGCTGCAAAGAGGTTGTGGGTCCTCTAGATGCTGCTGCCTCCTCTCTGGCTCCAAGATCAGGGTTAGGGTCAGTTAGGAGAGCATTGCCTGCTGCACCTTTGGCCACAAAGATGATCAGAGCATTAGAGCACCTCTCCTATGAAGACAGGCTGAGACAGTTGGGGTTGTTCATCCTGGAGAAGAGAAGGCTCCGGGGAGACCTTAGAGCTCCTTCCAGTCCCTAAAGGGGCTCCAGGAAAGCTGGGGAGGGACTT
>JAOXNO010000052.1:27221847-27245011 GCA_028565335.1 Limnodromus scolopaceus
TCCCAGGTCTTTTTCCTCAGAGCTGCTCTCCAGCAGGTCACCCCCAACCTGTCCTGGTGCAGGGGGTTATTCCTCCCTAGATACCATGCACAAGTTTATGCAACTGCCTCCCTCCTTCAAAGGCCTTCTGCTCTTTCCCTGCCATTACTTGGTGACGTCAAAAGCTGATTTTTTTTTTTTTTGATATATGGAAACAATCTGCCTTGAGAAATCCCACCTTGTTTCAGATGTGTATACAAGTGAAATTGCAGTAAGTGCAATTTCAGTCACCCCAAGCCCTGACTCTCATTCCTCCCACCCAGGCTCCCTGGGAGAACCTGCTCTCATGACTAGTGCTTCGGCACCGCATCTCCTCAGCCATGATCCTGCACTCTGAGCACCTCTGCTGCTCCCACCAGCTTTTCAAAACGTCCTGGACTTTTTAATTGTGGACCTTGGCAGAACCCGAAGCAAACACAAACCGTTCCGTTAAGCGCTGCAGACCTCTCTCCTCCTCGGGGGAAACTTGAGAACAAACTACTTGGCACCCAGCTGATCTCTGCTTTCATTTCTGTCCCCGGCGACTCATTGTGCGTTGAAGTTAGACGAGGTATTTATGTCTCTTGAGTCCCTCCGGAGTCTCACCGTTTAATTTGGATCATTCTTACTTGCACCTTTGTTGTCTCTATCCTTTGTACCTTTGTTGTATGCTGGGTTGGGGTTTTTTTTTCCTCTTTCCCTTCTGGCCCTCAGATGGTAGGTCTTTGTCTAAGACTACTGTTTTGAAAGGCATGGAGTTTGGATGGTATCATAAGTGTCAGAAGTGCTCCCTCTTGAATAGAAGCAACTTTGTATAGAGAGATCTAATAACCTTTTATTAGACCAATCAATACAGTTGGAAGAAATGGACAAGTATTCAGGCCTTTTTGTATCCCTCCAAAATTCACATTCTCTTTAAAACGCTTTCTTGAAACAGTTACCAGAGCATTTACACTTCTCAGACCTTCCCTCTGGGAAGGGAGACAGACCCACTGCGAGACAAGTGTCTCCAGTGAGAGACAATTTCCAGGTCAAAAGCTTCACTTTCGTCCTTGCCTTGGGCTGAGAACAAGGACTGGGTGGCCTTTGGGATCTTCAGAGGTTGATGGGGTGTGAAAGAGGAGACCTTCTGCAGGAACACACGGTGCTTTCCGTGCAGCCCTATTTAATAGCAACATGAACGTGATGACAGCGAGCTGCAGTGAGTCTCATTAAACACCAGAAGTTTTGGAGGAAGTGAGGTCTCCAATACGAGATGTTAGAGCCGGGTCTAGAGCAGGATCTCCTGGCCACCAAGCTAGTCGGAGGGAAGGGGGACGCTTTATCGTTTTGCTGAGATGTTCATGGATGACTAGTACTGCCACACCAAAGATGGTGAGACCCTGTCCCCAGAGAAGGGGGTATGAAGAAAAATAAGTGTAACGCAGATGCGGAGGTGATGAAAACACTGTTATTGATATCTGGATAGGGTGAAGAGGCTTCCTCTGAGTTAAGCCTCCTCAAGGAAACGAAAGGGCAGGGATTCCTGAGAGGTTTCCCCCTTTATACAAGGGTCCTTGCGTCCAGGATCAGAAGAAGGACCACATTACTTAAAATTACTAATTTTCAACCTCAAATAACGCTCCATACTCTAGGCTCTTGGAGAATGCCCTCCAGCTCCATGATGTTTGTTTTCCTGCTTGCCAAGCACACCTGAGTCCTGCATGGAGCTGAAGGAAAACCAGTGCAGGCTGAGTTCACAAAAGCTCTGCAAACCAGAAAAAAGGCAAATTATTTTATATATCTCTATCATGGCTTCTCTTATTCATGTCCTCTCTAAATTATATAGCCATGATCTTTCTAATCTCTCTTTGCATGGACGTCTTTCTGTGCCCCTAATAATTTCCTTTGCCCTCCCCTAGACCTTTCCTGTGTCTGCATTTGGAGGCAGGGAGGGCAGAATAGAAAACGTTATTCTGGGTGAAGGTGTATCATGCAGTTCTGTAATTCCATTACAGCGTTTTCTGTATTATTCTCTCTTCTTGAATACAGCCTGGCATTTTCTTGGTTTTCTGGATCATCAAGGCGTTTCAAGATTGTTCTGAGCTCCTGGCAAAGACAACCAGGATTTGTATCGACGACTTACAATTTTTGTTAGGTTTTTGTTGGGTTTTTTGTTGTTGTTGTTGTTGTTTTTTCCCTAGCTGCCTCACTTGAGATATCCTTCTTGGGTCACGATTTCCAAAAAGCTAATTCTCAGTGCTAGGAAGGGCAGGCTCTTTCACAATGGTTCATGCTGAGCTCTCTGCCACGGGATGGGACAAGGACAAACACTTCTCGGCAGTTTTCCATCTCCCACTCTCTGAGAAACTTGGTTTGTTCTAAGATTTTCAGAAAGAAGTTAAAGTTGTAACCACCCTAATTTTTTTGGCGTTCCTTTGGCTGCCTGGGGCTTACCTCCAAAACTATTTGGAGGGGGTTTCTAAGGGTGATGAAACAGGTAGAAGAAAAGCCAAACGACGTTGAAAACCACTATTCTAAAGCAACCTCTCCTCTAATTAATCTCAGCATAAACTGAGTCATTCCCATTTTATAGCAGCCTAAGGAAAATCTCTTTCCTGAAGGAAGTGTGCAGGGAAGGAGTCATGTATCCAGTGGGAGGTTTGCTTTGTTTAACTTCTAAAGTCATCTTCTGTTCTTCTCCAGGACAGGAGAGAAAAGATCCAGCTGTCATCTTCCACTTCTCTTCCTTTATGTGCTGAGAATAAAGCAACCAGGGGTGTATGTGGGAGAGGCCTTACCGAAAAGGAAGTCTGAGCATCCATGGACTGCCAGGAAACCCACCATCCTCCTGAGCACCATAACCAGCACCATAACTCCTCAGCAGGGGCTCTGAGGAGGCACTGGTCGTTTCAGTAGGCTCTCAGTGAGATTTTAATGCCTTTAGATGCAAGGAAGGACAGGGATGCCGAATGCCTTCATGGGTCAAACTGAAGGACCTTCAGGCACAGGGCTGAGAGTTTTACATTTGCTCAGGTCCAGGATTTCTCATGACTGTAATTTTGCCGCAGTTAAGAAGACAGACACCTACAGCAGGGCTTTGGGTGGCTGCAAGAAAACTAAATCAAAATGTGTTCTTCAACATAAAAGGTTCCCCGTGGTTTCAGTTGGGGAGCTGCTAACATCTCCTGCACCAGCCTGCGTTGGAGGGGATTCCCAGTGCTAGCTGTGAAGGTACAAGAGCATGAGTCAAATCACACATGCACGCAGAAAACAATAAGAATGACCATGCAAGAAATGCATCTTGACACCTCTAAGCTCGGTGTCCACATGTTGGAGTCAAAAAACTTGAAGGTGCTGGTGAGCAGAAGAAAAGCTCCAGTTTTGGTGGTAGGGGGAGGAGGGCATCCCAGTGGGGTCAGCTGCTTCATGATGCTCTTTCAGGGTCCTGCAGGGGCTGTCGGGGAGCATTTCATTCATCCCATGGACTGCTGCTTCAAAGTCTGGGCTTACGAGCAGGCAATGACTATTTCTCCCGGGTGTAACGATCAAGAGACTCAACATTCAATTAGGCAGAGCTCCCAAGAGTGTCTGACCACGGTCTGCAATGCTATAGGAGGACTCCTTAGGACCTTAGATCAGACCATCAGCACGACCAATTAATGCTAATGCTACTGGCCTTGTTAATTGTGATGAAGCTTCCCAAGGGGAACAGGACTAAATGAGCAATACATATCAAAGAGTAACTGAAAAAACATTATGTATTATTGTCTCTTTGTTGATTTGAGGAGGACGTGATGAACGAGGTACTAATTACATTAAAAAACACTGTATTCTAAACCAATCTCTCCTCTAATTAATGTCAACACAAACTGAGTCATTCCCATTTCATAGCAGCCTGAGCAAAATATTAGTTATTGAGGTGCAACACACGCAGGGCAGCTCCGGGATGTGCGGTATGAACTTGTCTTGACCACGGAGCCAGAAACTTCCACTCCCAAAGCACAGAATGGAGGTGCAGGTAACACCAGGGTCCCTTGGTCACATTTCGTTGAGTCCCATGTCTTTCCACACCAACAGGCAGCCACGTCCTCGTGCACGCAGCCGCGGGTGCAGCCACGCGCGTGCGCCTTGCACAAAGCAATTTTTCCTTCTGCATGGGGAAAGTTCCCCTTGCCACTTAAATGGCTTTTTTTTTTTCTGATTCATTTTTACTTTATTTTATTTTATTTTTTTTATTTATTTCTCTTCTGTATCCTTTTCAATCTGGAAAGTGACTTGGCCTCTCTTCCCCCCATCTATTTTCCTCCTGCCACTATTCAGTTTAGGCATGAAACACAGAACTAGATTGAAAGCATTCAATGGCCATTCAATCGGAGAAGAAAAGAGCCCCTCAGAGCTTTATTAGATATGAAGATCCACAATAAAAATCAATTTCTGCCTCTTTATGCAGTTTAAATGACAAAGCACCCACCCATTCTGCAGCCATTGTGCCCGGGAAATGTAATTCAGCGCCGGAGCTGGGACCAGAACACCACGGACTCGCTGACCTGCACCGGCAGATTCCAATATGATACAGACCTTCGCAGATAATGACAGCCACTTCATCTCATCGCAGGGAAAAAAAAAAAAAAAAAAAAAAAAGTTATCTGATATCTTTGAGGGTTAAAAGGCTATGTGGGCAGCATTTTTAATAGCACTCTAAATCAACATCCTAAAAATACCTCTGCTTTTTTTTTTCCAGCACCCCCCACCCCTTCCCCACTTTTTCCACTCGTTGGGTCCCCGTTGGCAAACCCCAGCTGTGGTCTCCTACAGGGAAGAGTCCTCCCCCAGATGCTTAGCTGGAAGCGTGCGGATTAGAGAGCAAAGTTGATGACTGCAAACATTCAGTCCCTCAGCGTGACACGCAGGAATTCGTTTAGGGAGTGTCTGCAGCTCTTTGGATAAATCAGGGCTGCGCAGCGCTGTGGGGCACAGCTCTCAGGTCCCACTCCTGAGATGCTCCAGGCAGGTCTGAGCTGTTGCCAGGGGAGGAGTGGCATCTGGGCTTTCCCCAAGGGTCTCCTTAAATCGCTACCCTTTCCCCGTGTGGAAGGCTAGGTTTTGTTTGAACTCCACTAAACTCTTGGCCTAAATCACGTCTAACAATTCCTTGGAAAAAAACTGGACCCTGCATGCAAATAAATACCTTTTGCATTGTTTATATCATTTTTCTTTTACCCTTCTGTTACGGAAAAGGGTGAGCAGAACTGCCGCTTCCAGCTTCACCGCTCTGTATATTCTATGGTTTCCATTAAATTTACATACGTAGATTTTTTTTTCTTTTTTCACTGGTGATCATGCTGACTCCAACACTCACAGGCTTCGAAAGCTGCACTCGTTCTATCAAAAACTAAATTAGGAGAGGAAAACACAGAAGGAAAGTTGTGACAATCCCGGGAGGTCCGGCTTTTGCGTTCGGAGAAGGAAACCCTTCCACTTCATGTCCCAAACCCACTTTTCTTCCATGTTTTAAAAATTCCCTTGTAAACAATGCCACTGAATGGCGTGGAAAATGAAATGCTTTGATCTGTCTCAAATGAGCCTGAACCCTTCGGTGACTAATTGCGAAACTTCGCGGGGCTTCTGTGCGTTTGACACGGGAGGAGCTACCAGTGCCGACGCGGGACCCGTGTCCTCCGCGGAACATCGTGCACGTCTTCCAGCGTCTCCAGCCAAAAACTCCTCCCTGCCGAGCACAGAGTGTTTTGAATGAGTTGTAATTCTCGCTACGCCTGGTGGCAGCTTTATCTTAACGAGGATGTGCTCTGCGCCTTTCGCGAAGCTTTCGGGCTTCCTCAGGTTAAAATTTTAAGCAGGAGGAACGCGTTCAGTGGAATCGGAGTTTTTTTTTACCAATGTCATTTCATTCTTAAAATGTTTCGGTGTGTTTACAAAATAAAGTAGCTCTGAGACTTTCTCTACATCTGTTTGTTCCCTGGGAAGCTCTTCCTGGCTGGGGGGTGGATCTGAAATCTGCCACGAGCAGTTGCTTGGTCCTGTGTCCTGGAGAACCCGTAAGACCTTACCACTGAGGAGGTGTTTTATGGAGAAGGTAAGCCTGTGGAACCACCACGTCCACAACAGCAGGCACCTCAGATAAAGCAGGACACAAACTATACATGCAATACAGATGCAATTTCCCAAATAAAGGCTGGGGTCTTGCCCCAGGGTGGAGGGCAGTCCCCTGGTTCAGCGCGGAGAGGTGCCACCGGACGTGGTGAAAGTATGTCCCTTTCCTTCTCTATCTGCAAAGCGACCTCATGTCTCGGTGTGACGATGGCTGGGGGTCATGCCAACCCGATGAATTATTTTGGATATGGTGCTGCTGGGTGTGCAGTGTGCTCGGCAATCAGTGTGGGACAACCAGCCCAGCTACCCAGGAACATCAATGAGATACTCATCCACGTATACATCCACATATACACGCACACATACATCCTGTATACAACATGAAAAGAGGAGAGATATATTATTAAGGGGTTTCCATGGACCTGGAAATTGTTGCAGTGCTGTGGCAAAGTCTA
The DNA here is from genome assembly GCA_028565335.1 of Limnodromus scolopaceus. Lineage (NCBI taxonomy): Eukaryota > Metazoa > Chordata > Aves > Charadriiformes > Scolopacidae > Limnodromus > Limnodromus scolopaceus. The sequence continues at coordinate 27,228,414 of JAOXNO010000052.1, forward strand.
TTTGGTGATTACTGTCTCTGCAGACACGTTACCTCCTGGAGCTCTCGCTGATGCGTTGCCAGCTCAGTGAAGGGCCCTTGCAGAGGAAACAAGGGGGGAAAACACAACACCAGCACCTGGGAACAAAGGCTGCTGTGTTGTGCACTCCCTGTGGTGCATCACCTTAAAGACCCAGGAGACATGCCAGAGGCTATGCGTGAGTAATGCTAGAGCCTGTAATTACTAATCACTTCACCCAGGTGTAGGGAGGTGGGGAAAATCATTATCTCTAAGGTTCGCATGAACCAAGTGAAGTGAGATCCAGCATAGCTGAGCTGGAAGGACAACCTTGCTGCTGCTAAGGAGGCTGCTCATCTCGGGAAGGGTGAGAAAAAATGTGGGCAGATGCATAGAGGTGGCACAGGGAACTACTGAGCCACAGGATCAGGTGAAAGGATGGGACTGAGTCTTGACTTTGTACAATACACTCAGGACTGAGAGCCAGGATTGCAGTTGAGCAATGGTCCGGTGATGACCTGAAAGAAGAAGAGGGAGGGTGTCCAAAGATATTAGGAATGTGGCACCAAACACTCAGCCCTGGGTGACAGGCATGGGGGCTTGTGGCCAGAAAAGGGGGCAAAGTCAAGGACAGTGAGGCAGTGATGTACTCTCTGGCGGGACGCACAGGGAGAAGGAACTTGGTTTGGTGTCTGATGGCAAGAAGAGCTGTGGTGCTGATGTGATGCACACGTATGAAAGCAAATACAACTCTGGGATGCCTCAGGCAAGGCGTTTCCAGTGGAGTGAGGGAAGTGTTCGTGCCGCGGTGCTCTGCACCACTGAGTCCTCGTTGGGAAAACGGCCAGCTCTTCCACTCACCCCTTGTTGGGAAAAGCCGAGCTCATCAGGAACCATGGCTTGGTAAGGCTCAGACAGCAAGCAGGGGGACAGAAACCTGTGCCACACGTAAGGCAGAAAGAGCTTGGCTTGGTTGCTCTAGTAAAAGGGAAACACGCAGGAAATACCTCAGGGGATTAAACGTGAGGGAGAGGAAAGAGTTGCTCCAATCAAAGGGCAGCATTGGCACAAGAGCAAAGCGAGATAAAATAGCCATGAATAAATTTAGGAAGGAAATCGGTGACCATGAGAAGATCCATACTCTGCAAGAGCCTCCCAAAAAAGACTCGAAAGTCATGGGAGGGGGAAAAAAAAAAAAAAAAGGAAAAAAATAGAAGGAAATAGAGGAGACTATAAAAGGGATAAAATGAAGAGACGCCAATTTAGTGGGCAGAAACGGTCCTTTCCAAAGCCATACTCCTGTGGCACTAGAAGACCACGTAAAGAAAAATGCAGCTCTTTTTTTTTTTTGCACATACATACATATATGTGTGTGTATATATATATATATATATACGTACACACATAGGGTTTGTGCAGATGGATTATCATCAATATAATCAAGGTCAAAGCCATCACGCACTCCCAGCCCTGGAATGCTGCGGTGACAGAAAGCTGGCAGCGTGATTTAAGACGGCCCCATGTTTTTAGCAGGCTTTTCTCACGTTTGTCATCCCTCACCAGTTCAAAACCTGTTAGGAACCTGGGGCAATCAGCGGCGTAAAGAGCTGATAGACAGAAACAAACCTCTGGGTAAATGGCGTGGTGGAGAACAACGGTGAGAGCGAACTCAGCTGATTTTGGCAGAGGCCAAGACCTGGTGCAGCGAGGCTGGAAATCTTTGTCTAGTCACAGCTTGCTCGACAGACGCCACGGGAGGGGGGATACACCCAGATTGCAAGGAAACGCTGGGAGCAATTCTCCTGCTCTTCTCCGTGGGCTGAGCGGAGCTCTGAACCCTCCTTGATGCTGCTGCTTGAAGAGGGAGGCGCGGAGGGAACTGCATCCGGAGGAAATGGTCTGAAGTTGTGGCAGGGGAGGGTTAGATTAGATATCAGGAAGAATTACTTTACTGAGAGGGTGGTCAGGCACTGGGACAGCCTGCCCAGGGAGGTGGTGGAGTCACCATCCCCGAAAGGATTTAAGAAACATGTAGACGTGGCACTTCAGGGCATGCTCTAGTGCCCAAGATAAGTTGGGGTTGGTTGGGTTTTTTTTGTGTGTGTGTGTGTGGTTGGACTCGATGATCTCAAAGGTCCCTTCCAACCACGAAGATTCTGTGATTCTGTGATCTTGGCATCCCCCACCTGCAGAGCGACGGGCAGGGCTGGATGCCAAAGAGCAGCACACGCCAGGGAAAAGGTTTGCCTAGAAGCAACGCACCTTTTCGTACTCAGGTTTCCGTGCCCAGAAGAGCAGAAGAGCATCACAAAGCAGCAGAAGAGGTGAAGTTGCTTGAGGCATTGGCAGTTAAACGGGTGCCAAGTGACAAAGTGGGGGTAATAAGGAAAACAACACAGGATGGCAACGGTCTGTGCACGGCTCTCAAGCAAACTGTGAGGAGACAGGGAAAATATATTCACCAGGCTCCTAAAAAGGGTAAGGACACATCTGGCAAAGGTTCTGAAGTGAGGAAATGTTTGGTTTATGAAGAAAAGGGCAACCTACCAACCTTAATTATGTCACCAAGGGCTAATAAGTCGCAGTGTAAACCTGTGAAGCGTGCAGTTTATTGACGATGTCATTAATAGCATATAAATAATTAGTCTTCTGGTGGTCGCTGGCCGACCCTGTGCTTAGATTTGTGATGCAATGAGTGCCAGGTACATCCTGGCATCCTCCAGCCGTGCGTCCTCCAGCTGCGTGCTCCTGCTGCCTTTGCCTCAACTTCCCCATCTCCCCCCATGGGCTGACACATTTCAGATCATCTTGCATTTGTCAATGGGTAGGAGACCACACAGTCAGATGTCAGGGACAGTGTGGCGTGAAGTTACTTGTTTGCACCATGACGACATGCAAGTATGTCTGAGCTCCAAGAGAAGAGGCACTTTTGGGACTCATAACCAGAGGGATCTGGACAAAACACTTCTGCTCTTCTGTTTGAACCAAAAGGAACAACGCCCCCCTAAATTTAAGAGCAATAAGCACAGCTTGATGGTGGCACTTCAAAAGTTGCATCAGTTCCAGCTGCTTGTTTCTGGACCATGAGAGGACAAAAGGACAGTGAAACTGCAGAAGGGCATTCCCATGCAGAAGGGAAGACCTCTTTTCTAGCTTTGAGGTGCTAGTTGTGGCAATGAGGAGTTGTTTGGCAAAGAGATACAATCAGGGCCATGCTGGAAGGCAGCCTCCTCTGATTCAACCAAACCCACTGTTAAGAAACACCCATATCAAATTTTACTCCCTGCTCTTGCTGCCTCACGTCCCAGGAGCTGTGTTGTCTCTGCTTGGCTCCCGGTCCTATTCCTCCTCCCAAACCCTCCAGGCTTGGGCACAGAAATCCCAAACATCATACGAAAGGCTCAACTCATCCTGGCTCCGTGCCCCTGGCCCTGACCCAGGACCAGTCATCTGGCAGAGAATCCTGGGAGACAACGGTGATTCAGCCTTATATAAAACAGGAAGAGGCAGAGGAAGTGAATGACAGAGCATCAGGCAAGAACCACAAATGTGAAGCTTCTGGAAAGCATCGGGATTGACTCTAAGTCCCAGGGTGGGCACAGAAAACCTCCCTAAGACTTCTGTTTCTGTAAGATATGATGTTCTGCTGCACAACTCCTTAAACTTCAAGCAGGTGCTTGGACAACAGGAAAAGGGTGGAAAGCAATCGTCATCCTCTGCTTAGGAGGAAGATGGCAACGTAGTGAGAAAGCAAGAGATGAAGCGCTCTGCTGGGGCTGAGGGCCCCTGGACAGGTTGTCTCGTTGGCAAATGGGAATTTGCACACCAAGGACTGGATGGGAGGTGCTGCTCTCCCAGCCACAGCACTCTGGAAGAGGTCTGGAGAGAAGGACTGGGGGTCCCGAGGAACCTCAAGTTGAAGATGAGTCAGCCACGTGCCCTTGCAGAGGTGAAGTCTAACTGCATGGTGGTTGCAGCAGCAGCACAGCCATCGAGGCAAGGGAAATGGTTTTTTTTTGTGTCTCCTGTGTGGTCACACCTGGAGTGCTGTGGACTCTGTTGGGCTCCCTTGTACAAACCAGGAGACTGGCAAACTGGAGAGGGCTTGGTCAAGAGCCACCAGAAGGGCTTTGGAGCACCATTCAAGCAATGACTAGGAGCTGGGTTTACTCAATATGGAGAAGAGTTGAAGGGAGAGATGAAGTTACTGCCTTCCACTGCCTAACGGGGGTTTATGAAGAAGGTGGGACCAGTCACCAAAGTGGCCCAGCCAAGGGGCAAGGGCTGACAGACACAATTTACAAGAAGGCAAAATTCAGCTGGGGATAAGAAAAAGCTTTCCACACTGGTGGTAGGCAAACACTGTGGCAGGGGCCAAGACATTGAACCCAGAGGAGAAAGCACTGTTAAAAAAGAAATTTAGGAAGCCCTGCGAAGTAGCACTGCTGTCCAGGCGGTAGGAAAAGCAAGAGTAGCCCTGCTCTGCGTGAGGATGCAGCCCATGACGCTACGCCTTTAGGATGACTAGCAAGGGGCTCTAGGTTCTCCAAAGTGGGAAGGGGACAGTTGTGGACAATAGGAGGGGACAACAGTTTTGGTTAAAATCTCCTTTTCAGGAGTAGGCAGATCTCACAGTCAGTCATGCCTTTCTGCACAGAAAAAACCACCACTAAAACTTTACTTGTAAAGTCATCGATTGTTTCATAGGGATGCTCCTGAGATCCAATCATTTGTATAGGAGGACACTCCAGGCAAAACACTAATATGAGGAGTGGACAAGGCCATTTTCATAGCATGACACTCTACAAGAGTTTTTAATACCTTGTGACAATGCAGGAAACTTAGTGTGTATCAGCACACAGTTACCAGGACTTTGCAGATCAGCAGGAACTTCCTGGAGCACACTTGACATTGCTGTAGGACCCAGAAATGATTGTTAGTACTGGCAGAAATTGAAGCCAGATTTCACAGAAAATAATGTGCTCATGAATCTAATCACTTGGGGTGTTTTTCCAGGGGACAGAAGTGCTGGGTGACACCATGGAAGTAATTGCAGAATAACTTAGGGCAGGTGGGTAATCCAGCATGATCTTCTCAGATAATGTAATTGCAATTCTTCCCCAACTTTTGGAGTTCATCCATAGCCAGGCAGGCAGTTTTGTGCAGATGTTTAAAAGAGAATTAGAATAAAATGAGCAAGATGCTTGTGCCATTGTATTGCAAATTGATTGAGCTTGGTCCTCAGCTGGTGTCCTTGCTCTGTGGACCAACAGCAGGTCAAGAGCTGGTCTGTGACTACTTGTGACGTCTATTGCTCATCCTGATCCCCAAAATCCAGTCAAGTGGTCTTTACTGTTTTTTTTTTTTTCAATGTGAGCAGTGCCTGATATTTTACTTCTTTTGAGAAGATTTATACAAAGAACTGATAGAACAAACCCTCTCTTCTCCTTCCTGGGGTTTTATCTCTAAACTAGAGAGGTCTAAAAAATCATAAGGGAAAAGAAAGAGGCAAGGAATCAGTTTCAAACATTAGTATCTGCCCATCTAAACCAGGAGAAATTTAAAGATTAATGGATCTTAAGAGCAGATCACCTCAGCAGGTTGGTTACAGAGATGGGGAACCCAAAACGTATGCAAAGGGATTAAACCAAATGCAGAGAAAAAGCCGTTGACTTCATTATTCTAAAACTGAAGTTCTAGTGGGGAAAAAAGCATTGAACTGGGAGAGGGCAGACTTTGGCCAGGGGGAGGTATGTGAAAGGAACACCACCTCACACTGTCAGAGCACCTAGCTCCAAGAGCTTGAGACCTTCCTGCCCTTCCCCAAGACTGTGGATCCAAAATCAGCTGCCTGTTTGGTTTTGTGAAAACACGAGAGCTTTTATTTTACAGAAACGTGTGAGTCAGGTTCTGATTTTGCAAAAGCCGCGCCAGGCAGCTTCCTAATCTGGTCTGCATTTGAAAAGAACCAGTACGGGAGAGGATGAATTCGGGTAAGTGGTGCCAGCGTTGGGTCCTTCATGCTGTTTATGCGCGCAAACAATTCACGAGGCTGGTGTCCAGAGGGGCCGTGGGGCAGAGGATGCCTCCGTCCTTTCCCCAGACCACATGGATAGACCTCAGGAAGAGAGGGAAGGCTGGTGAGAAGAAAGGCAGAGCTGAGCAAACCTGCCTCACGTGTGAATGCCAGCAGCTACGGGGACAACGTTGGCCAGGCTTTTGGCTGGTGCAAATCCAATGAAGCTCCACCAGTTGGTGCTGGCCCTGGGTTTGCAGAAGAGAATAGCTGGCTCATAGCTGAGTGGCTTTGCTTGCACCTTCAGAGACCCAGAAAATGGGAGTTAGGCACACAGTTCTCCAGGTCTGAAGCACTTTGTCCCCCAGTTTGGGTTAGCCCTACCTCCAAAAGCAGGCTGAACCGTGCCGAAAATCGGCAAATTCTTTGCCACCACAGACAGGGACAGATGCCGTCCCGTCCCTGTGAGCCACCGGCTCGTGAACTCGAGGTAGGGCAAAGCCACCGCAGACCAGATCTGCCGTGTGCTCTTCCTCCCGTAAATGAGTTTTCTAATACCCTTCGTCCCCCCTCCCCCGGGGAAGGGGAAGTGGGGAAGGGTTTATTTATTTAGACCGCTTTACTGCCTGATCAGAATTATACCCGTCTGAGAGGGGGATTTGAATGGCACCTTATCTGGGGGTCTTTCTCCCTCTCTTTAATGCTTGAAATCAGAAGCTTTGCTGCATATTTTTTTTTTTTTAATTACAATGAAAAGGATCGAACAGTAAAGTTAAAATAAAATTAAAAAAAAAAAAAACTTTAAAAGTACAATGCGAATGAAAAATGATGGTTTTACTCTTTGCCTTAAAGTAAAATAGCTTTTATCTTTTTTCCCCCTTACAACAGCCTCCTCTACCTAGATAATGCATTTGGTTAGATTTATTTGCTCAGCCCAGAAAACTTGACACTAAGGGGATTATTTAGTTTTAGATTCGCTGTAGTCCATAGTAATAGCCAACAGGGAAAGGAATGAAGCAGCGATATTAGCAGGAAGATGGGAGGGGAGGGTGGACGGGGGAGGGGGTGGCAGGGACTGCAGCTAAGCAAAACTGCTTGCATAAACACCATTAAGAAGATTTAGACATTGCTTTTCTTATCATCAGCACTCCTGGAAGAAATAAAAAAAAATAAAAAAAAAAAAAAAAGGAGAGAGAGAGAGAGAAAGGAGAAAGGAAAAGGGACAGGCCCTGACTTGCTGTGCATGCGTTTCCATCAAGGTTCAATAGAAAAATAAAACCAGTCCAGGGTCCGTTTGCAGCAATTCTGCCGACCTCTCCAAGTTACCCCATCACAGTCCAAAGGAGACATTTGTTCCACGTGTTAGGAGGTGGAAGGAGCAAGTCCAGAGAGGAGAAAACACATAATTTCCCCGCACAGACTTGGGCAATTTTATACAAATCCCTGAGAGCGCGTTTATTTTTCCGTAAAAACGCTTGAATTTTCTTTGTGTACCACCGAGAGGTGGAATGCTCACGGCATAACAGGAGGGAGAGGTTCGTGCGAGCCAGATGTCAAACTTCAACCGGCAGAACAGTTGGCAGCCCAGATTTTGGAAACCGTGTCCCAGATCCACCGGCCACTGACCCCATGGAAGGACATGGCAATTGCAAGGGGCATCGACCCAGGGACGGGCATGAGAAGACTCTGGGAACTTTGCTGATCAGTGGAAGGAAATGCGTAGGAAAACACAAGTGCTAGACGTGCTTTCCAAGAGTCCGGAGCAGGGCACCAAGCAGTAATTGTCCATTCAGAGTGCCTCCTGGCCAGTATTTGCGGGTGCCATTCCCACAATGTGGCTCACATCTAGCTGGGGAGGGAGTGACATCCAACTGGAGGTCTTGTCTAGGAACATGGGGTCAAACTGCTTTTCTCCCTTCCCACCATGACCGGTTATGATATCTTCTGTTAGAGGCACAGACATCTCAGGAGAACAGATATTAAATAACAAGTTTATTTATTGAGCACAATGAATGAGCAGGTTAGCAGACGCTCAACCATCAGGTCTATTGATGGGAACACCACGAGCACGTCTGAGGGCTTCCTTCTGTGAGCATGACATGTCCTGGAGAAGGGCTGGGAAAGGAGATGGGGTGAGCCGGTTACTCAGCCTCCTTCTCCTCCCTGCTCCTGCTGGAAGGAGGCAGGAGCACTCCTGCTGCCACCCGCTGAGCTCTGCCACCCCGGCGCATTCCCTGGCACCACTGTGAAAAGCCTTTACTGCCGAAAGAGCCGACTCAGCAGATCTGAGCTGCTAAAGCACCCACAGGAGGGGAAGGCAGATGCTATTTTAGAAGTCATAATGCTGTGAATTTTAAACAAAACATCCAACGGGCTGTGGAAGAGACATAAACCTTCACGCTTCAGGGCACAAAAATCTTCCTGTTACTGGGGATTAGGAGGAAACTGTCCTTGGAGGCAGGTGTTGTGGAGCTGCCAATGAGGAGTCTTCTTGCCCTTAGCTCTGTGCAAGCTGGATAGAAAACGTGAATTCTGATTCATGAGGAATTCTGTGGCTTTGGCCTTTATTCCGCATTGGCATGAGACAAAGACCTTTCAAATTCTTCATCAGAAGAGAACCTACATGTCTCAGAAAAGGCACTCATAAGAAGGAGGAGGCAACCATGTAGGAGAGAGGAAATTCAAGTTCAATTGACTAATCCACGCCACACAGAAGGAATTGCCATGTTCCAGGTGACTGCTTTAATCAGTGGGTGACAGCTCAGCTAAATGAACTCTAGATGCAAGAGTTAACTCAAGGGACGGCTTCGCTATTCCTCCAGCTGTATGTCACCTTGACAAATAGACTATTTGATAGTCAGCTTGTGCCTCTTTACTTGGACTTGGTTCCCAAAGGAAGCGTGAGAAGCAGGGAGAAGAAAACGGGGGAGCAGAGTGGGAAGTTATTTTGGGACCTGTGGTCATTGTGGAAGGGATGGAAGAGTTTAAGCCCAGAGGAAGACACAATTCATTAATTCTTCCACATGGGAAATAACTCCCTTCTGTTCTGATAATGCTTATAAGAAGTTAACAGCTCTTGTACCAGAACGAATGGAACATCTCATTCCTTGAGTTTTCCAGATATTCATGGTATTCCACCCATCACCCTCATCCCTCCTTGGCCCTTTCTATATGTATAGAAAATGCTGTGCCCCCAAAGCGGGTTTGTGACTGGGAGAGAAAATTACCTCCCATTTATTAACATCTTCTGTTCGTTGCGACTCACCTTGGTCTGGTGATGCCAGCCTTATCTTGGAGAAGAGGCATTTCAGACCAGGCTTGATGAAGTCCTGTGCCTCTCCAGGGTTCACAGGAAGAATGGGGAAAGCAGGAGAGTGACTTAGGTGCCCACAGGCTGCTTGTGGCTACCACGTGCTGAGCCGTAAGGAGTAAGAGCAGTCCTGGTCCACTGGTGTTCCTCCCTCTGCGCGAGGAGGAAGAGAGCATCAGCATTGTCTTAGAAAATGCCTGAATCACTTCTTTTTTTTCCTAGAAGCATCATTTCCATCTTGCCTGGCTTGAGCTTCAGCCAGCTGTTTTTCGTCCAGGAGCTTATCTCTCGCAGGCATAGTGACATTGTGTGACAGTGCCTGTTGTGTCCGCTGAGAAGACGTAAAGCTGGGGGCCAGCAGCTGACCCGTAACACAAGAGCCCCTGATCTTTGTTATCTCCTCCCAGCGCCGAGTTCTGTGCCCATGCTACAAGATTAGCTGTTCTCCCATAACATGCTATTGTGTGTGTGGGGATTGGGTTATTTCCTTTCTTCTGGAGCAGCTGTTTTCAGTTCCCAGCTAATGTTCCTCTTTGTTTCAAGTGTCTTTGCTCTGTTTCTCGGCACAGCTGTCTTCTCTCCAGCCAGCCTTCAGAAAAAAAAAAAAATAAAACCATCTCCGAGCGGATTATGTATTCAACTACTTTTCACCATGACTAAAGTCTTCTGCATCTGCAGCATGAACTTTTCTCACTCGCCATCAAGAACTGTGCCTGTTCACGATATGTGGCGGCAAACTTGTTATCTTCTACCTTAGAGGACCATGCATAAAACCACAAAGCCCTCATGGTCCCAGTCAATCAGAGCCATCATCCGCCTCGTCTAGTCTTTTGACTGCAGCACTGGGATGTGTTAGGGATCTCATGGGTTCCATTGCAACAGATCCCAGAGTGGACGTGCAAGAACAACTTTAATTTAGCCAGATTCTTGAGCTGTAATATGAAAGTCCTGCGGGAGAGATAGGAACAGCGCATGTCCTCATGGTCACCAAGGGCGGAAGACACCAGGAGAACAAAACCTGGGTCTGGGCTAAGGATCCACCATAACAGCCAGCTGGGCCTAGCGTGTGATGGGGATGTCACGGTGGTTCAGAGCAGGCCAATGCAGGTAGTTGTTAGCTGTAGCTACAGCCATCACCCCAGCTCAGACCTGCACCGTAGCAAAAGGATGGGGCATTCTGCTGAAATGTGAGAAATACCAGGGGGAAGAAAAGAACCTAATCTGTCCCAATCCACAGCCTACTCAGACTTTTTGGTACACTTTCTTTTGCTGTGCTGTAGGCATATACTTTTTTCTTCAGGGTAAGTGGGACCCTTGTCAAGACTATCTGTCCAAGTCTCCAAAGGTGGGATGAAGAGACGTAGCGCGGGCTGGGAGGTGAGCGTCAAATGCACCTGACTATGGAAAGCTGGTTGCCTGCCCAAAATGAGGAAGCCCCTTCTCAGAACATGGACCCACGCCTGAGTTTTCTGATAGTGTTTTAGTTCAAAATCATCATGGTGCTGCTCAATGGCTGACCTGGCTCAGCCTGGTGTTTCCTATCTCTTGTCCGTCTCGGAGGCAGGAGTGTTTTGGATGGAGTATCTCCAAAGGGGCTTGCAATTCCTTTGGTCCTTGGGCTGTCTATCTGTAAGCTGGGCTGGGCTTATTAGTTTCATAGGATTTTTTTTGTATCAGGGCAGAGCTTGTAGTGAGGGCTGTACCAGAGCTCACGTTGGTGTTTCATTGACTTATTTCCTCTCAGCTACGGAGCAGCAGCTGGTGGCAAATTAATTTTGCAGCATGCATTTACAAGTTAATTGCAGTTTCACTGGAAGGTGGGAAACCTGCATTTGATAAATAAGAGAAGGAGGCACCAGAACGTGTTTTCCCTGCCTGGCCTTAGCTCTGGGGTTCTTGTCTCACCACAGTGATCCTTGTTCGCTACAAAGCGGGTCAGGGTCTCGTTGTGCTGAGGAAGCAGCTGGTAACAGCCAGCCCTGTCTCAGGAAGGGCACAGTCTTCAGCTCTCTCAGTGAGGATGGGAGCAGATTCGCTCGCTCCTAGATTATTCCAGTTCTGTTTTTTATTTTGAGGGCTTTCTGGATAGATTTGATAAGCAGATGTTTCAGCCGGGCTTGGAGCATCCTTGGTACTGAGAGAGGAAGTCCTCAGATGGTCTGCTTCTCCTCTGAGAAATGCCTTTTCTTCAAAGGTACCTGCTTGCTGTTTCACAATTACCTGCTGCTTTTTTTTTTTCCTTAGTGGGTTGCTTCAGTTATGTTTTTCTTGATGGGCTTCAATGTGATGGCTTTCAGCTGCGATGAGGAATGAATGAGTTGAAAGCAGAAGATGTCAAGCAACGGGTAAATGACGAGGGGAAGGAATTTAATACTCAGAATCACAGGAAATGAAAACCAGCTCCATTCATCTGCAAACAACAAATAACTTGCACTCCAGCAAGCAGTTTGTCTTGTATTCCGGTTCACACCTGCGGCAGGGGCAAGAAGGGAAAGTACTAAACCCCATTATCCTCAGAGTAAGAGATCAGAGGAAGGCAGAAATTAGACAATTTCCATATAGACGAAGCAGCAGAACACAATTTTGGCATGTTTCAACCATCTGCAAGAGACTTCAGAGCTCTGAAAAACGCTGTGAAAGCTGTCAGCTGGGGTATAAAATGCAGAATCTAGTTAGCCAAGGAAGGTTGTGAACAAAGGGATGGAGAAAGGCGTCAAAGGAGGACTAAACACCCTTTGTGGGGCAGGCACTGCTGTCAAACGCTGCGTGCTCCCAGCATGGCAGGAATGAGAAGGCATGAAGGAGATCTGTTGAGGGCCCAGGCGTATATGAGAGCCTTTCCCAGGGCTTTGGTAGGGTTCAAGGCCATGTCATCAGCAAGACCTGGTTGCAGGCACTTGGTTTTATTCGGATAATCTGAGTTGGTTTAATCTATGCAGGTTGTGCCCAGTTGCTGAGCCAAACATCCTTTCTGGGGCTTTGTTTTACATCTCTCTTGGCTTTTTAAGCAATGTGTTTAACCTTACACACATGTAACCTTCCTGAGTTTGAGAAGGCTATGAACATACGAAGCTGAGCATCTACCACCCATCGAAAACCATTGTCCAGTTGGGTCAGGAGTGTCTTCCATGGCCAGCACAACATGTTTCTGAGCTACACTCTGGCAGTTTGGTATCAACAGGAAGAGAAGTACCACAAGAATCATACTGATATTTTTATATTGTTTTGCACAAATATCTATTTTATGTATGTATTTGTGAAGAACATAAATACATGGAGGAGTAAAAATATACATTTTGGCTTTTAATTTGTGCTGTCATGGATTTTATGGGCTTCGACTGGACAAACACTCTTTCCAAAGCACCTGAGTTACTCACATGAATGAGACCATCTATGCCTGTAAATGTTTGCCATATTGAGCCAAGCACATTCAATGTAGGGATTGGCATTAAATGGTACTTCCTTCACTGTGCAAAGCTGGAAGGTGGAGAGAAAAAAACATCTTAAGGATGCTACTCTAGGGATGAAGAGGTGTGAGTTCGCTGCCAACATTTCCACTTTCAAATGGTGCCAAGAAGTCCCATGGACTAGTCTCTCTGGCCCTCTAAGTATTGTACCAAGAGGACACAGACACAGCAGAGTAGAAGACAGACAGTGTTGGCCAGCGTGAAGGACAGCACACCTGAACCCTTGTGGCTACAAGCGTAAACAGAGGAGCAGACCAGAAGTCCATCTACTCTACCCTTCTCTTCAAGCTCTTTTAAAAGGAGTTTTTCCACCACAACTCTGAACCCACATGCCTTCAGCACAAGCAAGGTGCTGCCCAGCCCTGTGGTGTGAAGAACCACCTACTTGGTTCCCAGCGTGCCACCCGCTAGATTCCTTTGGTGCCCTCCTGAAGTCTTGTACTGGAAGAGGCTGTCTCTCCTAGCCACATCTGATTTTATAGTCTTGGGTTGTACTCCCTGCCAGCCTGAAAACTACCCAGATGTGCTGACATACTACCAGCATAGCTGAGAAGGCTGGTGTTAAAGAAGGATCGCTAGATAACTTTTCAAATATATTTTTAATGACAAGGAGCAGACCAGCTGCTGCCACGTTCTCTGCCTGTTACCTTGGGCAAACCATTTAAACTTTCTGTACCCCAGCTCTTCCCCTGTGAAGAAGGGCGATAACTCTACTCTCATCTTGGCTACTTAGTGCTGCGGGGCACAATAGTCTTTTGCTGTTTCTGTGTTGAATACCTTCTGCCACAATTATTGTGGTGTAGACAACAGAGTAAGACAGAGCTGTGTTCTGTGGGCATTTTTGGTATTTTCCCTTGGGGGCCATGCATTTTGAGCAACCCCTCTTAATCCACCTGAGTCAGGTGAGGGCTCTCTGCCATGCAAGATAGTACTTCCTAAAATTGCCTTAGCAATGGGAAAGCAAAAGAGGGGAAAAAAAAAAAAAGAAAAGCTGTAACAAAGCCCCTTTGACATTTTGCAGCAATGGTATTAATATTCCTAGCTATTGTTCCAGATGCTGCCAATAATGGAAAGTTTAAAGGCAAAAGGGGTGGGCAGCGGGGGCAGAGAAATCAAAGCAGACCATTAGGCTGAATGGTTATCTAGGCGGTTTGCTCTAGGCAAACAGTTAATCCAGACCTGGGAGAGAGCACTGGTAGTTAAAGCCCTTTAATGGCCTAAGTCCTATGATAATTAGTCCTGCCCTGGAGGTAGCTAAGTGAGCCACTCCAGCCTGAAATGGAGCTCATCCACTGCTGAGGCCATAATCCTCTGTGCACAATGAAAGCTGAACTAATTCACTGAGTAAACACTTTCTCAGTTACTTACACGCTGTCTTCTTTCAGCCTGACACCAAATAGATTCACTTCCAAGAGCTGGAAAGAAAATCAACTTTTTTTTTTCTTCTTCTTTTTTTTTTTTTTTTTTTTTTTTTTTTTTTAAAAGCAACTGATCTTGGTTGAAATGCATTTGGATTTAGTATCCAGGGTATAACCTGGACAGATATCATCTTCTTTCTCCTGGCATCACACAGCAGCTCCTTTATTTTAGTCCATTAAAACGGCAGAGAGCAGAAAGGCATTTCCCCATCTATTACCTGCTCTTTTCTCCTGCCTGTTTCTCCGCAAAGGCGAACGCTGGAGAACAGGGGGAAGGCTTGTGTGAAGCTCACACAGAAATTCATGGCTCTTTCAGCCATTGAGTTCTGTGCTCTCAGCTCACCCAAAGGCTCGAGGTGGGGAACTTGGCCTGGAGGAAGAGTAAATTGAGGTGGCAAGGAAGGAAACACCGAATATCTTCAGCCATTGCATATGACACCAGCTTTTTCTACTTTTTTTTCTTTTTTGTTTTGATTAAGAAATGGAAATGTACGTGTCTTAGCACACTGTCCTTTCTATGGGCTCTCTGTGTAAAGATGTGCTGTCTTCTCTGGGTGCATTTCATGCTCATGTCTTCTTCCCAGCTCTCCCCAGTGCTGTCCCGCTTCTGGACCTACCTGCAAGACCCATCTCTCAGTGCCCTCCGTGTCCCAGCAAAAGCTGGGGACGGGAACCAAGCAGGAGTGGTGGTGATGGCTCTGCAAGGAGGAACATGCACTGTCCCTCTGGGGTACGTCTTCGGGACTTCTGCCCTGCAACAACACACTGAGATGCTGCAGTTATCCCTGGTCCATTGACCCCAGGAATTGTCCCTTTTGATGCCTGCAGTCCCAATTGTGTGGGAAGAAGAGATATGAAGACTTACAAGGGTGGGCAATCCTTTGACTTCCCCATTGCTATCAGCCCATCAGGTGTGATCAGAGCATACAAGGCAAACGGTCTTGCATGACACAGACATGAGTGGGGTTGTGAAGTTCATAGCTTTATCATCTTTTGTTCCTTTCACAACTTGTCCTGTCTCTCTTACACCCCAGATCCTGGAGTCACATGAATACACCAGACTCAAGAGCATCTGACTAAGAAGACCTGCTTGAAACCCCAGATCTCTACTCGTTTAAAACCTTGGGGGCAAGGGCT
This sequence comes from Limnodromus scolopaceus, assembly GCA_028565335.1. Classification (NCBI taxonomy): domain Eukaryota; kingdom Metazoa; phylum Chordata; class Aves; order Charadriiformes; family Scolopacidae; genus Limnodromus; species Limnodromus scolopaceus. Next base: position 27,243,759 of record JAOXNO010000052.1, read on the forward strand.
TTATTTTGGTTATGTTTCAAAGGTGGGATTATCTCATTGCCTTTAGAGGTGAATAGAGTAGTTGTTCACATCTGAACTCTTTGTTTAGGTTCATTTTAAAGTCTTCAGAGAGAAATGGACAGTTCTCAACCACAGTCCACCCATCTCAAGGGCGACCTTCAGAAGAGGTTGGGTGAATTGAACTCTATGAAGGCATATTTGTCTTCCTGGACCCTCCAGATGAGGGATTGACGATGTCAGTATTCAAAGGCAGGTGAAAGAAATCGCACCCTAAAAATTCTGTGATTTCTTTAAAGCAAAGGATGTGATTTAGGGGGGGGTGATATGTGTCTGGCACCACCTCTCTGCAAGTTTTGGTCAAGACATAGCTGCAAATGACTGGTTTTGTGAATCACTCTCCACCTTTGAAAAGGTTCCTCTGGATGTTATCTGGAGATCTTCCACGCACTGTCCAGGATTTGCCCGACTGAAGAAACTGCAAGCATCTTTTCTTGGGCCAAGCAAAAATGCATTGTGTGTGTGTTCTCTTTACACAAGGACCTCCATACCTGTGCACTAGTTCTATGAAGACCAAGTCATGGCCCACAAGTTGCCGAAAACAGGCCAGCAGGGGAATGGGAGGGAGGGTTCAGTCCACTTTTTGGGGTGTACGAGGCAGCCCAGTGGTGGGGTTCATCCCTCACTGATGACTGGGTTTGCTGGCTGTTCACTCTTCATGTGGATGATGGAGAAGAACAAAGCATGCAGCTTTCCTTCTTTGCTCCCAGGCCATCAGGCCATGTCCTGCCTTCAGGATCCCAGCCCAGAAGAAAACATGGAGGACCGATGCCAGGTGGACGACCACAGGATCTGAAAGCAGAGATTGCTCCTCTCTGTCATCTACACTGGGGTAGGCACTCCTTCCCCCCCCGGCTTAGGCACAGGGTGCTAAGTTGGACATTCCTTGGATGCTTTGAGAGCAGCCATGGGGTCCAGCCTGGTCCTCAGTAAAGTGTTGATGGGCAGAGAACAGAAAAAATGGTCTCTGAACCTCTTGAACTGAGTGATGAAAGAAGCAAGGGGAGCAGGCCTGTTCTATGAATGCTCTTATGGCATAAAATGTGTTGGTGAGTGGTATTACTAGTGTTGCTGGGAGCTAGGAGAAAAAAAAAAACCACATTCTGAAGTGTATTTTCAGAGATTTTTTTTTTTCTTATGCAGGGAAAATAGAAACAAAATGGGGGGGGGGGGGAGGAATTGAAAAAAACAAACCA
>JAOXNO010000052.1:27245373-27257676 GCA_028565335.1 Limnodromus scolopaceus
TCTCCTCAGCCTTTTTAGACTGCCTGTTAGGCAGCGATCACAATATTTATTACAGGGCTTGCAATATTATTATTACTAGCTCCTGAGGGCACATGGTGGAAGAGGCGGGCGGAGAAAGCATAATAATATTAGATGGAAGTCGTCTCCGGGGGAGGGAAATGGAAATGGCATTTTCTTGGGCATCTTGGCGCGAGGAAGAAAACCGGACTCCGCGGGACGGACTCTTTCTCCTTAAATCTAGGCAAAGTTTAGGCCAGAGCACCATGAGTGCCAAGCGTTTCTTAATTGGGAAGGGAGCCTTTATTTATTTTATGCCAGGGAAGGAGTGAGAGCCAAAGATGCAACGGCCGGTTCAAAGAGCAGGTGAGGAGGATCTTGGCGTTGCTTTGCAAACCAAAAGTCCCACCAGTGTCTGTAAGGTTGCCCCACCTCATAGCCCAGCCAGCATTAAAAATGGTAGAAAAGATGAAAATCTGCTCTCACGGACTAAACCCTCTCTTCAGAGAAGACCTACATCAGGAGACTGAAGGAGAGGTGTGTGTGACAGGGCAGTTATTCCTTAAATTTATTGTTTCTTTCTAATAAACAAGACCAACTTTCTGGCGATGCCTGCCTCCTCCACTGACCTCCTCTATATTCTCATGTTCCTGCCCCAAAATCAACTCTCAGGCTGCATTTTTCAGCTTTCTGTTTACAAAATGTCATCTGAAAATTGCTGCCCGTCATTTAATTGCAGACCTTACACTTGGATGCTCGTATCTGTGAGTTTCCATGAAATCTTCATTGTTATCTGGCCTTTTATTCCTCATGTTTACACCTGGTAGAAAACTCTTGCTGCTTTTTCCTTTAAAGGTGATTGCAAAGGGGAAAATGAATTAGTGCCAGTTGTTGCTTTATGATGTATATCTGGAAGATGGAGGAGTACAACAACAAAAAAAAAAAAAAAGAGAGAGAAATCATTGAATTATGAGGGTGCTTTTGCACATTTTAACATCAAATGTTGTGAACAAGTTATTTTTTCCTCTAAGTCCCTCCAGAACATTACGGAAGAGGGGAGTTTGCGTCATCAGCAACAATTTGCGAGGGAAACAGCTGAATTACAGAGCATTTATTTGTTGCATCTGATACAGAGGTCCATCTCCTCAGAGAAACAACACGGCGCTTTGAAAATGCCGTATAACAAATTATCCGCAGGCAGGTACAAAATTCCTTTTCTTTCCCTTCGAGCAGGGCCCATCAAGCCACAATGGAGGCACCACAAAAATATATCAGTTGGACTGTTTCCAATGCATTTACAAGAGCACAAGACCGTGAGTTGTGATTGCTTTGGTGCTAAGCCCGTCCCAGGAGACGGGATAGAGGAGCGCTGCGGATGTGAATCACAGCACTTTTGAGGACTTGTCACAACCCATCAGACAGGGGAATGCGTGTTCCTAAATATATCCCCTCCTTGGGTAGCCACCTTCCTCTCATTAAGCATCTTAAGTTTAAAAAGATTTCCATTGCAGCCGTGGTAACCGTGTCCCTCCTCCTGGCATGGTTACTGGTGTGTTCTCATGGGTGGCCACAACATGGTCATCTTGTGGTCATCTCTTGGGCACAGGGGCTGGTGACAGCGGTGGGACTCAAGCCCTGCTGTATCCCACAGCCTAGCTGGAGGTTAGGCTCAGTCAGAGCTAGAAGAGCCACCTGAGATTTACGGATCAGAGCTTTGCATTCAAATGGAAGAGCTGGATCTATACAGCCGATCATAAAGGTGACAGGACCTCAGAGTCCTGGGCTATAAATCAGTCTCTTGTATTCCTAATGCAAAGAAAAGATTTGTAAACGAACACTTTTTAAATTTTTTTTTTTATATTTTTTATTGCTTAGGACTTATTGGCATGACTTGTGATTATGTTTTAGGATTTGTAAATCTGTTTTAGGATTTGTAAATCTATTTCCTGACTTCTAAGCCAATCGAATGTTTCAGAAGTCAGTCAGAGAGTTAAATCTGATGCGAAAAGTCATGGTTTGTAAATCAAACTGCAGTTCTTAGGTTAGCCGAGAGGATTTATGAATCTGGATGGAGATATCTAAATCTGGTTTAGAAAAGTACCGATTTAAAAATAAAACCCCAGAGAACAGCTCGGCTCCTGGCAGGTGATGAGTCAGGAGGTGCAAGATGACCATGACATGGACACCCAGTGCTGTCCATCGCAGGGAACCCAGATCATCCATCAGCAATCTCAGGTTTACCCTTCATTGAAAAATAAAAGCTCAGAGCCTCTGTGTCACAGCCGGGATGATGGCGAAGCATCCGGGTGCTGGCCGCCAAGGAGAGAAGTTGTTTTCCAGCTGTTCTCCAGGCCTAGGCGAGGCCACCAGGACCACCGGCTGGCACAGGGGTGAGCACGGCCACCTCCCCACGGTAGCACAGAAAGCCCTACATCCTCCTTTCTGGCCCCAAAGCACCCCAATTTCCACCGAGGCCAGGGGTGACTGCTCAGGAAATGCTCTGAGGCTTCAAAAGTTTTACGGTATGAAAGTGCCTCTTATGTAAAAAAAAGAGGAAAAAAAAGGGGGGGGGAATCAAATTTCTACAGTTCTAAAACTTTTTTTAAAGCATTTAAATTTTAAGCTGGGGATTTATAAATGGGCTATTAAAGTTTAAGAGTTTCATTATAGTTTTTTTTAAAATCATAATTACTTTAGGTAGGGGAGGAGGGATAGATCTACTTTATTCCTAGTGGAAACTATACATATATATGAAGTATCTATATAAAAGCTGGAACTGAGCTTATATTAATACAGTTTAACTGATATTCAATAACTTCACCCTCCCTTTTTCCTATTGTCCATATTTAAATACTTCAAAAAGAATTCTAATCAAGTGGAAATTAATAGGGGAGGAAAGACTGGGGTAGCAGGAGAGGGCTCTAATCCCACTCTCTCTTAATATTTCAAAGTCTCTTTTATTTTCCTAATAAAAAAAAAAAGAGAGAGCGAGAGGGAGAAAGTGGAATTAATCCAGTGCTCTGAACTGTCCTCTCGTCTTACTGATTTAAATAAAATCCAAGAGCCCATCACACCAGAAGGCCATCCCTGGCCACGTGCCAGGGTGGGCTCTCACCTCCCAACTTTCCCTCCCTGCCTCCCCCAGTAGGTGGTCGCCCTCCCCGCAGCCCACCGGCGGGTTGGACGCGACACCCAAAGCCAGCAAGGGGGTGCTCGCCTTCGTGGGGGGTGTCCTCCATCCCCTCTCTGAACCCACAGCCTCCTCAACCCGGTGGGATTTGGTGTGAGATGCGGTGGATACCATGTGCACCAGGGACCCCCCTGAGGAGACCCAGCCCGTCCCTGCACCCAAAGGTCTTCCACCCAAGGGCACCTTCCCTGTAGGACCTGGCGATGATGCTGGAGCAACGCTGAGGTTAGATCAGGACAGGGCTGGGCATGAACTGGAGGAAAGGAAAACTCATGGTGGGTCTTCCCACGGCAACGACAGAGGAACCCAAATGTTCTACGTTGTTTTGCCTTGATTTCTCTATTTGGCTGAGGAGAGAGGAGGCAAAACTTCCTTGCAGCCCACCTGCTCCTGAGCCAAGCCTCTGGATTCTAAACAGACATCTCACCCGGCATAGGGTGTGCCCAACCTGGAGAAGTTATTTAAGAATTAAGTACTGGGCAAAACCTGAAGGTAGCCTTGCTAAACCCCACAGAGCAGAAGGACGTCACGTTTTCAAACCGAGCAGTAAATAACCGCTTTATTAACCGAGCAGCGCACACTAGATGGCATACCACTCCTTGCCCGGTGCTATATTGTTTTTATGATACTTGCGTTAAGGCAGCATCCAAATTCGGTCAGTATTTTCCGAATGCAGGCCAGGCCCCATCCTATCGCAGCCAGGCGGGCGCATAGGGGGGGGTCATCACACACCCAAAATCAAAGTTCAGCCTGGCAGAGGTGAACTGATGCTGAACTCTCTTGAACTGAGGGAGGGTGCCACCTGGTTTTCTGAGCTTGATTTTGCTCCATCCGTGGAGCCACACGAGGTGACCCAATCTCACCCCTGGGGGGCAAGGAGGAGATGTCCGGACCTGGGTCCATCCCGACAGTCGCAAGAGACAGCAGTCGTAGCAATGTGGGACGAGATGACAGGGTCCTCCTTTGAGAAGATACCTTGTAAAGCTTTCATTTCAGCTGGCCAATCCGACGTTTATACAAAGCATTTCCCCAAACACTTCATTGGCGACTTGTTTTTATTTTTTTATTTTAATTTTGGAAGCTTTCTGTGGGGAAAAAAAAGCTGTCTTCTACATTTCCCAATCTCATTATGCAGGAAGAAACATGCATTATATATGATATTAAGCTTCAAGGCTTAATGTACTATATATGGTGATGACCATGCAGTCTTATTTTACTCTTTAAATTGCAGAACAATTATTAACTTGTATAAGAAAAAATACAGATCTGGGTGAGTGTCTTCATTCAGCTACTCCAGAAATTAACGGAAAAGCAAAAAAGAGAAAAAAAAAAAAGAGCTATGGTTTCAAAGCATTTCAAAGACAAATGATGGCACCAAGAAGCAGTCATACTAGAGCAGATAGGAATTAAGATGACAAGGATAAAGAATCTTCTGTGCATTTCTAAGCCTTTAGTTTCTTAGAAATTCAGCCAGCAAAACAAAAAAGAAAATGATACCTACTCTAAACCCACCAAGGACAAAAGTTTGAAATAATGTTATATTTCTGTCTGTAATATCTTCTCGTGCCTGGTTGGAAATGCATACTCTCTCTGCCCAGAGCTAATAACCGGTTATTACCTACAATGACCCAGCTGGGCACTCTGGGGAGGGAAATCATACTCAAGGTAATGGTAGGAAATACAAGCACAGGGCTGAAAATAATAAAAGAGATTCAAATTCATAAGGATTTTCCTAACAGCACATCAAAAAGGAAATTATTGCAGAGATGGTTTATTTTATGACAAGAAGAAACAGTGGGGCCATGATGTTGCAAGACACTGGTGGAACCGAGGTGGGTGGCCAAAGGGACCAGAAGTTAATACCCATCACACAGCAGCAAACAGACCTGAAAATGTCGGCTGCCTTCAAGAAATGCTCTTGCCGAGGAGGAGGGGAGATGACACTGAGTTGGTCAGGCTGGTTCCCAGCTGCTCAGCCAGCTTTGCCATGGGAGGAATAGGGACAGCTCGGGATGGAGAATGCAGTCAAAGACCTTCTTCCCATTCTGCTCTGCACCCACCTCCGGGGCTGGATATCAGGGCCATCTTCTTAATGGAAAAAATTGGTTACTGAAAAAGTTTGGGGGCTTTAGTTGGGGTTTTTTGGGGTTTTTTTTTTTGCCGTTTTTTTGTTGGGTGTTTTTATTTGTTTGGTTGGTTTTTTTGTGAGGTTTTTGTTTGTTTGTTTGTTTGGATGGGGACTTTTGGGGGGTTTGGTTTGGTTATTTTTTTGCGGAAGGCGCCTAATTTTGTCTTAGACACCTTATGGAAGACCTGGTATTTGTAACCCTGTTCTTCCCCGTTCACCAGCCTTCGAGCCAGACTTGCAACCCCCATTAGGCAGCAGGACTTCATCCTTACTGGCATCAAAGCAGTGTGGGGTAGGAGATCCCTCATCCCCGGCCCCATGGAGGCAACAGCACATGAATAGCAGCCCTTGCACAACTCTCCTGCGATGGGGTCCATCACCTCCTTAAGGGCTTGTCTTCTTTCACCAGCTACAAGTGCTCCCAGCTGACTTGTTTGGCTGTGACGCCTAACCTCAGGCGACAGGAAAGCCATCCGCAAAGCACAACCCTTCCGATCAGAATTTTTCAGCTCTCCCTGGCCCATGGCAAAGCACCAGCTCCACTGAAAAGAAAATGTCAAGAACATCAGGGTTCCCCCAAGGACCAGAATTCCGACTCTTGGTCAGTTGTTGCTGCCCTGAAGAGGTTGTGACCTGAATGAGAAAGAGCAAGAAAGCACCTCATCTCTATTTCACAACTTTATGTCAGTTGTGTTAGGTCTCCAATATTTTAACACGTTGCATTGCTTAATTCCCTGATCAGGGGTGGTCCATACGTGCCTAAAAAAAAATTATAAATGAGTCTTCCTCCTCTCCCCAAGGAATTTCCTTCCTGTGGAGGAATAACCTGAATTTTTGAAAAGTCAGCTGGGAGGGTACTTGCAGCGCAGAGATTTTCCCCAGGATTCAGGCAGATATAAGGGCAGCCAGCTCTTTCATGGCAATGCTCTCGGAAATAAAGTCCGACCCAAGCAGTTATCCACCAGCAAATGAATAAAAGACTTTGCCAACGGAATTGTGACCCGGCACGGTCTCTTTGCACAGACACTTCGGATTCAGCATCCCCACCTTTGCATCATTTCTAGTCTCATCACTGGAGTCAGAGTCATGCCGTTTCCATATGTGCTCTCCTGCACGGGCAAACATGTGGACATCTCACACGCACACACACACACACACACACACATAGTCATTTGCTAAAAGAGCAAACCACAAAACACATCTCAACACAAACCAATTTGGACCTGGAGGAAAGGCTGCTGCATTACCGTAGGAACGAAAGATAAAGTGGTGCGAATACAATAACCCATAAAACTCAGCAAATCCTCCAGTTAGAGTATAATTTTACTGGAGAGAGGCGGGGGGGGAAAAATAGCTTTTCTCCCAAAGAAAAGGTGGTTTAAAATTAAAATTCATTAAAGAAGGCTAGCTGACACATTTTTGTATTCTTTGAGGAAGTATATCTGTTTAATTTAATGCACTGTCCAATTAAAAAGAAGTGGTCCCTTATTACAGATATGATTTATTCTCTGATAAACCACTGATTTATGGCTCACTGGGGTATATATTTAATACTGTCAAAAAAAATGAAAGGACACCCAAAACTATCTGCAGTGCTACAGTGACTCAGTCTGAAAAGGATCTGAGGAAGCAAAGACCCCTGGGAGTTAAATGTAATCTTTGCCTGGGATAAAAGCACAGAGAACTGCTGATCTTCACAAAAGGAGCCTTCGCCACTAGCCCCAGCCACCCTACACACACACACATGCACAGCCTTCCTCTCCTCCTCCTCCTCCTCCACCCCAACCAAGGAGCAGAGCACGGGTTGCCACGGGAAAGCGCTGATTTTGATTTTAAATGGAAAAAAAAAAAATAATTAAAAAATGGTATCATTTGAGTTTTCCTCCCAAATTCTGAACACCAGCAAAGCGCTTCCTCTTGGTACCCGCAGGGAATAATAATTCGTTTCTTAATCTGTAATTTAGAAAAACAGTTGGGATTTTTTTGCAGGTAGACGATGAATCCCATCTCTGGATTTTTTACTGGTTTTTTTTTCAAATGATCAGCTTCATTTTGCAGATGGAGAAACAGGAGCCCTGGAGAAGGGAAGTGTTTGGCTTCAGTTCCCAACACCGTTAGCAGCAGGATTTCTCCATAGGCGGTCACCAGGCTGCATGTGAATTTTTCCAGCTTTGAGCTTCTTGGTCCCACTTTACAGAAACCCAAAAAAGAGGAGGTGTGGAGCAGGGGTCATCTTCTCCCAGGGCAAGCATCTGAGAGGTGTTGGGAACTTGCTTCTCTCCACACGTCCAGAGGAGGACAGACTGGCTCACCAAACATCAACATCTCCACCAGGGATCCTTGAACTCCAGCCAGATTAAACCACTCAATGTATTTCAAATCTCAAATAGTCATGACAAAAATGGGAGAGGGGGCAAGTTTTTCTCCATTTTTTCCACTGTATAAGAAGAACACGATGCTGACCCTGTGCTGCAACCGTACATGCGTGTACCGATCACTGCCACCTTCTCTCTCCAGGTTGTTCAAACTGTGCAATGACCAGTACCTCTAAACCTCCCAGAAGCATTAGCTGGACCTCAAAAATAAACTGATCAATAAGAATGAGGTCCTGTGTATTTGGGATTTGTCACTGGGAGAAGCAGCCATGTGCTTTCAAGCAAGTCATTTGGTCGTTGCCCAGCCTCATAATTAATGGTAACACGTGAGCCTCTGCACGGGTTGGTACCAGCGTGAAGTCCCCGGTTCTGATGTATGTGCCATGGAGGATTCTTGTGTGCAAACTCCACCTCATCTGTTTGGTGAGCAGAGATGGGACTGATGAGAAGTAACGGAGTAGGGTGTCTCTTTCTTTCCCACTTCTCCCCAGATATACCTACCCCAACCCAGAAAAGCTCTACTGGTTCAAAAGTAAAGGTGTGCTGTATTTTCTTTAGCATAGCACACCAAACCTGCCTATTTTCTTACAGCTAGCACATGAGCTTGGATCAAGGACCATAAATTCAAGATAAAGGACTATCTTGTAAATAGAAAGACAGCCTTAGGAGTGATTTGCCTCTATCTGCTCCTCATGTGTTCTTGTAAAATCCAGTTTTTATCAAAACCACCTCTGAAAAAAAGTGATGGCATTTTAATTTTCTGGAAAGTGTTTCTCTGAACTATCACTTTCTTCCCAGGCAGGGGAAAATGAGGTCAAACCCAGGCGACAACCCCATATAACATGGCAATATCATACTCAGGGACATTCTCCGTGGAAAGCAGAGGTGTGTGCTGGTGAAAACAGGTCTGGGGACAACACCCATGGTGCTGGTGTTGGCAAGGAAGACATCGCTGGGATTCCTGTAACACTTTCAGATATATTTGGAGCTGACTGATAAACACTGGCACATTCATAGAATCATAGAATTATCTGGGTTGGAAGGGACCTTTAAGATCATCTAATTCAACCATCAACCTAACTCTGACAAAAACCATCACCAAACCATGTCTCTAAGCACTGTGTCAACCCATCTTTTGAACACCTCCAGGGATGGTGCCTCAACCACCTCCCTGGGCAGCCCATTCCAAGGCTTAATAACCCTTTCAAATGTTTCCTAATACCCAATCTGAACCTCCCCTGGCGCAACTTGAGGCCTCTCCTCTTGTCCTCTTGCCCATTGGCCAAGTGTCCCCACTCTCACACCTGTGGAGGTGGAGGGAGTCTTTGCAGACGTGCTGTCCATCCTGCTCCTCCTGAGGTCTTCTTGCTTTTCGGAGAGCTACTTCATCATGACCTGATGAAGGAGATGTTTCCAGCCGTTGTCCTCCTCCCTCCCCTCTGCCCCTGGCTAGCAGGTGGGTTTAAGCACAGAGGACAAGCCGTGATGGCCTCTCCTGAAGTGATTCGCCATACAGAGCGTCCCGCATCCAGCCGAGAAGTGTTAACTGGTTTTTCCAGATACCATCAAATACATTTAAACAAGCCTGATGCTTGAATGCTTTTTGCATCGGGTGTGTTATACATAAAATATGTTGAGTCAGTGATAGCGCCCTTATCTAAAGACAGAAGCCAGGAAAATTTCATCCGGTGCACTTTGTCAGATTGTTCCTTCACACAGACAGCCCGCAGCTGGCTGTGACGAGCAGGTGATGGCATCTGGCGCTGGGGAGAGGAGACGTTCGCGTCCCCCTGCGCTGTTTGCTCTCCCCGGCCACTCTGTCTGCTAAATAAATGGGAGAGCAAAGAGCACATCCAGGTGGGCTCCATGGGTGAGCAGCGCTTTGGCAAGACTGAGACTACGCAACTTTGCTCTTAAAGACAAGTTTGGGATGAAGCTTTGGGTCTCTAAGGAAGAATTACAACCCTGTGTTCTTCTATTCAGCCAGCAAAATGAGAAATCAATGTGTTTGGGTTTATCCACACGGCTTAAAGCTCTTTAGCTCCAGTGGTGATACCCTCCACGCTGCCACATCTGCATGAGTCTCCTGCATCCCTGGTGACCTTCTCACCATTGGAAGCTGTTTCCTATAAGCATTACCATGAAGACTTTGTCTTGGTCACCAGAGATCCTGGGCAGGGAAGTGGTCTTCTCCAATCTCTGCTCAGCAGGAATTGCATCTCCCTCCCAGCAACGTCCCTCACAAGTAAGCAGACCCCATAGAAGACCCCAAATCCTACCCAAGGGCCAAACAACGCAATGGCTCCAGCAAAAGCATGGCTGCTTTACTCACAGATGCATTTCTGGCCCTGACTACCATTCATCCATGGGGCCAGAGGTTTTGCTGACCCTGACCTGGCCTCCCCAGGGAGTAGCATCTGGGGACAGGATAGACCCGCACGACCCACCTTTGCCTTTTTTATGGAGTTGGAGTTTCTTTGTCTCCCCATCCCCAATCTAAGTATTGAAACAAAGGTTTAAGACAGAAGCCTGTGCCTTGGGGTCAATTCCACCCTGCAGCCGTGTGTGACCACGGCAAGGTCCCGCAGCCTCCCAGCCCACCCCTCTCGGTTTCCGTGCGGTACCTGGGGGATAACGGGACGGCTCGTCCCAGAGGGGCCCTGGAAAGATAAACACAGCGATGCATCCAGCAACGGTGGGAAGGGAAGCAGATAAGCACCTGAGCTAGAGAATATAGGCACAGGAATTATCTGAAGGCAGAAAAGGGATTATCGCTCCGGAATGAGTTCGTCTCCGCTTAACAGGGGAATGTTTGACACCATAAAAGTCTCTCCTCCCTGCACCCTCGGCCCCACCGCCAGCATACACACAGCCCGCGCATCCACTTGAGAGCTTCTCACTGATGTTCATGCCCTCCCCCGCTCCTTTCCTGACCCTCTTTTGGCTAATTTGGGCACTTGGAAATATAGCCACCAGGTGCCCCTCCGGATGTGCTGCGACTTCTTCAAGATGAGATTCATCTGTGGAAATTGCAGCTGCAGCTCAGCCATCCTTTAGAGCTGCTTCTGCAGCTTCTACTTCCAGTGCCATTCGCAGCCAGGCAATCTCTTAATTAACCAGAGTATTTAATGAATTTCCCATACACCTCTTGGCTCCTGGGCACCTCACACCGGTTGTGAAACCCAGACACTGGAACTGGGTACAGTTCCCAGCCATTGCAAAGGTGGTCCAAGACACGAGCCTGCAAAACCAGCTACCAGAGCAGTTGATCCTGGCAGCACCCACACAAGCAGACACATCTTTGGTGTAGATGGCTACAGAGGAGAACAATCCATTTCTTCTCCTCGGTGGTACATGGGCGGCCAAGGCTGGTGGCCTTTGTAGAGCAGGTAGCCCCCAGTAGCTGAGCTAGCCAGCGTGGCCATGAGAAGGGCTCACCAGTAGAGCAATATGTTAGATGGGCTTCTCCCAGCCCCCTTCACCTGGGGAAAGGGTATAAGCCATCCAAAGAAAGGCAATTGGGCTGCCTTTACCACCACGAAAGAAGCCTTGCTATGAAACTCCATAAAGGACCAAGAACTTGCTCTTCATCTCCTCTCCCTCTCTCCCCCTCTCGCCTTCTCCCACCTCAGAAAGTAATCTCATCCTTTCGTCACATATTATTGAAATCCCAGCTCTTAAAAAAAAAACTCTCATTTTTTGCCCAGACTGAGAGCATGTCATTCGGAAGTGATGTGCAAGGCAGGAGATAACCAGGTAGAACTCAGCGATTCGCCACAGAAAATGGCTCCATGTATGGTTGTAATGCTATCAGAGTCCGTCCCTCAATAGCTCTTTACCGCTCCCGAGCTCAGAATCTGCTGATTCAAGAACTTTGCCTGTGCTGGCGGAGGAGGAGGGGACAGGGCTGTGGGGGGGAGATGGGGAGGTATATAAAAATAGAGCCTTTGCAGTCCGGACAGAAGACATAATAATGCAAAGGCTCTGCTTTCTTCCCTTTTTTAATTTTTTTTTTTTTTTTTGGTGATGCGAGCGAAAAGGCACGCGGTGTGTGTGTGTGTGTGTCCCCTCCCTTGCTCGCTCCCTCGTTCTGTGTCCTCATTTCATGCTTTAGTTGTGCTGATTGGGAGGGCTGAATCCCCTCGGCTAACTGCTTAGTGCAAAACAGTTGCACTCCCGCCTGGAACGGAGCGAGGTTAGAGGCTAACTCCCTGCAGACAGGGGATTTTGCAGAAGCAAACGGGGTCTCTGAGGGGATGCAGCCCCGTGAGTCCTTGGACCAGGAGGTCTCCCATCACCGAGGAGTTTGGAGGGAAGCGTCCCACACAGCTCTCAGCCAGCCAGAAATATGATGCCTGTGCACGTGAAGCAGAAGATGCCTCTCTCTCTTCAGCAGCCTTTCTTTCAGATGTGGCGATGCACAAATCTTTTGAGCGCACACACACAGAGAAGGAAATAAACCCTGGCTTTAAACAGCCAAGCGGGTAGGAGGTAGGTTAGAGACAGACCAGTCTATGCACTTGGGCCACCCCCTACAGGGTTGTTCAGCCTGGAGAAAAGGAGGCTGAGGGGAGACCTTCTCGCTCTCTCCAACTCCCTGAAAGGAGGGTGTA
>JAOXNO010000052.1:27296879-27308441 GCA_028565335.1 Limnodromus scolopaceus
GGGGGTGTGGGGAGGAGAGGGGGGTCTTGCAATTTCATTTAAAATGTAATGGTGGATGAACCGATAAGCAAATAGGGGGAAAAAAGGCTCTGCTTAAAAGAAAAAAAAAAATGGCATGCTTTTAATATGCTTCCAGATGGGGGGAAAATGATTTACATGGGAGTTTATTTCCTCTTTGCTGATATGAAAGAATTACAGATACAAAACCCACTGATCTATAGAATAAAAAAAAGAAAAGAAATGTTATTTTCCTGTAAAGGTATCAGTTCATTTATATTCATTTAACCATCCATCCATCAATTCACTTTCTCACTCCCTGCACATTCTCTCTGCCTCTGGTAAACCTACCCCACCAATATACTTTTCTAGAATATACAATGAAGTTTCCTTAAAAAAAAAAAAAAAGAAGAAATAATAAGAGATTCAGCCGAAGTAGGTACAGCGAAGTTTCCCTTCTTCTCCCTCAGCTCCCGTTTCGTGTTACAGACTTTGAGTAAATTAGCAATATGAAAAAGAAAATGTTTTAGTTTGGGAAAAAATGTCTGTGTATTTCTATAAATAATATATGCAATATAGAAGTTATATATGCGTCTACATGTGTACATATAATATATATATATATAGTGGAGTTTGTATGCTTGACATGTATGTACCGTGTCTCTATGCTTATGTTATACAAACAGCTCATTCTCTCCCTATGTGCGTGCCTATAAAATAAAATATACGCATATTGTACAGATATTTACAGCATTCATATATCGTGAGTGCCCGGACACAGATTTAAACATACATCCAGCCTGCGTATGCTGTAGATATGCACAATATATACGGTGCCGGCGCACATGCACACGCCAAGGCAGCCTCTCTCCGAGTTGGAGCAGGGCGTTTGTATTTAAACGTGAGATATTTTCTTAAATCCTTAAGCTGCGTCCGTCGAGGGACGTAGGCTGGTATATGGTAGGGGCTCCTGCTTGTGCGTGCGCGCTGACGCCCGCTCCTCTACGCACATGCGGGGAGAGCTGGCTACCGACGGGCACGAATCGGCCCGGTGGCCTCAGACGTTCCAAATCTAAGGGGCTACATCTGGATTTTTTTAAATTTTTTTATTTTTATTTTTTTTTTCCCCACGTTTATGATGGTCCCCCAACCCGCGATGGGATTTCCTTTGTAGGAGCAGCGACCAGAGACCAAACCTCTCTCTCGCTGCCGCTAACGCCTTCAAGCATTAAGCAAAATCCGCCCTGGGCGAGCTCTTCCCCGTGGCTACCGCTCGGCTGGGGCCCGTACCCGGCCGGAGGTGACTTCTTCCTTCCCGTGCCCTCGGCGTGACGGCCTTTACACCTTACGAGGAGGAACGAGACCTGGCGCCCAGAGACGGAGGCGGCAAAACCATCCGTCATTTCCCGGAGACCTTGGCGGGGGCTGGAAGCGGAGGGACGCGGAGTAACTTCTTCTTCCCGTCTAAACGTAGTAGCCAAAGCTGTGCGAGAGAAGTTGCCTTTTTAGCGTTAAAAACAGGTAAACAGAGAGTGGAAATACCTGTCCATAGGGATATGAACACACGTCTTTATCTTCAGCTCGACATTGGATATAGATCCGCATCTAATTTTTCTCCCGGCTGCCTCAGCCGGCGCTCGGGGTTGGGGGGGCGGGGGGGGGTCCTCGCCGCTCTTTGCGTGTGTAAATAAAGCCCCCCAGCCAGTCACACACACCCCCCCCCCACCCCGAGATCAAACAACCCGGTGACAACGTAGATACCGGCCGCCTCGTGGACGAGGGGTTGCCTGGCCTGCGCAGATATCCCCCCCTCCCGCAACACAACCCCCATCCAGATCAAAGGCCGGGAGTTGCCGGGCTCCATGTTGTAAGCGGCACCCGCAAACCTTCGTCCCGCTTCACGTTTCCCACCCGCACCTGAATAAATACATAATCATATCACATAGCATAATTAATAGGAGTATCACCATGAAGGACTCTTAAAGGAAAGGCTCTTGAAAGAGAGTTCCTGAAGATAATCCTTTTAAAAAGGTTTGCTTAAAATGCAACCACTAGCGGGAATAAGGCAGGTTTAGTTCCAACGGCTTAATACCTCGGGATAGCACAGTTTTAGATCTTGCTAATGTCTTTCCTTTAACGGTGGCTTGACTTTGATTTGGGACTTGCACCTTTTGGAGGATCTCCTCGCTGCCGTGGTTCTCAACGGAGAAGGTCCCCAGAGGAGGCCCAGCCCGGCTCCCCTTCCCGTTGACCCGTCGGGGACGCACAACCTCCTTTCTGCTGGAAATCAAACGCGGTCGCATCCTGCCTGCTCGTAATAACCTTTCTAACCTCACCGTTTCGGAGCAAGCCCTGCCGTCCCACGCTTTTGCCTAAATGACCCATTCGAGTCATTTTCGGGGTTCTGCTTAATTTGGTTTTTTTTTCTTATCCTGGATGGCGTCCAAACTCCCGGGCCGTGGAGAAACGGGGTTCAGCTGCCCCCGAGCTCTCTGCTGAGCGGTGTCGCCCGACTCCTCCGTTGTGCTCAGGGAAGTCCTGAGTGGCATCGCCGGCCAGGTTTGGTAAGTAAATCACTTTTTCTTTCTTTTTTTTTTTTTGGTTTTGGTTTTTTTTTTATTTCTTTCTTTTATAAATGATGTCTGTGTAGAAGGAGGCAGAGCCACACAGCCAACTGCGGAGCGAGGGGGTCAATGGGGAACAGCTCGATGCTCCCCTGAACCCTTCTTCCTCAGGCTCCCGTCCCATCAGCCGCTTCCGTCATTATTTTGCATCCTCGCATTTCCCAGGCTGCACGGAGAGGGACAAAGCTCGAGAAGCTCCGACCACGCAGCAGAGAGGACCTTTGTTAGAAAACCCTGGGGGGCCGAGGTCCTGCCTTTGGCTGTCGCTGGTTGTCTAGAGTTTCAGCCCAGGATCCTTCCTGCTGGTTTTCGGCAGGAAAAGTTCAGATTTGTGAAAAATGTCATCAAACTGGCATGGAAACAAGTGAGGGCTTTTGGAGTAAGAGGTGGCGGACACATCCTTCCAACAGCAACAACTAAAAAGTGCAAAACAGAAATTAAATTCAGTTGAAGCGGATTTGTTTGTTCGTTTCTTTGTCCTACAACTGTGGACAACCCTTTAGACTATCGCAGTCCAAGTGTCTCGCCCGGTGACAGGCTTAGTGGCCCACCTCTCTTACCCCGCGAGGAATTTTTGGCCTGTGGAAAATCAGGTACCTCCATTCCCAGCAAAGTGTGGACCAGGCTCTCGCGTTGCGGCTGTGTGTGTAGGGGAAAGCAGGTTGAGGGCAACCTAAAGAGGTTTTTGGAGCTGCTCCAGCTGACGTCCTCTCTCCTGGAGGGTGGCGCCGGTGGAGTGCCACCATAGCTCAGACCCTCCCTGCGAGGGACAATGGGGAAACCTTTTGGGCCTCCCAGTAGAGCAGGGTCAGCTCGCTGATGGCTCAAGTGTTTTCAGCTCTTTTCACCTTTGGAACAAGCGCACGAGGCAGAAAGCACGTCGCTGCCACCCGTCACCCGTGACGGCACGGTGGCACCGGCACCGCTCGTGCTGGGACAGTGCTGGGATGGGGAGGCAGCACGAGAGGGAGAGGAGATCCCCAGGGGCTGCCATCTCTGAGGCCACCCAGATGGCGAAGAGGGTCACGTCCATCACTGATGGCGATGAGGTCCGTGTCACCAAAGGGCCTTGTATCTCCCGTCGGTGACATGCTCTGCGGCGGTGGGCTCGTGGGCCAGTGTCTCCTGCCCCAGCGAAGCTTTACAAACCTGGTACAAAGAAGGACTAGAACGTAGTTCCTCCCTACTTGCCCAAGTTCTATTTTTCCTGTTCCATCTTTTAGCTGTAGCTGCGCTGTCACATCCAGGCTTTCTTCATTTTTCTTTTTTTTTTTTTTTCCTTTTGGCAAGGTAGGAGATCTCTGATTTAGAGCTGGTGTTTAATTGTTGATAATTTCTCCAAATTTCCGTGTAGGCATTTTTAATGTTTGCCTCCTCCTTTCCCCGTGAGTCATTTTGTTTCCTGACACAGACAAGGGTTCTTCCCCTTCTCCTTCTTCTCCATCCAGCCCTACTGACGTGGGAACTCCCCTACCAGGCAGTGAAAGGAGAGAGGGAATTAGATCTTTATCAGAGACTTACTTTCACCCAAGATTTCCTTAGATCAGTAGGTTAAACAGAGGCTAACAAAAGCCTCTGTTTTCTCTCCTCGTCTAGAAATAAAACCCCCTGCAGCCAAAAGTATTCCCTCTCTTCCTTTGAAGGCAAACCAAGAGGTGGTGTGACTACGTGTCCTTCTCTCCGATGTACCAGGCTCAGTCCCCCGGTTTTTATTATTTGATTTCACTTGTTCTCTCGTGGGCCGTAAAGTGCCAGGGAAGAGAAGAATTAAATTTCTAGCAGGGGAAAAAAAAAAAACAACCGACCCCACAACAGAAAAATAGGAAAAAAAAAAAAAAATAATTCCCAGCGTTGCTTCAAATCCCTGCCAACTTTTCAGGCCTTCGTAACAACGCCAAAAATAAGGCCACAAACCCATTTTTCTTCATTCGCAGGTCACCTTGAAGGGTAGATGAGTAGCTCTTTTAATAGAGTTTCTTCTTTCAAGAGGATTTCAGTGAGGAAAGCAGCAATGAATGAAATTCCCCCTTTCCTTACAGGTCCTCAGTTTTGTCTGGAGGATACGCAGGAGTCTGGACAACTCCCCACTATGGATTCTCGCTCCGTTGCTGCAACGCAGTCTGACTTGAGGTACTACGGAGGTTTGGCATGAACATGCTTTAACATAATTTTCTAATCAGCTCTTGGCCTCACAGCCCACACATTCACGCTCAAACAGCTGCAGGGCTGGAGGAGATTCCTACACAAAAGTGGGAAGCATCCGCGTTCCACTCAAACGCAGCCCCTCCATTCTGCGCAAGATCTCCGTGAAGCTCTTGTGAAAAGCGCCTTCCAAGCCAAAGCAGACACGCATAAAAAAGCATGGAGAAGAGGTGCAAATTAGTGTGGGCACCCTAAGCAGGTGGGAGCACCAACAAGGAACAAAAGCATGGGAGCAGAGGTGCCCTGACGCTTTCTCCCTTGGGCTAGATGCTCCTCACCTCTCGTCCTGCATGGACCCATGGACCCATCCCCTTCAGCGTGGGTCCAAGTGGGGACAGGACCCCATGGGGTCACCTTCCTTGCTGGGACATGGGGAGCAGCTGCTGCCTGGAGAGAAAACCATCCAGAAGGTCAAACCGTACACGTGCTTTAGTTTAGTCAAAGTGGTTTTCTCAGCCTTAATTGATAGCTGATGAGAAAACCTTCCACTCTACACATACACATGCATATGTATAGACGTGCACACAGACACACATGTGTGTATATAAATAGCTCTCTTTAAATTTAAATAGATTTATGCCCAAGGACAGGAAGGTGGATAAAAGGTCGTTACAAAGAAAGAAGATCTAACACATCTGTATGCTCTTTTGTAGGGATTAAATCTATAGTAGGTTGCATTCAGTGCTGATACTCCTATTAATTTCTGCTTTTCATTGTTGTTTCCACATTTGTCAAGCTTCGATGAAGGGATAATGAAGTAAACGGATGTTAACTACAAATTAATCATCCCTGTCTTGATAGCGTAACACAGGTTCCTATTTGCCTGCCCTCTTCACCCAGAAATGGTAACGCTCTTTCCGCACCCCTACCAGAAAAACCTGCTGGATGCTATGACATACAGCAAAAAAAGGAGAAGGAAGAAAAAGAAAAGAAGAAGAAGAAATACACCTTCCACGAGAAGGAGCAAATACTCCTTGAAGCTGCTGAATCTGAATGGTAAGGAAGAGCTGAGGAAGTTGAGGGCACGCTGGTTTGGCAAGGAGAGCTCGTTGGAAGCCGCATGTTGATTATGGGCAGGTTGGACCTTTGGTGGTGTGTCGCTACTGAAAGGTTAGATCGTTTGAGGGTCTATTTTTTTTTAACTGGAGTGTGTTTCTTCCTGCCGGGCGGGGAGGGAATGGGTATATTTACAAATGTGCAGGCACATTTTGTGAATCTCCTCGCTTTACTTTGGAACTTGATGTCCGTGAGCCTGGTCTTGTTGTGGTATCGGGTATTTGAAAGGAGGCTGGAGGCTCCCTTGTACCAGTACGAACGGGAACAGAGTCGGAGAAACCCCAAGCTCCCAGAGACCCGTCAGAGAGACTGGAGTGGGGCTGGAGGCAGTTGGAGAGCCACCAACCCCAGTGGTCCATCATCTTGGGGACACACACACCTGTGCTGAAGGCGTTGGATCCCCTGCGAGCGCACCTTGGGCAGCCACTCCTGCAGACCAGTTACACCAGCTTTGAGCATCAACCAGTTTGGACTTTGAGCCGGGAAAACATGGGACTTTCTACCCAGATGTTTAATTTCTGTTGGAGTAGTGTTCGGTGTTATGCAGACAGGAGAGTGAAGTTTAACCACTTTGCCTCGTTTTGTGCTTGTAATAGGGAACAAGGGTAGATTTGACTTTTATCATTAATTGCTCATCCTTGAAACGATCACTTGGCACTACCCTCCAGCATTGACTTAGGTTTCCTTCTGTTCCTTCTCCCCGTGTCGCAGGCTGCTGTCGACCACATCAGCCCTGTCCACCCTTGCTGTGACACTTTGGGGAGCCACCAGCGCCCTGTGATGGGTCGTGACAGAGGCAGGACCTGCACTACCAGCACCCGGACCTGGTCCTCGTTCCTCCTTCATCAATGTGATGCCATGCCCGACTCATGGCTGGTTCCCAGGGTGCTTCGACATCAGTATCCACAGACCTCTTCATTTACCTTTGCAGAGAAGGAAATACTTGGTCATACTGAGATTGCCAAGTGACAAATTCTCATAGCTGTACCAGCTTCTCTCCTTCTCAAGGCACACACCATCACTCTCCTCCAACCGAGGGCTCGGGTCTGCCCCATAAATATGGAAAACTTTCAGTGCTCTTAAAGATGGGTGCTTCATGGACAAGTTAGTACTTCCCAGAGCAAGTGGCGGCTGTGGGTTCATCCCTGGGACAATTAGGGAATGCTGCAAGATTTGAAAGTACCACTGCTTATTAGAGAGAAGGCATTGTAGCCTGTCTGGACGTTTCTTAAAGTGGTTTCTCCTAGCTTTTATCCCTTCCTTTCTACCATCTTCCTCTTTGCCCGTCCTCAGCACAGTCCTTCTGTCTC
This sequence comes from Limnodromus scolopaceus, assembly GCA_028565335.1. Taxonomy (NCBI): domain Eukaryota; kingdom Metazoa; phylum Chordata; class Aves; order Charadriiformes; family Scolopacidae; genus Limnodromus; species Limnodromus scolopaceus. Next base: position 27,304,069 of record JAOXNO010000052.1, read on the forward strand.
TTTTATTGATCAATAGCTTGATCAATTAATCAACCGATCACTTGATTGACGCAGAAGTTTTACATATCTGTCCCAACATTATTTTTTGTCTTCCCAACCTAGACTTGTAACCGGTCCTTCCTTTTTGAAATGCAAGGTTTTGACAACACAGCATTCTCTAATCATTGTCCTTCCACACCTCTCCCAGGATATCACCTTTCCTCTGATCTCCTTCATTCATTTGCCAGGCACTGAGTGACATCTTTCTGCATAGCTTTCACTCTCCTGCTGTCCTGGAAGACCAGTCAAAGCTTCACATCTGCCTGCCTCATCCTGTCTACCCCGTTTTTGGGTCAGGACAGGCAGAAGACCTCTGCTCATGAGTCCATCCTCTGCACTCGACTCCTCTGGATTAAACTCAGACTTTTCTCACTCCCTCTCCCCTCCCCTCTTTTCATATTCTCTTTTTTCTTGCCTCCCCTCCCGATGAGTGCAGATAACACATTTTCTTGCTGGCAAAGCTGTAGCTCCATTGGTTTTCAAAAGGCTGGATTTCGTTCCTCACCCACCGTCTCCGCTACGCGCTCTCCAAGCTGAAACATCTCCATTCATTTTAGGCCATGGGAAAAACAAAGCAGTGGAGAGGGACATAAGTATTCCAGAAATCATTTCTCTGACAACACAGCTAACTAACATTGACCCATGGCCACTTCTGTGGCTCTTGCGTAACGCTTTAAACCGAGTGTTTCTTTTGTTTTGCCTCCAGCCCAAGAATCCATTTTTTAATAAGAAAACTCAGAAGTGCCTCTGAAGCGTATGGGCTCAGGAGCGTCACTACCGCGTCGCAGATGTACAAACTTGCACTTGCTCACGAGGTCCCCATGGTCTCCAGCTACTTGGATTAATAAGGGTCCAGTGTAGTCCTTGCCTTCTCCTCTTGCAGATGCGTGCAATAGGGCCTCAGAACTGCCTTGGCTTCTTCAGGCATCTTCTCCGTGCCATCACGTGTGCACGGCTGCTGCTTGGAGAGCCTCGGAGAGGAGGAAGAAAGGCTCTCCATGTCTTAAGCAAGCATCTGGTTTCCTTTCCTCGTTGCCCCCATGGCTGGAGGGGCAGCACGCTTCTTGCGTAACTTACCCTGCCTCAAGTCTCCAGAAAGTCAGCTGCTAAACCTGACTCTAGCTATTTTTTCTTTGAAAATCAGCCCTACCTTGCTGCTTGTCTTTCCCATGCTCACGTCCTCATGGTGTTTCAAGAGCTTATCCACCCAAAGCAGCAGAGACCTGCCTCTCCTCCCACGCTGGGGCTAGGATTTGAACGTGATGGGTGCTGCGGTCAGAGCTGTGCAAACCTGACCCTCGTTGGGGTTTAGGATCCTAAATCACACAGGCTTATCTAAAAATAAAATACAGGCTCTTAAGCACCTCAAACAGTTCAGCTCATTTTGTGGGGAGATGTGGGCTATTTCTAAATGGAACCAGGAGTGAAGGAAGCAGCCGGCTACATTTTAATTCTAATTTTTCCTATATATCAAGCGTTAAATTAACAAGGGAGGGAGAACTCTACTGAAGAGCTATCTGCTGGTTAGACAGGCATATCAGGATAAAATTACTCTGCACTTGCCCGTGGTTTGTCTGGGTACTCCTGGAGCTGCACCAGTAAAGAGTATAATTGTGCTGCTATTTGAGGCTTCAGATTTGGTGCCGTGAATCCTCCCCTCTGACTACACGAGGTTTGCTTGATGGCGTTGGGTAGCCGTTCCCCACGGGCGGTATGTTTTTTTAGCCAGGCAGGGTGGTGCAGAGCTCCGACGACGACGTGCTAGCAGGAGGAAAGAGAGAAGGGCACAGGCAAAAGATCTGCATTCGCAATCGATCGTGAGGACGGTTGGCTGGAACGTTTGTTGGAGAGAGGTTTTCCCCGCAGTGTTTCAGTGGGGGGATCTAATTGGCACAGGAAAGATTTTGCAGTCAAGAGGATGGTTTCTGCTTCTGAATGGTTGGTGCAACGTGCAGGCTATTTCAATAACACCCTATAGATTTAATTTTTCTTTTCTATGGTGAGAATAAGAATTGCTGTCGCTGCCTTCAACTTGGAGTAATTGAGTTTAAAATCAGAACCCTCTTCAAAGTCTTTTATTTGCTGCATGATAAGGGGTGCGGAGGTCTTTGGATTAGTTAACATCAATATACGTCACCTCCGGGCTCCGCACAGCTGGCCTGTACCGTGCACGTGCATTTTGAGTACTCCTGTTCCTGAGTAAATGGTTCGTATTGACTTTCACTGAAGCTCAGTTATAAAATGCTTCAGTGCACTGAATATGATCTTTTTTTTTTTTTTTTTTCCTCAATGCAAGTCCCAAGAGGACTCACTCCAGATATCCCCACTCAATGAAATATTGTCTCTGCAGCCAGGGAAAGCAATCTCTTGAGTCTGAACCTTGAAGCAGAGGAGCAGGTTATTTCTCAGCAACCTTTTGATATTGTCAAACCTTCAATCTTTTGGGGATTTACCGACTTTGCTAATACATAGGACTGACCCTGGATACTAAATGCCTCATTTTCACCAAATTTATAATTATTCCCTTTGCACTTTTCATGCCATATAGCTGTGGGGATGGTGTCATTGTTCCTGTTTTATAGATGGGAGAGTTGTGTTGCAGAGAGATGCTGGGAAAGTGTGTTATGAGTCTGTTCTGCACTGCTGGCTTCCTCTTGCAGGGCCAGCACGGCTCAGGGATGTTCCTGTGTGTGTCCCCTGATGTGTTTGTTGTGCTGACTGGTAAATCTGTCACTTCTTCTCCTTGTTTTTAAGGTCTTCTGGCTCCTAGAGTGCGAGTATTTCCCGAGGTGACCCTTTTCACCCTTGGAGCAGAGGTGGGAAGAAGCGGGGGGATGCTCCCCCTGTTGCAAGTCGGTGTATTTTGACCACAGTGATGGAGCCAGAGGTTCTTGAAGTCCTTTAAGGAGCATGCACTTCCAGGTGCCATTTGCTATAACAAAAGCTGGAGCATGGGAGCTGCTGGCATCAAACCACTGTGAGCCAGCCATGTGGGACCAACGGCTCTTGGAGACCCCTAGGAGTGGTAGGGGAATTGGCCGGTGACTACAGATGTGGTGAGGAGATGAGGAGATAGAGCAAGCAGGGCCCAGATGAGGCTGCAAGCAGATAGGAGCTGAGTGGGGAATATGGGTGGATAGACCATCCTCTGCAGGAATCATGGAAAAAAAAGGGAAATGCTCTCCGTTGGGAAAATCATGGGAAAAAATCATGGAAAAAAAAGGGAAATGCTCTCCACCTTGCTCCGGTCCCGGCTCAGCATCTTGTCTACCACAGCCATTAACCAGCGACATTTAGGTCTGTCCCTGAGCTTGTGGGTAAAGAATATCTTGGCAATCAAGCTCCATATAGGCAGACAAGAAATGTCAGGACTGGTTTAAATTCCTGGCTCCCTCCTCATGAGGTTACAAGCTCGTTTAATGTCACCACCCACCTCTGAGAGGCCATGTGGACCTGGAGCTCATGAGATCTTCCTTCTTTCTCAAGCCACCATGCTGTCCTTGAAGTCATTTGTTCTTTGCTTATGACTAGCAAAATCACACAAGAAAAACACGAACGTTTTCATGTGGGGAAAAAATAGCTTTTTGTATAACAAAATGTGTAACATTTTTATTAAAAACCTCAACTTTTGCAAATTTCCATTAGTTTCAAATAACTGTGAGGATGCCAGGGCTGCCTGTTCACCCTGGAGAAGCGTGTTGGGGCTGCCCGCTGCACTCGCTCAGAAAGGCTCCTGATATGAGGGGCAAGAAGCCACACGGACCTCACTTGACCATAACCAGCAACATTTGCGGAATTAACTGCAAGCTGAAACTCAAACTAAATCCACGAGTAAGAGGTGGGAGGGCACAGTTCTGCAGCAGGCAAAGCTTGCATTTGAAAGGTTACTGTTTGAAGCCTAGTTCTGATTTTTTTTCCCCAGCCCACTCCTCCCAGTCCCAACCCACGGGGTGGTATCCCTCCAGTCCTTGTTTTCCCTTTTCTTTCCAGTGAACTTAGACATACACCAGAGACTTGAAGAAGGCAGCAGCAGGAAGTTTAGATTTCATCTTGTTCTCTTTCCTAGCTATAAAGTCAAGCCCTGCTAACACACTACGCTACAACACTCCTGTATTTGCTGCAAAGCTGGGGAAATAGCAGCATAAATTACGGAATCATGGAATTGTCAGAGTTGGAAGGGACCTCTAGAGACCATCCAGTCCAACTCCCCTGCCAAAGCAGGGTTGTCCAGAGCACATCACTCAGTTCTGCATCCAAGCGGGGCTTGAAGATCTCCAGAGAAGGGGACTCCACACCCTCCCTGGGCAGCCTCTTCCAGGGCTCTGCCACCCTCA
>JAOXNO010000052.1:27308541-27321684 GCA_028565335.1 Limnodromus scolopaceus
CTGGGCAGCCCATTCCAATGGCTGATAACCCTTTCAGTGAAAAAATTTTTCCTAATATCCAGCCTGAACCTCCCCTGAAGTAACCGCTGGGCTATAGCCGGCCCACAAAGATGGGTAGATGTAGTGCTGGGAGGTAATACAAAGAGCCTCCTCTTACTGGGCTTTGGGAAGGCTCATGTCTCAACTGGATTTGTGCCCTTCAGGCAGTGTGTGGTTAGGAGGAGGCATGAGGAGTGCCGTCTTGCCCCAGGTTTGATCTCCTGGGAGCTGCTGAGGTGCTAGTTGGTCCCTCTGGTTGCTGCACGCCTGCCCCTTGTTTTCGTGCAAGCTGCATGGGAGCATCAGCACGAGTTTATATATGTCAGAGGCATATCAGGATAACACATGGCTTTTTTCTTCCCCTTTTTTTCCCACTCCCCACCTTTGGGGGCTCCCAGAGGCTGCCAGAGCTCCCATTTGGACTCCAGAGTCCCATTGAGATCACGACGGCAATGTTTATGTGCGGTTCTAATGCTGGTTTTAGCAGCGTAAGTGCTTTTTAATGCATAGCATTACAGCAAGCGCGGCCTGTTCTCTCCCTTACGGAATGGCTGTCTGGAGGGATGTAATTCCAGCTTCTGCCTCCGTACGCCGTTATTTACAGGCGCAGTTACGTGCCCACATCAGGCGTGGTTAGTGCCACCACTGAGCTTTAATTTAGTTAATTTGCCACATGCCTTATGAGCGCCACCTTGGCAGAAGCAGCACTGTCGTCCCCAACAGGCCCAGGGATCCCCTAACTGCATCCTGAAGGTGACAAGGCTTTGGAAGGGTATTCAGGGAGTGATGGGCAGTGGTCTCACCCAAGGGGACCATCTTGAGGTCCCACCGCTTGCAAAAATCCATCAGGATGGGGTGGCTAGCTCTTTGGCCGCCGGTGGAGACTGTTTTGCTGACTGTGCCCACAGAATTTTCTGGCTATGGGTTTGCAGATACAATTGTAGGTGTTGGCCAGGGCAGGTGACGCTGCCTAGGAGTCAAGAAAGCACCACTAAAGTGGCCTCCTCATTCTGGGCTGGTTCCTACAGCCTTTGGCTGTCCCAGCACAAAACTCTGCTGAGGAAGGGAGCTCAGCCTGAAGTGATGCGCCTACCAAAGGTACTCCGTGCCGACATCTCGGAGGGAATCATCTGTTCTGGTGGCGCTCTCTTCAACCTTTGCCTCTTCTGCTCTCAGGGGGTGCCGTCTCAGGGGGAAACGGAAGCGTTTTTGGCAAAGCAAAAACCTGCAGAGCCTCCGGTACTCTGTGTGAGGCTGGGGATTCATTCACTCTGCTCCAGGAAGCTTGTGGAAGGTAGACTGCATGCACTATTGTAAGAGCCATAATGCGGTCTTAAAATAAGTGCAATTGTTGCAATTGCCTCCGTTATGAAGTACAGGTGAGAAAGCCCATGTTTCATGAGATGTATGAGGGCTCTGACCCACCTTCATTAGCGTTGCTATCTGTATAAAGTGAGTAATTACACTGAAGTGCTGGTCACGTGCCCGTTGTGCTGCAAAGTCTCCAGGAGAGGCTCAATTAGGAGGCAGAAGCTGACGAGCTGCAGCGTGGGGAACCTTTCCCCGTTTAGTTATAAGAGCCAGCCCTTCTACCGTGCTTGTCATTGGCACGTGTCAAAGTGCTCCATAAAGTGCTGCCCGTGGCACTTCCCTTGTGCAGATTAGGGTCACGGGTGAAAAAAAAAGAAGGCTTGCCCAGGGTTGCCTGGGGACCCGGAGGCAGAGCTCACTTTCTGTCCCCTGTACCGATATCATTGGCCTCTGCGTTGAACGGTTCACCCGTTCATGGAGAGAGTAGGGGTCCTGGTTGGAAAACAGGAAAGCATCCCTGGCCCTTGCAGCCCAAAAGACAGAGACAAATCAGATGTGATGATAACCAGTGCCCCAGGTGCTACCTGGGGTGGATTTCAAACACCTCTGTTGTCGTTGGGGAGGTTGCCAGTATATTCCTTAGTTCTCTTGAAAGTCAGACATCCCTTTGCCTTCACCCAGGGGCAGTTTGCTCTGTGAAAATCCCCATCTTCCAGTTGCCTGCTGCTTCTTTCACTGCCGTGAGGGGCTGCAGCCATTTCCAGCATTGGGCCTCCAACTGAACTCACTGATGCTCTGCTTCCCAGGTGGGTTTCGGCAGCCCTCCCGGCTCATCAGATCATCTGTCCTGGTCCTCTTCCCGTTTAGAAGTACTGAAAGATCAGCTACGGTCTCCTGCCAGGGCCAGTGTCTCCCGGGGGATTCCCTTGGGTTCCTGGCACTCTCACAAGCTGGGACAGATGGCTCATGGCAAACAGACTTTATGCTCTTTGTCAAGGCCATCAGTGTCTGGGTGTTGGTGGTCTCGAGGCCACATTGTCCAGGTGGCAAGCAGGAGCCTGTCTGCTGCATGGCAAGAGTTGGAAGATATAAACCCCAAAGATGTAAATAGGTGAAAGAAGGCAAGAATTGTGTTTCACTGCAAAGAAACCCTGCTGACAGCTTATCTATATCTATATCTATATCTATATCTATATCTATATCTATATCTATATCTATCTGTACTACTGGTTTCCAATGTCTATGCTTTTCTGTATCCATTGTGTTCAGCAAATGAATTTCAAAGGTGTTCCCTCGGATGTTCCCATGAGCTTCTGGCAAGGAGGTCAGAGAGGATATGAGAGATGCTGGATGTCACACAAGTAGCAGAGAAACGAAACATCTCCTTGGCGCTCCTCTGGCTGTGTTCATCTGAGGTGACTGTCCATGTCCTGTGCCCGCTGCCAAACTCCCCCAGCTTGGGCATCCTGCAGCCCAAAGTTGCTCCAGCTCCAGAGTCAGCAAAAGCCCAGCAGAGGCTGTTGGGAGAGGCTTGGTGTTTGGGAGTTTTCTTCACGGTGGGCAGGCAGGGAAACGATGGTCATGGCTTTATCTGTAGTCTATTGTGTCTTGTAAAGACGAAAGGACATGCAAAGCTCTTGCCTGCTCTGTCAGCTTGCAGCATGGGGGGATGGAGGCTGAGGGGAAACTGATGAGAAAACATTTACTAGCCTAACTACTAAGTGAGATCTCTCTAACGGAGAATTTAATTTCCAGGACATTGTTATCTCTGTTAGGTTTTCTGTATCTTAGGTACTCAATAAATGATTGCCAAAGTAATTCAGCATTCTCCTCTCAATCAGAAAACACAGCACCATGTCAGCTATCCAATCGCACTCTCATTCAGTAAACAAAACCCAAGCAGAACAGGTACATGGGTGAAAATACTCTGAAAGCAGGTCTGAAGCACAAGCCCGGAGCTCCTGAGCTTCAAAAGGTGATGGAAACACTCCGTGGCCAGAGGCTGTAGGAATGAGGTAGGCAAGAGCAAAGGAAGACATCCATGGGGAAATGAGATCAGAACCAGGTGTGGGATGGCAACTAGGTATTAGGGAGCTCAGCTGTGCCATGGAAATATCTGCCTGACTCCCCACCACTGAAAAAAAGCATGGGTTTTCTGCCTCTCCATGCCCTGAGGCTCTTCCTCGTGTCTTGCATTCTCCCTGGAGTAATGTGGAGCCCCAGCTTTCACAGGGGTGCTTTCCTTTAGTGATGATACCCAGCATGGCACCCTGCCTCAAGCCACACCTAATTGTCCATTGTCTCCATGCCTCCTTTGGTACCCTTCCGGGGATGGATCCACTGGATCCTCCTTTGGCTTGCTCTCTCCAGCTATGTGTGTCCCTTATCCGTGGTGCAGTTTCACTCCTTCCAGCCCAATGTGCCAGCGGTGTGGGTCCGTGCCCCCTCTCCAGCGGGTGCAGCCCCATAGAGTGACGCCCACTCAGAAGTCTTTTCAGCCTGGCTGTGTCTCAGATGGGTGAGTTTGAGCACCGGAGTTGAAGGTCCCGGGTTCAGATGGGGCTGCTGCCACCGTGGCCCCGCGGGGTCGGAACGCAGCTTTGTCCTCTCGTCCCTGTGAGGTGTAATTCATCCCCACCTACGACAGAGCACTTCCATTCTGCCTCTTCAGACCTGGGTCAGGTTTAATACAGTCTGTGAAAAAGGCTTAAAACAGCAAGGTAGGAGATTGAATTATGGTCTAATCTGCCACTAATAGAACCTGACCAGCTCCATTATTCAATGTCAAATCACTGCATTTGCTATTAAAACACAGCGTGAACTTCCCTAATTTCTGTCAGGTTAGGACCATATCCATCATTCTTGCCTGAACCGGCACCAGGGCAGTGCAGATAACACAGACAAATTTAATGTGGTAAATTCACCTTAGGAAGGTGCTGGTAAGGGAGGGGCTGGGCAGTCCTGGGAGGAAAAGGATGGATGATAGCGAGCTGCGGTTTGACATTGCAGGGGGTAATGAGATTGCACAGTGCCTCTTTAGGACAGGAAGGTCTAACCTGCGCTCTGACAGCCTGACTTAAAACTGTGCTCAGAGGGGAGGTGACAGAGGAGGGACCAGTCCCATCTCCTGGTGCAAAAGAAAGGGAGTGGAGACACACAGCCGCGATTTCCAGACCTTGCAGGTAACACCACCCTTATTGCAGCCATCACATCATGAGGTCGCAGCCTCTTTTCCCGTGGGCTGTGAACATGTTAGAAACCAACTCGTGCCTTCTCCTCAGTGGTGCCATCCCTGGGAAGGCAAAGATGTCACATCAAATTCTTTGCCTTTGCTCATGGGTTGGCAGCAGTCAAGCGGTATCTACCTTCCGCGTAGGTAGATAGTCCCCTGGGAAGGGACAAATTGAACTGCTTGTTTGTAGCATCCTAAATTGAGCCAGGAAGACATCAGCAGATATCTGGAGAGTTAAACAGCACTGCCTAACCTGGTTCAGCTGTGACTCACACCAGGATTTCAGCTCTAACTTGCAGAGGTGGAAAGGAAGGTCTTTGCTGGAGCACCAAACAACCTTTGGCAGAAACTCCTTGTTAATGTGTTGTCTCTTCCTTTTCTGCCTTTCTTCTGTTTCTGTACTAATTCTGGAAATACAGGATTATGAAAGTAAATCTCTACCATGTCGACCAAAAAAAAAAAAAAAAAAAAAAGAAAAATATAGAAATAAGAGCCCAGGGGCACACCAGGAGTGTTGTAAAACATTATAACCATTTTCAAGGGTAAACAGAGTCTGATTGCAATGGAGATTAACAGAATTCATTAGGGAACAAAAAGACTTGCCATTACTAGGTCTAATGAATTGACACTGGTGAAGAGGGACATATCACCATGGAAATGACAAATATTAGAAAAGCAAGATAAACAATTAGAGCTGGATTGTGAAGACCTTACTGGGCCACTCTCTTCTCCTCGTTGCTGGTATGAGTCCAACCAGCAGGACTGCCTTTGGAGAAGTTTGTGTTTCACTAACCTTTGCCTCCAGCACAGCTCGTTTGTTGTAAGAACCAGTAAGAAGGCTCTGAGGACTCAGCCAAGGATTCAGTAAGTGTGTGAAGATGTGAGCTTTGCTCCTTCCAAAGGTGGGCACTCCAGGAATGCTGCAGGCTATCTGGGTAAGCCCAGTGTTGCAGACCCTTCTCAGCTGGTAAAGCCTTCTGTGTCTTTATTAAACCTTGTCTGCGAGGATCCAGCACTGGAAAAGCTTTATCCTTCTTCCTACCTGTATTCAGGATGTACCCACTTGTCATGATGACCTCTTGATCTCCCAAGATTTCTGTCTGGGCCAAGTATTCATGGTCAAGAAGAAGGAGCACTTTTGCTTTCATCAAAACCAGCTTCTTCCATGTTATTGATCCTTTCAGAGTTGCCATTTACACATTCATCAGCTAAGCACAAGAAGACAGTTGTTCAGGCATTTGTCATGTCCACATCCTAGATCAGCGCTCACATCCTGCTTGCATGACCCTCTAAACACCTACCAGAGGATTTGGGGGAGTTTGTATACACAGGCACCAGGCTTGAACACACTGGGGGGCTTCACAGATGCTCCCCGAGGGATAGGTAAGGAACGGAGCAGGCAGTAGAGACCAGGATCATTCTCCCCTGCCATCTCCAGGGGACAGTCAAGCAAGGCCAGTCCCAGGGGCTTTGTTTTGGTATCAAGGAACCACACTCTCGCAGTGCTAAAAATACCGTCACAGATGTGTCCCCACAGTAATTAGGAACATGTCAGGAGCTTGCAGATCTCTTGAGATAGTCATCCAGCAAGGAAGCTGGATGCATACATCAGCTGCAAAGGTTCAGCAGTGCTGTCTGTGTATCTCCATCAACTCCATGATCACACACAACGGTATTGGGAAGGGACTTTCCTGAAACTGTGGGAAAGGCACTGCTTGTCCTGTAGCAACAAGGTGGCCCCTGCCACAGCAGAGCATCTGCTTAGAGCTGGACCTACCTATGCACCCTCAGGAAAGAACAGGCCACCAGTGACTGAAAGGACACAGGGACAAAGCCGCTCCTGGGATGGGGAATAAGAGTGATCCATGCTCAGATGTGCAACTTCGGATCGCACAAGCACATGCCTGAGGCTGCCAGAAGGAAAAGCTATAGACGTAGGAGTAGGTCAGGATCTCTTTGCCTTTCTTCCAAGCCCATCTGGAAAGCGGTAACATTGAACTAGAACAAATGGAGATTTGTGATGCTTCACAAAGACGTTCCTGATACCTCCTACTAAATACGTGCGATGGGTTTGTTCAGGCACAGCCTTTGCAATTACCGGGATAAGGAAGGCAGCCAAACCCAAAACCCTAGTGCCAGAGCATCGGGAGTCTATAAATTGTGATGGTTTGTGCATGCACAGACATGATACTGCTGTGCCAGTGCCCAGTGCAGCACTCGCCGTGGAGATCACCAGGGCAGCACAGGACCTCCACGTCCCCACCGTCATGAGTGACTCTTTTCATGTTTTCCTCCCGCTCTTCAGGAGAGCAAGGAAGGTCTCATCTAAGCAGCATCACTTAGCAGCCCAGCGGAGAAGCATGTTAGACATGTGCTCAGAGTTGGTGAGAAACATCCACATCCAGTTTGCCAGCCTAAAAGATGGTGGCATGGTAGCCCCTGATGGGAGATGCCAAAATATATGTGGCAAATCCAGTGGAAAAGGAACTAAAAAGAAAGGTTTCTCTTTCTTTAGTCTCTCCAGCCTTCACCTAGTTTGCCTCTTTTGGGTCGTCTTCATTTGGTTTCTCCCAGGGTTGACTTTTTGCTCTCACAGGTCCTCCACTACAGGTTTGAAGGGAATGAGTTCTTGCTAGGGGGCTAAGGCAATATTCCTTGGTGGTGTGTCTTAGCTGGGGAAAAGAAAGGGCTGAGGTCAACAGCTTGCGATTGGATGCCTGGAAAAGGGACCTGAATATCAGCATCCGTTTGGAGGGAACTAACTGGCTTCTTCCTGGATCGTACTGGTGGACCTAGACTGGGGATGATCCCCAGCACCATCCACGTGCATTTGTGAGTAGCAGTGGGCACACGGCGGCCAATGGATTTGTTGCTGTGTGCAATTTTGTTGACAGAATTATACCGGCTGCACGTGATCCCAGGCATATCACCAGGCACGACGAGATGAGCAATGCTCATTGCCCCTTGCCTCCCGTCCTCTATACATCTCAATTAAAAGGTGCTGTTGAAGAGGGTTTTGTAAAGTGAGCCATCGAGTCTGAGCAGCGCAGTGTGCGGGACAGGGAAGGCTGCGATGTCTGTGCGCTGCTCAATTATTCATTTCCTATTTCTGCATATACAAAAGGTTAATCCATGAGGCGCCTGCCACACAGGGAAAGCAGCTCTTTGGAGACAGCTCCATATTAGGTTTTCTTTTTTTTTTTTTTTTTCTAGTGGTTTTTCAAGCATTATCTCTCCTCTGTTTCTTCTCTTGCGGGGCGTGGGGGGAAGGGAACGTGTAGGATAATGAAGAGCTTCCTCTTCCCAGGCAGACAGCTTGAGAAGAAACTTCATGTGGCTGGTGTAGGCAGGATGGATGGTGGGTTATTACGATGCTGGAGTTTTAACATGGGAGTCCTCCACCTCCCTAGTCCTCGTCTTCACCAAACTTTATGCACTAGGGGAGAAACACCATCACGGGGAGCTGTATCTCCCTCTTGTCACATACCTGGGGAGGCTGCTACAGAAACCGACAAATCCCCCCATATTCAGAGGTGCAGAGTAGATTTGTTGCCTTGTCAAGAAAGACGTCAGGCGGGCAGTCCTTTGGGCAAGCTCCGTTGTGTGTCCATCAGTTCACACTGCGGAGCTTTAGGCTGAGAGGGTCAGGCCTCATCCCCTGACATTCAACAAATTGGTGCGTACAAAGCATTTGGAAGATGAAATTACCCCTTTGACCAGGCAACAAAAGAAGGGAGGAGGCAGCATGGCCTGGTCAGTGGTGCTCTGGCCCAGAAGGAAAGGTTTTGGGACTCTCCCCTCAGCAAGTTTTGCCACAGAAAGCACGTCCTTTCATCAGAGTGGTTTGTAAAAGAGAGTTGCAGAGTTCTACCTTCTCCTCCTTTCCCTGAAATATGTGCTTTTCATCGACATCCAGGGGCTCTGCCCAACTGAGCTTCCCCTTCTGTTGGGAGAACTCCAACAGGACCTTTGGAGAAGGCCCAGGAGGGCTCCTCATGGCTGCCCTCCACTATGTTGTGGTGCCAGGGACTCAAGATGAGATTCTTCTGCTGCTCAGAGCTGCCAGGATGTGCAGGTGAGCAGAGACCTGGATCCAATGGAGGCTGCTCCCTGTGCCAGAGCCAGGAAGGGTGGTGTTGGCACGTGCTTCACCCTGTGCTGTCCTCTGGGGAGCTGAAGGGACACAGCCAGCCAGGTGTGACCTCGGCCACCCACAGCCAGACCTTCTCTGAGTTGGCCAGTGCAGACAACTGGGTGACTCTTGGGCTCTTCCATTATTCATCCTGCTGGACTGATCTCATGGAGATGGTTCAGGAGGTCGCCTCGGTATTAACGTGCTGAATGGGAGGATGCTATAGGCTGGAAATTGAGCCTGTCACACCAGAGTGATTCTCATTGATGGTGTTTGATTTGCCATTAATATTAATTGCAGGTTTTGAGGGGCAGTCACAAAGATTTGCCACATGTTAACTGTCTCAGCAGTGTTTGCCGCTGGAGAAACATAAACGCTATCCAGAAGTTATTCTTAAAAGGCTGAACTTCCTCCTGCAATAAAGCACAGAGATGAACACAGAAGAGGTGCCCAGAAGACGCAAGTGCAGCAGGTGAAATGGAGCTCGTGAGACATGCCACCCTCAACCCACAAGCCATCCTGTAGCTCCTGGGATGGCATGGGAGGGGAAAGAAGGAATCTCCTGAAAACCAGCAGGGTTATCAGGCAGATGTGTGGGGCACACAGGCAGCAGCTGGATTTCCTGCTGCTGCTCCCCCAGTGCCACGCAGACCAGGTGAAATGTATCCTGGTAACTCAGGATGTCCCATATGAAGCCACCATACTGGGTCTTCTCCTGCCACAGCAGGCCAGGATGTTGCAAAGAGTGGTCCTCCATTCCCAAAGAGCCCAGTCACCTTGGTGTAGGTCTGTGGTTTCCATGATGCATTTCTGCCCGTCCAACAAGAAATAACTTCATGGCTGGAGGCCACGTCTGCTCTTTTTTCAATAAGGGGATGGTGCTGCTCACACAAATGGGGGTGGATTTATAGCATCTGTGTGTTGGCTGGTGAAAGAGAAGGGGAGCCTGGTGTTTCTAGGTGAATTGCACCATGGAGGGATGCTTCTCTTTACCTTCAGTTTTTGAAAAGTAAGGTTGGTCGACGCTGGTTGTCTAGGTTTCTTTTATACTCCACTGATGAACAACAACAACATCAGCTCAACATTCATAGGCACTGATTTTGAGGACAAACCATCCCTTAGTGGAGCCAGTATGCCCTGCTGCTCAAGGAACAAGTGCAGATGAGGTGGTTGGACGAGGCACCTCATTTTTAAATGGCTACAAGTGGTGAAAAGAAGTTAGCACTTAGTTATTTGGTTGACCAGAAATACTTGTAAACTTTCACTGATATTTCTAAAAAAGTCTGAGAGGAAACACCCAGGAAGAGTAGATGTTTCCTTTTGGTCTTTTCAGAATGGAAAATTTCCCATTTGCATTACAAACACTAGCTGAGGATCAAGCGAAAAACAAAATGAAAAAATAAAACGAAAACAACAAAAGGAAAGAAAACCTGTCTCTGTTGATGGGAAAGGTTGATCAAAACCGTGAGGTAAGCAGGCATCCTTTCTGCAGGAATACAGGACTTTTTCAATTTGGAGCCGGCCAAAAGAAACCCCAGTTAGACCAAAAAGCAGGGGTTTCTGCCAGTCTGCTACGAGTTGAGCGTGGGAGTTGTCCAGGATGGAGGTGATATGCCCATCACCTAATGTTATGTTAGCTAAAAAATACTGTTCAAGAAAGCTTTTTACATCTGGCTTGGGGACTTTGAGGAATATCCAAAGTTAGGCTTCAAAGTGTGCCTGGAGGGGACTACTTTTTCTGTCATTGTCCCAGACAAGAGTCTGGTGCTTGGGTGAATGTTGTTTGTTTTAGCAAAGCTTTTAATCTACAGGCAATTGAATAGATGCAACCTAGACAGCTGCTGAAAAGCCACTTGAAGACGTGCAAGGTACAGGGGCTAGAGACCTTGGTTTGGGGCTGGAGACAAATCCCATCAGAACCATTCCCAAGTCATCCCTTTGTGTGTCTGCCTGTCTTTGTCATCATTTGTTTAAAGGAAGGTGGGGGAAAACTGCTCTAAACCATGCTATACTGTCAGTACATTACTATTATATTTTCCTGGGCAGTGAACCAAAATTTAAATCTACCCGATTTTGGCAGTGAAAGCAAGTGAAACTTTTCTGACTCAGTCTGTAACTGAATTGAAATATGGCCTATGGACTGGATAGGCCCTTAGCTGCCATGCAAAACCCGGACAACCACCTTCAGGAAGACCTGAACCATTGCTGGATGCTGGAGAAGATGGACTGTGGACTTTCCCAGATTTAGTGCTCTAGCTCTCACAGCTGCAAGTTCCAGAGCTGGCCAGGGAGGAGGACTCCAGGCTGCTTCTTGTGGCCATATTTTACAAACTTTATCACTGCCTCATAAGTAACTCAGGGAGATGAAGCTGAGAGAGGGACACCAATTTCTGCTCCAAGACTGACCAAGTAGCTCAGAGGCTGAGCATTTCCTAATTATGAAACTGGAGATGCTAGTATCAGTGAATATACAATTAACACCCATTTCACTCCTGATGTGAAGGAGGGCTTGATATTTTTGAGACAATCACATGTTGAGCTTTTTTTTTTCCACAAATGCTGTGGGCATCTTCCGTTGTCCCACCATCCCAGAAAAACTCTTTCATAATGAATGGAGAATCAAGAAAAATGTCATGGAAGAACCAACGCAAGAGTTACTGGAGAATCAATGAAAACTGAGAGATTCAAACAATCAAAGAAAATAGCTTTCACATTGTGGTTGTTGAACCAAGGAAGTCCTTTGTACAGGGAGCTACTGAGGCCAAGAACTGAGCAAGATCTGGGAGGTGACGCAACATCTACAGGCACCCTAAGAGCTGTCAGTGCTGGTGACAGTAACTGATCTGAAAATGCACAAATTCATGACCATGTCCTGATCTTTAAGTATAGGAGACCTGTAATATCACATCCAGGATGTGATACCAGGGTCTGGAGATGAAGGAGATGCAAGGCTGTTTGCTGGGTCCCTTGCATCACCAGCTGAAGCTGGTCTTTGGACAAGGTGCTGCATTCAGAGAGGCAACATGGCAATTGGTATTTGAGCAGCACCTTCCAAATCCACCCTGATTTGCCTGGTGAATGCACTTGGGTGGAAGGAAAGGAATATTTGCTGCCTGTCTCAATGGGACAAAGACCTTGTGGGGATTCACACAAAACAGCCCTCCTTCCAGGCTCTTCAGAGTCTTAGAGAACCCCTTGGTTTAATTGAAAGATGTGTGTATCTACCCAAGCACACGCAAGTAGGAAGGACGCTCATTTTCATGCCACTCCAACCTACATATTAAGCACACACGAATCCTTCTGGCATGCACAGGTGAGACCTGAGAGGGGCAACATCACGGAGAACCACAGCGAGTCACAGCCTTCTCCTGTCTCCTCATCATGCACACACCCCCACACATTTGAATGCAGGATTTTCTGCAGGTATTAAGTTCCTCTGGGTTTATCTGAGAGCAGGCTGCTCTAGTTAAAATAACACTGTGCAGCAGAACAGAAAATAAGATGTCACGGCAAACTAAACATCTTCACTTTCCCAACATACTAAAAAGCTCTGGGGTGAGCAGAGAGGGGCTCGCAGCAAGGGGACCACGCAGTCCCGCCTGGCCCCTCGATGGGTGGGTTGAACCCGTCATGCATTTCTATCTCGTCATCATTCTCGGGGAAGAGCTGGGCGAGATGGGCACAGGCCAATCCTATCTTCTCAGACATCTTTAATTTTTGCTGCTAAAGAATACATTTCGTTTGCAGTAACATCTTATTTTCTGTTCCACTGCACAATTTTATTCTAACTAAGGTGGTTTTCTCCTGAATAAACTCTGAAGAACGCTCCAGCTTTCTTTTCAGTAAGAAGAGCTTTGGAAACCCTGCTATTATTTATTGGTTCATTTTATTTCCTGTTCTTTTTCTGCCATGTTTAGTATGACTGAGTGACCAATTCAATAAAAAATGGAAAACTTGTGCGGATTGTGTAATAAAGCAGAGCAGGTTACTGAAGGCTCTGTATTATGCTTTCAATATTCTTTACAAAATACAGATTTGAAATAGAGATATGCTGAATAAGATGGGTCGCTGATATTTCATTTCGGTTCATATTATTGCTATGAATAGGAACAGTCACCAGTATATATCTTCTGAGACATCCACAGGGAATACGCTCTTGGGAGCGGCCCTGTCGTTCCCTGTAAATACAAACCAGGGCTTTGGACTTGCTCCTCTCCAACCCCGGGAGAGGAGACTGCAAGATCTTTGGGGCAGGAACGTGCATTGTGCGGTGCCTGGTGTGAAGGCATGGTCCCTCCTGCTCCTGGGATGGAGCAGCACCCACCATACTCCTTCCAGCTGCAGCTCCGCTTCCCCTCCCGCCTGAAGCTCACCCTCACATCACCCCACTGCTCCATTTCCACTGCCAACGAAGCTCCACAATGATTAA
>JAOXNO010000052.1:27333387-27356313 GCA_028565335.1 Limnodromus scolopaceus
TCTGGCAGGGTCAGTGAGTTCCCGCTGAGAAGCGACAGTGCTCCCAGTTCGTTACCAGCACTCTCCATAGGTGGTGGGAACTAAGGCACGTCACGGCCACGTAGCAGGGACTCTCGTACTGCTTTCCCAGTCTGTCACAGCATCTCAGATGAGCGGTGACAATTCCTTAAGCTAACTTGAACGCTTGAGGATCACCTCTTTCTTGCTTTCTTTCCTTGTGGATTGTCTGTTTATTATTGCTTTCTTATTCTATTGTGAGCGCAGGTTTGACACCGTACTCACCTGAAGGCAAAGTCTCTGCCCACCCTGTAGCTTCCCAGGCTCTTTTTCACATTGGGTACAAGGGTTGGACAATATTTAATCCCAGTAGTGAGATACCTTGCCCTTTTCCTGTCCAAATTCTGTATCCTGTTCCCCTTTGTAACTGTCATTCACAGCTGCTTCTGATTTGACTTGAATACCTCCAGGAGAAATGTCTTAAATGCTTTTTCCAGATCATCAGTGAAGATGTGAGACTGGCTTCTGAAGTGCTCTTTTGCATGTAACCCTAGTTTGGTTTCTTCCCAATAATCAGAGTTACTTCTCTATGTTGGTGGTACTGTGTGGTTTGAGATCTACATTAGAAGATTCCCTCCTAGATGTCCCCTCAGTTCGTTGTTTGTCAGAGGTTGTGAGGGATGTTTTACTTTAGCTTTGCTCTTCATCCCTTCTGTCCTTAGAGCTTGTGAGTTTGTCCTCCAGGATGCTCCTCCCTGTGTCGTGGATGCAAGTGGTCACTACCCAACATCCCCATGGGTGGGCTGGCTTCATCACCTCCCGGCTCTCTCACCTTCCCAAAATGGGACCGCCTGAGAACAAGGTGTTGATCAGAGACAGGATTTGTCTGGACCTCTGTGCTACGGAGGTAGATGTCACTGCTTGTGTGCGTGATTTGCCCCATGGGAAAATCTTTGCTGTCTAGTGGGAGGTGTCCCTACCCATGGCAGGGGGGTTGGAACTGGATGATCTTTAAGGTCCCTTCCAACCCAAACCATTCTATGATTCTAGGCCTTGGGTCTGCAAACGGGCGCTAGAAGATGCATACAAGGGAGTTTGTGGGGCCAGTTATCTCTCTTTCTCCCAACCCTGGCTGAAGCCACTGATGGCTGGTACAGAAACCTCTCAGCCACATTGATGTGGCTTCAGCCAAGCTTTGCAAAGTTGATAAGGCTGGATTTTTTGGGGTGAGTTTCCATCCCACAAGGATGAGAGTTGGCTACCGCATCCTTCTGATGGAGGACCCATTCCTTCACACAACCCAGCAGGCCCTGCCAGGTTCCCCTCTACCTGGCTCCTACTGCTTTGTGTGGATCCTTGTGTTGTCCTCATTCTTCACACCACAAAAGATTAAAGATAATACTAATACTAATAATATAAAAACGCCCTTCTGAGAATGGCCTGCCGGCTGGTATTATGCCATATAAAGACTCTGTGAAATAGCTTGGGTAATTTACACTCATTAGGAGGAGAATGCAGTAGATTAAAGGTAGCAAGGGTGAATAGCTTCCCATTTTTGTCAAACTTGCCTAACCTTTTATTCACCTGCTGAAGCCATTATTTTATAATAATAAAAAAGAGGAGAAAGAGCCTTGCATGAACTTGGGGAGAAAGGGAGAGAGTGCAAGCTAGAAGCTATTTTCTCAAGAGAGAGAAATGCAGCATTATAGATTAAAGGTGAAAAGACAGCCCTCATTTAAATCAATCCACCTCTCCGAAGCATATTTATTCACAGATTAATTAGAGTTGCAAATGAAAATGATCTGGTTGGTGGGAACATTATTGAGGCCTTTAAAGTGCGGGAGTGAAGATTAAAAGGAAGCACACTTACCCTTTCCTTATGATCTAAAGAGGAGATCAAAAGAGTCGGTGTCAAATTAACAGCCCTGATGATTTCTCTCTTCTTCTAGTCCTCCGTTTATTATCTAAGGCTCATGTTGATACACGCAGGATGAAGACCTGCTTTCCTAAGCAGCTGGTGCATGAAGTGTGTAGGGACCCTTTAGACAATTTGGATCGGTTAGGAAGGTCCACGGCTGCCTGACGCAGGGAACGTGTGCGTGTTGAAATTTTGGCTGTCAGAAGGCATGAAATGGAGACTATTTTAATCTTATGTGTTGGGTGTTGTAGGCAATTGTTCAAGCTGTAGCAAGGTAGCACAGCCAGACTACAGATTAGTTTACCTAGTCTGTGGTTAAAACATGTTAAACTGAGCGCCCGGTCTCTTGTGGTGCTGTGGGATGGATTTGGGACTTGCTGTTGGAGAAAGAAACATGATTTTACTCGGCTGGGAGGGAGGGGAGGCAGATGCAATCCTTGTGAGGCTCCATCGGGGGCAATACAAATGTGGCAAAGCAAGGAAAGACTGTTAAACCCTTCTGGGAAGATGATAGCAGAGGTGAATCAGCCCAGGAAAAGACTGTACCTTGTCATGGGATCTAAACACATGCCTGATGGAGACAGGGTTGAGAGAATTTCTCAGCATGAGCCAGCAATGTGCACTTGCAGCCCAGAAAACCAACTGCATCTTGGGCTGCACCAAAAGAAGCGTGGCCAGCAGGGTGAGGGAGGGGATTCTGCCCTTCTGCTCCACTCTGTGGACACCTCACCTGGACTATTGTGTCCAGTAGTCCTTGGCACAAGAAGGACATGGACCTGTTGGAGTGGGTCCAGAGGAGGCCATGAGGATGATTAGAGGGCTGGAACATCTCTCCTGTGAAGATGGACTGAGAGAGTTGGGGTTTGTCAGCTTGGAGAAGGCTCCCGGGACACTTTATAGCAGCTTTCCAAGTATCTGAAGGGGGCCAACAAGAAAGCTGGAGAGGGACTTCTTACAAAGGCATGCAATGATAGGATGAGGGGTAATGGCTTCAAACTGGAAGAGGGGAGATTTAGATTAGATATCAGGAAGAAATTTTTCACTCTGAGGGTGTCGAGATACTGCCCCAGGTCGCCCAGAGAAGCTGTGGCTGCCCCGTCTCTGGAGGCGTTCAAGGCCAGGTTGGAGGGGTCTTTGAGCAACCTGGTCTGGTGGGAGGTGTCCCTGCCCAAGGCAGGGGGTGGAACTGGATGGTCTTTAAGGTCCCTTCCAACCCAAACCATTCTATGAATTGTAATGTGGTGCAGGCTGGTTAGAAGCAGAGAAAAGGGGTAGTGCAGAGCTGCCAGGGAACATCCAAGTGAAGTCCATCACACTGAATCTTCTTGCCTGTCGGTTCACAGGTGCACCTTGGGGGGAAAATAGTAAATGGCTGCACTTGGAGTCAGAGGGAAAGATGTGCTTTGCCGAAGACCTGGCACTAGGTTGGGTACATAGGCAGGTAGATGCTTTACTGAGTATGATACCACGATGGGAAAAAGCCTGCTGGCTTGAGAGATTGACCAGATTATGGCTAATTTAGTAAACATTTATCAGGGCAATTCTGCTGTGCTCCAAATACAAGAAACCCATATAGTAAGTATGGGGCTGTAGATATCCTTTCTGTTCTTCATTTTTGAGTGGGCTTCCCATCTCAGACCAGACTGGCACACCTGGGCTTGCGGCAAAGCACCAAGCTCAGTCGCACTAAGCAAACGAGCAGAAAGATAAATTAACAGCATCCCTCTCCAGGAAAAAACTTCATCCTCCTCTCCTCATATTGCCCCATGAAGCATGTTATCAACTCAAAAAAAAACCAACCCAAACAACTTTCAATAGGAGAGAAAGCAAGTTCACACCCAGCTCTCCGCAACCCCGGGCTTGAGAAAGCTCTTCTCAAAGAACCATCCCAAAAGGACCAGAAATAAATCCACTCACTGAGATTTTTCAGAGCATGCAAGCTGTATTCAAACATCCTAAGAGGGAGCATTTTGCAAAAATATGTTCGTTTTAATATCATCTTGAAAAAAAACCACACCATGGACTGTTCCATATTTAATTTAAAAAAAAAAAAAAGAAAAGAAAGGTGCAAAAAGGGAGACACTGAGAACATTTTCCCTAATTATGTTTCATCTATTTTATGAATTTTGAAAGCCGGAAATTAAACATCACCCATATAATCTTGTTGGGTTTTTTTGCTGTTGTTTTTTTCTTTTTTTTTTTTTTTATAACTTGGTGACCTTACCTGTGCGATGAATGTTGTGTATAAGCTGATCTCCCTCACCACAGACTCTCTGATCCGGTGTTTTGGGCTTGTCCCCGTGTTTCTCGTGAGTACAACGGCGGCGGCAGCGTAGACGAGGCTCAAGGAGTTTTGTCCAACTGGATTTGTCGCAAAAGAACCGGGGTCTCTCTCGCCTGGCAGGCGTGCCAAAATATTATGGATGCTGCAGGTGTAACATAAATGCATCTACTGCACTAGTTAATTTTTATTTTTCTCAGCCCTATTAGAAAGCAGAAATGAGAAAGGGAAAACCAGCTGAATCTGCTGTTTGTCCGCTGTCAGCGTGGGCAACACAGAATGGCCCTGAAGCACTTAAAGGAAGGAGGAGAAGCAGCAGCCAGATGTATTTACTGTCTCTTTCTGAAGCCAGACAAAAGCTTTCATTAAGGACAGCTGTTTGGGCAGTTTCCTTGTGCTCAGTGCCTGATGAAAGGCCTGACCATCGCTCCAGAGGAGGCTGTGCGGAGGATGGAGGGAGAGGTAGCCCTGCAGGCTCAGCTCAGCTGCGGCAGAGGGTTCTCACAGGGTCTGGACCTGCTCTGGGGGGCAAATGGTTGAATCCGTCCCGAGCTAGGAAGGAGGAAAGCGGTCCTTTTCTATGGAAAGTCTTGGCCAGTGGTTTGGTGCTGGCAGTCTTCTTGTGTCAGTAGGTGAATTCAGATACATCCAGATGAACAGGTTTACAGCCCTGCTTTGTTTTGGGAGGAAACCTGCTGTCTCTGTGCGCCGGCAATAGGAGATGGCTTCTTTCCTAAACCCCATCCCTGAAAGGCATTAATGACATTGCAGTCATACAATCACAGAATGGTTTGGCTTGGAAGAGACATTAAAGACCATCCAGTGCCACCCCCTGCCCTGGGTAGGGATGTCTCCCACCAGACCAGGTTGCTCCAAGCCCTGTCCAACCTGGCCTTGAACCCCTCCAGGGATGGGGTAGCCACAGCTTCTCTGGGCAACCTGGGCCAGGCTCTCACCACCCTCACACCAAAGAATTTTTCCTGAGATCTCATCTCAA
The DNA here is from genome assembly GCA_028565335.1 of Limnodromus scolopaceus. Lineage (NCBI taxonomy): Eukaryota > Metazoa > Chordata > Aves > Charadriiformes > Scolopacidae > Limnodromus > Limnodromus scolopaceus. The sequence goes on from JAOXNO010000052.1 coordinate 27,338,581, forward strand.
TCTCCTCTCTTTCAGTTTAAAACTGTTCCCCCTCACACTGTCGCTCCCCTCCCCAGCTTTCCTGGAGCCCCTTTAGGGACTGGAAGGGGTTCCAAGATCTCCCTGGAGCCCTGTCTTCTCCAGGCTTTGTGGCCCTCCTGTGGACCAGCTCCAATAGATCCATGTCTCAGTCCATCTCTCTCTGTTCCTCATGCTCAGGTCTGTATACGAAGGATGCCATGCCCTGAACTCCTGAAATGTAACATTTTTTTTCTGAAAAGTGGGAAGTGTGTGAGTTGGGTTCTAATGGCACAGCATGTTTGGACACGCAAGAGGCTGGCTCCTCTGCAGGAGACCTGGCCACCCCAGGGCAGGCCGAGCTGTGAGCAATGCTCCCACCAGGCACATGTCCTAGACAGCAACAGACGCAGGATGAGGGATTGTTCCTCCTATTTCTTCATTACCATGCACCTCTGTTAATTTGCTGGGTGACCCCCAGGGGATTTGGCATGTCTACGTAGATTTTCCTTGCAATTGAATTCTTCCACCATCAGACACCCTAATTCTCCCACTTCCCCTATTGGGAAAAAAAATATACAGGCTCATTGAGGGGATGCAGAACCAGCTCCAGATTTTATTCAACTTCTTGGGTTTGTGGGTTTTTGGGGTTTTTTTTTTGTTGTTGTTTCTTTGTCAGTCCCTATCCTCTGAACCTTCTTTGTCAATCCCTGTCCTCTGAACCTTACATGTCTCCATAGGCATGTTCTTCCTCCTGCTTGCCATACCAAGCTACGTATGCAAAGTGGGGGTGATCAGGCATCGGGGGCTCCTCATGGTTTGGAAACCATGCTCTGGCCATACCAAAAGTTGGCTTGCCAAGTCTGAGAGAGGACTCGAGACACTGACTCCAGGCTGTGTGGGCTCAGCCAGACTTCCTCCTCTCTGCTGCAAGGTGAACAGGCACAGAAAGTGCTGCGAGGAGCATTGCGCTAATTTCACTGAATTTCACATAATTGGGCCAGCTCCTTCTCAAAATCTTCTGTATGTTCGGAAAAACCCAACCCTGAATACTTCCAGGGAAGGGATCGGCTCTGGCTTGTGTTTAGTGACTTGGGAATCTTTCTGAGATGTCTGAAATGGATATTTTAAACTGAAAATGCTACTTTTCCCCTTGAAGCAGAGTTTGCATTTGGTTGTGGATGCAAATGAGAAACCTAATCAGGTTTTTTTACTCTAAATATTCTGTTTCTGGTTGGAGAAAACGAAGCGCCTGTGCTCAAAGCCACGGCTTGTGTTGTTTTCTGCTCTTATTTTGATTTTGACCTGTCCACGTAGGACAAACATTTTTGCATCTAAAAGATTTAAATGAGCCGGGAGACTTGTTCCCCTCCCAGCTCTGCTGACAGGTTGCAGGGTGTTTTCAGATGCTTTCCTGAATTGATGATTTCTAGGTCAAGGAGAGTGTTACATTTTTTTTTGACCGTTTGTCTTCTGCTAATCGCTGTCAGCCCGGAGATTTATGCATTGATAGTGACAGCAGCTGGGGTCACTTTTAATAGGAATTCACACACCAAATAGGGAAAGGCATGTTGGGGTGTATGGCACAGGAGCTTTTATCAGGTAGGCTACAGATACCCAGGGACTCCGCTGGACTGAAAACATTTCTGGTTTTAATGGAAGTCCACAAGCTGAAACGTTGTTATTTTTTCTTGGAATAAATGCATTTACATACTTTTTTTTTTTTCCTTTGATAGGTTTTATGGGAAATTTCATTGCCCAGCTTCTGTGGTTGCCTGTGTCTGCCTGTGTGCCTCAGGCACTTTGGTGTACCTAGCTGGTCCTGCGCTGTGGATGGTGAATTTGGTCCAAGGGGTCACCAGCGATACTCTAAATATATGATCGCTTCCTGCGATATAGACCTCCAGAACTGAGTAGAAAAACTTCTGCTTGCATCCTGGTTTCCTTCTCTGAGGGAAGAAAAATCCACAGTGAGAGAGTGAATCTAGTGTTGTCAAGAATGCCAGAACAAATCACTGCACCCAACTGGTGCCCTGTACTAACATGGGAGGTGGTGGATCCCCTTGCAATCTTTACACCAGTATTCAGGTGTATATAAAAGTACAATTCCTACAGAATCCAATGTCTTAATTTTTTTTCCCCACTTTTTCAGGACCGTACAAATCAAATTATGTTTTTCTGTGTAGTGGAGGTGATGATCCAAAGGATTGAGACAAGGCCTGTGTGAACCTCATGAGGTTCAACAAGGCCAAGTGCAGGGTCCTGCACCTGGGTCAGGGCAAGCCCTGATATCAATATAGGCTGGGGGATGAAGGGATGGAGAGCAGCCCTGAGGAGAAGGACTTGGGGGTGTTGGTGGATCAGAAGCTGGGAGGGCTGGAGCCCCTCTGCTGTGAGGACAGGCTGAGAGAGTTGGGGAGGTTCAGCCCGGAGAAGAGAGGCTCCAGAGAAGTCTTTCAGTACTTAAAGGGGGCTTATAAGAAATATGGTAAGGGACTTTTTAACATGGACTGTTGTGATAGGACAAGGGATAATGGTTTTAAACTAAAAGAGGGTAGATTCAGACTAGATATGAATTATATATTTTTTATGATGAGGGTGGATGGTGAGACACTGGCCCGGGTTGCCCACAGAGGTGGTGGATGCCCCATCCCTGCAAACATCCCAGGTCAGGCTGGACGGGGCTTTGAGCAGCCTGGTCTAGCTGAAGATATCCCTGCTCATTGCAGGAGGGTTGGACTAGGTGATCTTTAAAGGTACCTTCCAAACCAAACTATTCTATGATTCTGTGATAAACTTCCTAATTTTTGTAGTCTGCTTAGACAAAGAATTAGATCAGAGTTACAGAAATAAGACAACCTGGATGTAGAAGAGGATGCTCCTCATGCAGCTGTCATGTGTTTTGTTTGTGAACTTTAAAGTTGCTTGAAACAGCCCTACTTATTGTTAATGAAGAAAATGAGTGAAGGCCTCCTCTCTTCTGTCCCTTCTATATACACAGAGGTTTGATACGTCTGCGTCTCCCTTCCTTTACATCCCCATCTGTTAACAAGGTTTTCAAACTTGCCATTTTCAGGCCTTTTCTGAGTTTAGGTCTATTTCTCCCAGTCTCCTGTGTCTCCCTTGTCCCATTTTTACTTAACCAATCACATCCTTAGGGCCCACATCTCTTGTTTCTCTCTGTTTCTTTCTCTCCTGTAATATCGTACCGTTTTCCTGTACAGGTGTGGGATCATAGCAACATCTCTGCAGTTTCTTCCTATAAAATGGCCTGAACGAATCAACCTTAACCAAAGAATTGTTTCAGGACAACTTCCTAATGACTTTTCAAGTGGGGAATTGCAACCTTGAGTCCTGCAGCAACTCAAAAATGGGTGATATGGGACTATAAGGTTGTATTCTTCTGTTTTCCTAATGAAAATGCCATGGTATGCATCAGCTGACTGTGCTACATCCTAGGTTAGGGGTTTGTCTCGGAGAGGATGTGACCCTACAGCTTTGTTCTATGACTGGAGCGGCTTCCTTGCCATGAGTGTTGGAAACCTGGTGCAGGGTATTGTCAGCTTTAGCAGGCCAAAAAGGTTCTTACATGGTGCAAGCTCGGGCCTTGTGGGTCACAGATGCTCAGGATGAGCTTTCCCGTGTCCTCTTTTCTGTTTGCTGCTCCGGTAGGTATATGCTCAAGGGCATGAGATGCACAAGGACATCTCGCTGACTTCTGTTTTTGGGCAAATGCCTTGTTGATGTGTGTTGGGGCAGTGTGCGTTGAATCAGCTCAGCCATGAAGTCATGCCAACCAGTGGGTTTATGGTCAGATCCCTGGATGTTAAACTGGATAGACCAACAAACCAGCCAGCAGACCATGACTGTGCAGCCACCGGCTGCCATCGTTGTGTGACAGCTGGAAAGCATCCCAACCTGCTCTGGTGGGGGGGCAGAGGATGGACATGAGCTGTCCCAACCAGAAAGCACATCCTGAGAAGAGGAGTGAAGAGGAGTTAGGATCCTCTGGGCCCACTTTGAGCCGCGAGAAAGGAGGTGAAACAGCCAAGAACAAACATTTTGTGAATAGGTATTAAAGAGAAAATAAAAACCCCACCGGCCAAGCACCCTTTGAAAGCTCCTGGGCGCTGGGAGTGATGCAGAGCTCTGTTTAATGGACACTCCCCAAGGTTCCCCCCCCCACCATGTACCACAATTGATTGCAGCGAGATTACGATGCCATTAAAATTCACTCTGCCCATAAACTAACGCTGTGGAAAATGCTGACGTTTATAGCGGCTCCTACAAGAGACATATTTCAGTATGAAAGTGAGTCCTAATGTAAGAACTTTATTTAGGTAAAACAACATCCAGGGAGGGGGGAGAGGAGGAGGAGAGGTGGTGGCAATTGCAGAGAATTTTATTTCTTTCAACTAATGGGTATACGGATGCTAAATTTAAAAGACATTTTTAATAAATCTATTGGCCTTTGACAAAATCAATCCAAACCCCATAAACCAAGAAGTCACCCACTTGGTATTAATGAGGCTACATTTGCATTTATTTTTCCTTTACACTAGACAAACCATTAATTTCGTGTTTATGCTTCCTTTGAAGTCTGAATGCTTGTAGATAGATGGCCACATCAAGTCTCCTGCTGCTACATTAATATTTTGCTATAAATGATAAATTTGACCATTTTCTACAACACCCCTTTTTTCTTTAAGAAAGCTGAGAAAATGCGAGCAATAAGTCTTAAGCCCCTGAAAGCTTAGCTGTTTTTTTAAATACTCTGCAGTCATTGATTATTAAAGCAGTCATAGCTTTAACTTTGGGTTGCATTTGATGGCACCCAGCATTTTGCTGCTGTAAATTGAGAGATGTTCGTTAACCAATCAGGGTCACTCTCTTTGCAAATCATCTTTCATTTGACCGATGTAAAAACTGGACGCAGCCAAGTCACCTCTGCTTCACCCCATCCCTGGCCTCTGAAGGTCTCTGGTTACATCTTCTGGTTGCTTCCATGCAAGTGAAGTACGTCTTTGTGCCCCATCAGGGCAGCAAAGGTGCCTTTTGCCAGTTCTATGGTAATTCATGCTTATTTTGTGCTTTTCCTTTCAAGATGCCCTGTTACCCCCATAACTTCCTGGGAGCGACAGGTACCAGCAACTCCCCAAGCCACCAACTCCTAGAAACAAAGGGAAAAACCCTTCTGAAAAACTTGCAGGAGCCTAGGGTGATGGGTAGGAGGGAGATTTAACTGCCACAGGGACGATGGGAAAGGTTTGTGAGTTTTAGGAGTCTGGACCCTTCTTTTAAATCAGTCCCAGATCCAGGGAAGGGTGGGGGTTTGGTGATGCTCCATGTCCCAACGCTTGATGTGGGGCCAAGAACGGGTTTCATGAATTCAATATGGGTGGATTTGACTCTTCTCGTGTGGAGTGGGGGGGCCTGATAGGCAAGAGGGTCCCTCCAGCGAGTGCATGGAGAAGTGTGGCTGTATTTCCCCCTCTGCCCTGCTTGGAACTGTTCTGTGCACACGCTTCGTAGACAAGGAGTAGGGACCTGAGCATGAATTAGCAGATTAAATATCACTTTTTTATTTATTTATTTTATTTTATTTTTATGAAGCATCTTTTATAGCTATGCTGGGGTTAGTTTTCATATAACCCTTGTTTATTTTCTTTGCCAGATGGAGTTTATGGAGGAGGGAAGGGGTGTTATATCAATAGGGGAGTGGCTATTGACACTTGCTGCTATGAAGTGCCTTTATGTGCTTTCAAATGGCAGGATTATGCTCCGGGTGGCTTGGTGCCTGAATTGTCTCATGCTCTATTAACAGCCTAGATATGGAGGCGTGAACTGATCTTGGGGGTCTGACATGAAAGAGGATTGAGTATTGAATGTGGAAGTTGCACCCACTCTGGCTTTTTCTTTGCCTTTTTTCTTTTTCTTTTTTTTTTTTTTAATTGAAGAAACGTTCTTCTACAGATACTATGGAATTCAGCCCCGTGGGATTCACACCTCCCTCGCAACATCCCTGGGAAGGACTCATGCAGGCCAGCAGTCCCACGCGTCCCTCGCGAAGGGTTAGGCTGCTTAATTCAGGAGGTTGGCACGAAAACCTGGAGACTTGTTTTCAACAGTTGCGTTATGATTTCTCATCATTCTCATTCAACTGTTCCTCATTCGGCTCCCAGCGTCTGGACTTGAAAGGTGCACATGTCCAAGCTTCACGCCAAACCGGTCGAATGAGAAACACGCTTAAAAAAAGGAATAACGCCTCGATTCAGGTCGGTAAGGGATGTGATGTTTCAGAAATAACATCGATCTCATGAGAATCTTGCTTAAGTTTCCCATCTTGGGCAGCAGCTCTGATAAACCAAGTCTTAAGGCAGGTTTTGTGCCAATTAATCTCTCCTGGCATCCAAGATTTGTGCCCAGTGTTTAGCCTTCCTCCGGCTGGCCCCTCTTTTTTTGCCTGCTGTCCTGCCAGCTGCTCACATTCTGAAGACCGTGGATGTCTTCTGGATATATCCATGGATTGTGGTTTTTTTTTTTTTTCCCTTCCCCAACAAGTATGAACACGCTGAAGATCAAGCCAACGTGGTAGGCACTTCCCGTCAATAATTAGAAATGAAAGCAAGCATGAAACACATAAGTCTGACTTGTTCTCATGAAAAACTGAAACTCAGGTAGGGTTTTCAGAAACCAGCCTGCTGCCTTTAATTTCATATTTTGACCTCTTTTTTTTATTATTATTTTTTTTTTTTTCTTTGAAAAAAGAAAAAGATATGTCTAGTGTCTAGAAGCTGGGAACCACTCCTTCCCCACACTTCTCACTGTCATTAATGTCTCTTCTCACACCAGTGTCAGAAAGGGGCTGAATCTGAGGGAGAGCCTGGGCACTGGGGATCCTCCCCACCCCTTCTGCAGGAGCTGTGCTCGTGCTCTGGGAAGGGAGGTTAGCTGAGAAGGAGACGTTTCCCCGCAGCCCTCAAAATCTGCCTTTGAGTGCAGCCACAAACCAAAGGAAACCTCCCAAGCCGCAAAAACAAATGCAAGCACAAAGCCCAGACAATTTTAGTGGTGGTAGTTATTAAGGGTTTTGCTGCACCTTGGACCTGTCAACTTGTACTGCTCAGGGGCAGTGCTTGGAATAACCAACCTTTGTGTGAGCAAATCGCTCATTTTCACCTCTGGCCATCCTCTGCTGCTCTGATGTTCCTGCATGTGTTCATAATAGGATATAGTTAACAGCATCACCACAGTTTTAAGCCTCTGCTAGAGCTGGAACGTGTGCTGGTCAAAGAAGAAGCAGACCCAGACTGGTGGCTACTATCAGTCCTAATTCTTCTCATTGAAGGAAATTAAGCAGAACCCTCCTCCTTATAGAGATGCTCTGCTGTATGACATAGAGGCCATCACACTTGGGGTGAGGCATTGGAAGATTGCTCAGTACTCCACAGATATTTCCATGGAGTGGGCATCATCAATAACCTTGTCATTATACGGTTCTCTATCAGTTCTTGGGGCCTGGACTGTAGCTGCTCCATTGGCCAGAGTCATCATTCATTTACTCCTTGATAGATCAGTAGCAGTTTTTCTTATTTCCATTGCCCCCTGAAGCCAGCACCTGCCTAAGGGAACTTGGAAATAGGGGATCTTTGAGGTAATTCAGAAGGACGTGATGTCTTTGCCCTGCTTCCACTGCAGGTTGCACAGAGAGAGGAAGAGAACAGAGATCCCATGTGCTACAGGCTTGCTTTCTTCTTGTCTTCCGTTGGATCCCTTCCCCAGGAAAAGGCCACTTGAGGATTGTGGTGCCCCAAACCTGTCTCATCACGAGCACCAGGGACCTGGACTTCCCACCATCCATCCCAGATGCATCCCGGTGAGTCACGGTAATGAACGAGCCAATGCCACGGATTCCTCCGGCTATTTCTGCTGGGGGATGAGCTGCTGGGTTGTGCCCGTCCTTTCAAACCGGAGCTTGAAAGGGAGGGAAACAGGAAAGAAGAGAAGGAAGCAGAGTCACAAAGACCGATGGTTTGATAGAAAAGGAAAATAACACTCCCCTGTCTAATATCTGCCCTTCATTCTGCATTACAATAGGTTGAGACTTTCAGACTGGACACGGTGTTGCCGGAATCAAGGTTGAAATTAGTTTTCAGCCATTCATTCATAACTGTTATGTTTCCAAAAGAAAAAAAAAAAAAAAAAACCACCCAAAACAAAGAGGGAGAGAGAAGGTGGGGGAAACAAAAGTAAATACAAAAAGAGAAATGTTAACATGTGTGGCGCAGAATGTATACAGCAGACAAAGCTCTGCTTGTTCTTCGACAATGGCTTTGAAAAGCAGGTGTCATAGCAGCTGTACAAGGTTAAAGCACAGGGACCATTATGTACAAAATGAGTGAGTCTTTATCCAGAGTCTGCTTCAGCTCTTAAGAATGTGCTTCCTATTGTGCCAGTGTTTGCTGGAAGGACTCCATCTATACAATGGAGAAATTTTTCATTCTCACCTTCCCCCAACCTCCGTTCCACCATCCAAATCTACAGTTATGGATATAATACAGACCTCTGGCATTCAAGGTCCTCATTGCCCTATACTTCTGAAACAAAAGCTATTGTGCTGCACCATGAAAGCCTGCCTGTGGCAGAATAAAGCTGTTCAGCAGTGGACCCTGAGAGAGTATTTGTGAGACGCTCTCTAAAGTTAAAATCCTGGCGAAAACAAAACACTTCCAATTAAAAATGTTCTCTCATTTTGTTTTGTGTTTTTTAGTTTCCTTTTCTCTCTCTCCCCCTCTTGGAGATGTTCAGAGAGATGCTCATATGAAAAGGCAAGTGACCTGTCCTTGCTTTCGTTCTCAAAGGGGGAAGATGGAAAGAGAAGCAGGAATGCACAGCTTGGGAGACAAGCAGTATTATTTTAAAAAAAAAAAAAAAAAGTTAGAAACCAGGCCAGGACATATTTTCTTCCCAGTGGGCAGTGTGATAGGCTGATGCGCTCTGAAATAGAATATATAAGGCTCTTGTATCTTATATATTCAAAGATATATCTTCTATCTTTTGGTAATGACAAGCAGAGGGTGTAATAGGAGAACTATCCCATTCCCAGGTCTTTTTTACCCTTCCCTAGAGCACAGCCAGCATGCCCCAGGTATCTCCTGGAGGGAGCATGGCAAATGGTCCCTACGTTAAAGAATTTGTCCCCGGGGCCTGTATTTTAGGTACAACAGTGTCACAAGGTGTAAGGAAAGCATGGAGCTGGTAATTGTTCCTCCTGCCTGACCCCAACTCTGTTGAACCTTGCTGAAAATAAGCCACCAGAGCGTGGGCCACCAAACACGTGCTGAAGTCACAGAAGAGATCAGTGAGCATTTTGATGTCACCGCTGGGACAAACCCAACCCCTTATTGCAGAGATATTGTCCCCTGTGGGGTTATGGGGGCCTTCTTTCTGTGGGATGTGTTTCCATGCTCGTGGTGTGGTCCCCGTTGGCTTGCACGCCCTTCGCGGGCACTGGGAGCTGCAGTGTGCAGCTGAGGAGGTTGGGCAAGGCTCGAGTCTGCCACGTGTTTGGAACGAGTCAAACACCAGCTTGTGAACAAGCTGGCAGGAGGGCTGGTGTCCCCAGGGTGGTGCTTCACCCGTCTGCACCACGAATTGGGTTTGACGAGGTGCTAGAGGTGGAAAATGCTTGGTGGAAAGGAAAAGCGTGTGTGGGAGGGTTATTCTGATACCCAAGATCTGCATCCTCCGTGGCTCAAATTGCCCGGGGTTATCGGTGTGTCTTGTCTTTGGGACTGGAAAGAGATAGTAAAATGGGTGTGTATGGGTGTGTGTGCAGATAGTTTGGGCATAATTTTTCCACGCCTGGCTGTTTTGAGTATTGAGTTTTGCGTTTAGTGCGTATCTGGTGGGGGCCTGGAACCAGGCAAAGGAAGCTTTGATGCAGGCACTTGCTGCAACCCAATGCAAGCCCACCTCTGTGTAGGCATTATTTCTCTGAAATCGCTGCCCAGCTTATTAGTGACAGCAGCATCCAGCAACTTTTTACATCCACGACACAGAGAGGGCTGAAGTGGAACTGAGGTTGATAACGAGGAGGAGTTAAGTCCCAATGCTTGGAGTCCAGCAGATGGTGAAGGCTGGAGTTGTTCTTCTTCCGTCCTTGGGCACTTGGGGTGGTAGCTCAGATGCCAGCAGGGATTGCCCAGGTGAGCATCCTCTGGGCTTCTTTCCAGCGCGTCCCCCTCACTGATGACTTCCCCTGCAGTAAGTAGGTGGTTTTTATCAGGACCTGCTCATGCTGTATGGTATGGTTCTTCTTTCAGCGGTGATTGGAGTACGCGTGATCAGATGCAGGTGATGTGCACTGGATGTTGAGCTTTGTGTGTGTGTACAGTGTTGGGTAGCACCTATTGGAATGTGAGTTACTGTTACCTACTACACTATATACTAGGCTCTGAAGTTATAAACTAAAGGCAACAAGGGAACGGACAGCGAGACAGGGGAAATAAGGGTGATTCACAAGTCAATGCCAACCACTTTCTACAAGATCCCCAAAGTAATACCCTGAGGCATTTCTGTATTCATCAGTGCAAGGCCCTGAGGATAAAAAGCACCTGGGATGCCACGGTAAAGATTTTGCTACGTGCTCTGGGCGTGTAGGTGACCAGTTACGGCACTGTAAGCGAAGATGAACATCAAAACTGTGTGTGGGAGAGGTCTTGAGTGCTCCAGAGGTTACAGCACCCTGCAGCACCTCCTGCCGTCTCTCACCCTCCTTTCTCTCTTACGGTGGGGAGGGACTAAGGCAGGGTACCTGTTTCTGGAGGTCTTATATCTATGTCTCAGCAGCAGCATTTTTTGGTCTTTGGTCTACAGCTGTCCATCCTAGTGTTGTAACTTCTGAAACTAGTGCCTGGCCTGGGGTTTGGGTTTATACTTCAGAACTGATTTTAGCACAAATCGACTTGTCTTGACGCTTTGCCATGCAAACGCATTTAAAGAAATCTGCCAAAGAACCTTGTATCCAAATTGTTAGAAGTGCTTGACCCTCTTGCTGTATGTTCCTGAATGTGTTTTATTCATGTTGCATTGCAATCACCCGGGTGCTTATTAAATACTGAATTTAGGGAAGGGTTAAATACTGAATTTAGGGAAGGGTTGCATTTGCTGCACCTTTATGCAGCATTCTTCTGAATGTGGGGTCTATCCCCAGTTTGATTTTCCTCTGGTACAGGCATCAGCACCCCTCTTTGTAATGCTGTGACAGGTCTCTTCAGGATCTGCTCACACTGTGATCCTTGAGGAGCTAATCCCAGCTGACACCTTGCAAATCACAGCCGGGCCATTTCCCCACTGCTCTTGCTTCGCCTCATGCCATGAGCCCGAGAATGAATTAATGCCAGGCCATGGGAGGAGGATGGACATCGTGGCTCGGCCCCTGGACACGGAGGTTTTATGAGCGTTACAAACAACATTTTTGACCACTAAGGTAGAGGGACAACAACTGCACCGTTAGTTCCTTCTGCATGACACACTTCCCCCCATCATCCCCTGTTCCAAGTGAATGAGCGTCTTCCAGAATGAAATGGTAGGGACAAATGGCTCACGAATGGGTTTTTCTGCTTTTCGTGAAACAGCTGCTGGGCAGTATCGCCTTTCTCGGAAGAGACTTAGCGGATTCGCAGTTCTTCTGTGGTTTCAAGGCAAAGGGAGACATGCAGCTAGAAAAGCAAGCTGATGTAGAGAAATAAGCTAATGAAGTGAGATCACAAAGTGTGCAACCCCAGCTGGTTGCATCTTTCTCTCCAGTTACCTTGGTAACTGTGTAGTGATATGATGTTGCTTGGTTTTGTATCCTTCAAGTGAAAGAAGCTCAAAGTACCCACCACTGGCAAAAATATTGGTAAGATATCATATTCACTACAAAACATAACAATTAAGTTACGGACTAGCTAGATACTGTATTGAAGGGGGAAATGTATCTTCCCCAAAGCCTGGATAAAAGGACTTCTATTTTTCTATGAGCCAGCAATTTAGTGCATCTTTTGATGGAATTTCTTAGCGCCAAATCAAAGGGACCACAACAGGACCACTTTTTTCAGTGAGGTGGTTAGCTGAATGTCTACACCCTTTCAGTCGTAGGTCTTTCTGCTGATGACAATGTTGGTTAAAGAGAGATACGGACTCCTGATCAATTGAAACAGGACTGAAACTATATTTGGATGGGGATGGACTTTCTTAACAGGGAGTTGAAAAAACTCCTAATGGTGTAGAAACTCTCGGACAGATGATAGACAGATTCATAATGGTAGTGCATCTGGTCAGATTTAGATCCACCAGTCGCTTTGCATGCAGTTGGCAAGGAGCTGCTATGGACCCACCGGTGGGACCTTTAGCCATAGAGGAGGATGGCTACCGTGGGGTCATTCTTTCCCCCAAGCATCAAATATTGAGTCATTGCTTCACTCAAAGGATGGTAGGGAGTGCTACTGCATCCCAGTTACTTTCCCTGTCACTCCTCTGGTTCTATGGCTGGTCAACAGCACTGGGTAAGATAATTTAGGGTGGTCAGCATGGGGAAATGGAGCTTTATCTGGGCATCCTACCTGACCAACCACCAGCTCTTGCTTCTATATCCTCCTTTTCCAGCCTCATTTGTGGGGCCTGAGGTCTGGGGTAGTGGTGCCATGAGGGCACAGCGCTGTTCATAAGGTCTGAAGAAAACTGTGGTCTGCTTCAGACTTTCTTGGTCTCCTTGGCCCAAGAGTTTCACTGAATTTCACTGAATTTTTTTTAGAGTTGGAAGGGACCACAGAGATCATCTAGTCCAACTCCCCTGCTGAAGCAGGATTGCCTAGAGCATGTTAGAGCATGTTACTCAGGACTGCATCCAGGCGGCTCTTGAAGATCTCCAGAGAAGGGGACTCCACACCCTCCCTGGGCAGCCTCTTCCAGGGCTCCGCCACCCTCACTGTGAAGAAGTTTTTTCTCATATTTGAGTGGAACCTCTTGTGTTCCAACTTGTGTCCGTTGCCCCTCGTCCTGTCACTGGAAACCACTGAAAAGAGTCCAGCTCCATCCTCCTTCAACCCACCCTTTAGATCCCTGGAAGCATTAATAATGTCTCCCCTCAGCCTTCTCTTCTCCAGGCTAAAGACTCCCAGCTCTCTCAGCCTTTCCTCATAAGGGAGATGATCCAATCTTTGAATCAATCCTTGAATCATCTTCATTGCCCTTTGTTTCCTTGGTCTCTTTACAAAACCTGCAGCAAACTATTTAAATGAAAGGTGTTATGTAAATTGAGGGACAGGAAAAGCAGATGGGAAAAACAGTTCAAAGGGAGACAATTCAACTGCGAGGAGAGGAAGTAGCGCTCCTCCACTGGGGGGGGAGGGAATGCCCAAATAACTTGTTCATAACTGAATGTCATCTCCTTTCCAGCCTCTGCACCTGCAGGCATTGAAACAGCATGAGAAAAGTTAAGCTGGGAGTATTGTCAGCTCTGGATGCAGAATCTGAATGGCCAGAATTTTGCTCCAGGTAAACCCAGGGCCTCTTGGGGGGAAATGGGAATTACATCTTTGGATGTGCTGTTTCTTGTGCAAAGCCCTGGGAGTGTGACCTGGAGGCTGGGATGCTCGGAGCTGGGATGCTCGGTTTAGGAGCAGATGCCTTGGAGAAGAGCAGGGCTGGATATGGAGCACTGTCTCCTTGTGCCTCCAGGCAAAGTGTCAGAGGCTCCAGTAGGGCTGGCAAAGGTCTTAACCAAAAAGTCCAAATCTGGCCTCAGAAAAAGCACACGGTTTGCCTTTGCCAACACTGTGAAGCAGTTAAACTATAAAAACAATGAGAGCAACTCTCTGGCTGGATATTAGTTTAGGGGCTGATCGTGGGAGGCCTGTGTGCATAATTTATGACTTAGTGCACTGGCTGGCAGTTCAGGCTTACCAAAACATGGAAAAATTTAAAAAAAAAAAAAAAAAGAAGAAAAAAGTCCTAGTGCTCCCAACCTTACTCACCTGCATAAACTTCTAATAATTGGCTTTTAAAAGAAAAAACGTAGCCATGTTATTGGAGAGAGAACAGGCAGAAAGATCAGGGCAGAGGCAGGGGCACTGATTTGAAGTTTGCAGAGTCCTGAGACCCGGCCGTCCCCGGGCGGGGAAGCACACGGAGAGGAGGAAAAGCAGACGGGACACGGATACAGTGCTGTGGCCGAAAGCTGGTCCCTGCCTTTGGGAGGAGAGTCCGAGGATGACAAGAGGGACGGGGAGGCAGGGGGAGCGGGAGGGTGGTTTTCTCTTCCAGTGCCCCGAGCAGGTCTTGCGGGTTCAGGGCTGTACAGCCAACAGTGTGTGCCCCTATCGACAGCACAGCCCGGCGAGTCGATAAAAAGGAGGGAAGGCGAAGAAGAGCAACAACGCACCTGAAATGGGCTGGAAAGACTGAAAAGCCTAACTATGTAAAGGTTGGCTAACCAGTGGTCCTGGAGGGAGGGAGCAGCGAGGAGGAGGGAGGTGGAGAAGGCCAACGAATGGCCTTTCCATATATACTTTTTTTATTTTTTATTTTTATCTTTAATCTGTGTTCAGTGATTCTTCCATGTCTCAGATGAAGTACCAGAGCTCTCCCATCAATTAACCCACCAGCCCTTTGCACCGTGCCCTGGAGGGGTGCCCCTGATCCCACTGGGGGAGACCCGTGTGCTGCGGGGCACAGGACACGTGCGTGGGCGCCGTCGTCCTTTATCTTTGTACCATCTCCTTGAAGCACCGAAGCAGGTCTCTGGATGGAAAACGGCAGAAAATTCCTCCAGACAATAAAATGATTCAATTTACTGCCTGTAATAGGGGAAGTCCATCACAGCTGGGCAGAAGAATTCAGGCCAGCACTGGATCGATGAGTTTCTGCTGCCATCCTGTGGCCACGGTCCACGTTGCTTTGCCTGGAACCCAACATCTCTCTTTTTTTGAGACATTTCTGGTTTGAGGAAGGTGGAGGCAGATGTCCCTCGTGTCTCCTCAGCAGCTGCCTGCATCCACACTGCTGCTGTGGCATCTCCCTGCCATGTGCATGCCGTCGCTCGGTGCTTTTCCCTCGCCAGCCTGACAGTTTTGCCAAAAAAAAAAAATATATTTTGTTGTGGAAGTTTCCCCCGGGTTTTGATCCCCAGGGTCAATCTGTGCCCTCTTCTCCACTGTAAATTTTCCGACTCGCGTGGGTGCCTTCCCATTGCTCCTGCAACAGCAGAATCGTGAAAACATCCAGAGATCGCGCAACTCCCAACAAGAAAAAAGGAACTATAAATCTTCAGGTTCTCAGGTCGCAGCCCAGGTATTGTTTTTATTCACATCGAGAGGCGTATCAACACACTGAAAGCCAATACCAGCCAGGCACCCTCTGCAGGGTCAGGATGCTCTTAGGGTGACACGAGGACAAAGCGAGAGGCTCTGGTGCACGTCACACGCTGTAGGGTCTGCAGGATCTCCTCCTGCAGCCTGCACCCCCAGCAGAAATGAATTAGCTGAATGTTTGTGAGCTCCTTTGAAAACACAGAGCCCTGGAAATATTCTTGGTATGGCTAGTGACAATATCTGTAGGGCTTCTTTTTCTTCAAAGTAAGGCATGCACCTTAAAACTTTGTCATTGCTTTGGATGTGGTCACTTTTTAAGGCTTTCACCACCTGCCATATCAGGAGGCAGCTTGAGAAAGTAACGTGGATGAAAAAGAGGGCAAGGGGGTGAGGGAAAAAGCAACACTTAAGAACGGGAAAACCCAGGGGGGGACTCTGGATCTTTGCCCCATGAAGAGCAGGTGACGGGTGAAAAGTAACTTGGAAGAGAGAAGGCTGGAGCTCTGCACAAAACTTGAAATTCCCACCCAAGAAGGGAGGTTTGGACAATACAAATGCAATAATTTGGCACTTCTGGTTTTTTCTTTTTTTTTTTTTTTTTCTGAAAAATCAACCCAGAATATGCTTTAGACACCCCATGACTCTGAAATGGGAGTACATGCAGCCTCCTGTTAATGGCATCGCACAGAAACATCTGCACTCTGCACACCAGAATTACGTGCCAGCTCCATTTTGGTTGCTTTTCCAACAAAGTTTCCCCAAAAAACTGAGTTGAAGAAGTTCTTAAATAGAAAATTCAGCTTTTTGTTACAAAAAAAAAAAAAAAAAGGAAAGAATATCTGTTTTCCTTGGAAGAGCAAGGGACAGCAGCAAAGGATACAGACACGACAAAAGCAAGTAGAGAAAAAGTGTATTTTTTCTAGGGTGAAACTCCACTTTTCCTGGTGGCACGCAACAGCAATGGGTAAATCTGAATGTTTTTAAGTAAAAAAAAATTAATTAACGCTGAATTTAAAATACAAATATACAATGCAAAGGATCAGCAGGCACATCCCCTTATGGGCTGGGGACTTCTTTTAGCTCTTTGAGAGGATGTTCCCCTGCAGCACTGGGACTCGCCAATGGCACCATCACACCTTCTGAATTCCTGGACTGTGTAGAAAGCTGCCCCAGAGGGGAGAAATCAATCCTGGCCCTTAACAGCTTATGCAGGGGATGGTGGGAGAGTTTATTCCTCGCCCCTTGTCCCCAGTGCACTTTGTCTTACAGGGACATCTGTCCTCATTCCTCACACGCTGCATCTTCCTTCTTTCATTCATCTTTAAAATCAAAGACTCATGAAATCCCCTCCTTTGTTTTTCTTGCTCTACCCAGAGCACCGTAAAACGGGGCTGAGATGTCTTCTAGTCTGGTCCACACAGGCTTCTTGGAAGTAAAAAGTGAAAAAAAAAATAAAAACAATAAAAAGAGGATGATTTAGAAGAGTGTCCTAGGCGCTTTCTGCCCACCAATGCAGAGGAGCCCTGCCAAAGTAAATTTTGTCTTTCCAAAGAAACTGGAGACAGGCACAATTGTTCTCTCCAATGCCAGGCTTTAGGTCTTGAGAAAGCTGGGGCTGTATTATTCGCAAGCACAATTCCTGAATTTCCAGAGGGAATCTGTTGGTGTCAAAGCGATGAGAAGGAAACAAAGGCTTGGAGAAAAAGACTTGAAATGGTGTTTGTGACAGATGCGCCTGGGCCTTTAGATTCTGGCCACAAAACCTGAAGCAGGAATTTACCATCTGCTTGGGCTTTAGATGTTAAAAATCACCCTCCTCCCTCCCCCCAAAATTAATTGCTGCTGGTGGAATAGGTTTAATACGGTGTTCCTGTGTATAAGAACGATGGGGTTGGCACATGCACTGATGGTATTTCAGAAAGTCACTCGCTTTGTGCCCAGGAGACCTTCCTTGCTGTGGCTGCAGCATCCTGGTGGGTGGGATGAAGCTGCAGGGGGTCACACCTGCTCCCCTGCCATGCGACGTGGGGGCGCACAAAGGTGATGCTCTTGGCTCTGAGGGGACACTGATCTGTGTTGGGGCTCCTGCAGGTAGGTGAGAGGAGCCGGGGTGTGGTTGTGCTCACACAAGTTTCCTTTCAGTTACCTTGGGTGACCTCCCAGGTAACCTCTCCAAATCCTCCAGCCTTCTTGCTTTGGTAAGCATCCATGGGATGATTTGAGGGTAGAGAGGGTTTGCAAAGGGAGATTTGGGGCTAGAGAGGGTTTGCCAAGAAGGCTTCAGGTCGGGATTTGAGCCTGAGATACAGAGATGGATGGTGGAGCTTTTCTGGTGGTGGTGCTCAAGAGGTTGAAAAACATCGTGGTTTGGGCAAACTCC
>JAOXNO010000052.1:27415213-27429038 GCA_028565335.1 Limnodromus scolopaceus
GGCTAAAGAGCCCCAGCTCTCTCAGCCTTTCCTCATCAGGGAGATGCTCCAATCCCTCCATCATCTTTGTTGCCCTATGAATTATGCATTACAGTTTATGCACCACAAGTAAATAATACACATAGTACAGTCCCCCAGCAACGCCAAACTCTTCTCACTGACTTCCTCATCCCCACAGCTCCTGGGCATCCCTCAGGAGTCAAAAGAGAGTCTCTCATCCTCTTGTCTGTCCCCCAAACTGCGCCTTTCCTCCGAGAACCAGTGTGTTTTGCATTTGGGTCTGCAGCCACCCCACTGGGTGACAGCCCCTATTTCTCCTGGCAGGGAATGAGCCCGAGGCAGTCCCCATTTGGGACACACATGGCAGTTTACTGCCGTGCCCCAGCTTGCATTCACCTCTTTACAGAGTCTGCTTGAGTAAATTACAGCTACAATCAAGTCGGCACACGTGCATGCACTTCAAAGCCAACTTCTTTCCAGATTTAACACCGGGCACATTTGGAAACCTCTTTCAAATGGAAAACCTGTAGAAGAATACATCCTATTCATTGCGGGCTGCAGTTAATGCAGCCCTCCCAACCTCCAGCAAGGCACGCCAGCGAAGGGGCTTCTTACCGCACCCCTTCTCACCTGCTTTCAGGTTCTGCAACCCGACTTGGTTATACAGATAAAGCAAAACTCACCTCTTGGCTGCAAAAAGCAGGCGAGGCGTGCGGTCTGTTGGGAAGCAAAGCTGAGCTGAACCACGCTGGAAGGTATCCACAGCCGGTGGCGAGCCCTTTGCCTGTGCCGGAGGAGCTGCACTGCCTCTCCACTATCTTCTGCCCTGCCAGGGCTTGGAGCAGCCTCATGGCTTGGTCTCCACCAGCTCTGGTGTTTGCATTCTTGCTGCGCTGAGATAAGGCTGAGGAAGGAGCTAGGGCCGTGCTTCCAGAGGAGCAGGCACACAGGAGCGCCCAGCGCGAGGTCCTTTGGGCAGCCAAACCTGTGAGGGTCAGGAGAGATGTGTGGGACTGAGCGGGTGCCAAAAGGCAGACCATTTACACCTTTTGGGGGTGGTTTACAGCATATTAAGCCCTTTCTCTCCGTATCTATGGATTATAAATGCATTTATGCATCTATATGGATTACAGACACATTTATGGAGGCTACTTTGCACCATAGCTTAGGTCTCTTTGCCCTGTAGCAAAGAACAACTTTCCTGGAGTGGCACTGATGCTCTAATACTTCCAAAGAAGGCAACAACAGGGCCTCCGACACAAACACGTACAAATAACACCACACATCCTGAACTGGCTGCCTGACAAGCTCCGACGCCTGCCCGGCTCCCCGTTAAAGATCAGGGAGGTTTGATCCGTCAGAGCTTCTGCTCGTCCCTGCAACCTGTCCCCAGGAGGATGCCCTGAGCGGTACAGGAGCACCATCAGGTGCCCCCAGAGTTGGGAGCATAGAATCATAGAATTGCCTAGGTTGGAAGGGACCTTTCAGATCGTCTAGTCCAACCATCAACCTAACACTGACAAAAAAACCATCACTAACCCATGTCCCTCAGCACTAGGGAGACAACCCACCTCAGGTTGGAAGAATTCCCTGGAAACTTCCTGGCTCTTCATAAGGGGTATGAACTTCAGTGGCTGTTCAGTGCTGAGACAGCAGAAGCTGTAAGGAGAGATGGAGCTGTAGCACCCAAGAGAACTCCACACCACATCCCTCCTGCATCCCTGTCCTGTGCTGGACCAGTGCCCATGCGAGGAGACCAGAGCACCCCACTGGGATGCAAACCCCAGGCTCCCCATCACCCGCAGCCATCAGGCTGTGTTGCAGCTCCTCTCCTGCGCTTTTTTCCCTTTTCTCCTGATTTATGGAAGGCTGTATATCCATGGCTGGAAGCTTTGGACAGCCGATGCGTGCCAACAGCCCCACATGTCGCGCACAGGGCAAAACCACTCATTTACCACCCAGAAAAACCACCTCCCTCCGCTGAGTCTTTATAAGCCACCAAAAAGCGCTCCGCTCATCCCCTCCATCGCTTGTGGTAGCAGCAAAAAACCCTGCCTGCCCGCTCTTAAAAATAAAATAATTAGCTACCGAATATGCCAAGGTGTGCCCACTTGCTCCTGGCCAGCTGGGGGGCACCTCACCTCGCCCCACCGCCGGGCGCAAAGGGCAAGCCCCCGGCTTTGTTTGCGCTCCCGCATACGTGCTTCCTGCTGCAGAGAGCTGGAGGAGGATGCTAATGCTGCCGCAGAGCAAACAGTGCCCACGGAAAGCAGCCGAGATAGTCAGGGCTTAATCAGCAGATAGCGCCCTGGGTGAAAACCCAAGGAGGGCTCCAGCTCCAGCTAAGTCCCGCGGGGAATGACGTAGGTGAGGAGCCCTCGTGCCCCGACACACCTCTTCGTGAGAAACCCTCTCCCTCAGCAAACACTCGCCCAGGTCCACCGTTCACAGTTTGACCGGCAAGGAAACAGGATGGCCAGTGTCCAGCTCCAAAGCCAGGAGCTCCTCAAGGGATGAACATGTCCATCCGCCCGTCCGTCCATCCATCCATCCGTCCGTCCTTCCCTCCCTTCCCAGTGCACGTACGCAGTGTCTGCTGAGCCTGCAGGATGGGAGCATGCATGGGGACCGATGGCAGACGTTATTAAAAGTTTCAGCCCAGCTTTTATCTTGCACAACGTGAAAGTACCCTCCCCCTGCACCACCTCCCCCCGTTGCCTTGACGTGCCACCGGGCCCCTTGCCCTGGAGTTAGGAGGGGAATTTTCTGCTCAACCCCATCCCGTAGAAGGGGCAAGGAAACAGGATGGCCAGTGTCCAGCTCCAAAGCCAGGAGCTCCTCAAGGGATGAACATGTCCATCCGCCCATCCATCCATCCATCCATCCATCCATCCATCCATCCATCCATCCATCCATCCATCCGTCCTTCCCTCCCTTCCCAGTGCACGTACGCAGTGTCTGCTGAGCCTGCAGGATGGGAGCATGCATGGGGACCGATGGCAGACGTTATTAAAAGTTTCAGCCCAGCTTTTATCTTGCACAACGTGAAAGTACCCTCCCCCTGCACCACCTCCCCCCGTTGCCTTGACGTGCCACCGGGCCCCTTGCCCTGGAGTTAGGAGGGGAATTTTCTGCTCAACCCCGTCCCGTAGAAGGGGCAGTGCAAAGCTGTAGCCCGGAGCAGCCCCTCTCACCAGCACGTAGGGGAGATGATGAAACTATGAGCCAAAACGCCCAGGCTCAAAGGGAGAGGGCTGCGCATGAATGCAGGCAGCCCACAGCCCCAGTTCCTCGGTGGGAGCATTTGGGAAAGCACTTTAAGGCAGAAATGGGGTTATATATCTTCATAGAATGGTTAGAGGTGAAAGGGACCTTAAAGATCATCCAGTTCCAATCCCCCTGCCCTGGGCAGGGACACCTCCCACCAGACCAGGTTGCTCAAAGCCCCATCCAGCCTGGCCTTGAACCCCTCCAGGGATGGGGCATCCACAACTTCTCTGGGGGTTCTTCTGTTGACCCCTGCACCTCTAGAGGTAGAGCCCCAGGACTGGCTGGGCTCTGATCTCCTAAACAAGCATCTTTGCCTCAGAAAAGTGCTTTTGAGGCCTGGACTCATCCTATCTCTTTGTACGTCAGACACACTGAGGCACACCTCTCTGCATCTTCTCAGCCCCCTACCTGGATGCTGTGAGCTGCCAGCACCTCACCAGGACTCTTCCCCCTTCTCCTGCCCCACGGTGCGATGGGCCAGATGCACTGCCATGGCTTTGCCTGTGCCCCACCAACCCAACAGGTGAGTTTGGGTCCCCCAAAGCCTGCTGGAAAGGGAGCAGGGGAGGGGACAAGCAGGCTCACACACATGGGTGAGCCCAGTCTGCATGGAGCTGGGGGCTGCGCTGGAGGATGGGGCACTGCCAAGATACTTGGACTGAGACCGGTGTGTGCTCCACACCCACGCAAAAGAAATTAAATACAGGGAGTAGCCAAAAGGGCAAGGGGTAATGGTTTTGAACTGGAAGAGGGCAGATCTAGATTAGGTATCAGGAAGAAATTCTTTCCTGTGAGGGTGGCGAGAGCCTGGCCCAGGTTGCCCAGAGAAGCTGTGGCTGCCCCATCCCTGGAGGGGTTCAAGGCCAGGTTGGAGGGGGCTTGGAGCAACCTGGTGTGGCGGGAGGTGTCCCTGCCCATGGCAAGGGGTGGGACTGGATGGTCTTTAAGGTCCCTTCCAAACCAAACCATTCTATGAAAAACCTGGTGCTGCTCTGCATTGCCCTCTGGAGGACCCTGGTTTTTGCTTCACCACATGGGGAGCCCAGAAAAACGTGAGCCTGCATGCAGAGCCTGTGCCAGGTCTCCCCGCATCCCCAAGGGCTTGGTGGCCTGGCCAAGGGAGGTGACACACCCCAGCGTCACGTAAGCAGCCTGCAGCAGACTGAGGCCCCGGCTCCCAGCAAGGTGACCAGTGACAAAGCCATGGTTTCCCTTCACCTCTCCATGCTGCTGCGCATCCAGCAAGTGCAGAGCAACATTTCAGCCTTGAACACCATGGTTATAGGGCCAGCGTTGCACCAGCCTTGGCCCATGGTGTGCCTGCTCAGGTTTGGTTCACCTGCAACGCTGGCTGCTTCTAGCAGCACATCCAGTGCCTCGGGCTGCAGACGTTCAACCATTTTGCTTGATGCTCTGCAGCAGGGACATTGCTCACTGGGACAGCCTGGCTTTCTGCTGTAGAGCCCACCCAAACCATCATCTTCTCAATAGCAGAGACTCTGTGGAGATTCCTCTTTATCCTGAATAACCTTAGAGACAGCAACCCTACAAAATCACCCTTGCTCCACTGGGAAATGAGGTTTGTTTTATTCCCAAGCTCGGGAATCTGCTTCAGTTTTGCTCCATGAAAGGATGAACATATTTCTCTGGCAATCTCCTCCAGAAATGGAGGCGCATCAATGTGGCTGCTCAAGGGTGCTCCAGCAATGGCTGAACATTGATCTCCACAAGCCCGACCAGCTGCTGGTCTGGATTTGGCCCCAGTAACATTCAAAAGGACTTCTTATTCGTTCTTCCCTGGTGGCCATCCATAATCATCCTGGTGGCCCTCCACAACGTCCTCTCTGGTCTTCCAATGTCTTTCTTATACTGGGGGCCCAAAGCTGGACTCAGTAGCCAGCTATGGCCTTCTACACGCCAAGACAAGGGGATTAAACCCTTCCTCACCTCATGGTGCTCAGTATTGAGTAAGACCTCTGGAAGACCAGCCTGAACGCTCACAAATACAGGGTGAAACATGCCTGGGTTTGCTCCCTTCGCACACTAATCTTCTTAGGCATCCTGTTTGCTGTTGTTAACTGCCAGCATGTATATCTTTTGGCACTTACTGAAAGCTTGTGTCTTTTTTTATAATTATGTTGATCTGGTAGAAAATTCATTTGCTCCTTTTGAGCTTTCTTAGTTATTTTACCAGAAATCGATAGCTGTCGCTTGGGAAACAATAAAACACTTATACTTTACATGCCTATGGACAGAAGAGAAGCTCATACCACTCTCTTGTAAACAGAGGGACAAAGGGTTAGGCCTCTTAAATGCCAGCTCGTGGGTCGATCCAGAGGGAGGCAGGGCCATAGGCACTAATGCACGGAGGAAAAAATATCAGAGGAAGGAATGCAAGGAGCTGAACTATGCCAGGTTGCAGGCAATTGTAAAGCAATATATTTGGGCTTAAAGGTTCCCATATTTGTATTTCTAACACTCGCAATGTCCATAAAGTTTTAGAGATAAAGCAAGTGTAACGACAAAAAAGGCAGCCACCTTATCTGCAGTATGAGAATGCCTAATTTTACTTTTGTTAAGCGTTTTGCAACTTCCCAGCTTGTGACAGCATCACGCTCTGCAAACACCACTGCGTTATTATAGCCTCCCTCTGCTTCAGTTTAGTCACCCTTCGCAATATTAATTTACATATCGTGATACCAGGACTTTGGGGGAACTAACTGATTTTTTTTTTAAGTGGTTTATGCATTGGGCAGCCTTTGTTTTTTTATGCGGGGTCGTTAACTGAAGACACGATGCTGTATGTATAGGGAGATGGTTTAGTTGGGGGTGCTTCTAAATCTGCCGTTCCATCAGGAAGGCTTTTTGTGCTGCTATATCGGAGCGCAAACACCATTAGACCTTGGGGCCCCACTTGGCAAAAAACCTAATTTCTAAAAATCTCCTCCCATTAGAAACAGCTCTGTTACCTGTGACCGGAGCCAGTGTAAACTACCAGTTTACTTGGCTAAAGATTATATTTCAGCTACCAAGAGCCAGGCTGTGTCCATCCTGCAGTGCCTGCAAGGCAAAACCCACCCCCACCACCAAGCAGAGCCCATCGCACATGAGCGGGGTCGTCCAGAGCAAATCCACCCAGGTCCTACCCATGGCTGCAAGCCTGGTTTTGCTGGACCCCAGAGAGCTTCCACCCCTAAAAAAAGAGAAATGGTAGAGAATGGTAAAACGCCAGGCAAGCAGTTGCTTTGCCTCTAAGAAAAGGGGGTTTTATAATACAACATTTGTAAATGCTTTATAGTTGCACAGTGCCCCGAGCAAGTGGTGATCTCTGACCTCCTGTGCTCTGCTCTATGGGGACAGAGAGGTTGATGCCGTTCCCTGAATAATACCAGAAGGAAAAGGCTTCCTGCCACAGGGTGAGCAGACATGCCCAATCCCACCACTGCTGTTGTGAGAATCACAGAATAGCAGGGGTTGGAAGGGACCTCTAGAGATCATCTAGTCCAACCCCCTGCCAGAGCAGGTCCCATAAGAACGTGTCCAGGTGGGTTTGGAATGTCTCCAGAGATGAAGAATCCACGACCTCTCAGTCTCTTCCAGGGCTCTGCCACCCTCACAGGAAAGAACTTTTTCTCATGTTGAGATGGAATTTCCTGTGTTCCAGTTTGTGCCTGTTGCCCCTTGTCCTGTTGCTGGGCACCACTGAGAAGAGTCTGATCGCATCCTCCTTCAACCCACCCTTCAGATTTTGATGACAGTTGATGAGAGATCCCTCTCAGTCTTCTCTTCTCCATGCTGAACAGACCCCGGTCTCTCAGCCTTTCCTCATCAGAGAGATGCTCCGGTCCCTTGATCATCTTCTTAGCCTCTGCTGGTCTCCAGCAGTTCCCTGTCCTTCTTGAACTGGGGAGCCTAGAACTGGATCCACTACTGCAGCTGTGGCCCCACCAGAGCAGAGCAGAGGAGGAGGATGACCTCCCTTGACCTGCTGGCCATGCTCTTTTTAATGCACCCCAGGAGACCATTAGCCTTCTTGACCACAAGGGCAGATTTCTGCCTCATGGGCAACTTGTTGTCCACCAGGACTCCCAGGTCCCTCTCTACACAGCTGTTTTCCAGCAGGTCAGCCCCTGACCTGTACCAGTCCATGGGGAGAAGACGGATCCAAACACATAGCAGTGCCAGGAGCTGGGCGTTGAGGAGTGATGGATGCACATCTGGAGTAAGCACATTAGAAACCTACAGCAAAAGTCTATCAGAAAAATCATGCTTGATTTTATTAGCATTTTGTGGACAGCCAGCAACAAGAGCTTTCTATATTCATGAATTCATCAGATTCATATTTCAAAAATAATAAATGTTGTTATTATTATTGGAATGAATTTCTCTATTATGTACTGAGTGATTGTAACTACTTACTGCCTCCAGCACAGGAACCACCTAAAGAATAATACAAACAAATAATATTTCTGTAGTGATTGCTACAGGGTTGTGTTAGGGTTTGGTTTTTTTTTTTTTTTTTAAATGAGAAAGGTATTAAGCAGAACAACAGCAACAATCACAACAGAAATAAAGTCATTATAAGGTTGTGTATAACACATTTCAGGTAAATTTAGTTTGGGGCACAACTCGTGCTTCTGCGAGGGTATTTTTTTTTTTTTTCTTGATTTCTTGGAGCTCTGCCTCTAATAACAGCCTCACACTTTCTGCCTGCTTTATCCTATGTACAGAGGAAGGAAAGGAAAACAAATCTCAGCAGAATGACTTCCTGATCCAAAGATTGCGAAGGAGGACAACAAGGCTGTTTGCTTGAAAGCCTTTATCGACACCTATCAGCCCGTTTGTTCCCATGGCCCATGCGTGGGCCTCCTTGGCTCGTGTACTTTGGAGGTGGGGCTTTCGCCGCTCGTGGGCACCTTCAGTGCTGCAGCTTTTATTCTCAGAAGCTTCTCCGTGAAATGCTGTGCATTGACAAAGAGCAGAGGAGATGAACCAACTGACCATAAATTATGCACTGGCAAGCTAAATCTAGATAACTAGTGGATAGAGCGTATCAGCTGTGATAAATGGCTTTCCTCCAGCTCGCTGACAGCCTGGGGAGTGGAAAAAAGGCAGAAGGGGCTGCCGAGCTGCCTGGGAGGCACTCCAGCAACTATGCTAGCACGGACTGGTCCCCCCCTGCCATCACAGAAGGGTTTATGGTAGAAGTAATGAGCCTTTCTTCACCCTGGTTATTTCTCCCCCATTGTGATCACCGAGTCCCCTCACTGCCTCCGTGGGGCTCCATCCTGACCTCCCTCTTCACGTGATCAACACGGTGCCCCCCTCATCATCAGCTGCCACGGCAGTGCGAAATAGAAAATTAGCAACACACACAACTTTCCAAGAGGCCCAATCTAGTTGTCAGCATATTTTGATTATGAGTCCAATCAGATGGATTCAAAAAAGATGGGATCCCACCATGCCAAAACACAACATTTGGATGAGCATCTGCCCAAACAAAACTAACAGACTGCTGGGAAGGCTGCATTTTCCAGGGTTTTTTTTTTTTTTTTTTTAGGCATGCACAATGGCAAAGAGGATCACTGTCAGCAACCTCAGCTCCCCAGTCTATGTGAGCAAGTACCCGTTGATAGGCAGAGGGGACATTTATTACAAATGCTAGGTAAAATTTAAACTTATGGCCTCCGTGTGATGGCAAGTTGCTCTACCATCACACTGATATCCTTATGCAGAATTCAGAATTTTCCTCTGCAATAACGTGGCCTGATTCTGCAAGCTGCAGACTCTTGGACTGTTGCAAAAGAGTGGAGGAACCAGTCACTTCCATGTTACCTTCGTTTCAGTCATGCCACGTCATCAGTCGCCTGATGAGAAAAATTAGAGTTACATTTTGATGGCTAAAATTTATAGGCAACTTGCCCTCATTAACTCCCCTGACCACCTGTGCATCCATGACACAAGAGATGGTATGAGACCTTCCCATGAGCAACACTCCGCACTGGCACGTTTAGAGGAGGACCTCTTCTCTCACAAGGATAAGAATAATTTTTGCAATTAATTGGGAGTTGCAGAGGTATCTCAGAGGCCTGAAGATCTATCCTGCATGGACAACTTGCAGCCATCCCTTTTTGCCTTCTGCTCCCCCCTCATTTGTGCTCATGTGAAGAGCTCCAGATTTTAAAGGGGGCTTAGAAGAAAGATGGGGACAGACTGATGACAGGCATCACTTACAGGGGGCCTGTAGTGATGGGACAAGGGGTAATGGCTTTAAACTAGAAGAGAGGAGATTCAGACTAGATACAAGGAACAATTTTTTTTTGAGTGTGGTGAAACCCTGGTTGCACAGAGAGGTGGTAGGTGCCCCATTTTTGGAAACACTCCAGGTCAGGTTGGATGGGGCTTTGAGCAACCTGGTCTAGTGGAAGGTGTCCCTCCTCATGGCAGGGGCGTTGGACTAGATGGCCTGTAAAGGCCAAACCCTCCCAACCCAAACCCTTCTGTGATTCCATGATCTCAGAGTAGGGAGAGTGGATGGAGAGAGGACATGGGTGGACAAAAACGTCAGGACAGCAGAAAGCTGCATCTTCAAAGCGAGGGGAAGGCTGGAGCAAGGCTGAGCAGGACTGCGCACACGTAAGGGAAAAAGGAAACCATTGAAAGTTTCCTTAGTGAAATAAATAAAAGTAGGCAGAAAGGGGGACAGAGAGCCAGCAAAAGCAGGACCAGGCTAAAGGGTAATCAAATCATTCCCTCCAAATTAAACAGATGATTAGTTCTAGATGGTAAAGGCGACATGGATCAGGGAGTGAAGACAGTTACCCGGAATAAGTGGTGGGGAACGAAACCAGCCACATCTGCAGTGAAAGCAGGGCCCTGGAGGGGACCCAGATGAAGCCTGAGAGGTGGGGGAAATCTCCATCCCATGTGGGGAGAAGCAGCACATGGCGTGCAGAGGGGAGAGCAGAGATTTCTAATGAGTCTTGCGGGTCAAATGGCACTGATTGAACCCCCACAAGCAAATGGATTATAAGGAAAGTAAAGGGAAGATAAGGAAAATGAAACGCATGAGCTAGCCAGCTACGGATGTGTTAACCCGTTTATAGTTATACACAAGATTGTAGGACAAATTCTGAAGGAAACATTAATTAAAGGCACTGAGAAAAATGAGATAAAGTGCAACACAGGTTTACCAAAGGCAGTTTGTGCCAGACTGCGCTGACATCTCCCTTTGATAAGATAATTGGTTTTCCAGACAAGGGAAATTTGGTAGATCTAATCTATCTGGAGTTCAATAAAGCATTTGATATGGTGCCGCATGGGAAATTATTAGTGAAGCTTGAGAAAATGAGAATTAACAGAAGAACTCTGAAGTGAAGAGAGCAAGGGCTGGTGCAGAGACGGCGGCGGGATTGTCACGGGAGAAACAGGACCGGCAAGAGGTTGCTGGTGGGTGTCCGAAAACCCTGTCTTGAGACTCCTGCTGGTCAAGGCCCTCCATCTCCAAGGCTGGGAGCAGGCTGGTGAAGTTTGTGTACTTACCTGGATTTCCCGCAGCGGGACTCACGCGCGTTCTGAGCTTGCGACCTTGAAGGCTGTGGACGGCAGGACTGCTGCAGACTTTGTAGGGATGCACCCGCACCATGAGATGGCAATGTTGTTCCACCAAAGAGCATCCCTCTCCTTCTCTCCTCTTCCAGCTCCTGTTTTCACTGTCTGGACATATTTCGGTATGTACTCCAAGAAATATCAGTGATTGCAATGAGGATCATGGTGGAAGCTAAATCGGTCCTCGTGTGGCTCTGGACAATCACCCTTCGTGTCTCAAGACTGAAAAGTGACATGAGAAAGGAACATGCTTAAATAGGTCAGATGACAAACAAGGCATCGGCTGTCTTCACGGCAGATCCAGTCCAAATAACTTTTCCCAGGGTACAAAAAAAAACCCCTCCCCAAACCAGGCAATGTTGCTCAGGGTAAGTGCATTTCGCGTGTGTGCATGGCAAGGAAAGAAGGAAAGGAGGAGAAAATTTCATATAGAAATAAAAATCTGCTTATTCCTTCCCTGCGTTTTTAGCTTAAATTACACCCAAATGCCATCTGATCAATTCAGCCGAAATGAGCCCTTAATCCTAATAAGTCTTGATCACCTTTTTTAAACCCTAGGAAACAGCAGGGGATTTGTTTGCGTTAAGTATTAACGCCTTGATTCAAATTTCTTTGGCAGGTATCTAACTTACATCAGCGTAAAACACTTCCATTAATATTAAACAAGGAACAGGAGAGGGCCAAAGAACTGCTTTGGGCTGTTTTTTCTCCCCCTGCATCACGTCTGATCGCTCCAGCCCCTTTCTTAAATGAGAAGGTATGGAAGGTACATAAAATCTTTATGAATTGATGCCAGTTACGGCAGCAGTGGGTTGCTCTGCCCGGGCTGAGCTAAACACACCCCATCTATGTACTGGAAATGCTTTAATCTAAAATAAAGCAGAGAAGATCAAGCAAACAAGAGGCTTCTGAAGACACCTGATAGACAAATAGCTGATGCTGCTGAGTTTCACCTGTGCTGCGACAAATTCAGCCAAGGATGGGACTCGTGATTTTCTTTAATTCTTTGAAAAAAAGCTTGGAGGAGCTCATTATTCCTCAAACCTAGAACAATTTTGTCAGTTTTAATAAGTCTTCAGGGGGACTTTGAAATATTGAATTTGCCAAAGGATGCTGTTTCAGAGAAATGTGGGCGTGAGCAGCCCACTGTAACCTTTCATTCAATCATTAGCCATTATGATGCCTCCCAAATGTTGAAATTCATGCATTATTATTGCTACTTTCTAGATTTCTTACCTTTATGTAGTACCAGTGCAATCACTTCTTTGCCAGTGGTAGCCTGCACAACGAAATTGTTTCTTTCTCCCTCTCACTTTACAGCTACCCAGGAATTTCTTTAGGTCATCTATCACTTACTAAATTATGGGTTAGAGTTGTGAGAGAGGAAGGGCTGGCAGGCAGAATGTCTTTTTATAGTAGTCTAGCACAAGCCTGGCCCCAGCTGCTCCAAATTAGCGTGGACCCAGTGGTGTAAATCAAGATGTATTCATTTGAATGCAGCCGTGATTATTTTTCCCAGCTGAGTGTTTGGTGGGGGGGCTTTTTCTGGTAACCTGCTCATCACCCTTTGAGCTCATCAGTAGACCTGGTGCTGAGAGTGTTTGTGGCGTGGGAGCTTCTCTGGCCCTGACGGGAGAGGGAAGGTGTGGGGGAATCCTGAAGGTGGTAGCATTTCCATTGCTAACCAACAGCAAATTTACTGCCAGCAGCAGCAAGAGCATCTGAACAAAAAAAAAAAAAAAGAAAGGGGATGGTGTTGCAGGTGCCCCCATGGAGATGGGGTCAGCTGTTCCAGGGAAGGTGACAAGAGGCACCAAGTGTGCCCTTGCAAGTGGGCGTGAGGATGGGGATGAAATGAGCGGTGCATATCTGCCTGTACTGGGGAGTAAAGCTGTGAGAAGAGAATAAAAGTTATCTGAGCAGCCTGCTTTGCAGCTCAGCTGGGCTGGGAGACCACGCTGAGGTCTCCAGCTCAGATCTCTCCTGGGAAGACTGAACATAACCCGTAGGGAGCGTGCGTTACCCTCCTCCCTTCACCTCCACAGCAGGGTGGAGGTAAATCTTGTACAGGCTCTTCATTTCCAAGGGATACGTGGCAATAGGGCTTCTCTCATGGGATCCACCCAAAAGGCCACACCAGTCTCACGCCCTGGAGCAATGTGAGTCTGAGTCTCCACCTTCTACGCCTTCTCCTGTAGGACCAAATGCCGGCTTTGTAAATCCTTTGCAGCTCCATCGCCCGGCACCGCGTTACGCACGGAGCGCCGTGTAGATCCCAAATGTGATTGTGCAGATATCCCTCCTGTTGTCGGTGGTTTCCTCACTGGAGCCCTGCAATGACTAAAGGGTGTTAGAGCTCCCCTCCCTTTTAGCTATAAATAAAAGGATCAAGGTCTTGACCTCTGGAAACTCGCTGTGACCCCATCATTGTGCAGCCATGCCCAAAACACTGTATTAAACAGGCAGGGAACATAAATCTGGGAGGAACTAATGAAGACCCCTAGGGCCACCGTTCTCCGTAGCTGTCTTGTTAACATGATCTAGGAAAGACAGGAGGCCCTTAAAAAAAAAAAAAAAAAAAAAAAGCAGAGATAATAAGTGACTCATCAAAGTCAGGGAGAGACAGAATATCATCTAGGAGGTGTTACAGGGCTGGATGAAGTATTGCAGAGCATCACACTCGCAACCGAGCTCCACTGCCACCCTCCAAAACTTCACTGACCTTCATGGCCCATCCAAAATCAGCATCATCTTTAAAGGCAATAAAAGGTCCCATCCTGTGACCCATCCCTCTTCTCACTGTCAAAAGCAGAGTAGGAGTGAAAGCCCTTTTGTTTTTGTCTCCATGCCAGCAGGGACTGGGCAGTTTGTGGCTGGTGTGTTATCAGGGTCTCTCACTCGTTTAAAAGACCAATATTTTATGAGCAGCAGGGGGAACTTTCAAGGG
>JAOXNO010000052.1:27455832-27470487 GCA_028565335.1 Limnodromus scolopaceus
CCCTGCTTTGGCAGGGGAGTTGGACTGGATGATCTCTAGAGGTCCCTTCCAACTCTGACAATTCCATGATTCCGTGATTTGTAGCACCTCAAAAAGACAGAAGAGGTCTTTTCCTTCAGCTTTGTCTCTGCCACGGTCCCCGGCAGGGATGCAGGGGTCTGGTGCAGCGCTCAGCTCTGCCATCTCGCTCGGGTGCCCCTTGGCAAGTGGCTTTTGTAGCCGTGTTTCCCCACGGCGCAGATCACAGAAGGGCATTACCTTGCTCTGCGTGTGCCCGTGTCGTCTGGCGCCGTGGCGGTTTGCTCTTGAAGCCTGTTGGTCTAATCACGAAGAGAAGGACAGATGTTGGCAGAGCCGAAGCCCCTGATCAAAAAGCATATAGAATTTAGCTAGACTGCAGGATTTTTTCCTGTGGTATGGACAAATATTGACTGGGGCTGGTTCCAACAGCCTCCTCTCTTAATAGGTGCTCTAACATTGAACACGAGCGGTGACAAACTGGTGCAATTACTCACCATGTTACTAATCACACCATTTCCCTCCCCCCGTTATTGATTTTGGAAACATTGTTTGAAAAGGGAAAAAAAAAACCAAACAAAAAACCACCAACCAACCCTCATTGCCTGTAATACCTAAATGGAAATTTAATCCCTCTTCCATCTACCATCCCCTCTCTGCATTTATTTTCAAGACACATTTTGATTGTTTTGTTTACTGCTTACTGTGTTTATGATTATTTTAATAGAAAGTGTTATGCGATACATTTTGTATGAAGGTCACTGCTTAGATATTCTCCATAGATGCTTTATTCGAGCCGCACTGATTCGTAATGAATTCATGCCAGCCTCTTGCAGGGGGTTCTCTCCATTTCCAGACGGGGGTCCGGTTGTAATCCAACATTAGCAACGCGCTGAATAAATAACATTATCTGCTGCGGTATTTAGCAGCCACTGCAAGCAGCATAAAGGCCACTGTGAAGTTGCTGAGGCCTATCATTTCACCCAGAGGTTAATATACTGTCAATAAACAGGGACACCAACGGCGCTGGAGCAGTTGGCTCACCAGAAGCCAGAAAGCGGAAGATTTCATCTTTTCTCCAGCTACCTAAATACTCGTGCGTGCCCCGGGCGTTCCCTTCCTCTAGGCACCAAGCTCCGAATCAGCTCCAAGACGTCGGTGCTTGCTAACAGAGGAACAAATCTGGCTTTCCGAGGTGCCCATTTCTCCCCCAGGTATCGCTCTCAGCCTTCTGAAATCATCTGTACCTGCTTGCCTTCTGTACAGAGCCATGAACACCCTTGTGTAGCACTCAATGAACCCTTGATGTTCCCCAGGTTCCCACCCACCTTTCTCCCTCCTCCATATTAATGAGACAAGACTTGTTTTGGGGGTTTTTTTGACCTGTTTGCATGGGGTCTCCCTCCTGGCTCTGCCCTCTGCCCTGTGCAGCGATGAACGCTTGAACTGCACTCAAGGCGAGCGGTGTTGCGCGAGTTGTAAGGGATACTGCTTGGCAAAAATATTCCTTCCGTGTACTGAAAATAAGAGGTTGCTCCGCTTGCATTCACCTGGAAGAGGTGTCATGACCATCAGAGGGAAGGACTTTCCCGGCTGTGAAGACAAGGGCTAGTAAACTAGGATCTAACCTACCTCCGTAGGAGTTTTAGTGGATTTTGTGAGGACCTGGGCCAACCAGAGAGAAGGAGAAAGCCTGTAACAGCACAACGTTTCTCTAGACCATGGCAGATTACAGTCTGTTTGGGTGATGGACCTATTTCAATGTGAATTAAGTTGTGAGCCAGGTGACACTCCCCCCAAACACTCCCCCAGACTCCAACGGCAGGGGTGTCCTTGTCTGTGTGTAGTTTCTCTCTGTTCAGAGGTTTCTCCTCCATGAGCTTCTCCCCTTTGCACTTGAGCCCACTCAGAAGTTGCCGTGTCCATTGGCATAGACAGCATGCAAGGGAACCCATGTCCTTCCCTCTGCCTGCAGCGCCTTCTGCTCTCTTCCCTTGTGATCCTTGTACAGGAAGGGAGGATTTTCCAGGGATAGCAATGAATTTTTAGCTCAGGTTGCTGTGGAAATTTTTGCACGGTCCTTGCTCTGCTCCAGCGTAGCTTTCCTGCTTCTTACTCCAGAGATGCAATAGGAAGGGCCCTGAGGGTCCTGCAGGTGTGGATACCTTTGAACCCTCTTTAAAAGGGCTGGATCCAAACTGCCTTTGGACACTTTGGGGTGCTTTTCTCTCTTTCTTTCTTCCTGGGAACTGGACATTGAAGGGCTCTGGGCTTGGTTCCCATCTCCTGGTTATGATTAGATGCTCAATAGCTCAGCATTGGCAAAGGAAGAGATCCCTCCAGCTCTCCCCCCCAGCTATTATTGTTTGGTTTAGAATGGTCTGGGATCCATTAGCATGAGGAAAAAAAATCACAGATAATAAAAAAAAACGCAGCTCCTAATGATTTTTATGCAGTCTGGCTTCTATTTCAACAAAACACAAGCAGAACTATCTTTCCAAAAGTTCCCGGAGAACAGACAGACATAAATGCTTGACTTCACCCTACAGACTGCGTGCTTTCATCTCCATACATCAGGAGGCACCACATTTATCTCTGCATTCATCATCTTTTATTCCTACCACCTGCTAATACCTGGAGCTGTACCTGGTCTGAATTTTTGCCTGTTTAGTAATCTTCTTTTCTTTTCTGCTATTCTGTCCCATAGCTCTGTGCTGTGCTTCATGGTTCATTTTCTCCGAGAAGGGCTTTCTCATTTAAATACTCAGCGACACAGCCTCTGAAATGTAAGTGGGCTTTACAAACAAAGGGAAAAAGATCTGGAAAAAGAAATCCCTGATTTACCTTAGCCAGACAAGCTTTTTCTTCCCTGCAAGGCAACATAGGTGCACAGCCGGCCAGGAAGATCGACAGATATCGGTGGTACTTCCCCATCTCAAGGAAAAGATGTAGAATCAGGAGGGAAAAGCCATCCCAAGGACTCTCTAGAAACCCTGGCTACCAAACCAGCACTGCCAAATTTTCTTAGTGAACAATAGAAGCACTTAGAGTAAAAACGTGTGTGCCGCGTGGCCCTATTGTGGCCCATCATGTTTTGGGGCAGGGTGTGGAGAAGAGGAGCCCAGCATTCATGGCCAAAGAGGTCAGAAGGTGCCTCACTTGTCAGCTTTGCCAGTCTCAGCATGTCGTCTTGATTGAGGGCTCTAACTACAGTGTCTCCATTTTCCTCCTCTAAAATGAAATAATAAATTGTCCGTGCTTTCTCAGTCTTCACAAACTCTTCACAAACTAGGAACTGTCACCATGGCATTTAACCTTTCATGCCCAGAGTGGAAGGTGAACCTTTTCAGACTTTGTTCTGAGCTGGTGGTGAGGACAGAGTATCTCCAGCTCCAAGTCATTCCCAAGAAGACTCCTCTCTCCATTGACCAGAGAGGGGAAAAAGGGGTCTGACTCTGGCACCACGGGTTGGAAATCAAAACAGACTTTGTGAAGGAGCAAGAAGGGCTCTGGACACCTCTCCAGTCCTGGAAGGGGACAAGACCATTTCTCACACCCTTTCTACAGGCAGAGCTGAGATTTGGAGCCTGAGATCTGGATGTCACTAACTTGGAACATCAAGACTGACAGTGGTGTGCTATTGCTCCTCCTCACAAGCGCCCACCTCCCACAAAAGCATGCTTTTCAGCACAGGCAGGTGATGCTTTTGGAAACAGGGATTGGAAGCTACACCGGTAACATGAAGGGCAGGGATGATGACTTCACCCAACGTGCTCAGAACTAGGAAGGTTCACCTTCCACTCTGGGCATGAAAGGTTAAATGCCATGGTGACAGTTCCTAGTTCAAAGAGTTTGTGAAGACTGAGAAAGCACGGACAAATTATTATTTCATTTTAGAGGAGGAAAATGGAGGCACTGTAGTTAGAGCCCTCAATCAAAACAATTTTGCCACTGCAGCCCTTGGTGCAACAGAAGGGGCGCATCAGGCAGGCCTGGGGACCATCTCTTGTCTCGGATGCTTTGGGGGTGTTGTATCAGGTTTTGATGATCATTGCTTCAAGATCAACAAGGAGTAGAGAGCAGATTCGAATAAGTCTGCTCTCAAAGCATCCAGGTCTGGAAAAACCTCTTCATGGTGCACAGCTTAAGGAACTCAGCTCCATCCCGAAAGGTGAAAAGTAGGGCCCGCTAAATTATGTTGGCACCGGGTCCTTGTTCAGGGTTTTTCTCTGCCGTGCCCATAAATCTAAAAAAATGTTGATAACATCCTGTCCTTGTCTGTAACAGATATATTCTGTCTATAGGTTCAAAATACTAGCCATAATTCATATTTTGGCTTGATGTAGATAACTGGGTGACCTTTAACAGCCTGTGATATATAGAAAAGCTGATTATATGTTCTTTTGTTTCATAGGAGGGATCAATACGAATGAGATTAGGAAAAAAACACTCTTTCATTCGTGTTAAACAAATTCTGACAATGGTTGCTTTGAGAAACTCTACACCTCCAGTGCTCGGAATGAGGATTTGAAAATTGCCATGGAGTCACCCTGCTGACACAGATATGTCTTCTGACACAGCTGTAAAA
Source organism: Limnodromus scolopaceus (assembly GCA_028565335.1). Lineage (NCBI taxonomy): Eukaryota > Metazoa > Chordata > Aves > Charadriiformes > Scolopacidae > Limnodromus > Limnodromus scolopaceus. Next base: position 27,460,439 of record JAOXNO010000052.1, read on the forward strand.
CATCTGCCTAGGATTGTCCAACCTATTAACCTCTAAGGATCTTCCTTCACAGGGAAGCGCGAAGCTCAGTCTTTGGTTGGAGAGGAGCTTGGGGCCCCTGAGAGCAAATCTGAAAGCATCAGAGAGATGAGAACCTGCTGCTCTTGGATGGAGCTGGTGGAGATTGACCTCTACCGTGTTGGTTTCTTTTTTTAAACCTCTCCGCAGCATTGCATTTCCTTGCAAACTTCTTGGTAGCAGGGCTTCTCTTGGTAAGCCTCAGCCTGCTGGAGCAGCTCTCCCTGAATTCCATCAGTAGTGTTTTCAGTGGTAATTCAGGTTTGGATAGTAGAAGACTCATTGCCAAGCTCTAAAGTAGGTGCAACCACAGTGGGGGTGGCGGGGAACAAATTAGGAAAGGTGGTGAGTGCGTGGGTTTGTCCTCCGCCTCCAGACATCGCAGGTATCCAAGCTGGTTTGACTGGTAGCTCCAAGCCTGGGCCATGAATGTGCAAGGACTTGCCTCTGACCTTCTATCAGGCAATTACCCGAATGTCCATGTCTTCATCTGAGCTAGTGTGATGTCGTGTCTATGCACACAGATTACACACAGCCTTCCTGCATCGGGTAGGATTAGGGGAGCGTCTGCTTTCCCTTCGGGAGCGCTCTGCCAGCTGGCAGTGGAAATGTTTGCTGTCTTCTGCAGGGTAACGGCAGCGTCTGAGGGACCGCACGATGAGTTATGAACACATTGCATTTCATCCCTGGCATGAAACCCGCTCTCCCAGGTACCTTCCTGCTGCAGTTTCAAATGTGACTTTCCTCACAGTCTGCAGAGACCAAGTGAGTCAAAGCAGATCTTGGTCACTGGAGCCTCTGAAGAAAGACCAGACCAAACTGTAATGCTGCCAGGGCCTCATGATGTTAATGAAATAATAAATTGCAGTCCCCTCTGGGAGGATAAAGACGTCGGCTGTAATCCCTTGTAGTGTCTCCCGTCATTTCTGCAGTCACCCAGACAGATGAGCGTGGCAGTGAAGCTCACAACCTCTACATCTGTCCTTCTCCGTTGACAAGCCCCCTCAACAAGGCTGATTACTGCTGCTGCCGAGGTGAGCAGCTGGGCTCCCAATGCCAGCCACGCTATCTCCTCTTTCCACAAATAAAGCGGGTGATTATCTCATTTGTTTGGTTTCCCTCTCAGAGAAACGTATTTGTTCTGTATCCCCCAATGACTCGAGAGTTTGCAGATGCACCTGCAAACACAAACAGAGTCTACTCTGGCTTCTGGGACTGTGTATGAGAGGACTTCAGGAGAGACTGAGCCCACGCCTTTGTCATTGACACGTGGCAAAGTCATTTGAGGTAGGAGCATCAAGTAGAAACCTCTTCCTATCAGTTACCCCCGGGAAGTTCTTATGCCGGACACCTTTGTAGGTTCCTTAGCACAAAAAAGACATTGAGGAGCTTGAGCGGGTCCAGAGAAGGGCAACGGAGCTGGTGAGGGGTCTGGAGAATAAGTCTTCTGAGGAGAGGCTAAGGGAGCTGGGGGTGTTCAGCCTGGAGAAGAGGAGGCTGAGGGGAGACCTTCTCGCTCTCTCCAACTCCCTGAAAGGAGGGTGTAGCCAGGGGGGGTCGGTCTCTTCTCCTAAGGAACAGGCAATGGGACAAGAGGAAAGGGCCTCAAGTTGCACCAGGGGAGGTTCAGATTGGAGATTAGGAACAATTTTAACACTGAAAGGGTTTTTAAGCTTTGGAATGGGCTGCCCAGGGAAGCGGTTGAGGCACCATCCCTGGAGGTTTCCAAAAGACAGGTTGACATAGTGCTTAGAGACATGGTTTAGCGATGGTTTTTATCAGAGTTAGGTTGATGGTTGGACTCAATGATCTCAAAGGTCCCTTCCAACCTCGACAATTCTATGATTCTACGGAAACAAAAGGGGTAATGGTTAAGCACTGATGAGTGACCAGCATTTGAAAATGACAAGTCGAGGCTTTTTTGACAAGATGACAAATTTTAATGGTAATTTATGTTAAAAGGCATTAAGGGCTTTGTCTTTTGTTTGGGGCGAAGGGCAACTGGAAAGACCCCGCTGGTGACAGCTGGGAAAATGCCGTAGCTGGGCATGGCTCGCCCTTTCAGGAGTTTTATGAGGTGGAAGAAAAATCAGAAAATCAGTCACATGAAACTGTAGCCGTATTTTACACAGAGAAACGATTTCTCAGGGAACGCTGTCGTTAGCTACCAGTGAACGTTACCACCACAGATCTGGTCCTTTTCCCTGCCCACGGTATCCTGGGCTGTGTGCAGCACACGGTGTTTTGATACCTGATTTGAATAGATCTGATATGCCTTGGAAGACCATTTTCAAGCAGATATTCACAGATGAAATCTGTGTTCCCTTATGCATGAATCTCTTATGCTTATTATGAAAGCTCTTTTCTTTCCTAAGCAGTTACAAAAAAAAAAAAGGAAAAAGAAAAAAAAAAAAGCAGAGAATTGGAGAATTGAGGCATTTGTAGATTTTTTTTCCCTAAAAGAAGTTTTCATCCAGAAGAGAGAGAAATACATCCTCCTGTGAAAATAAGGGGAAAGACATTAAAGAGTTGAACAAACTGTTTCCATTTAATACTAATTAGTCAAAGGCATGAAGAAAGAATTGATGCTGTTTAAACTCGGAGTTAGAGCTGACTCTTTCCTAAGACTGGTGTTGCTCTGAACTGTTTATTTTGCCCCAGTTATTTCACCAGGATGGAGACCTACTCAGATGTATAGTTACATTTTCAGGCTGTCCCTGGTAAGGTAGGCAAGACTTATTATCACTGACATATCCCTGATAGGAGCCTTCGCAGGATGGAGAAGTCTCTCCCTCTCCAGCCAAGTGATTGACAATTTTCCTCATTAGTCCTCCCGTCTCTCAGAAGTCCTCCTGCCATTGCAAACCTCTCTCTGTCCACTTCATTTTTTTTTTTTCCCCCCCAAGAAACGTGAGAAAGCCACAGACTGGTTTCAGGCCGCAGGAGCCACCTGCTATTTCTCTATTATCCTCCCGAACGAGCGCAAGCTGTGAGCTGGAAGTGACAACGTGCAAAGTAATTTCTGGTGAGAATAAGAGGATCATCTTTCATCTAATACACTCAGATTAAAAGATGGTGATCTGGCCCTCAAACACAAAGCACGCTCTCCCTTGAGCAGTGCTCCTACTTCCCATTTCATTGTTCAATGCACTGGCAGGAGACAGCAGGTCAGTGCGTACCACTGCACGAAGTTCAAGAGGACTCTGAGGAGCGTTGAGAAGGGCTCAGCGGAGATGAAAAGTGGGCAGTGGTGGCACTGAAACCTGCTGGGAAGGATGTGTGTGTCAGGCTCCCCACGTCTCACTGAATGCCCCAGCTACTGCAGTTATTCCTGGAAACGTGAGCGACCACAAACACTGGCACCACCACACGGTGCTCATGTTGTCCCATGATGTCCCTGCACGTCCCATAGCTGAAAAGCTCCAGAGCTTCAGACAGAAGCCCGGTTCCCAGGGTGGTTTTTTTGGTTGACCAGTTCCAGCTCCGTCTGCTCAGCACACGGGGCTTTAGCTTGACCTGTCCTCCATGGGGAAACATCGTTCGGTTCGCACCACGCGTTTTCCCCAGCCTAACTCATCACTCAGTTTGACATTATCTCCGTAGCATTTGTGCTTGATTGCATCCTCTGTGGATTTAAATAAACTTGCCAAATCCTCATTGTTCCTGGTTTAAGGCCTGTATGTGCTGTTTTGCCTGCAGGGTACGCAGCGCGTAATATACCGAAATCAGTGTTTAGAGTCAATGTTAGGCTATTACCACGAAAGCTTATTGTTGCTATACGAACGCACGTTTCGTATTGTTAGGAGTGTACATATGCCAGTATATTCATACTTCATATCCTGCACTTCAAGTTGTGACATTTGCCATCATTTCAATTAAGTCCATTTAAAAGAAAATCCATGCCAGTGTCGTATTTCTTTACAAAAGACCATCAATGAGAAGGAAGGACACAGGAAATCAAAATCTATCATCCTGTCCACAAGAATGACAAAACAAAGAAGAGGAGAGAGAAATGAATCTCACTTATTTACAGGATTCTGCCCTGGAGAAACGAGCAGATTAAGTTTATCAATGACTCCCGTTTCTGTTACGTGGCACTAAAGGAGATTGTGCAGATAACTGGAAATGCAGCGCGGTTCTTCAGGAAGACTCATGCTGAGCACTTCAATTCTCTTTTGAAAGTTATTTGTAGAATTTAAAAGGTGCATAAAATATTAGGATTGTCCTGGGAGGACTGCAGAGTCTGGCAATGAAGAAGCTCATTACCTCCTTGCATCCCCACCTTGGCCTCTTGCCTGGGTTCACTGGACAACCACGTCCATCATCCCATTGCCAACACCATCTTTGGCTCCACTGAATAAACCTCAAGGTGGGCTCCCACCCACCCCTCCTTGATTTCAAGGAGGGCTGGTCAATGTTTATGGTTAGTCTGAACGTTCACAACCCTCGTTTGTATTATTTGCTGTGGATTCTGGCCCAGATCCCAGAATTGCTCATTTCCCCTGCCTTTTTTTCTGCAGCATTTTTCACGATGGACAAGGGCTGGTGGAGTTATCTCTACAATCCCCAACCCAGCTCTGAGGGATCAGAGGTAGGGAACGAGGCATAGCTGAAGCTTGGCTCAGGTTTGAGTTGATTTGGGGTACTGTCTCCAGGCAGAAAAGGGACTCGGATGGATGGTTTCAGTCACCCACAGAGACGCCCAGGGTCATTTGAAGGAGTATCCACCTCAACTGTCCACCCTGAGCTGCTCAAAGCCACTTAAGGAGAGCATGTACCTTTCATAATTCCTCTGCCCTATTTCCCAACCCTGTGTGGACATCTCAGATGTGTTTAGATACCTCTGATAGCACTTGGAGACATGCTTGAGCATAGACTATTGAAGGCAAGGGAAGTTCTTCCATGTGACTGTTGCTTTTACATTAAGAACTTGAAGAATGTGGGGAGGGACTCTTTATCAGGGAGTGTAGTGACAGGATGAGAGGGAATGGTTTTAAACTGAAAGAAGAGAGATTTAGATGAGATCTCAGGAAGAAATTCTTTCCTATGAGGGTGGTGAGGCACTGGAACAGATTGCCCAGAGAGGTTGTGGATGCCCTGTCCCTGGAGGTGTTCAAGGCCAGGCTGGATGGGGCTTTGAGCAACCTGGTCTGGTGGGAGGTGTCCCTGCCCAGGGCAGGGGGTGGGACTGGATAGCCTTTAAGGTCCCTTCCAACCCAAACCATTCTATGACTCTATGAATACCCAGAGACATTTACAGTAGGTTTGAATGTGAGCTTTGTGCCCAGGAGGTCTCTTCTCAGCTCCTGATGTGCTCACAGCCATTGCTGGAGAACTTTTCCTACCCGCACCTCTCCAGCAATAGCCACTTGTCCTTTCCTTCCCCACCTTTCTAAAAGAATATCCAGCTACACGCGCTCCTGAGTCATTGAAATACAGAAAAAGACATTTACCAAGATGGAATCGGGAACAGAAATGCAGTCGGTGCTGAAGTGTTTGTGCGGTGGCGCAGAGCCAAAGGCAATTAGCAAGCGACATGAATCTCTCTTGCTCGCCACTCAACCATGTGCAAATGGCACTTCTTGTCCTGTGGGTTAAGGAATGGCAGTTTAGTCTGTCAAGTCGTGCTAAAGTTTGCTGATTGAAGGGGTTTGGGGCTGCACTATTACAAAAACTATGTTTTAAAAAAATGCTCTTAATCCCTATTTTATGAGGCACACACTAAAAAAGGCAAAGCCATTTCTTTTTTGGAGAAGTAGCAGAATCAGCAGCTAGCGACAGGAACTCGTTCCTACCCTCCAGTTTGAACAAAGTCAAATTGGAAACTACAAATAAAGGTGTTTATGAACTTCTGAGGGCTCCTAAGAACGATCTTGGGCTTTCACCAGGACCAGAATAACAGCTCAATGAGGTGTCAGTTTCCTATCCTGCCCCCAGGCCCCATTTCTTTCTCCCTTTGTCTTTCTTTTTTCCCTTTCTTAAGCCAGTGATGTGGGTTTTTTTATTGTGATTTGTCCAAGACTGTTTGCTGTTGGAGACGCCCTGTCCCGCGGTGGGCGGCAGAGGAGAGGCCAAGGGATCAGATCCAACTGCACGACCGAAACTGCACACGGAGAACTTACTCTTAATTGTGGCGGAGAGAAGCTATTACGCTGGGGCCTTTGCTCATTTAATAGACTCCAGCCAATATCACACTCTTAATGTATTCATAAAACACTTACACTCCATATGACCCATTGATCTCAGCTGTGTGGGACAAGGGGCTGAGCTGGACCCACTAAATTACCCGTGGGCAACCCTCCAGGTACTCCAGATTTGCTTTGTCTCTGAGAAGAAGCTGTACTTGTGCTCTTTGTGCTTGTGACAACGGCCCCTCTGCATTATTTGGGGGTCCCCGTCCCCTCCTCCTGCCCTCCACAGGCCTCCTCTGACCGGTTCCTTTCTGCTTTTGGGCATTTTTCCACCCGAGCCCAGCACCCATCCTCCCACCCACCGCAGGCAAACATGGGGCTGCTCCCTTCAAGTTTCATAAAATCATAGAATCGTCGAAGTTGGAAGGGACCTTTCAGATCATCGAGTCCAACCATCAACCCAACACCACCCGAACCACCACTAACCCATGTCCCTCAGCACCATGTCTGCCCGGCTGTTAAATACCTCCGGGGATAATGACTCCACCACTGCCCTGGTCAGCCTCTTCCAAGGCTTGACAACACTTTTGGTGAAGAAATTTTTCCTAATATCCATCCTAAACCTCCCCCGGTGCAACTTGAGGCCATTTCCTCTTGTCCTATCGCCTGTTCCTTGGGAGAAGGGACTGACCCCACTTCGCTCCAACCCCCTTTCAGAGAGTTGTAGTTGCCCAGAAGAAAAGCTTATGGAAGCATTCTTTCTCCAAGGACATGTTAACCTCTCCGCCAGTTTTAACCTAAGCTGCTGGAAGAAAGCAATCTTCAAAATACTAAAACTCCTAAAAAAAAGTCAAAGATGGAAGAGAAACAGAGGCACACAAGCAATACCCTCACCAAAAGGAGAGCTGTAGCTTGAGCTTGCTGGTGATTCAAGCCTCATCTCCTCTACCTAAAGCAATATAGGTCATAGAATCATAGAATCGTTAGGGTTGGAAGGGACCTTAAAGATCATGGAGTTAGCTGAGATACAGAAAACAAGCCATCTCAGAAGTAAACCCACTTTTTTTTCAAGTCATGACAATGCACAAGAGGCAAATACACCCCCAGATGCCTCGGAAAAGCTGTACGGGAAATCAGCAAGCAAATAGGAAAGCAGAAGAGAAAATGGACCCAGGAAATAAAATCTTTTAATGCCTGGGACTTTTCAAGCTCCCTACTAATTTTCTCCATGCTTTATAGCATGGTAATGAACACCACGGAAAAATGAATCACCAGCTTGTGACAGAGGTAGGCTGAGGAAGAGGAGTCGTTTTATCTGGTTCTATCCTCCAGAGGTTAATTTCTACGTGCTACCTTCTTTTAATTGTTTTCTTTAGCCTGCTGATGTATCCTGTCTCATCCCTGGCCAGCGAGTCCTCACTGGCAGACATTAAACACTTTTCCTCCCTTCCTTCCAGTAAGAAAAGCTGTTAATAGTGATGGAATAAGGTGAGAAAGGAAGAATGTGGTTTTGCTCCAGCCCCATGGTTTCTATAAAGCTATAGAAACAGGGTGGGGATTACAGCAGCAAGGACCAGTTTGGGAGCAAATCCATCACCCGTTGGGTAGGGCTGAAAGGCACCTGAAGCCCTTGTGGTTGCTTCTCCTCAGCTCTGGTTCCAGCCGTGGGTTGGGATGTATTTCTGTTTCTCTGTTCTGGTGACCGTGGTGGGCTGGGAATGGCCAGCAGGAAGGAGGGCTCCCAGTCTGGCCTGGGGACAGCTGAGCTCCAAGCAGCGAGACACCTGAAACACCAAAGTGTTGCCATCGCGGTGTTTTGACACTTACACGAGCTTCTACTCAGGCGTTTCATCACAAAATAAAACGTTTTCATGTAAAGTGAAAGTCAAAACTGAACTAGGAGAAAATCAAACCCAAATGTTTTTACCTCATGGAAATGAAACATTTTGATACTGTCAAAACAAAACGAGAAAGTTGAAACAATCTGTTTTGATACTTCCCAGTCAAAATCAACACATTTCCTTCAAAATGTTTTGATTTCAGTCCGACTGCATTTTCCTACGGAGGGAAAAACCCACAACATTCGTCTGAGATGTCTTCCACCGGCTGAAGTGTTGAATTTATTACAAGAACCTTGTGGCAGGTCTAGAGGGCTGGTTAGGGAGCAACGTACCGTCAGATTAGATATTGAAAATGCATCCATTACCGCTGTATTATGATAGAATGGGAGAAAAAGGCATCCAGTGACTCCAGCGTAGTCTCCAGACTTGGAAAGGCACCCTTAGAAAAATAGCATGATGGTGGCATTTCAGCCTCTTTGACCCTCAAATGGAAAAGCGATGTCCTCAGAAGTCAGAGTTGCCAGACTCCATGCAGGGATAACAGGACGATGTTAATGGATGGGTAGTGGGCATTAGAGCAGGAATTTGCATGGGTAAATGATTTGAATTGTAGAAAAAAGAGAGAAGAAGGAATCAGAGGGAGTTGCCACCAAACTCTTCTCGGTCTTACGGAAAGACAGTGAAGGACTGAAGTAGGAGATGAAATTGCAGTTGCAGCATCTGAATTCATTTCCCAAGGATGCACATGCAGCCCATCACGCTGGTGCCTGGGTTTATAACCCCATCTCTAACTGGAGATCACCACCTAAGGGAGGGAAGAGCTCCCTGAGACCATTACCCAAAGGTGTGACCGGTGACTGTCATGGCCACTGCCAGCCCTACAACTGGGAGAGGTGCCACCAAAAAAGCCAATATTGCCTGCGCCGAATACTTCAGAGGAAGGTGCTGGAGGCCCCCCCTGCTTCACAGCTAAAACTCAACCAAAAGCTGAGGAGCATTCTGTGTTCCCCCATCTATCTGTAGGCATTATGGGTCAGCAAAACACCCAGGAGAGGTCAGTGGGCTGTAAATCAATCCAAGGGCATCGCATGGGGTCCCAAACCGCAGGAGCGCAGACTCCGTGCCCTGCTCCAATCCCACGTTGTTTTAGAAGCATCTCATCCCTTCCTCGCCAGCTGCTTCACTCTGATCATCCGAGAACAAAAGGCAAACTTTTCTCTGCGTTTCTTTTAACTCCGTTTTTTGACAGACCAGATGCCTCCAATCCTAGCTTCTTGGCACGTGGATGGCTAATGTACACGGAGACAGGCATGTACTTCATGACATTTCTGCCCTGTTATTATCTCTTGATCTACTGATTGCATAAAACAGATAATTCCTTTCTGTGTGTGCTCTGCTCACCCAGGGTCACCCACATTCCCCTCAGGAAAGAGGATTTCACCATCATATTGAACAAGCAGTAATGATCGAGCTGCTCGGGGGTCACAGAATTAAACCATCCTCTCGTGGTGGCGTTAGAGGAATATTATTACCTCCACAGCAAGGTCAGATCTTTTCCCTGTGTTAATTAATCAGCAACATTAAATAGTTTGTTCGGTTAATATTAGTCCCTGGGAAACCAAGTCACTTATCAAAGTGAAGCAGGGAGCCAGGTGGAGTATGACATGTACCACGGAGATGTGTCAGTACCTCTCAAGCTCACCCTTGGGCACCATCCTGACTGTTTCAGCCACCAATTTCCCTGCAAGGAGGTGGATATTACGATGTGCCATGCAGAGGACAGAGGAATTAGTTGGATCCTTCAAGGTCTCATCCACGGATCAGACAAGTCTGTAGAAAGACCCCCTATGGATATTAACAGGCTTTGAATTGAGATCTAGGAATCATAATCAGAGAATGGTTTGGGTTGGAAGGGACCTTAAAGATCATCCAATCCCATCCCTCTGCCCTGGGCAGGGACACCTCCCACCACACCAGGTTGCTCCAAGCCCCATCCAACCTGGCCTTGAACCCCTCCAGG
>JAOXNO010000052.1:27487342-27503713 GCA_028565335.1 Limnodromus scolopaceus
ACCTGCTCTGGCAGGGGGTTGGACTAGATGATCTCCAGAGGTCCCTTCCAACCCCGTATCATTCTGTGATTCTGTGATTGCTAAATCAGGAGGCAGACTCTGCCAGAGCCTGGGCACCGCAGTACTCATGGAAACAGTCACTGTTTTTCACGGGTACTTTGTGAAAACAACGTGTCCTCAGGCTGCTGGGGAGAAACTCGCTTAGAAACAAAGCTCAGGGTCTCCAGGTTTTGGGCTTGGAGTCAGGAATGAAAACCCATGTGAGGAGTGTTTCATGCATGTCCCTAGGAAGTAAAGGCTAGCGGAGATGAAGGTCTACCCCACACGGCACCGAAACCCATCTGCTGTTTTGTTTGGGGGCATATTTTAGAGAAAATTTATTCTGAATCTATTTAGACAATCCTAAATATTTCATTGGCACTGTTTAAGATATTCCCACAACTTCAAACCAAGCATATGGCCCTAGGAGGAAAAAAGGAATTGAAAGTAATGACGATCAAACTCTGAAAATTATCTGCAGTCCTCTTTCAACAAAAAAAGGAACATTTTATACCAATCATTTCAGAAAGTTAAGTGAATACAGAAACTTATGTATCTGGCAAGTCCGGACTTATTTTCTGTTGGGTGGTTGTTTGCAGAAGACTTTGTTTTTTGCCAAACTGCTTGTTATTCAACTGTCCAACCGTTTGATAGGAACCTCATGTGGCCAACAAACACCTGAAAATGCTGTACGGGGTGGGACTTCGCCTTCCGATGTTAAAAAGCATGTGGCCATTCATTCTGATTAAAAATTGGAAGCTTTCAGAAAGCTTGACTTTCCAAGTGTGAAGAGCTGTTACTGTTCCTCAGGAAGTCATTTTTCATGAGGATAACTGGGAGATGAAGCAGTGCAGCCCGTAAAAACACACGTACCACCTTTTATTTTCGTTTGTCTCTGCGTACTCCCTCAAATAGCTGTGCCAGAGGCATGGCTGCATGTTATCCTGCTTGAGAAGAGCAGGCTCCTGGGGTCTGCCATGGTGGCTCCGTGAGCCATGGGGTGCAGGAGCTGGGCTTGGGAGGAGAAAAGTCCTCTGCCTCTGCTGCGGCTCTCGCTACTCCTAGCTGAATAATTCAGGTTTTAGGTTTTAATTCAGGTGTCTCCGAAGCTGACAAATTCGCTGCCTTCTGCAGAACAACAAGCCTTTCATTTAAACATGAGATTAGTTTTGGCTGCCAGCCTGAACGGCTCTTTGTCGATTTGAGGAGTATCCAGAGATGCCAAGGGGTGACCAGTCCAGCTCCTGTGGTCTCCTCCAAGGAGTTTAAGGACCTCTGTGGGGCCCAGTCCATTTCCCTTTGCTTCTTGCTCTTAGCCCCAAAGCAGAAGCGGTTTGCTTTGGTGGGAATTGCCCTGGGACACTCATTATATTGAGATTTTTCCTTAGCCTAGACCAAAGATTTAGGAGCAAGAAACTTGGTATGAGGAGTGGGTTAATGGCTTGGTTCCCCATGGACCTTGAGAAATGTGCCTGTCTGCTATTTCACAGCTATGTGGATCATGGGTGGGATGGGAAGCTCACCCCTACCCATCCCTTCCATGCATGAACAACTGTCCTCAGCCTGTCTCAGCAGTAGATATTCCACATACAAGTGAGTTTTTGGAAAATCTTTACTTTGTCTGTCTTTTCTCTTTACAGACCAGGACATTTCCAGTCCTCCTCTCCCTTTCCCCTCCCCATGAGGATTCCTGTCCTTCCTGGTTCTTCTCCTCGTGCTCCACCAAGGGAGACTGTTTCTCGGTGATATCTCCTTTAGCTTTGTTAGAAGTATTGAACGTAATGCTAGCAGACATGTTTTCATTGAAATATTATTCTCCCCTTATCCTATCCTCCCCAACATAAAGGCTTTTTAGAGAGACTTGGACTGCACTTGATGAACTGTTTTCTTGCCAAAAAGAAAAGAAAAGAAGGAAAGGAAAGAAAAGAAAGAGAGGAGAGAGGCAGGGATGGATTTTGAATGTGCGAAAAGTATTGTTTCAGGATTTTCTTCCTGTGACACGGTTCCCTTAGGAAATACCTTGCTGTTTCATTTCCATGTTTTCATTGCTCAGCCTTTCAGAAATAACATTTCTTTGTTTAAAATCGGACCCAGTGAGGCATCCAAAACGCAAGGTCATTCTCAGTAACTCTGTGCTGCTCAGTCTGCATCACCTCCTGTTAGAATAACGCCTGGGCCTTAGGCTTGTGCAGCATCTTTGCAAAAGCTGAGAAGAGCTTTGGGATTCCCTTTAGACAGAGAGCGTATGAAAACCAGAAAAGCTGAAAACCAAGCAGAAAATAAATTATTTTTCTCGACTTTTGTGTGGACCCCAGTAAGACTTGAGAACATACATCAGGTGAAATGTCCCTGTAGAACTGGAACCGGAGCGGTGCATAAAGTCAGTCCAGCCGTATCTAGGCAGCCCTTGGGACAAATATCACATGAAATGGCGATTGTGAAGGAAAGGAGCAGACAACCCATGCAAGACATTCCACAGGACTTTATATATCCCCAAGGGGAGATAATTAAGAGCTTTCCTACCAACCTTGTGAACTGGTGTGCTGCCAGACAGCAAAACCGAAAGACGGCTTCCACGTCAAACACCACGTTTCCTCCTTGATGGCAGTCTCTGGTGTCCAATTCCAGGAACCAGCCAGCTGAAAATTAGGACCACGGGTTCATTAGAGTTGATAAGGCACAAAGGACTGGGGTCTGTAAAATTCTTGCGGCTCTCTGGCAGCCCCAGGATCCTGGTGAAAAGCTGCCAGTCTGTTTATAAAGGCTCTGCTCCTGCTTCTACCACAGGGAAGGGTATTTCGGCACCGCAGGAATGGCTGAAGAGGAGGTTAACGTTACGGGAGCCCCTGGAGCCTGTCTGAGCGCTACACCACAGCAAGGAACAGAGTAATGAGATACTTCAGCTTCAAGGGGTTGAACAGAGGAACACACGAGGGATGTTTCATAAATTGCATCTTACCAGCCAGTAATTGGTGCCTAGATGGTTGCAAGTGCATCTAAGCACAAGCAGAAAGGCAGGTTGGGCCCAAACTTGGCTCTTCTGAGTGAGGATGTGGTGCACATCTTCCTCTTCCCCCCTGAATGGCTCAGACCTAGGAAAGAGGATGCCATTGACCTCCCATGAGAGCAGAGGTAAATTATCCCAATGAGAATGGACCAATCCCCTCTGAGCTGCATGCTCCGGTGAGGAAGAAACTCCTTCTCTCCCCTGTCTCTAACACACGGCTCTTCTATTTGTTATTTCCCCCTTCTTTAAATTGCATTTTAAAACGGGGAACGTCTAAATGGAGCCGCTTTAGCCTCTGCTCAGCTAACGGAGAGTGTCACCCCCCTGCCCTGAAGATAACAGAAACCTTAGGGCTTCTCTTGGCCTGGGACAGCCCAAGCCAGGACACCCTGGGCAAGGTGCCTGGAGTGACTCCACTCCTGCTCGTAGCAACCTCACCAACCTCTGTGGAAGAACATAAACCATTTTAGGAGCTGTAAGCAGGGAAGGGAAGCCTTATTTTCTTCCTGCAGCAGCAGCTGCCTCGTGTGTGCTGTTCATTTGCAAAGTCATCCTTGGTCATTTATTTCGAAACCTGCCGAGGAACAGATGCTTCGAAAATAAAATGTGGCAAATCCTCCACGGGGCCCCTTTTGGCTCTGCGCAGGGGACTTTTGGCAACCAGATGGAGGAAAAGGTGAAGGTGACAGGAGCTCTGTGGGTCCTGGTGTTTTTGTGCAAAGAATAGCCATAACAAGCTCGATGCGTGGTTGCTACCCGAGCTGGAGATTAGGTTCGGCCAAGCACAACTCCTTTGGGGCATATCCTGCAGGAAGCTTAATAAGTTTTCTGCTGCTTGACGATGTGGGACTGTCTCCTTCTCGCCCAGGTGGCCCTACCTCGTGCTCTGCTGTACAGTGATCGCAGGTCAAACAAGCTGTGAATGGTCCAGTGAAGAGATCAGGGTTTGGTGTCCAGGACCTACCCAGTAACACCGGCTTCCCAAAGAGGCTCCCGAGGACTCAGAAAAACTTTCTTTGAAAGGAGAGGAGACAGGATTGCTCCTGTGAGAATGGGCAGTACCTTGCGAGAAGGCACAAGCGGCGTGTGGGAGGAGAGCCAAACACCCGTGGTAGGGCTGAGGACCTTGGGTAGTCATCTGGAGCAGAAGAGGAAGTCCCACTGAAATTCAGAACTGCGGACAAGCCTGCTGCTTAAATGGCACTTTTGCACCTTCGACCTGGCTGGGCTGAAGTTTGGCTTGGAAGGACCCGACCCCATGGCTGTGCTCTCTGCTAGCAATGAGCATCGTTAAAAACCGTGAGGTTTTCAAGAGGAAGCAGAGACAAAGAGAAAAGCAAAAGGCCTGGCAAGGTGGATGGAGGGACTGAGATCTTTAGAGGTCCCAAGCTCTTCAGATGATGTTCCTGACCTCAGTTAAATCATGTAACCAGCAATAAGCCTAGACTGGACTGGGAGCCCTAGTCCCAGTGCTTGGCTATGGATGGAGTTGGGTCAGCAGAGGATGGCTCTGGGAAACAGCTTCTGGGCCTGCCATATCCCCCTGTGTAGGAAAGATATACTGGGAGGGGAGGGTCCCCGCTGTCTCCAGCATCCCCTCAGGAGGGTCGGCATGCTGTTCACCACACCTCCTTCCAGCACACAACCCAGGACCTCCCACCTCTCTGAATCTGTTTGCAGGACCAATGTGTGCTCAAACCCCTCGGTGAGACCTCAGCACGCTCCCAGAGGCACTGCTGGAAAAGAGCCGCTCTGAAAGTCACCCCAAAATTTGGGATACAACACTCCGCTATAGGGAGCAGAGGGGGGGGAAGCAGTGAGGCAAAGCAGATAAAGATTTGCAGTAACAAAGGAGTTATTTTTTCTGTTCTGATTTTTTTTTGTTCCCCAAAACAAAGGAGCGACTGAAGAGCGCCTGTTTAATTTGTGAATTTCACAGATTGGGCTCGCACAAGAGAGGGGAGAAGAATCAACAAAAAGCCCAACAACAGGCATGGAAAGAGCCCCAAGTATTAATGGCAGCTGATCAATAACTAATCCACAGTGTTCCAGTTACCAACTTGATGGAGAAAATTCACGGTGCTTAAGTAATTCCAACTAATCTTAATGAATGCCTCCATGCCTACATGCCTGCAGAGCTGTGTGAAATTTATAGAAAAATGTCATTTCGGCTCCCTGAATATTTTTTTTTCCCTCGCAGTCATCAAAGGAGCATAAAAAATGCTCTTAGAAATCTGCTATCTCTCTCTGCCAGATGAGGGCTTCAAAAGGCAAGCACTCATTTTTTTTGTCGTAAGCAGGGAAGATTATGAATACATTATCTAGTTAACATTAAAAAAAAATCAAAACACCCAATTTTACATTCTTACTTATTTATCCCTTGCCTCTGTCCCCTTTGTGTGCCTCACCCTCTTCCCCGCTGAAGAAAATAATGCCAAGTAGACAAATCAGCTACAAGTAGAAAACGTTGATACATATTTTTGTTCTATTTTTATTTGGCGCTACTTCGAAATAATTTCAAAGGGAAAGATCAATATGGTGGTTTCAAGCCTTCTCTGTCTTTCCTGGTAAAAGCTGATGAGTTCCTCTTAAGTTTCTCAGCAGCCTGCAGGAGAGAAGCCTCTGCTAACTTGCTACCAAGCCTGTGAGGAACTCACCAGGGCCAGCAGAAGTGCCGACAGCGAGAAGAAAGAGCTTTTGTAAAGACGGAAAGGAGAGATGTAGAAGCGGAGTGGGCTGGAAGTTTTCCAGTGGAAGTTTATTTTCCCCTGGAAAGTATAAAGTGGGGACTTAGCGTGGGAATGGAAGGAGCCGTTACAAGCAGGACGGGATTTCTGGGGGAGACAGGAGGAAAACCCTGCTCTGGCATGGCCAAGAGCTCGGGGGTGATGCGGGAGACAGAGTTGAGTCCCTGTTGCACAGGTTCAGGTCCCCTCCATATAGACGAACGTCCCAGTATCCCCATGACATTTTGGGATGAAGGCTTCCACAGCCCCACCAGCTGAGGGGCTGGTATTGAAGATGTGGCCCTGGGAATAGAGATACCTGGGAATATCTGGAGATGGGTAAGGGAGACATCACTTATCCTTCACTTCAGATCACTCCAGCTCTTCAGGTCACTCCCCTACAGCCTGACACCAGCAGGAAGAAATATCCAGCACAATTAATTTTAGCACATCCACCCTCCCCCTTGAGAAACCAGTTTCACCTTAGCAGTAAGGCTGCCTGTCCTCGGTGCGCAGTCGTGCCCGTGCAACTCTTATTACTTACTGAAAATGCCTCTCACATCAAAAGGGTCCCTTTTCCTCCTCCATTTCCCTCAGGGTCCAGCTATGACTCTGTCATAAATTGATGTACAAAGTATGAACAGGATGGCTTTTTCTTTTCTTTTTTTTTTTTTTTTTATAACAACTTCAGCAATCATTGTAGTTCATAACTAGGCATGCAGGGTTTTTATTAATTTAACAGTGTTATTCCCCTTATGAAATATTCATCCCATAGGATTTCTGTGCACATGAAGGTTTTGAAGAAATTGATCTGCAATGCAGTTACTCCTTTAAAAGAATGATTTCTTTATTATCTCTCCCTTTCAGTGATACTGTATATACGAACGGTGACTGATTAAATGCGCAATCAATCTCATGAAAGCAAACAAATATGTTTTTAATTGTGGGTGAGTTCACAGTGTGGGAGGGGGTGATTGGAGAGCCCAGAAGGCTGGATGCATCACCATGCACAGCTTTGCCAGCTCCTCCTCTGGCATCCCTGTGAGCTCTTGGCCTCCCCACCCCGTGGAGATGCCTTCACCCTGCCCAGCATCACCATCCTTGCCATTTGGCTAATGCACCATCCTCCCATCATAGAATGATTTAAGTTGGAAGGGACCTTAAAGGTCATCTAGTTCCAACCCCAGCAATTAAGCACACACTTTTCTTTCTATGATGGTACCATCTTCCATCGTTCCTTTCTATGATGGAACCATCTTCCATCGTTCCTTTCTATGATGGAACCATCATTCTATGATGGTACCATCGTTCCATCACAGTCTTCCTCGGATGCATGACCCAACTATCACCTCCATTTCTGCTTCATGGGGCCTACTCTGCAGGATGTCACTGTTTGAGATCGAAAAATGACCCTTTTCATCCTGCTCTGCTGGTCCCCCGTCCCCTCTCCTTGCATGGGGATACTTGGAACTGATGTTTCCATCAGCAAGTGGAGGGAGCTTGCTGGTCACTGTAGGTATGGGGAGTGGCAGATATTGTGTAGCCTGGTCACTGCTCAGTCTTGCAGTGTCCCCTGGTGTTAGGACACAGCAGCTCAAGGCTGCAGAGCTCACCACAGGGTTTATTTGCCCAAGAACATCCAGGCAACTGCACCAGCGTGAGCTGGACCTGCAGCTCAGGAGCCCTCCTACCATCTCTCCCACTATGTCCCCAGAGACATCCCTGTTCCCAAAAAGGGCACTGAATGATCATTTTCAGTACAAGCCGCCTCAGAATTTATATAAAAACTCACTCCAACAGAAGTGAGACCATATTCAGACAGTACAGAAATGCTCACATGGGGAGAACAGGAGGAATTTGCCCTTCAGCTTGGTCTCCAGTAGACATAAGGTGTTGTGACCATGCTGTGCCCGCGTCTGGCGTCCTCCCCACAGTAACCCCGAAAGGCTGAATTCACCCAAATGCGAAAGGGGAGGGAAGGGGGACACAATACAGCTCCTACAAGCCTGGCAAGAAGAAGCAGCCCTGCAGAAAAACATTAATGGCTCTTCATGCATTCACCTATTTTTGCACCGCGCATAAAATCCCAGTGAGATGAGAGAAAGCGAGGGAAATCAGTAGTGAGAGGAAGCACAGCTGTACTGAAAGGTCTAGCAAGGAAGGGCCCAGACCCACAGAAAATGAGGTTTCATTAGTTCCCTGTGTCCTTCTCTAGACAGCCAGTAGTCTCTAGGAGCAACCCAAACCGTACAGCATGACCTGGGAAGCTGGTTTTGAAAACGAAAAAAAACCCAATTACTATCTAGGCAGGAAAAAACCCTGTAAAGCAGTCAAAGGAGCTGCTTAAAGACAGGGGAGTTCTAACCGGCAGAAGGATTTAATAGAGAAATGCCATCCTTGAAACCAATGAAACGTAAAAACCCTCTGACTACAAAAGAAATTGAAGACATTTGTTACCCACTAACACCATTTTTTTTTGGGTATTGATGGAAGCTGCAGAGGCGGAGCGAGGTGGATGCAGCTGCTTGGGTGGTGTTCAGTGGAGATATGGCAGCAGCGCTGTTGGCTGAAGACCTGGGCTCAGGATGGATGGAACGGCATCGTTCCTTGAGTGGCACGGCTTGATGAACCCCCATGGAGAACCTCCTTGGGACGCCCTGAGCTGTGCCCTCACTCCCTGCTGCTTGTTTGCAGCCTGTAGCGAACCTCAGTGGTGCTAAACAAGTTGGACAACAAGTTGCCCATGAGGCAGCAATGTGTTCTTGTGGCCAAGAAAGCCAATGGTCTCCTGGCGTGCATTAAAAAGAGCACGGCCAGCAGGTCAAGGAGTCATCCTCCCCCTCTGCTTTGCCCTGGTGAGGCCACAACTGGAGCACTGGGTCCAGTTCTGGGCCCCCCAGTGCAAGAAGGAGAGGGAAATGCTGGAGAGAGTCCAGTGGAAGCTACAAAGATGACCAAGGGAATGGAGCACCCCTCTGATGAGGAAAGGCTGAAAGATCTGGGTCTGTTTAGCCTGGAGAAGACCGAAAGGGGATCTCAGCAATGCTGATCAATATCTAAAGGGTGGGTGTGAGTAGGATGGGGCCAGGCTCTTCTCAGTGGTGCTCAGTGAGAGGACAAGGGGCAATGGACACAAGCTGGAAATTCCATCTCAGCATGAGGAAAATCTTCTTTCCCGTGAGGGTGGCAGAGCCCTGGAAGAGGCTGCCCAGGGAGGTGGTGGAGTCTCCGTCTCTGAAGACATTCCAAACCTGCCTGGACACGTTCCTGTGCAACCTGCTCTGGGTGGACCTGCTCTGGCAGGGGGTTGGACTAGATGATCTCCAGAGGTCCCTTCCAACCCCTGCCATCCTGTGATTCTGTAAAACGGAGCTGAACTGCCTCCTGTTATCCCAGGCAGTTACCAAAACTGTGGTTTACTAAATGGTGGGGAGGAACCCTCAGAAGAAAACAATCTGGGATGCACCAAGGACACTAAACAAAGGGCTGCAACGCAGCCCGGGACTGTGGAGCTGAGCCCTTTTCCAGGGTGAGACAAGCCCGGAGTCCTGGCAGAGAAAGGCTGGCAGCTGAGTTTGTGGAACCCTTCCCATGCTAGGGAAGAGGAGGGATATGAGGAGCTGAAATGAGAAGCAGCACCTCACGTTTCTGGTTTGTGAGCCAAAGGAGGTTGGCGCAGGAACATCCTCAACTCCCCGTTTGAGCAATATATATGTGTACAGCTATATATGTATGTATATACATACTGTTTTGGTGGTTAAATCAGCCCCTGTATACTCAATACTGAAAAACTCAAAGGATTAGATTCCTCAGATTTGCTGCAAGATTTGTATATCCTTACCTCCACGGAGAATCGACTTGTGATAAATACATGAGAGATTCTACAGAGCTTTGACACAATAATTATAATAAAAATCCTGACGAATTGTGGTGTTGTCTCTCATAACTCCCTGACCTCAGCACTTCCTACGTCTACGGCCTTCGAGGCAGTATTGTATTTAGAGAGCATGCCTTAGGATTTTAGCTGCTAAATAAAACTGACTGGAGAGACAGGGGAGACTTGGTGAGCTCAAATGATGCTCATGGACAAAGTAAAAACCCAAAACCGAGGGGATTATCCCAGGGAACATTTCAGCTGAAACAAAATTGATGTTAAATGTAGTTCTGTCAAGTGAAAGAAGTTAACCTGCTGAAATTGCATGCTGATATTTATCTGCCAAAACTAGTTTGTCATTTTTCAGCTTCAAAATTTATTGGCACCTCAACAAATCCCTACCATTTATTTCTATTCTTATTTTTACCTTTTTGGAGTCAGAGGTAATTTATTACGCTTGCCATACCGCCTAATACAGACTTCAGTTAGACTGCTGGGCGTCAACACAGTTTTGTAACACAAATGATACACATCTAAACTTTGTCTTTTTGGCTGAACACACACAGAGAGCCAGCTGCTGTGTGTCTTAGTCTCGCTAATTTTCTGTGCTTTAGTTGAATTCTCTTATGGTCTTTTCCTTTAAGAGAAAACAACGGCTAGGGGAAAGCACCCACATTTAGCACTTTCTGTGGCACCATTAACATCATGTTCTCCTTCTCTCTAAAGCAAGACAGACTCACACAGGAGAGAGATAAGACCAGAAGCAATGGAAAGACACAGCCCCAGTGCCTGATGTGCACAGCGGAGGGGCTGGAAATCCACCCATCTCCAGGACAGGATTTGTGTGAGCTCCCACCAGCTCCCAAACCCGGAGAGCTTTTCAGCAGGCTCTGCAGGTTCTGAGCATCTCCCTTGCGCGGAGGCACCGCAGCAATTGCAGATTCTTCCAGGAGGTGGCAGGAAGATTTTTGCTGAGGAGAAGAGAGAAAGGTGGAGAGAGAGAAAGATTTAAAGGAGGAGAGAATACACCCCGCGAGCAGCAATCTGAAAACCCTCTTAGCTCTCCCCATGCTGAGGGTGGTGAAACTCTCTGCACATATTGGTCTCTGGGAGGTATATCCAGTCCAAATGCTGTGATTTCTGAAAGAGGGGATATAAAATAGCACGATCCCCATTTGGCAACGAGCAGACCAGAGAAGAGACCTAAGAGAGGGTATCTTCCTACCTGCACACATTCAGTCAAGCATTACCAATAACAGCCATGCACAAAAGCCTTAAATAATCCATCATATCTGGGTGGTTACTGGTCACAAACTGCTTAAAGGAAATATTATTGACGAAAAGCTGGTGTTTAAGTGGAAAGGGAACCCGTTCTGAGGCTATTGCCCTCTTCACGGGAGCAGCATTACTGTGCACAAGATGGACAGAGGATTTCTGAGCAGGACAGTTGGGTGCCCCCAAATGTCTTTGCTCTTCCCAGCTCCATCGGTGGCTCTCATGAAGGTGATGCACACCTTGTACCTTCCAGATATCCAAAGGTGCCTTAAAATCCTGCCCTGCCAAGGCCTGCATCAGGGCTTGGAATTTAGAGGGACCAAAACCCCATTGTTAATATTATTGGCGTGATTCCTGCAGGAGCACCAGGAGTTGCTGTGAAGGATCTACTCTGTTGTGCATGCACCACAAAACCAAACACTCAGGGGCTCATTCCCACCGTCGCACCCTCCAAGGACATAACCCAAGCACTGCTGAAGCACTGGGGTTTGCAGGGTGTCCTCCGATCTCACCCTCCTGAGACAACCCGGCGTTACAGCAGCAGGGATGTTTTCTCAAGAAGAGAGTCCTCAGCTCAGAAATTGATTTTTGGCACACTTTAGAAGGACATTATTGAAACCATTTGTAAAATTGCTCTGCTCTATTCATATCGTATCATGCAGGAATCGGAGCAGTAGTGTGGAAATGAAACATTTCAATCTCAGTTAATATGGATTGTTTCAGTCTTATTAAAACACTTCAAGAAGGTCAAAGGAAAATATTGTCAGAATATTTCACTTGGTGAAGAAAAATGGAGACTTGCCTTTGAAATTCCTATTTGGGTGACCTCAAGTTTGAAACCTAGATTTACATGGATAAAGTAATTCCAAATTTGAACACATTTTAATCACGTTTCCTACCCACGGGCAAGGGATGTAAACTGGCTGTGGCAGTTTAGCAGAAGAAGCTCTTGGACTTCAGCACAGCTGGGATTGCAGACTGCAGCCACAACTTTCCAAACGGGAGGTGGGTGGCTGGGATGACAACACCAGAAGGACTACCCTGTAAATAGGTTCGGAACTTCGCTACACCTGATGGAAGGAAGATTAGAGTGACATTCATCTTGCCTGATGTTAGCCCAGCCAGCAGCTGGCATTTGGCCAGGGATGTCTCGGCTCCTGCTGTAGCACAGGTACCTCCGGAGAGCAACCTGTGAGGTCCTACAACAAGCCAACAAGCTGCCTGTTGGTAGCCCTGTGCCCAAGAGCCTGAACGACTAGCTCGGACAAAATGACTGACTTCCAGCCAGACAAATGTAAGTGGGATCATTCCTCCAACAAGAGACAACTTGTACGTGGCTCCAAAAACCTGCCAATAAAGAACCATCCCATAGGGCAGAGTCAGTAGCCTTAATATGAAATTATTTGAATTGAAAATTCCCTGCATACGCAGCATCTTGGGAATCTCAGTAACCCAACAGGAAATATTTTTTGCTGACATGCAGGAGGCCCTAATGGTGGTTCTCCACCCCCGTGAAGCTCCTCTAGGTGGGTTTTCACTGGGTCTGGTGACCGCTGTGTAAGTTATTTGGATGGAGGCTGGATCTTTGGCGTGCACTGACCGAGATGTTGAGCCACAAATTTCCTGCGCAGCCCGAGGCTTGTCAGTGGACCAAAGTATGGTAGTCTGATTTCAGAACATGTGGGTGGCCTAAGGGGACTGATGTGAGGAGTGGATCTGACCGGGGTTGCATCCTGGGACCCTGCTGTGGGCATCTTTCAAAGCAGGCGTGTTGTGCACACCAGGTGTGCTCTGCAGGAGCTCCTCCAGAGAGCAAAGTTTCCGCTTTAATTGCTGATATATCAAAAGGCTTTAAAATCTGGAGGTGGACTCAGACTCCACACCTGTTATCACTTTCAAGGAAAACATCCTGAATTCAATCAAGGAGAGGTGGAAAATCTCTGCTAAGCACTTGCCTTGGGATAACGTAATTGCATTTTGTGCTCATCTCTCAAGGCAGATGTATAACTCAGCTCCTGGATTTCCTCAGCACTTGCTTTTCAGAGGCGTCAAGCTCCTGCAATGGTACCAGCTCCTGAGATGATTCACACTCTTGTCTTAAAAACGCTGGGGGACCAAGAAAGGGACCAAGGATGTTGAGGAAAGAGAAAGGCACATCAGTCCAAGAAGCTTTCTTGAACTTGAATCCATTCCTGTAGGGGAGTGGCACTGCTTTTCTGTGACCCCGATGTGCAAACTTCCCATCACAGATTGCTTTAGTTTGTCTTCTGCCTCCCAATTTAGGAAAAAATGCCAGGGCCCACCACTGACCTTTCTTTTTTTTTTTAACCTCCTTGTACTAAACGCATTATTTTTACTGGAAATAAGAGTTTTATCTCCACTTTATTTTCCTTCCTTCTTTAATCCCCTTGTTGTCTTCCACCCTCATCCATAATATGGAGGAATGAGAAAACATCTCTTTTGATTATTTAGCATATTATTAGCATTAGGTTTCTACGTTTTCTTTCACAGAAGCCACCAGAACCTCCTTCAAAAGAACAGCATATAGCTGTAGCGAGGCTTTGCATTTCTAGATCATTAACAAACATGGGTTTATGAAATTCTGGCATTTTGTCGTCTCTTTATCACTGAGAGTGAGAAACAGAAAACCCTTCTGCTCTCATCTCCTTTGAAAGTGTTTAATACCTTCTCCTCGTAGTTTCTCTGCAGTTCATGCCAAGAAAATATTCCTGCAAGGTCAGGTCTGCTGGGGAGGCCAAATGAAATGTTGGACCTCAGCGGAATTATGGGATCATCTGGACAGGCAATATTGGCCTTGGGAAACAGCTTTCCTTCGTGAATTCATAGCGCTGGCTCCAGCCAGCTTGTTTTTAAAGAAATAAAACAAAGTCTTTGAAGGGCCTTATCTATAACTAACACTCAGTGGCTTAAGCCTAAGAGACCCTGGGCTACTATATCTGGTTTCTTTTCTCTTTCCTGCCCATTTCTGAGGCCACCTAACCTTGTTGTATTGGCTTCCCTTCCCTGGGAAGTGGGAGAAATGGCAGGCTTTGCCTCTGAAGCGGCAGAAAACCTGCCTGCCCGCAGAGAACCGCAATATCCCACTGAAGGATGTCACAGGGACTATGAGCAGGACTGGCAGCAACAGATAACCACTCTCCTCTCTCCTGGACTCTGTGCGCTTATCTGCAACCACAGAGTTTGTATTTGTCACCAGAGGACCCAAGGTTGGATATAAAAATCTGTCTTTTTCCCCTGGATCCTTGCTTTAGTCTCCCAGACAAAAACCACTCTGAGCTATCCAGTAAATAAGGAGAAAGCTGGCATGGAAACCAAGTCACAGAATCACAGAATGATATGGGGTTGGAAGAGACCTCTGGACATCATCTAGTCCAACCCCCTGCCAGAGCAGGTCCTCCTAGAGCGGGTTGCACAGGAACTTGTCCAGGTGGGTTTGGAATGTCTTCAGAGACGGAGACTCCACCACCTCCCTGGGCAGCCTCTTCCAGGGCTCTGCCACCCTCATGTTACCTCTTGTCCTGTCACTGGGCACCACTGAAAAAAGACTGGCCCCATGCTCTTTTGACACTCATCCTTTAATTATTTATAGGCATTGAAGTCATGAAAAGCTCGCATGGGTCGCCTGATTCTCACACCTTGCCCTGTGACCGCTGAGAACAGCCAAAATGGGTTTCATAGGGATTTCACCCAGAAACGAAGGGAAGCCCTAAATTTACCCCAAAACTCCTGAGCTGCCAAGTGTTGAGGAGTCATTCAAGCCCCGGGCACAGGCGTGTGGGGAGCGACGAGACAGCTCTTAGCTCCCAGCAGTCTTTCAGGGCAACGCTACTGCTTTTTTGCCCCTCAGAAAAGCAGTTGAGAAAGGAATATCCCCATTTATTAATTCTGGGAAGAGTTGTGGCATGGAGCCACTAGCCAGCCCCGTGGAAATACCTGCCCAGGGCTCGGTTGTGAGGGAGTGAATCAGGGAGCCCCTGCCTGGCTATGGGCCTCCTCCACATGTGATAATTCCATTAAATCTAAGGCTGGCTGCACGTTCTCATGACAACCCTTCACCCAAACAATAACACCGCAGAGGATACGTGAACAGGCAAAAGAAAACAATCCCAAACTTTCTTGGAAATTCTTTTTCCTTCATGTGCGGGGAAGCAAAAGGCGAGCACCGGGAGGGTGATAAATGGCTCATCACAAGGAGGGCGTCAGCTCACGCTTTCCACAGGGCAGGATGGTGGCTTTTCCCAGTCCCTGACAAAATCTATGTCGTGTCCTTCACGGCACCAGTCCCTTTGTGCTGGGCAAGGCTCGCTCTGGTGGCTGGGCCCTGTTTCTCTCATCCAGAGCGGAGTCCATTTTGTTTTGCGCCAGTTCCCCCCCTTGCTCTCCTTTCAGACACTTCCCTGTTCCTTTATGCCTCTCCCCCCACGATTTATAATGTCTTAATTATAAATCGGACGGATCTGTTGCCCTGACGTAGGTTGACGGGGTGCATCAGGACCAGGGCTTGGCTGCGGTGCGAGGGGTCCGGCCGGGGCCGCCCCTGAGGGCGGCGGGGCGGGGGCGCCCCCTGGCGGCGGCGGCAGCGCGCGGGGGCGGGGCGGGGAAATGGGCGGTGGGTAAAGGCCGCCGGGAAATGGCGGCGGCCGCTGAGGGGTGGAGGCGACGGTGGAGCCGTGAGAGACCCCTTGGGCTGTGGGGAAGCCGAGCTTCGGGCTCCGTTTGGGCGTGCCGAGGTATGGCGTGGGCGGGTGGCTCTGCTGTGGTAATGCCTGCTTGCTGGCTGCTTGTGGGGCGGCTGCGTGGGTCTGTTTATGGTTTCCCGAGTGGGCCTTGGAGTTAGTGCTGGGTTGAGGTGAAAGGGGCAGTTCACACCTTTGCTAGCGCTTCTTTTCTGCTCTGTAGGTAAAACCAGCCACCCAACCGGTCTTGGCCTGCTGCTTTGATGAGGGTTGTGGTTCTGCTTGTGCTACCAGTGAAGGAGCTGGTTGTGCCGCTGGTGCGGTAAAGGGCCGCCTCAGAGGACAGCCGGCCTCAGGTGAACGCAGCCACTGTGTTGTTTCAGGTTCTTCAGTGTGATTTTTGGTCTGTGTTTTTAAAGGAAAGCTTTGGGGTTTCTTGAGGCAGGGTGCTCTGTTTGTGTCACTGATGCTGGGGTCTCTCCACAGCCTCTTGCTCCCCGTGGGCAGTTAGAGCTGCCCGCACGCCTCTTTATGTGGCGACCAGAGAGCCATGCTGGCCCTTGGGCGGCAGAGAGGGCATGTCCAGGCATGATTCTCCTTGGCCACCTCTTGTGCAGGGCTCCTTGGGGCACCTCCTGCTGCCTCCAGCCAAAGCAGCCCCTGAAGACCTCAAAACATTTCACTCTGAGGGTGGTGAGAGCCTGGCCCAGGTTGCCCAGAGAAGCTGTGGCTGCCCCATCCCTGGAGGGGTTC
>JAOXNO010000052.1:27515940-27528031 GCA_028565335.1 Limnodromus scolopaceus
GAACTGGACGCAGGATTCCAGTTGTGGCCTCCCCAGTGCAGAGCAGAGGGGGAGAATGACCTCCCTCCACCTACTGGATCCTACACAGCCCAGGATTCCGTTGGCCCTCTTGGCCACAAGGGCACCTTGCTGGCTCATGGATAGTTTACTGTGCACCAGGATACCCAGATCCTTCTCCTCAGAAGTGCTTTCCAGGAGGTCCACTCCTAACCTGTAACAGTGCCTGGGGTTCTTCCTCCCCAGGTGCAGGACCCTACACTTGCCCTTGTTGAACCTCATTAGGTTCCTCTCTGCCCAGTTCTCCAGCCTGTAATGCTGCTGCTAATTCTGCTACCATTTCTCACGTGAACCCTGATCCAAAGGTAACTACAATCGCCGGGAGTCTTTCTGTTACCTCCATAGCCGTTAGATGAGGTCTGCTGAGCGTGACCAAACTCATTTTGGTCCAGTTCGGATTTGGCCGCTCAGTACCTTGTCCCTATTATTGTGCATCTGAACGTGACCCAAACCGCTGAGGAAGAAGTGGTAAGGAGACGGGGGGCCTGCGTTGTGCCTGTGAATATACATTCGAAGTCAGCATCTTGAAAGGGCCCAAAATTTATCGCGCCGCCGTTGTCATTTCCCATTCACCGGCCTGACTGAATAAAGGAGCGCTGCACAGAGCTCTGCATAACTTGTTTGACTTTAAGAGTCGGTAAATGATAGATGTCTGTATCCTTGGATGAGGATAATCCAATTGTACAGTCTGGCTGGATTTCAGCTGTTCTCTTGAAAAAGGAGCAGAGGAGTGAAATATTTACTTTTGGTGCTTTTCACCAGTGGAGATGACAGAGCGTGGGAAAATAAAAGCTAGTCCTGGTGGGGAAGGGCTGCAGGGGAAGAGGAGTGGGGGAAAAATCTAATCTGCTTTCTGGTAGAAAAGGGCATAAAGGGGCTTGGCAAGAAAAGAGCCATTCTTTTGATTTCTCAGAGGCGAAAAATGAAGGCAGCGTATTCAATGAACATAACTCCACAGTTGTCAATGCAGTCAGGTCTGTTTATGCCAGCCAGTCAATTTGACCCAGAGCTTTGATTAAAAAAAAAAAAAAAAAAAAAAAATCAGGATCCCCAAATGTTCCAATAAAAAAGAGGTTATGAAAAAACTTGTGCTTTGGTTAAAGAGCACCCAGCTCCGGAGTCATTTATAACAGCTGAAAGGATTAAATGTCATCAGGGAAACCAAAAAGAAAATGAATCTGTAATTAAATGTTTAGCCCAGCCAAGACAGTATGGCATTGCCAGTCTGAATAATGTATAGAGGAAACATCCCAAGATCTATGCTCCCTTTCCATTTTTTTTCATTAACTGAATCTATATTAATGCAAAACAAGATAGCAGGGTGATTTTCAACATGCTCTGGATTTGTTAGCATTTTGATGATACCAGAACTCAAAAGCTTCAGTTGAGATCAGTGCCAGCTTGTGCTGGAAATTCTACAAACATGTAGAAGATCTGATACCTGCCAGCGAGAGCAAACACAAGAGCAAGGGAAAACAAACAGTGAGGTGTCTACCAACCCCTGACCGTGGCAAACTGTGTCTGGAAATCCCTGGCCAGGGCATTCTCCTCTTTGTGGAGGTGCACAGGTTGCTCAAGAGTTGGGAACAGACTGGCGAGTTCTTTTCTAGTTAATTTCAGTAACGGAATACAATGCAAAGATGGTGGTTGGCTGGGTAACAAAGAACTAAATATACGGCGTTCTTTTACCTTGGGCACATCAAAGGATATGAGAAATGAATGATCAAATTCAGCTTATAATGCACAGCAATCAAAATGGTGCAAAAAGGTCATTTAGCTTAACTTGATTGTATGTTATGATTCTGGGAAGACTTTTTTTTTTTTTTTGTCCAGATACGGAGGCTTAGTGCCAACGATTTGAAGTCTAATCAAGCTTACCAATTAGTAGAGACATTCTCAGTCACAATTGTCAATTAACCTCAAGGTTAGAAATTCAGGATAACCTGAACCATTGCTTAAGCTCATGTCAGAGTCAAAATAATACTCCATAGTATTAAAATAAGCTTTCATCAAGTTTTCCATGTGTGCAGATAGCCAGGTGACCTGCTGCAAACCCCTAATATACCTGCGGCATCTTTGTGAAAACTATTTTCCAATTCTTTTTGAATTTAATTTTTTTTTTTTTTTTTGCAGCTAAATAGTACTATTAACCTTCAGAGCTTTCTGTCCTACTTATGCTAATCAAGGCAGCAGTAACTGATTTTGGTAGATCATTGATTCTTCTGTCTCCAAACCTGTTATTGTTTCTGCCTCCCCCCCCCCAGCTGCGATGATGTTCGTCGTGTTATCAGGCGTGGCAAGTATTTAAGTTTTACCCAGTCTATCATTTTGTTTCTGTTCGAGTTGGCAAGCATGTGCTTGGCCTTTACAGTCAGACACCGTGAGTGCCTTGTGGTCAGAAAGGGATTTCAGTTTGCTTCCCCTTACCTCCATCCACCGGGCACCTCCCTTTCCACACGGGGACGGCTAAAGATAGATTAAATCCTAAATATTACAGAAGCTCATTGGAGAGCCAAGACTCAAACTCCTATTTTCCAAGGCAGAAGCTCTTTCTCTAGCCACGTCCTCCTTCCCCGTGGTGAGGAATCCAGCCGCAGCGTGTTTTCACTTTGAAGCAAAGGGCTGGGGGGAGGCATCACTCCTGTTCTGGTCTGTCCCTGGGTGTGCTCCCCGTGTCCCCTCGCCACCGAGTTCCTTGAACAAAGCCCTATCAAAGAGCATTGCAAATGCGGAACAGCAAGAGCTGACAGCGCAGAGGCGGGTACGTTGTTGTCCTGTGGTTTGGTAAACCTGCAGCTCTTGCTGCGACTTGCCGTTTGAGGAGCAAGAGAAGTTATTTCTTGTTCTGGTGAGCCTGTCATTAATTTCGGTAAAACCAGCTAATGAAATTATGCCCAGGCTGAACGTGAAACTCCGACTATCGTTACAGTAAAGTAGCGCTTTATGAAAAATTGTCTGCTCGGAATTGTACAACAATCAGAAGCTTCTTGGAGTGATTCTGTGAACAGAAAAAGGACTCTAGAACTGCACGAGCCCAACTTAGGGGCTGTCGATACGGTATTTAGCCCTGGGCCTTAGCAAAAGAGCTTGAAGCAAAAGAGCTTGGGAGGTGATGTATCCTGAAGAGATACCGTCCTTTATACCTGAGGGCCGGGCCGCCTTCCCGAGCACTGTCCTGCTAAACCAGCTGCCTCTGACTCTCAGATCCCTATCTGCTCTGCCTTGTTAAAGGAAAAGCGAAATGAGTAAATCTAGAATTATCTCAGAAGACAGCCCCTGTGTTCCCGGGAAGGGCGAATACTTGATGTGTAGGAAAAAATAATCTCCCTTCAAATACACGCAACACTACTTTCGAGAAAGGATGCCCTTCGCTTCCGGTACGTTAAAAGACCCATTTAGGTGTGATTTGTGTGAATTCTCTGCCGGAGCGCTGGCCCGCTGCCGAGGGTCAGGCCCAGGGAAGAGTGGGCTGGAGATGGGGAGAGCCTGGCATCGTTTGTCTTTAACACGGGCACCCGGATTTTGTGCATCTCCGCTGTGGCCGAGAGCTCGCCCTGTGTGTTGGGTGAAGGTGTGCTGCTTGTAGGCACGCAGCACGGCCAGAAGGGAGGGTGTCTCTACACCCCGTGCCGGCGGTGAAGGCACACGGCCATCATTAAGACGTCGCACTTTATTTTACTGACCCCTGGGTTACAAGGAGAATTTTAATAGGCTTTGGGTTACATCTCAAGAATTCTGCAACATTTTCAGGTTAATAACGCTGACACGTCTTATCGCTCCTTCGCCATCAGAGCTATAATGGGGAAAACCCAGCATATTGTTAAAGAGTTTTAAAACTGCCTTGAAATCTGTCAAGGGAGATAAACTATCTTTATATCAGAAAATAGCTTTCCTCTTGCTATCTTGCGGAACAACACATAGCTCCAAAAAAGATGCTCCTGCCTAACAGCTTATTAGGAAAAGACAGACTCCCAGGGTGAAAGGTGTGAGAACCGAGGAGATTTTTGTGCGCTGCTTGAAGAGGGGAGACTCTGGGATTTCAAGGCGATGAGGTTTCAGGTGAGTGAAAAGACTTCTGGAAAAGGGCAATAACATATCTTGATGACACCTGTAATTGGTACATCCCGTAGCGGCATCCTACCTTGCGCTTGGCGAAGCGCCGTCTACAAGTGGAGCTGAAGTGATGGGAGATGAGACGCTCTTGAGCTGAGGTTGTAAAGAAGTTCCCTGTGAATTGGGGGGAATCCAGTTCTACCCACACTCATCGTGGCAAGAGGGTGGAACTGAATAGTCTGTTTCGCTGGAAATCGCAGTATCACCCGAAGTTCTGAACACGGTTTGGTGTGGGATAGGCTGAGGCACGGGCTTTATCGTGGTTTGGAGAATGTTTCTTTTTGACTGCTTGAAGTTTTTTATGCAAGTAAAGCGCTTCCTTCCAGGAAGTAATTTTGAGATGAAAAGCCAAAGTACTCCATCTGCAAAATATCCAAATGAAACGTTACCAAAATCAACGTCTAAATTGCTTCTCTTACATGTGTGGCTTTATTGAACAAAGACAAATGAAACTGTAACAAGAACATTTAGAGGAAGGCATTCTGAGGATGGGAACACTTCTGACAGTGGTGACAAGTAACCAGATGTCCAAAATTATTTTGAGGTTTCCAGCTGGAAGTCCTGTCAGGCACCGTAGGTGCTCCTGAGACTGCATCTCCCGCAGGGCTCCAGATTCTTGTGTCAGCTCTTGGGCTGTCCTGGAAGGTGAAGCTCTTCTGCAAAGCTCAATACTTGAGGGAGAACAGGTGAGTAAAGCTACCAACCTACTTCTGGTGGGAGGTGTCTTTGTAAGAGGAATTAATCAAAAGATTTCAGAACTCAGGTGGTTTAACAAGAGCTAATCCACACACCACCCCGCCCTTCTGTCTCCCCCCAAAAAAGCGAAACCAAAGTCAGAAAGTAGACTTCTGCTCACAAAATATAATTTTATCGAGGCCAAATTTTCTGTTGAAGAGTAACATGCTAACGAACTCCCCACCTACTTTATTCAGACGGTGAAAGCCATTTCCTTGGCTGATATTCCTTGCGCAGAGTTCCTCTGGGAAATGCTACACTCACTCCCTCTCTCTGCTTACTGAAGCTTTTACCTCAGCACAGATTGTGTTTGGAGACAGGTTTGGAGTTGCTTTGTTTCTTTCGTTAGCAGACATCCCCTTCCTGTGAAAGAAGAGAATTAGGATGGAGCTGAAGGGCAACAGGATACTTTTTGCTTTGGATTGCTTAATTCAGTGCTTATAGGAATAAAATACTGCCCTTCCTTGGCAGTTTCTTCATAATGCCTCTGAGGTCCTCTGCTGTGGGGTTGGTGAGGACCTGGTCCTGACACCCTCCTCCTTGTGTTGCTTCAGAGGCTGCAGGGATGAAGCTCACGTCCTCTTAAATAGCACACGCGTTGCACTGGGAGTACAAAATGCTTGTCAGGGCGGATGGCTGCATGTGTAGGAGGAAAGAGGTCAATAAGATTTTGGGGGCTGTGGAAGGTTGTGGGGTGCTCATTTTCTCCCTGTGGATCTGATCTTGCTGTAGGCTGGGACCTATTCCTGGGAGTCTTCAAGGGGTTTAGGTGACATTGTCCCATGCTCAACTGCTTAGTACGGATGGATGCGTGTTGAATGAGCAGGATTAGGACCTGGGGGAGCATTCCCAGTTTTAACCTCTGCTGTTTTTCCACCTTGATCCCACTCCCCACTAGAGACTTTCTTCTGTCCCTTGGTGGGATACAGCCCACTCCCTTCTGGGGATCACTCTTTTGGGTGTATAGACTCATACCTTCAGCCCGTGCTCCACTTGGAGACCTTTCTTCTGTGTCCTCTTCAGCTGGAAAGGAGGAGTGTGGCGGTTTCCCCCATCCCCGGTGGCTTCCTTTTGGTTGCTAGCATAGAACTACTGAGTTTTCATTGATCTTTTCCACCCCTTGGCATGGATGGAGGTACTAGTACCTTCCTTCAGGTATGGAGAGATAAGGGCCTTAGTCAGCAGAGAGATGCAAGTGGTTTTCTCAGTAATAAGTTCGATATGAAGATGCTCAGAATCCTTCTTCACCTGATAGCCCCGGTTTCTGCTGCAAGCCAGACACTGACCTGCCTTTGTCCTGAGGCTGCAGGGATGTTCTGGCTCAAATCACCAGCAGGACCCTCTAATGAGGTTTCCTTCCTCCCCCTTTCATTACAGAGCCAGGAATACCCATCAGGTGCACGTGATAATTGAGGCTTATGTAGAGTCAGCAGCACATGCCTTGGACTCATGCCTGGTGTTTAGGAAACTCTGGTGAGAGACCAGTTTGCAGTCCTTGTTCTTACTGGTCAGGGTGATCTTGCTTCAGAAGGTCTGTGGCACAGAGGTAGGCTCAGCCTGGAGAATAAGGCACTAGATTGTCTCTTACTGGTCCCAGTGAAGAAGCTGTGGTCCCCCTTGGGTGACTGTGCCTTGTTGTGAACCATACCATGAAGACCGATGAGCATTGGTTCTTGAAGGTAAGGAAGTTTTGTGGAAAGGAAATCTGAGGCTTTTAGACTTTAACATTGATGAAAGTCACATTGATAGTAATGTCTGGGGTTTAGGAGGTGGGTTTTCTGATTTTTGGTGTGTGTAGAGACCATTCCAACAGTGGGGTGGGTTTTTTTTTTTTGTTTTGAATTCACGTTATGGGTGTCAGGTTTTTGGGAGTGGGAGGCTGGCTGCCCTTTCCTCCAGATGGCTCATCAGAAGACTTTCTCAGGGTACTCACTTTCGTGGGGAGGAAGCATGCAAAAGCAGAGGAGATAAAAACAGCAAAGCTGAAGGTCAGTTTCTGAACCAGGTTGGTTTTCACTGCCAGAGCCAGCACTGAGCCAGGAGCTGCTGCCGTGTTTGCGCTCATAAATTGGCTAGTGTGGGAGGGTAGGCAGTAGGAAGGATGGGGGAAGCAATGTTTTTAAATAGATATTTATGGAGGATATCAACATTTGGCATTTCCCGATTTCAGAACAGTGGAGGAGGAACTAAGAACTTCATCCCGCCTCCTCCTTCCCTCCATGCCAATTAGGACCACAGTCTGCTACCCTCCGTCACATGGAACAGCCACTTACTAACTTGTGCCAAGCAGCACCTTCCTTCCTGAGCGGTTTCCTTCCTTCCAGAGGTTAAGAGGAAGAAAACCATCCCCGGGAGGCTTCCTGTGTGCAGGGTATGTGCGAGTTGGCTGTTTCTGTGAATTAAAATCTAGTTTCAAGAGCTTCTCACTTCCACTGCCTTTAGTGTGGCTCTCTTTTACCTTTGAAGAGGTCCGGGAGGCGGTCGTGTACTTGACCTTTCAGCTTTTTTGTTTACACCCTTGCAAATAGGCGACCCTTTCCCACCTAGGGTGATTGGAGCTTCTGAGCAAAACGCTCCTTCTCTGTGCAGCCAGGCGTGGGGACGCTTCCCAAGAACCCACCTATGCGTTTAGATCAAGTGTCGCATCCTGCCACCCCCACCTATCCCTCCCATTCTCCTCCCAGGTAGTTGCTGAAAGTCCTCTGCTAATCTGCATTTCTACGAGCTGCCTCCCGTAGCCTGGAGGTTCCAAGTCTCAAACAGCCTTTGCCTCTCTGTTCTGGGCTGGTCTCCCAAATATTTGCATTTCCTTTCTCCGCAGCCTGCCATCACCTGCTGCCGCTGCACTTTGCATCTTGGCAGCCGGCTTTTGTCGGAGGGATTGATCCAAAAACATTGCAAGGTGTTGGAAAATCTTAACTGCGGTTAAATGAGAAGCTGTTGTTTTAGCAGCATCTGGAGTTTCCAGCTCCTCTCTTTGTTGCTGGTGATTTCAATCACTGCTTCTTGGCAGGGGTGCAGCGTCCCCGGGAAGCTCTCTTCCCGTATTGTCTGGTGGCCGTGCTGAGCATAGGAGTCTTCTGATCACGCGTTTCTCTTGGCACAAACACGTTCCCCACCGCATCGCGTCGTGTTAGAGGGAAAATGAACAGTCCTTTCCCATGGAGCGCCGCTTCCCCCCCCCCAAGTGCCTTGCTCTGATGGATGCAGGGATTGTAGTAATTTATGTTCTCGCGTTTTGGAGCTCCTGCATCCAGAACCGTTTGTGGTCCCAGCTTGCTCTGGGCTGGGACCAAGCTTAAAGCTTTTCAGCTGGTCCTGAATGCCACCTGCCCCAAGGCACCCTGAAGGGCTGTGGTGGAAGACAGAGCCCGGCTACCACTTCAGGCTCTTTTGGGGAGTTGAGCAGTCAGTTCTAACCTTCTGAGGTGGAGCTGAGAGCAGAGAAACCAGGGAAGCTGCTCATCGGGCTGAAGGAGGACGTAAAAGTTGCTTTCCAGGGCTGAGGTATTCCGGATTAATAAAGAGGGGAGGCGTGGAGCAATGCCTAGTTCTCACTGTTATGTTTAGTTTGTATGGGAGGAGGAAGAGAAATGTCATCAAGCAGCCAAGAAAACAAGAAGCTCTTAGGCATAGAACAACCTCTTCTGACTCTACTCCATGAGGACATCGTTGAAAAACCTTTCTTTATTCCTCCCAGAGCTCAAGCCTGAACCATTCTACGTTTCCCACGTTTCATTCCCCGTCTCTTAGCTACAAGAAATGGAAATCCCAGTGTGACGTACCGAGGTGAATTCCATTCCCAAAGCCCTAGGGCAAGCAGAACCTGGGTCCAGGCAAGAAAAGGCAACTTTGCGGAAGATGGGCTAGTTCACGGCGTGGAGGTGGCCCATCTCCCTGCCCCTTGCACGTTAGCAATGGCGGAAATCCTCATAAGGCCTTTTATCTTTAGCAGCAGAGCTTCTCAGAAAGCTTTGAATTTCTCTTCTCCCTACGAAAAAAAAATAATACTCTGATTATGAGTTATTTTGTCTGTTTTTTAAAGAAAAACAGAAATAAAAAGGATTTTGGCAGAGCAACACTGTCAGAAATTGTGCTGCTTTGGGGATTTCACTTGATAACTTTTTTTTTTTAGGTGGATAGCTTGCAAATTTTGTGCAAACTCCAATGTTTTGTTTCAGATTGGCTCATGTTATTGAGAAAAACAGTGTATAAATTTTCCAAATTAATCCAGTCTGCTTTGTTTAAAAGTGGATGAGTCTAGCAGCGGGGCATTTTTGAAGAAAGGTATGCGCTCTGTTTGGGTTGCATTTGAGTCTATTATAAATATCTAAGCCCCGAGGACTTCAGGATCAAACGCCGCTTTTGAAATCAGAAATAAAACCTACAATTAAAAAAAAAAAAAAAAAAAAAGAATTTTCCCTGTTAATGTCTGCCTACTAGTTCTGTATGCATCAACAGAGCTGCTCGGGAAGAACTGGAAGCAGGGTTTTATCCCTCAATTTTTTATGTGATGATTAAAGTCAGCGCAAAAGCCCCGCTGCTGAGGAGTGTGGTGTCAGCTGGGAGCTGTCTCCCGTGCCAGCACAGATGCACAGGACAGCCCAGCTAGCGCAGCGTGGAAGGGTTTGATTTTGTGATGATTAAAGAATTTGGTTGTGTTTATGTTTGCACAGGTTAGTACTAAGCCCACGCTGTCCTGAATCAGCAGTGAGGGATCATCTGCATTTCTAATTGAAGTGCCTTTGATTGCTTTCAGACCCCCTTTAGTGATTGCTTTCTGGGAGTTGCTGTGTTTGCAGAAGCTGCCCTGGAAAAGTCAGCGTGCTATGGAGCTGGGGATTTTGGCATTTGCTGTAAGAAGCAGGTAACCCATAGCTGAGGGAGATGAACTGGAGCTCAGGAAACCTTGCCCCAAGCCTGGCCTTGCTGTGTGATCGTGCACAGCTCTCTTTGTTTGCTCTTTTTGCTTTCGCTTGCAGTTTCCAGGGATGCTTTCGCTGGGGCTGGAGACAGCATCAGCACGGAGGAGTCTTGGTTTCTGGGGTGCCGTGGGTCCAGCTGACTCGTGTGTACGTGACTCGGGCTCAAGTCTCTGTGCTTCTTCCAGGAATTGGGGCAAGGACTCTTTCTTTTTTAGGGAGTACTTAGCTCCTTATGAAAAAGTTTGGAAGGGGTCATCGGTTCTGCCAGTGGAGGTGGGGGGAGAAGCAGACCGACATCATTGCTGCAAACCAAGCAGGTCGTGCTGTCGTTGCAGTATCCGTGTCGCTTCTGATGGCGCGCTCAGTTCACAGATGGGAGCTGAGCCCTGGCTTCCATGCCCTGCTGGTAAAAATGGCTTTGGCTTCTCCAAGACTGTGCTCTCTGACAACGCGTTCATGGCATCTCATAAAGCTCTTGAGATGTTCCAGGAGAGGAGAAGTTGTAAGGGAGACTCGGGCTGCACCAAATCACTTACTTGAGCAGTCAGACTGTTTCTGCTTAAACCTTGGAGAGGCAGAGCAGAGGGGAAGTGGTCCTAAGAAATGAAAAAAGCAGTGGATATCCCAAAATGCAGTTGTAGAATCATAGATTCGTCTGGGTCGGAAGGGACCTTTCGCATCATCGAGTCCAGCCACCGACATAGCACTGCCAGTCCACCAGCTCTGTTATACTGGTGTGTTGCATGCCTGGTGGAATAGGCACTTCTGGAAGGGCTCAGCATCTGTCGTTCCTCTAAACACAGTAGATATGGAGTTCTTAGAGACCAGCCTTACTGGTGTGAGCACGATGATTGTTGTTACGGTGGCTTGAGCCGCTGTCACAGCCCGGTGGCAGAGAGCAGACAGACTGAGGCTGGCCTTGCTGAGCTCCAGGCTGCTCCCCTCCTGGACCTGTCCCCAACCCCAGCTCCCAGAGAGCCCGGTCAAATCACCGTGCACCTGGGAGAAGCGCTATAAACTCCTCGCTGGATTTGTTTGCTGATTGCTAATACGTTTCCTGAATTAAAGGAGGTGGCCAAGCCCCTGCCCTCCTGTGCTGAGGGGTGGGATTTGGTTCGTCCGGAAAGATCTGTGCTCAGAGCTTGGTGTGCACAGAGCCTCAAATACTTATAATGACCAGCAATCTTTAGCTCAGTTCTGGGCCAGATAGACCCCACACACACCCCCCCAATATCAAAGAATCTGGAGAAGATCATCATCCACTGACGGGCAGAAGTGGAGTGGGATGGAACCACTCGGTTGTTTGTTCTCCTTATCTCCGATGGAGATGGAGACTGTGTCACGCAGGGTGTGAGGAGCGCAGGGGCAGGATGTGGGAAGAGAAGCCCAGGGTTTGTCTGATGTTTTTAGCCCTCAGAAGCGGATCCAGAAGCGATCAAAGAGGGAGCCCGGAGTGAATGGCAGGGAGCGTTCGATCGAGGCGTCTGACGCTGGTTGTCTTTATGTGGCATTTGAGACAGTGTGGGCAGTTTGCTCAATTTTTCTCTGTAGACGCTGCTTTGTTTGGAAGGTTGTAGACACATGTCAGCGGTGATGGATAGATTTGTTTGACTTCCTGTCAAATCAATGATTACTCATAGAAATCTCTTTTATTAGTTTATCATAGGAAGTTCTATGTCATTTATCCCAGCGGAGGCTTGGCTAGCTGGTGTCAGTGAGCAGTGCTGGGGAAAGTTATTGCTGGGTTTTATTGTGGTGCTGCTGCTGCTTTTTAGTTTTTTGACGTGGTATTTATTTGTCTTGGTTTTGCACTAGGAAAGGTTTGCTCCTCTTTTTGCCCTGGTTGCAAGCAGGGCGTTTTGTCTTTCCTTTCCCATTCCAGTCTGGTTCCTGGAAGGTTGCGGGGATATGCTCTAACTGTTAAGGTTTATCCTCACCCTCTGCTAAAGTCTGACTAGACCTTGCTGTCAGTGCCTTGGCATTTTTGAACTAATGAAGGTCTTAATTTCCTAGGCATTGTAGGAGTTGGAACTAATGGGTATGAGTTGGAGGGAGAGGGGGCAGTGTCGACCTGCTGGAGGGTAGAGGGGCTTTGCAGAGGGATCTGGACAGGCTGGATGGATGGGCTGAGACCAACAGAATGAGGTTCAATAAGGCCAAGTGCTGGGTCCTGCACTTGGGTCACACCAAGCCCCTGCAGCGCTACAGGCTGGGGGCAGAGTGGCTGGAGCTGCCTGGCAGAAAAGGACCTGGGGGTGTTG
>JAOXNO010000052.1:27708425-27721495 GCA_028565335.1 Limnodromus scolopaceus
AGAGAGGTGGTGGGGTCTCCATCTCTGGAGACATTCCAAACCCGCCTGGACACGTTCCTGTGCAACCTGCTCTGGGTTGACCCTGCTTTGGCAGGGGGTTGAAGGAGATGGTCTCCAGAGGTCCCTTCCAGCCCCGACCGTTCTGTGACTGTGTGAATAGCCCTCCTCTTCCAGCCCAAGGTGCTGCAAGGGCGGCAGGGCTGTGCAGTAGGGTTGTGGAGTGGACACCATCATGTCTCCTTTGGTTCTCTGGGATGCCGTGCTGGAAAGACCAGCGGCAAAAGCACAGGTTTAACCTGCAAATATACAACCTTATCCCCTTTGACGTGGGGCAAGGAAAGCTGCCCAGGCTGGCGTTATTCGGGTCTGCCCACCCGGAGGAAGAGCCACCACGCTGGTACCCCAGGGTTTCTCCGTGCGGTGGGGGTTTCTCCGGGGCCCCATTTCTAATTAACATGCACAGGTTTTGATGCTTCGCTTGCCTGCTGTGACTTGCAAATCCCATCCATTAAAAATTCCCCCAATTTTCAAGTTAAATCCAGGGCCCACTTTTGAGCTGGAAGCCGTACATTAGTCAGACTCATTTGCCTAGGAACATGAAAGTCCCTTCCTATTTATCTCCTCATTTGAACTACATAAATAGCCCACAGCAAAAACTCCTCATCTTTCCACTATTCCAACAAATAGCAGCCTTTGAAAAAGAAAAATTAGTGGTGGGTAATTATTTTTGAGGCAGATACCAAAATGATAATTTCTTAAACAATTACTTTGAAATATTAACAATTGTTCTCTAAATTCCAATTTAATTCCTGATATGAATTATAGTTTGTCAGATCTGTGCTTCTGAAACATTTGTTCCTTGAAAAGAACATAAAAAAATGCCAGCATAACCTTTTGCCTCCTCGCCCTCCAAGCGGAGTAAAATGCCTTCGCTCTTGTTTTATCAACACAAATAATTAAAACACAAGAGAATGTTTGGGATTTGTACAGTTGTTTTTGGCATCTTATTCATATTTATTTGATCTGTAAGATACCGTTTTAATTAAAAAGCTCGCTCTCTCTTCCTCCCACCACCACCCCCCCCACACACACCAAACCCCAGCCCAGAGAATAAATTATTTATAATCCCCGCGCTTGCAGATAGACACGGCTTGTGATGCTGGATGCTGGCAGCCAGCAGCCCCCCAGGAGGGGACCGGGGATGCCGTGGGCAGAGATCTGCCCGCGTCACCCGCTCTCTGCCCTTGGGATGGGGGTCCACCAGGGGACTGCCTTTTTACAGGGAAACCCCTTGGCAGCGGTTTTTTCCCCTGGAAATGAAAACCTGCTTTCTTCCGTGCGAGGGTTCTGTTTGTTTAAAAGCTGCCGCAGTTGGGGGGGGGGCAGGGGGTTGGGATTATTTATTCACCGGCGCTCCCCTAAGGAGAAGGCAGCCCAGGAGGATGAGGCTTTGCCCCCACGTGGGGTTTCAGATAATGAACACAGGACCCCAGCCGGCAGCTGGGAAGCCTCTCGCTGAAGCACAGTTCCTACAAAGACCTTTTCATTCCATTTTTCTCTGCTCTCCCTTTGCTCCCCATGGCACAACCTTTACTCGCTCCTCTTCTCTTCAGTGGGCTTTAGATAAAACTTGGTGGCGCAGTGGGTTAAAAAAAAAATTTTTAAAAATTGGATTTTTTTTTTTTTTTTTTTTTTATTCCTTTTGAAGTCCGAGGGCTAAGTCTAGAGAAGGTGACTTCCCACTGAATTCAACGCTTATCAGACCCAGCCTGAAACTCCTCAGTTTAGCTGGAGTTTTCCCACGCGTGGCTGGCTGGCGGTTGCACCACCACCAGGTAAGGGCTGGTCTCCTCTTTGCCAGCAGGTTATTTA
The DNA here is from genome assembly GCA_028565335.1 of Limnodromus scolopaceus. Classification (NCBI taxonomy): domain Eukaryota; kingdom Metazoa; phylum Chordata; class Aves; order Charadriiformes; family Scolopacidae; genus Limnodromus; species Limnodromus scolopaceus. The sequence goes on from JAOXNO010000052.1 coordinate 27,710,298, forward strand.
GAGGTAACAGGGTCCTCCAGTTTGCAGAGCAGAGTCTTCTGCGCGTACCCGGGGCCACGTACCTCAACCTTCTTGGGAAACACTGCCCCGTTTCTAAATGGGCCGTGCTGGGACTCCCCACGGTTAAAATGCAGCTCCCAGTAGTAGGCATGAGAGATGTATTTAAGTTAAACTATCCTTGATGAGTGCTAGTATTGCTAAGAAGCTGCAGGTAAGCATTTGAGCTGGGTCCCCATCTCCTCCTTCTGTACAGCTGCTCTGACAGCAACTCAACGGCCACTTTATACCCTGGTCTCCCTTCCAAAGGGCTCTGCTCTCCATAAATGAGGCAAAAACGCGTCCACAATATAGGTCACATAATTAAATACTAGTACCTAGAATTATTTATGAGGCTTTATAGCTATGCAAATTGAGCACTTGAAACATTTTCATAAGTATTTATGAGTAACCATGAGAAGACCAACCCAAGGCGCCAGTTGAACGCAAGGGTTGGGTCTTATCTAAAATTAGCCACCCCGCCTGTTGGCAAGAGGGCTTCTTTCCAGCTTAACAGCTGCCCTTGCACCTTGGGGAGGCCTACTTTTTGGGTTTTATTTTTTTAGCACGAGGAGTTAGAGGTTAAATGCCACCAATTTACTGCAAAGGAAGAGGCTGTTAATGCAGCTACGGGGACAGCGTGGAAGAATGTGCCATTATGTCTTTGCAATTCAAGGGCAAAGCTCAGCTGCAGAGCTGGTGGCAAAGGTGGCCACAGACACGTGCACCTTCCTGGTCTGGGGACTATGGAGGTTATGGAGACCATGGAGGGTTATTGGGCTCATGGGTTGCCTGTCACAGGGGTTTGGGGAGCTCTTCTCACCCTCCAAAAGCCCTCCCAAAGTGTGGCAGAGCTGGGTCTTTGGTGTGGGTCACTGACAAGATCTACTGGTGGTCCCTTGGACCATGCCTCGTGGCTCCCGGATGGTCACCTCCATGACGCAGCTACCTTCTTCCACAGTCCACACGCTCCCAGTACAGAGACTAATTGGAGAACAGGGTGCTTAAGCAAAAAAAAACCCCAACAACAAACAGGGTTAAATTAATGGGGTGCTGCAAGGCAAACTTCACCCCTGAGCAACATGAATACCCAGTGGCAACCTTCCCCGTTTCACGCTGCCCATGCAGGATGAGAAGGGAAGCAGACGTGTGTTAGTGAGCTTCCATTGCTTCCCAGTCTGGTTCAAAGCCACTGAATAAAAGAGAAGGGGGGAAAAAATACTAAAATCCCTCTCGTAATGGCTCCGAAGCAATTCCTTTAGGCGATGCACAGATGCGATTAGGGTGAGGACCAGGGGAGTCGCAGGGAACATGCCTCTGCTCCCCACACGCTCCGGTTTGACGTGTAATAAATACAGCCGAGCTGAGAAACACCTCGTGAGGCACCAAGAGCATCGGCTTCCCTCTGCACAGGGGCTCAGTCACGGGCAGCAACGGCCACATCCCAGGCCAGCATCAGCAGCATCCCCTCACGCACGTGTGCACACGCGTGTGCACGATCCCGAGCTCTCAACACACGCCAAAGGCAGCCCCAGAGCCATAGTCCTCCCCACGAGCATCCCCCAGATATGGTTCTTCATCGCAGTGCCAAGCCCAGGTGGGTGTTTCTCCTTGGAGAAACATCAGTGAGCAGCAGAACTTCTTCCAGCTCAGCTCACATTTATTCTGTTTATTTTCCATGTTTCTTCTCTTCATCCAGCTCCTTTTTTTTTTTCCTTCCCTTTTTCCCCTTTCTCACTGGCCCCAGTCTCCAGATATCTCCAAACTTTCACAAGGAAAGAAACTGCTTTCAAGTAGGAATAAAACAAACAAGGTCATTGGAAAAGATAAAAAATAATGAGTTCCTTTCTGTCGGACTCCTTGCTCGGCTCTCCCTCCCCCTCCCCCCTTTCATCTCACTCCAGAAAAAGAAAAATAAATCTTTACTAATCCCTTTGGAACCCTGCCTCCAGATCCGCCTGTGATGCATGCTGCAGCCACACTGAAAATGGGAGCCTGGACTCAGACGGCAGGAAAATCAGTTTATTGCCCATTCCCCAACACCTCCCTCTTCTTCCCGTCTCAGATCCCACCACCCAGTGCATGAGCATCGCAAACCCCACTGCTCTGGGTCAGGCTCAGACCAGTCACCAGCCACCGACGTGGTGCCTTCTCCTGTTTTATTGAGTTTTTTGGGGTTTTTTTAAGTCCTAGGGATTTGGAAAGTGATGAAAATCTCCAAGCTGGGTTTTAAATAGTTGATTAAAGAGCAGCCAGCAGAGAAGTAGGAGGAAGCTCCTGGGGAACGAAGATGATTTTGGCCAACCTGTGATGCACAGCTCTGGCGAGGTCGGCCCCCACCTTTCTCCTGAGGGCTTACACTGCCAGGGGGTGCTCACCAAAAAGGTTAACAAGAAACACAATTTTTTTCATCAGAAAACAAATTTGTTCCTACATCTATGCGGGGAGAGAAAAAAAGTTTTAAAAGTTGAACTTTTTTTTTTTGCTCTGCCACTTTTTAAAAAAAGGAATATTATTCTAGTTAATGTTCTGAAATGACATTTCAGTCTGAAATGGAATAAAACATTTCATTTGATCTAAAATTAATCGGAGTGGGGAGGAGAAGGGTTTATTTTGGTCGGGAAAAAAAAAATAAATCAAAGGGTCTGTATTTTGCATTGATCCAACCCATTTCTTACTTGATTTTTTTTTTTTTTTTTTTGAGGAGGATTGGGCAGCGAGCTGAGAAGTTTTTCATTTGTCCAGCTCTAATTGGAAGCCCTGAACCGGCGAGTATTTTACATTTGCAAAATGCAAAGCATGAACAGTCCCAGTGGAACAGTTTGGCCCTGCTCTGAATTCCACTGTGTTGGCTTGCCTGCTGATTTTAAGCCTAAGATGCTGGAGATGTAGGGGCTCCTCCTTCTCATCGGATTTCCTTAAAAAAAAATAATCAGTACGTCCACTTTAATTGCTGATCCCACATCATGTTTTACCTCAAATCGTGTGTTAGTGTTAGCAACGCAGTTTGGAAACACCTCTGGCTGAAATGTTTGGTCCAGCCTAGCTCAGTGGGCCTGGGACCTTCTAGAAGTGCTGATGCCTGGAAAGGTGAGATGGTTGGACACCCCCAGCTCTGGATTGACGCGGTGACTGCTGGTCTCATGAAATATATTTTAGGTTAAAGAAGGTAAAAAAAAAAAAAAAGCCACTGGCTGCAGATTTCAGTCTGCAGCAGCTCAGCCTTGATGGAGCAGTCATGGTGGCACCTTTTGCCAACGCAGTGAGTTTCTGTACCAAGGCAGGCAGATCTACGACAACCTCTGTGGTTGGGTCGCCGTTTCACCAACACTGCCAGACAAGAGGACTGCCAACTCAGGGAGACATCCAGCAAGCAGCAAAACCAGGCTTAAGATACACCAGATACTGACCCAATGTTGGATGGACCAGCCAAGCTAGAACCATCTTGACTTCAGTTTGGATGAGTGGGACGGGTCCAGTGGAGATCCCCCTTCCCTGCAGGACTGGCAGCATGTCACATCTCAAGCTGGACACCAAGATAGCCCTCTGTGATGATAGCTGCCCAAGTCCTTGCACTTGGCAGTAGCCCCAAACTTATCTGAGCCAGTCCAGACAGCAAAGGACCTTCAGGCCCTCTTCTTCCTCCCCGACACGCCCAATTCCCACCTCAACATATGTTCTGCACCATCAGCAGGTCATCACCTTGTACCCTGCTGTTAGCCCTGCCCAGCCGAGACCTTGCTCAGTCCCGGGGGGCCGCCTGTCCCCCGGCACAAGTTGCCAAACAACGTCCCTGCCAGGCTGCCGACAGGACCTGTGCACCCCCAGCTCTGAGCGGAGTCCAGAGCTGATGAAATCCAAAAAGCTTTAAATGAAAATTGCTCTGAGAAGCACTGCAGAGGGAGGTGAGGCAAGGGGGTGGGGTGGGCAGAGGGGAGCTCCACATCTGTTTTCTTTCATGTCCTTTAAAGCTCCCGTTATGTCAGGATTTTTTAATTAAAATGTTTTTTAGGAGGCTGCTGGGATTTTACCGTTCCTTGTCCTTGAACGGAGGTGAGGTGTGCGGAGAGCATCCCAAGGCTGGTAGAGGGATGGGGGAGGCAGCATCATGGTCCTGAGCCCCCCTGCCCCAGCCTTACGCGCACAGGAGAAGGGGAGATGCAGGAAGAAAGCATCACCCCCCCCGCACGGATTCTGATCGGGACCCTCAGATAGGGCAAAAACAGCCCCCAGCCCCCATGTTGGTGCTTTACTTACCTAAATGTGTTCCTCTCTACCAGCCCCATGGTACGGTTGTGGCTGGAGGGCGAGCAGCCCAGCCGCGTCTGCCCGTGGAAGCCCACATCTGCGTAAAAGTAATTCTTTCTCCTGGTAAAACGTGCCCTGAAACCCTCGCCTACAAAGAAATCCCAGCCGGCCTGAATTTTTCTGCGCATTTGTAAAAACAAACGATCTTTCCGCGCTTAGCCAAAGCAGTTATTAATGTTTTCACACCAGAAGAGACACGCACCGCAATTTCGGTACCTGCTAGTGATGAATAATGAACACCTTAAAAAAACGAAACGAAAAACAAAACCAAAAAAGAAATATCATCATTTGTTTATAAGACATGGGTAAGGAGAAGGCAGGGTTCACGATCAACAGTCAAAACCAGTGTTTGACCCGTGCTTGGGTTGAAAACCCCCCAGAAAAGCTTCTTGGTGAGATGGAAACCTTATGGCAGCCCCACAGGGTTCCCCTCCCTTCCTCCAGCGCCCGGTGGAGGGGAGGGGATCCGCTCCTGGGGAGGGGGTAAACGACAGCAGGGAGATACCCGCGCTCGGCTCCGCGCCGGGGCTCCGCACAATATCATGGTTCATTATAAAGGAACGCAAATACCCTGGCAGAATCCTAACCTAATGAAAGTCTTATTTTCCAGAGTAACAGTTCATTACTGGACTTGCTGCGCAGTCTAAACCCCTAAGGTGGGGAAAAAAGGAAAGAAGGAAAAAAAAAAAAACCCACAAAAAAAAAGCAACCTATGCAGGGCTACTGGATGCGTAGCAAAATCCTTGTAGGCTTGGACGTTTGCAATTCTGCTACATCTCTCCTTGCGGGAGGGAGGACGGTGCATGCTATGAATCAAAGGGGGGGTTTTAGGGTTTTTTTAGGACTTTATGGGTGTTTTAGGATATGGATGCTGTCCCCATGCGGTGGCAGGTGGGGTCGCCCAGCCTGGTGCTCACTTGGGGACAGGTGACCTCTCCCTGATGGTGCAAACAGGGGTGTCCGTATGCAGGTGTCTGGTGTGTCCGGGCACAGGAGATCTGAGCGGCAGCTCGGAAGCCCAAACTAAAACCCATTTAAAAATGTGGCAAGATGGGCTGGGAGAGCTACAGAGCCCTGGGCACCTCAGCTCACCCCGCCTTGGGCTCCTTGCAGGAATCTCGGCTTTGCAGGCTCAGGATAATGCCTGGCAGCAAGACGAGGCCCATGATTACAGGGGAGACTTTCCAAAGCCATATATATGAAAGAAAAAAAGGAGGATGAACCTTTTCCTCCCAGTGCATACAGTCACAGCCTTCCTGCTCCCTAGGACAACCATCACAAACTGCAGTCCATGGACAACCTGCCAGGAGCCTGCAGAGACACGTCTGGTAAAACAAAGCTGCTCGTCCTTGCTTCCAGCAGTAAAAGAAGGCAAAACATTGTGATCTCTGCCTTTTTTTCCCCCTCATCTGTTCACAAATAGAGGGGAAAAATAGCAAGACAGCCAACCGAGAGCCTCTCCTCTGCAATGGCTTGCTGGGATCCCCAACCTGGAAGAAGACGCACCTCCCAATGGAGCGATGCTTTTATCCTGGCCCAACTGAGCGTGAGCAACGTGGTGGGAAGCAGAGCATGAGTCCAGCCTGAAACCAGTCTCCTGCTCCTGCATCCCACCCACCTCCAGGCTCTGCAAACCGGTGTTAATCCTGGTGCCTCAAGAGCAGATTTGAAACACATTCACACTCTCCTCCAAAAAAGAAGGAAAAAAAAACCCCCAAAACAGACGGTGGAGCAAAGTAACAGGAACTGATCAGGCAGATACATCCTATTTTCTACTCCAGTCTTATGCATGGTAATCTGCCCAACACTTTGGTGGTGCGATAGCTACATTTTTCAGCCCACCCATACGTGGCTGGTGAATCCGTTTGCCTACATTATTTGGGGATGTGGGAGACAAAGTCCCCGTGGCTTTTGGTAAGACTATGGCTCTTCCTCGGCAAATGGGAGGAAGGTTCCTCACTCGTCTAGGTCTGCAACGCCGGGCAGAGCAAAGGTCTGGACATCGATGCTGAAGCCAAGGAAGGGACATCAAAAAATACAATCACGTTGTCAGCCAGAAAGCAGCAGTTAAGCGCTGCTTCTTCACTCCGCTTTACAACCACCACCCATCTTCTTCAAATGCATCAGCTATTCCTGACAGCTAGGGCTGTTTAAAAAATGAAGACTCACTGTCAGAAATTTTGTGAAATTACAGTTATTTGTGCTTTTTTCCAGGAAGGAAGAGGGCTTGTCTCTGCTAACGGCACCAGCTAAAAAGTCACGTATTTAGTCTAAAAGTTAGTCTATACTCTCTCTATTGTCAACAGGAGGAGAAACCTCCAGAGAACTACTGAACCCGTCCATCATGGACACCCCTTTGGGACAGGACAAATTGCCTTCTGGAACAAACTTGCTTCTGCATGGACTGCAGAGAGAGCTAAAATGAGCATGCACCTAATTTTTACATGATTGGTGAGGTGAGAGGAATCCCAGCCCATATGTTTAAACACATTAGTTCTTCCTTCTTGACATCCTTGGCAATTATTAGTCGTGCCTCCTCCCAGCTTCTTCATCCGGAATATTATTGAACATGTCCATCACTGCAACGGGGAGTTTTGCTGTAAATAATAACAAGGAAGGAGTGCTCCTTTGTGAACCGGCGTAGCCTCCGAGCCCTGCTTGCCCTTCCCCAGCACGCTGGCGTTTTGTCTCTTTTACACTTTCCTCCCCAAAAGTCAGTCTCTGTAGGCTGAGCCCGAATGAAATGCAGTAATCCCTTGCTCCACAGCAACAGTCTGAGGTGACAAAGACATCCATGAACACATATTTACTGATATTACCATTAAACCAGCCCATCTTTCCTAGTCCTACCCAGCTATAAGTGGGATCCTTCTCAATCACGGATGTCAATGCCAGCTCCCAGCAGAGCTCCAAAGAGCAAGAAAAGAAAAATTAAATCACTCCTGGCTTTCGCTGAACAGGCTGAGGATGACACGGTGACGGAGGAGGGAGATGCTCTCTTTTAAAACAGGGATCAACAGACACCACAGGAAAGAGAGCTCTGGTCCCCTAACTAAGAGTGTGCAGCTGGTGGGACCTCGTGCTGGCACACATCCACCAGCCAAAGCCCTGGCACTTGCCACCTACCCAGTGCCCCAAGGACCATTGCCATCACCCATGGGGGATATTTCCTGGAGCAGACCCAAGTGTCTCAATGACCACACAAAGGTCCAGAGAGGAACAAAAGACTTGGGATCCAGGCAGGGAGGTACTTACTGGAGCTGTGAGTTTCTCAACACTATCTCTAGGCAGATGGAAGAGGCGCTCCATGCAGAGGTCAGGATGGTGCCTGGTTGGTTTTCAACGCCCAAAGGCCAAAGCATACCATACAAAAATAAAAACCCAGTGTTCTTATCTCCACCTCCACCATAGGCTTGAGGGCTAAAGGCAAGTGATGCATTTCAGTTCCCTCATGGACAAAATAGGACTAACTGCATCAAAGTACCTTCAGAAATCATGCAAGGTTCTTTGGAGAAAAGGGAACCTAAAACTGGTTGGTCTATTTATAATATTTGCAGGTAATGGCATGCTAATATGATTCATTAACACTCAGACACTGCTCATTAGTGTCTTTTCACTCTTCCTTCGCAAGGCCCATATTTCTATTTTACACATAATCTGTTTTATTAAGCAGTTCCTTAATAGAAAAGAGTATTATCTTCCATGCAGGTTTTTTATAAATCCCCTCAAATTTAATTAGGCCCCAAAAGGTTCAAGGAAGTTTGGGTATGTATCCAAACTTCAGAAAACTCACTTGTAACTCCACCCCCAAAGCATTTAAGTTCTGCTTATCGCTGCTAAGTGCTCCACATTCTTCCTCCATGTGACATCAGACAATACAATTATTCTGGGTTTCAAGATCACAGGTATCCTTGGAAAGTATTGGCTTTTTCAGTATCTCCCAGTATCTCCAGAACCCCAGCACCAGCCTCTGCAAGGGGCTCTGCCTACCCTTGGAAAATGAGAACAACTGAGTGGGGCTTTTAAAGTCCTTCCCAGCTGGTTTGGAAGGACGTTGCACTGAAACATGAAACGTCCTGGGCAATGGATTCTTCTCCTGGACTCGGTTCTCCTTGCCATTGGGATGCTGAGGCTGAACCCCAGGAAAACAGCAGTGGCTTGAGGTCTACTTCAGCCAGGCTTGATTCAGCACTGGAGAAGAGAATGATCTACAGCTCATTATTTAGTGCCTCTTGCCTGGTAGTCCCAACAAGAGCCAGGACATCTCAGAGACACTGGGAGAGAGCTCAACACACCAGACCCTACATCCTTCTCTGATCCCATCTCACACCTAAATCTCAGACTTTGTGTGGCAACACCACCACTGGACCACTTTTTTCTGCTAGAGAAAACATCCCAAACATGAGAAGGGGTGAACATGCAAGGCCTCCAGATGGGTCCTTGGGGGATGCACCTCCAGCCCAGGACCTGGATCTTCACTGGTGGTCCCATCCTTCCCGGGGGCCAACACTCTCGAGCTCTCTGATGCTACAGAGATCCAACCCTACGCAACAGGGGGATTTCGAAGCCAAGCAGTTCCCACGTGTAGAGCACTCACTGTCACCTTGCAGCCCACAGCCCCTTCTCTAGCTGTCAAGCTTTCCTCCAGCGAGCAGGATTTGCATTCCCCCGCAGCCCTCCCATCCGCTCCCTTTCCCACTGCTAAAACCTCCCCTCCCTGCCAGGTAGAGGGTTTCCGAGCTGCCATTCCTCCTCATTACCATAAAGCAGTTAGCTACGTATTGTTATACTTTATGCAGAAATTGCAATTTCATCCGTGGCTTTAAACAAATGGGACAATGTTCTAAAACATGGGCTTTTATTGAATTAAATATTAACATAAATACAGGGCTGAATGCAGCGCTGGATTATTAATTTTAATATTTAATCCAACAAGAAACCTTATGGTTGTTTTAGGGTGGTTTATTTTCTTTAATCCAATTCATTTCCCGTCGGCACTAAAATTAAGTTTTCTTAATGAAGGAAGGTGATCAGGAAAGTGTACTCTCGTGGTACAGAATATCAGGGGCTGGTGACTGAGAGCATACAAATAATAAAAAGAGAAAGCAGTAGCAGTAACGATACCCCTGTGTTGGCATGGACAAGAATAAAAGGGACGCAATTAATGCGATGCACAGCTCAGATGAATACGAGCTGGAGGAGATTAAAGAAAGCAGGTGACCCTTAAGTGTTTATCATTCAGAGGGAAACCAGCAGAGGTGGCTAATTTTGGGGAAGACATCCTTAAACACAAGCTCACCATCCAGTAAGAGGGATGTTTGAGGAGACCCCTTCAGCCCAGGTCCGTGCCCTCCAGCTGGGGGTGGCCATCTCCACCTCGGTGCTGCATCACAGGACTGAGGGATTAGTGAGGACGTCAGCAGAGCTGCAGGCACCAGCTGGAGAGCCATCCTTTAAGATGATGTTCCTCCTTCCAGCTAGGTCTGGGCACATCCGCCAGCCATCAGGTCCAACAGCCCCATCTCTTTGAAGGATGCTTGCTGTCTGCTCTGGAGGTGGGGCAGTGGGAGCGCTGGCAAAGGCAACTGGTTGGCCTCATTCATGGGAAGGGTAGTGCAGCTTTTAAACTAGAAGAGAGGAGATTTAGATTAGATATTAGGAAGAAATTTTTCATTCTGAGAGTGGTGAGAGCCTGGCCCAGGTTGCCCAGAGAAGCTGTGGCTGCCCCATCCCTGGAGGGGTTCAAGGGCAGGTTGGAAGGGGCTTTGAGCAACCTGGTCTGGTGGGAGGTGTCCCTGCCCAGGGCAGGGGGGTTGGACTGGGTGATCTTTAAGGTCCCTTCTAACCCACACCATTTTATAATTGTATGATTTCTGTCTCTGAATTCTCCCCAAGTCTGACGTTTCTCATCCATCCTGCTCCCCAGTCAGACTGTGAGGGACAAGGTGGGGCAGGCTGCATATCTGGATTTTAGCCATGACATTTGAAGTTGGAGGAAGGTAGAGAAAGAAAAGCAACCCAGGCAGGAAAATGCTTTGGAAAAAGTATTTCACAGCAGCTGCAGCTAGAGTAAACCAGTCTAGCGCTTTTTTATTTACGCCAGCTGGGGATCTGGTCCAGAAGCCTGGGAGGAGTCTTTCTTCCCCAAATGGAGCAGCATCCTTTCTTCTGTTTTGGTTTTTTTTTGGTGGGTTGTTTTTTTTTTTCTTTTCATCCAGGCTGTAGATATGCTTTGTTCCATGCCCTGATAGCACAATAACCTGAGGGCAGCTGCATCTCCATAGGACACCTCAAGGCGGGCAGAAAAACCCACCTTTTCTGGTGTGACCTGTCTCCTGGGCTTTCTTTGCTGCTTCTCACAGTAACTACAAGGTGGGAGGTGAAGTTCCTGCTTTGGGAAGTTGCTCTGTGATATGAGCTGGGCGTGCAGAGAGAGAGAGAAAAGAGAGGGAGAGCTGCCGAGGAGGGCAAGAGGCAGTCAAGAGTGGAGGACACCAAACAAGAGAGACCAAGTGGGAGGCGGGGGACAGGGAGGCTTCCTTGGGATTCAGAGGCGTCCAAGCGAAGGAGCAGACAGCGGCTGACCGCCGATGCTGAATAGCAACAAGCTTCCCCGAGCGCTGGGCAGCCACCTGCAATTATTTTCAGGCAGCGCCGTCCATCTGGAACGAGGTTGGGAATGGCATAGAATCATAGAATAGAATGATACAATGGTTTGGGTTGGAAGGGACCTTAAAGATCCCAACCCCCCTGCCCTGGGCAGGGACACCTCCCACTAGACCAGGTTGCTCAAAGCCCCCTCCAACCTGCCCTTGAACCCCTCCAGGGATGGGGCAGCCACAGCTTCTCTGGGC
>JAOXNO010000052.1:27731763-27742826 GCA_028565335.1 Limnodromus scolopaceus
GGTGGTGAGAGCCTGGCCCAGGTTGCCCAGAGAAGCTGTGGCTGCCCCATCCCTGGAGGGGTTCAAGGCCAGGTTGTATGAGTCTTTGAGCAACCTGGTCTGGTGGGAGGTGTCCCTGTCCAGGGCAGGGGGTTGGAACCAGGTGATCTTTAAGGTCCCTTCCAACTCTAACCATTCTATGATTCTATGATTAAATTTCCTTGACAACAATTCCAGCAGCACACGCCCCGCGTCTCCATACCTGGGTCCCAAATGCCAAGTGAACACTCCCAAATGAACACTCCTGGATGCCTGGAGAGCCTTGGGAGACAAAAATACAGCAGTTAGCTGACACAGTATAGCTATAGTCATTCCAACTATATTATAGCTATATATTTTCAGCTATAGCTAGGAGAAGGGGCTTTGATGGAGGAAAGAGATTGTTCTAAATGAAAAAGAAATGTAGTTTATGGAGAGTGAAAACTAGTCCTAAATCTAAGCCTAATTGAATTATAAATAGCCTGGATACTTGCTTTCCATTCACAAGCTTGTTCAACTTCCAAATATATGTATATATAATCTTACATTTTCTAAACATTTCTATTCAACTTTCTGTTTCAGCGTGACATTTTCTATTTCAAAGCTGACCTATTTTGAGGACTAAGAAAATTAGCTGAATTCCCCCAAATCAAAATGCTTCACTCTGGCTTGAATAAAATATTGGTAGGGTTTTTGCTGGTTTGTTGGTTTTTTTTTCCTTTCTCCAAAGAAGTATACTCCTCACTGGGAGCTACCAGAAGGGATTTTGTTTATACTTTTGAAGTCCAGTTCAGCCATGGAACACCTCTATACAATTTGCACAGCAATGATTTCCAGCCTATTTCCACATTCCAATTAAAGTATCTAATCTATCCCTTGGATTTGGGATATAAGAATTTGAAGTGTAACTAGGGATTGATAAATTGAGTAATGGGTTTTATCAATAACAAAGGTTTCTTGGGGCATTACTTCCCGCAGAAGAACTGACCATAGCCTGCTCTGTCCTACTGGACACAGATTTCTCTTGATACCCGTCACTGCAGTTTGTTGGCAGCTCTGGAATTAAAGGTGAGAGAAGATTTTGTATTGCATGCCGGTCTGGCAGGCCAGTCTCTGATTGAATTGACTCACAGTCAAGTGGCAGCTTTTAGGAGTCATTCTTCAAATATTTTGAACGCTTCCCCTGCCAGTATTTGATTAAAGAGATTTTTAATCGACGCAAAATACCTTACAATACAGCTGCCGTTGGTGTGAGAGGAAATAAAAATCTCACAGTTGTCCTGAAAGCCAAAGATATATATTGGAGCACCCGTGCAAGACTGCACGTTTCAGTTTGTTGTTCTTGGAGAGGCTTGTTAATAAGGATGACTTACTCTTTTGCAAACAGCGGCGATGCTTTCAGTATAGGAGAAATTATCCTCAACGGAGTTGGGAAAAGCTGTCTCCCTGGAAGGTGCGGGCAAGATTAAATGGCAGGAGGTGTTCTTTCTGCTGCCATTCTCCTACTCTCCTACTCTGCAACAATGTTGGGCTGGAGGAAAAAAAAAAAAAAAAAATCCATTTGGATTAGTATTTGCACATCTCGGAGCCTTTGCTCCGGGCCTCCTGGAGGCTCTTGGACAACTCTGCCCCACCACCAAGTTTTCTTGACGATGCCTACAAGATTTTCTTTCTAAAGCCAGACTCTGGAGCGCAGGTCTCCTCTGCACACCAGCCCCTGCAAACCTGTCCTCATTTGAAGATTCAGTCACCAGAATATGTGAGGGAGCGAGATCTGTGGAGCTTTCTGCCAGCGTTAGCACGGAGCTCAACTTTCCATAACTTTTCACAAAAGGTTGTGTTGGGACTGCTCGGTGCAATCAGTGCATGAGCTGTTAATGTGGAACCCGTGATTGCTTGCAGCAATCACAGGGTCTGAAAACACAGCAGGATTCAAAGGAAGATCAGCCACTCACACAAGGTAACAAGGACATCTTAAAATGAGCAGCTATTGAATTGGGACTGGGAGCTAATTTATCCCAAGGGAAGGTTATTTGTTAACTGCCTCTTGAAGAGTTTCTGATAGAGCTGAAGGAAGGGTGACGATTCCTCTTCACAACAACCCCCGAGGATTGTTCATCCTCCTCTGGAATGAAAACTAAAGCTTCTTGAAGGAGAGGGACAGCGACTACAGAGACCAGCACAGCTGCTTCAGCTTCAAATCCCTGTTGCCTGAGCGAGACAGAGGTTCCCCAGCCCCAGAAGCCAGGGCTGGCACCTCCCTGTTCGGGATGTCCCAGGGTAGGGCCCCCACACCTTGCTGCCACTCCAGATGGGCGCCAACCCCTCAAGAATGCTATGTCATCTCTGCAGCTACTGTATAGATGCTCAGTACCCATCACTGGTACCTACCACCACCCTTCAGCGCCTGCATTCCTACCCTCAAATGTCTTCAGCCAAACAGCGGGCATTTAAGAGACAGAAGAACCTCCTATTCAGGTTTCTCCTAACTCCAGTACCATTCAAACCCTGCTTTTTTTTTTTGATAAGCAGTCGTGCCACTGGTGACTTGCAAGACATTTGGTTGGCCAGTTCCCAAAGACAGGAACCCAACAATGCATCAGTGCTTATTTCTTTCCCTTAAATTTCTTACAATATTTCCCATTCCTTCTCTTAATATCTCTGTGAGACCATCGGCCTGACACACACCTGGGCCCTGCTCATCTTTAGGCACTTCAAACAGGCACCATTTCACTCCCTTAGTGGCGAAGAGTCTCCTTTAAGCCGTTGGGAGGCCTGAGGACATGGTCGAGTTGGTCAAATGGAGTGGGTCCCCTAAGAGATCAAGGACACGAGGTTGAGATGGAGAGGCTCAATTTGAACAGCCAGTTCTGGGTGGCTGCAAAAAGTCAGAAGTCTGTGATTGAGAAGCAGAGTTATTTCCTCCTAGGAAGTCCGGTGGATCACCCTCCTCACCCAAACCACCAGCCCATTCAGACCCAGGCAGAGCTGAGCATCTATTTTAATCAGTCCCCAAATGCCCTACGGGGTGGAGAGGGTTTAACCTCTTCCAGGCTCAGGTGAGTGGACCACAGCCCTGCAGAAGTGAGGATGCCCTACACGGGCAGTGCATCCTGGCCTCGCTGCAGGAGGTGTCCGGCCCCGAGGCTCCACTCCAGAGACAGCAACTGTCTCCGAACGCGAGCAAAGACAAAAATGAGGCTGGGATGGAGCAGTAAAATACATCAGTGACAGAGTCTCAAAAAGAGACAAATGAAGTTGAAATTCGTCCTTGTTTATTTTAATGTTTGGAATGTTTTCGAGGTGATTTATGCCCCTGCTTCAATGCGTTTCTCTCTCTTTGTCTCTCTATCTCTCTCCCCTCCCCTTTTTTATTTTTTTTTTTAACCAGAAAAAAAAATAAAAATTTGGGAGTTAATTGGATTTCCAGGCTTCGCAGCCAGACACTGTAATTGATCTCTGAAGAGATGGATTTGTCGGTTAGCTGGGTACGAATCTGACAACAGGAGAGGGAAGGGAAGAAAAATTTCCCCCTGCACACAGAGCAGAAGTGGGTCACAAGGGGATCGTGCTGGAAGAGCCAGCGTCCCAAGGCGAAGCACCCCCTTTTTTCCTGACCTTGGCCCAGATTTCCAAGTTAAATAGTGCTTGTTACTTTGGGTCCCTTCATGTAAGAAGAGATTTGAGCTGAACGAGACAATGTCTTCGTTAGAGGAATTTTTTTGGCTTCTATTTTTTGCCCCACGTTTTTGAAGCTACACATGGAAAAATGCCCGTTTGCCTGTCACCCATGACATGGGATATTCCTGGCCTTCCCATTCCCTCTCCTCCTTCCTCCTGCCTCCGAAGTCACTTACCTCCAAAGCATGGATGCCTCAAGCAAGACCCCCTCTACCTGCAGCTCCTGCCACCCCACGCATCCCCCGCCCCGAGTCAGCATCGCTCCTCACCCTGGCCCAACCTTCACCTCAAAACTCACCTCACTCACCCTTATTCTCCCCAAAGGGCAGGTGTCACCTGAAATCTCCTTGCGTTTCTTGCCGCAGCAGAACGGTTCACGCTGTGAGATGAAGAACAGGCGTTGAGTTGGGGGGGGTACAAGGATGCGCCCAACTGCCCACACCCTCATTTCCCATTTTGCCCAACCAGTTTCCAAGAGTCCCCACCGAGCCAAGCCCACGCTATCGGGCAGCCTGACAAACCTTGGCTTCTGTTGTGTGCAGCAAAGGCATGGATATTCTCATCTCAGCTTAGCCGCTGCAAGAGGCCTGATCCTGTGGCTCTGGACAGAGTTGTACTGGAGGATGCTGTGTCTGAAGGTACCTGACGGAAACCTGTCATGGTCCCCTGCTCTCAGCTGCCCATCTCTGCAGCAGATGGCAAGCAGCCGTTCCCGACAGACTGCAGCGCGCTCCAGCAGCTCCCCTGGGGAATCCAGGCTCCCACAGAGCCCATCTGGGAATTTGGTGCAAAATGAGCACAGGAGCAAATTTCCAAGAGTCGTCCCTGCGGTTCAGCAGCAGCCAACCTCTAGAGTGGAGGAGGAAGGCATATCTGGGAGGGTTCTGACACAGTTGCAGCGGTTCAGTGCTGGTTTCCCAGCCAGAGCATCATTCTCCCATCGCTGAGGTGCAGCCTCCCCTCCATCCCTGTCTGCTCAAGCCCAGAGCTCCTGAAAGACCTGTGCTGCCATATAGCAAGACCTGGACAGGCTGGAGGGTTGGGCAGAGACGAACCTGATGAACTTCAATAAAGGCAACTGTCAGGTGCTGCACCTGGGGAGGAATAACCCCCTGCACCAGCACAGGTTGGGGGTGACCTGCTGGAGAGCTCTGAGGAGAAAGACCTGGGAGTCCTGGTGGACAACAGGATCACCATGAGCCTGCAATGTGACCTTATGGCCAAGAAGGCCAATGGCATCCTGGGGGGCATCAGGAAGAGTGTGACCAACAGGTGGAGGGAGGTCATCCTGCCCTTCTACTCTGCCCTGGGAAGGCCCCATCTGGAGCACTGGGTCCAGTTCTGGGCCTCCCAGTTCAAGAAGGACAGGGAACTGCTGGAGAGGGGACAGCAGAGGGCTACAAAGATGATGAGGGCCCTGGAACATCTCTCTGATGAGGAAAGGTTGAGGGACTTGAGACTTTTGAGTCTGGAGAAGAGAAGGCTGAGGGGGGATCTGATCAACGCCTATAAATACTTCAAGGGTGGGTGTCAGGAGGATGGGGCCAGTCTTTTTTCAGTGGTGCCCAGGGACAGGACAAGAGGAAATGGGCACAAACTGGAACATAAGAAGTTCCATCTCAACATGAGGAGGAACTTCTTTCCTGTGAGGGCGGCAGAGCCCTGGAAGAGGCTGCCCAGAGAAGTGGTAGAGTCTCCTTCTCTGGAGACATTCAAACCCACCTAGACACATTTCTGTGCAACCTGCTCTGGATGGCCCTGCTTTGGCAGGGCGGGTGGACTAGATGATCTCCAGAGTTCCCTTCCAACCCCATGTGATTCTGTGATAGTGCCTCATACGAGGGAAAAGGTTCTCTGCAAAAATTTGCCTCTTCAGCACAAGAGTCTTCTTGGCTCATTTCAAGTTTTGCTGCCCATTTATCTGAAGTACCAGCCTGGTGGTCCAGCGGTAGAGCTGACAAGGTGTCAGGAAAAAAACCGACAGCCTTTCTGAGACAGACAGATCCCCATCACCACCTTTCCCCTTACGGGTAACCCAAAGGAAAACATCACATTCCTATGCATCTGCCAACCTGTCTGGGAGATGAGGAATTGCAGTCCTTTTATCTGCTAGAGGCCTGTCTGAAAAGCCAGGCTCAACCCAAGGCTGCCTTCCCTTCTGCCGTGACGACGCTTTGCTCTTCAGGAGCAGCCCTCTAACAAGGGACCCGGTGGGTCTGGGCTTGTGTGACACCCTCCTGGCACAGCCCCCCAGGAGGAAACGCGGGGTTTGCACAATGCATCCTTAAACTAGGAAGGAGCTAACTTCCACGGGAAGCCGCCGTGGCCAAGAATTTGTGACATTTCAGAGAGGAAGCAGGCACGTACGCCGGCTAACAAGAATAGCCGGAGTTACAGCAGCTAAATACCAACATCTCCGCTGAAAGGAACATTAACATTGCCGGCAAACTCCAGCGATCGGAGACGATGAGCAGGTCTACCACAGGGCAGATTTGCCTTCTCTTGCACCTCCCTTCGCCACATCCGCTCCTGGCCACGGGGAGTTACATGGATGCCATCCAGCTCCTGCAATTCCCCCTCTTATATATATATATATATTTTTTTTTTTTATTATTTTTTTTTTCCCCCCTCCTAAAGCCTGTATCAAAAACACACAGTCTTATTTTTGCCGTTGTTTGCACTCTGTGTAAGGGGAGATTTCTGGAGTCTCAAAGCAAGTTTACAGGCGGGAAGGCTGCTCGGCGCAGGTGTAAGATATCACTCACTCCCGAGCGCTACAGCTACCACAGGCTGTGACAAGGAAGCAGCTCGCAAACGGTCACGCGAAGGAAAACATCTGTTAGGAGCTAGCAGGTACACAGATCATCTGCAAATTGCACAGCTTGTGCCTGATTTTCCCCCTCGCTTTGTTGAGCGACTGGCAGTGCCGCCGCGCGGGAGGCGGCTGCCGGCTGAAAAGACCTCCGCGGCGCAGGGCTGGAGGGGATGGAGGCGAGGCAGGACCAGGCACAGCATCCCCCCGACCCTGCAGAAGGCGGAGGTGGTGCCACAGGCGTTATTTCGCACAGGACCACTCCAGAAAATCAGTTTGTACTTCGCAGCAGACGTAGCGCCCCATCCCCTGCAGAGACGGGTCTCTCCTGCCCCAGAGGTGGGTGATGTGGGGCCAGACCCTTCTCAGTGGTGCCCGGCGACAGGACAGGGGGCAACGGGGACAAACTTGAACACAAGAAGGTCCACCTAAACATGAGGAGGAACTTCTTCACTTTGAGGGTGGCAGAGCCCTGGAACAGGCTGCCCAGAGAGGTGGTGGAGTCTCCTTCTCTGGAGACATTCCAAACCCACCTGGACACGTTCCTGTGCAACCTGCTCTGGGTGGCCCTGCTTTGGGAGGGGGTTGGACTAAATGATCTCCAGAGGTCCCTTCCAACCCCCTCCATTCTGTGATACTGTGATTTTCCCCTCGCACGGGCTCCTCCAGCTGGCACCACGCAGAGGACTTTTGCCTCCACCTCGCACACAAAAGATTTCCTGATCTCAGCTGGACCTTTACATCTGCTTTGTGTTACGGGGCTCAGATCAGGAAACAGAAGGACTCAGTTTCCATCAGACAGGATCTCTGGTTGATCTCCAGCCAGCCTCAGGATGCAACTGCCATTCCCAACACCACATGCCATGGCTGGAAAGGAGCATCCTCCTGCGCCTCTCCCAATCACCCATTCCCTGCGTTCCCACTCGGGTAAAAGGACCCAAAAATCTCAAACGCAGACCACAGCATGTCCAAAATCTCTCTGCCCGCTCAGGATCCAGGCCTCTGGAGTCCTCCTCAGCCTTGCGCATACTCTGCTCCCATCCATCAGGGAGCCAAGGGTACAATTTTGCCTCGTTTCTTCTCTTTCTTTAAAAAAAAAAAATAAGATTTATCAATATTTAGATGCTCCTTACTCCTTGAGCAAAGCAAAGGGGGCAGGAGGAGGGGACCCATCCCTGTCCCCCAATGGTCACCACCTGCTTTGAGCTCCCACTCCCCTCAGCTCTCCATCAGACACATCAATGCCTTTGGCACGTGGTTTATCACATCAAGAGGAGTTCACCACTTCTGGCACTGAGCAGCAAGACTTATTGAGTCCTGGACACACACCTTAGCAACGGATGGGAATTTCAGCTGTGACTACGTTAGCAAAGGCACCAAACCTTTTAAAACCCCACTCCTCAAGCGCGGTGGTCTTGCATGTTGCAGGAGCCCCACATAAACATAGGGGCTTCATCAACACGTGGTTGGACTCGATGATCTTAAAGGTCCCTTCCAACCATGAGGATTCTGGGATTCTGTGAACATCTGCATGTGCTTCAGGCGGGCAAAGAGTTGCTGTACACAGCCTGGTGAGAGCGTGAAGCGCTGTGCAATCCTTGTCACCCAAAATTGGGGTCAAGGAGGGTGAGCTCCAGCCTAGAACTGGCTCAGAGGAAAGCTATCCAGACCATCAGAGCAAAGGTGGCCTTTCTTCAAGAGGCAGCTGCTCGGAGAGCCTGACTTGTTAGTCTAAGAAAATGAAGGGGGAGAGGCAATAAAATTTTTCTCTTTCCATGTAGCAGGAGGCTTAACATGACGGAAGAGAAAGCGCTATTTAAGGTGAAAGGACAACATCAGCAAAAGGTCAAAACCCAGCCGTGAATAAATTTAGGTGAGAAACTAGAATAAGGCTTCTCACTGTCCAAACAATTAGGGGAAAAGCCGATGCAATACGAAGAGGATTTTTTTCCACCCTACGAGAAGGACAAGATCATAGAATCATAGAATTGTCTAGGTTGGAAGGGACCTTCATGATCATCTAGTCCAACCATCAACCTAACTCTGACAAAAAAACCATCACTAAACCATGTCACCCAGCACCATGTCAACCTGCCTTTTGAACACCTCCAGGGATGGTGCCTCAACCACTTCCCTGGGCAGCCCATTCCAAGGCTTAAGAACCCTTTCCATGAAGAAATTCTTCCTAATCTCCAATCTGAACCTCCCCTGGCGCAACTTGAGGCCGTTTCCTCTTGTCCCATCACCTGTTCCTTGGGAGAAGAGACTGACCCCCCCTGGCTACACCCTCCTTTCAGGGAGTTGGAGAGAGAAGATGCTTCATTGTCTGCAGTAGCAAGGATTTGATGTTTCGGAGGTCCTGCCCCAGCCCCATTTCTCTTACCGCAGCGGTGGAAACTAAGGATGCCAGGGAGGCAAGGTGTGCTGGGAGAGACAATGCATTTGCACACGCTCAACTGACTTAATTAGAAAAAAACAATGGTGACAAGTTCGAGGTTTGGGTCTGACATAGAGCAGTGAAAACCAAGCAAATTACAAACCCAAGGATGACGAGAACGTGCAGAAGCCCAGCCACCGAGCGCCAGGGGAGGGGAGGAGGTGAAGCAGGAGCAGAAGCTCTCTGCTGAGGGACCAGCTCTGGCCGTCCTGCAGCAGCCCACGCGGAAATCCATACCGAAAAAAATCATTAAACAATTACAACCTCCATCGGAAGAAGCTCATCCTTTGAAGACGTTTCCCCAGAAACCTCCGTCCGCAGCTTTCAACTAACCACCCCCCCGCCTCATCAGAATAATTGCCAGGAGTAAACGCTTTGTAGATCAGCAGAAGGAGAGCGAAGCCAAACGAGCCAAGGGCAACCCCCCCCGCAAAGCTCTGTCCCCGTGCAAAGCCACGCACCCCACACCAGGTCGCACTGAAATACGCCTTCACCACGTGCCCCACGGAGATGTCACCGGCCGAGCGTCAACCCTCGCAAGCCCCGGTGACCTCCAGGGAAACGGGCCATTTCCAGCGGAGAAAGAGTTGGGTTTTGGTGGGGTTTTTTTCACAAAATAATCGCTCTGTGCCAGCTCAGCGGTTTGCCAGAGGAAACGATCCGCCTGAAAAAATTACCCAGCCAAAAATGTAAGGTCTAATGCACTGCCTGATTTAACACACAATATTATCGCTCCCTACAGACAGAAGCTTCTCTTATTTTGAAGGTGCTTAAGCACCTGATTTTGGTTAGGCCTAAATACTTCTTGAAAATCTGGCCCTTCATGCAGAACCAAGATAATCTTCGAAGACACAGCAGCTCCACCGGCTTTGCTAAATCAATCTCACTGGTATTTTATTTCAGCATGAAAAAAAGTTCCCAGGGATCACATTTCCGCCAGAACTTGTTAACAATTTATAACTATCACCTTAATCATTAAAAACAAACAATGGGAAAGGGGAAAAAAAAAAAATCATTCAATTAATCCCCGATCTGGAATCCCAGAAGAGAAAAATGAATTATTTTTTTTCAAGACTGCAAGAATTAGGGGCCAACCTTCCAGATCGTGTAAAAACACGAAGAACATACGCTGCCAGACAGCATCTGAGGCTGCTGGAGGATGGGGTGGGGGGGTTTTGCATCGCCTTGAAGCTCTTCGCTGTCGTTCTCTACGGAGCCTGGCAACCACACTGTGATAGAGCGAGGCGACGTTCAAGGCAGGACGAGCCTTTTAAGGTCTCGGAGTTATTTCCAAAGGAGCATGAGCTGCTTCGAGCATTGTGTGCTGGAGCCGTGCTGTGCTCAGGAGAGCCAAGCCCTGCAGAAACACCATGGGGACCTGGCCCCACAACCTGCCACCCCTGGGCGTCTGGGGAAAGCACATCCCTATTCCCTAGGGAGCTCCGGCTGCTCTGCCTCCCCGTGTTCCCATTAAAATTAGCATCCCTCCCACCCATTCATGTTCCTGACAGCCGAGTGGGCCCCTGGTCCCATACCAAACTCATAAATTAAGGCAGCAAGGCCTGGAGGAAACATTAGGAGCTTTTATTAGACCAACTGATAGAGACAGAAACAAGGACACGTCTTGGATGCAAAGCCTGATCTTGTCTCACGGGACTCCAAGCCCACACTCTTGTCAGCTTTGGGTTGCATTTCTTTTTTTCCCCTTTTCCTATTTGGGCTAATAAAGGTATTAACTATCCTGCAAAAGCCATAGTTCACCATGACAACCCCCCCTACCATCACCACTAAAAGAATGGAGACAAAACGGCACAGGGGCAAGAGGGAGAAGCATCTTTCAGTGTGGGGGAAGGCAGCGGCAGGCCTGGTCATGACATCCCAACCTCAACCCCAGCCCAAGGGCTTCCCGATACCCAGTGCACCTACGAGTAATGACTGAAGGTGATAATGGGAATGGATGGGCTAAGGTCCCAGGGCAACAAAGATGATGGAGGGATTGGAGCATCTCCCTGATGAGGAAAGGTTGAGAGAGCTGGGACTCTTTAGCCTGGAGAAGAGAAGGCTGAGGGGAGACCTTATTAATGCTTCCAAGGATCTAAAGGGTGGGTTGAAGGA
>JAOXNO010000052.1:27797838-27809563 GCA_028565335.1 Limnodromus scolopaceus
GAAGAGACCGACCCCCCCTGGCTACACCCTCCCTTCAGGGAGTTGGAGAGAGCGAGAAGGTCTCCCCTCAGCCTCCTGTTCTCCAGGCTCAACACCCCCAGCTCCCTCAGCCTCTCCTCATAAGACTTACTCTCCAGACCCCTCACCAGCTCCGTTGCCCTTCTCCAGACCCGCTCCAGCCCCTCAATGTCTTTTTTGTGGGAAGAGGACCAAAACTGGACACAGCCCTCGAGGTGGGGCCTCACCTGTGCCCAGTACAGGGGGACAATCATCTCTCGAGTCCTACTCCCCACGCTGTTCCTGACACAGGCCTGATACAGGTCACACTGCTCCTCACCCAAGCGAGAGGAGCTGACGGACACCATCCCGCAGGATCACCTTTTGGGTGCATCCAGGCTGTGATTCCTAGCACGTTGCCTGGCAGACTGGAGAACGCACCTAACACTTCTTAGCCAAAGAGTGCCGGCCCAGAAAAAACCCAGGTTATCTCTACGCACGGACCCCCTGCACCTCCCATAAGCCCACCCGGCATCAGCGCGGTCCATCGCAGCAGCAGGAGGTGGGATGCTACTCCCGGCAGCAGGTGCCAACCTTCAGAGCCTGTCTTTATCCATGGTAACTACAAGAGATGCTTGACATTTGGTGCTGAAGCGTTTCTTAAATGAAAAATGGCTTTGCAATCAAAACGAATACGTGCACAGAAAAATCTCCAATTGGCTTTCAAGTTGCCGGGTTTCGAAATTGGAAGCTGAGTGTTTCTCTAATAAAGTAAAATAAAGCACAATAAAATTATAACAGTTGTTCAAGGAATACACCTAGCAATCCAAAACTACTACTGTAACCCTCAGGAGCCTTTTTGTTTGTTTGTTTCTTAGGGAAGTACTTTTAAATGCTTGACAAAGTATCCTGAAGAATAAAAATATCCGAGGGAGTTGTTTCTAAATTGACATTTTCTCGAAAAAACCAAGGTGAAGTACCTGTTGGTAGCCTCCCATGCCTAGCTGTCTCACTGCAAATGGCAACAGCCAACGCCAAAGCAGCTGACATTCAGCGGTGACCAGTCTGTATGGTCTCCCCATCGTAGAAAATATAAGAATTTATTCTCCTCATGGTAAGTATTGACCCTGGCTTTGCTTCGCTGAATATTTACCTCTTGGGTCAATAAATCATCATGTTCATCTCAATAGAAGTCAGTATCTGCTTATTATTATATTAACCTTTACAAGGCAGATAACAGTTGTTTTTCCCCTATAATAAGATATTGCACAAATTGGATAACAAAGAAAGATTTCTTTGCGATAGCATCTTTTTTTTTCCCGCTACCAACATTTTTGCTCTATTTGAGGCATGTGAAACCAGCCCGCGTTTCATACACCACATGGAGCTGCCTTTCTCTGACAACCTGGCTTCCAGAGAGCGCATTGAAAGAGCCCCCAGGAGAAGTCCTGGGACATCTGGAAGACACGCAACGTGTGGTGCCCGTCTTCTGGCCGAGGCGTTAAAACCTCCCTTGGTTCTCGCAGGCCAGCTGCACGTGGTCGAGCTTTTGTGCAAGCCAGGTGTCAGCACGAGGCTTTTAACGAGAGAGGGGAGAAGGGAGACCCAGCCAAAATTTGGGAAGGAAAACAGATCCGCGAATTTGTGAGGAAGGATGGCTGGGCAGATGGAAAGCATGAGGAGGAAGGCAGAAGGAAAGAAGGCTGGCGAGCAGGAAAAGAAGTGAATCTTCGCAGTGGAGAGAAAAGGCCACGTGCTGAAGTCGAGCCCAGCCTCCCTTCACCAACACGCAGGAAGAGCGCGGGGAGGGGGAAAGCAGCGGGAGATGCCCAGGGAGGCAGCGCCTGCTCCTCGCCTGTCACCAGCCTTTGTAGATTGAAGACAGCGTGGCACTTCTTCAAAAGTGCCGAAGACAGTCTTGACATCCTGGCAACTTCATCCCTTCAATAAAAATAAACGACTTCCAAGGCTGCATGTGAGATAGGGCTACACATATGGCTGGCACGTTTTCCTACATATTGCCTGAACTGCCACGATCTACCTCCCTGCTTTCTAAAGCAATTTGAGATACAGCTCCTTAGCTATTAAAGTTACAATATAAAATATAACCCTCCTTTACATCTTAAGCTCAAAAGCGCCTTTAAATACAATATACACACTTCTTCACTGCAAGCTAGATTTTTAACTGGGCTTCCTTCACAGGGAAGTGCTGCCCACAGATGCCATCCAGGCTTCCTATAGGGATGAAACTCAATACTGCCCACATGTATCATGAGAATAGAATAGAATATAGAAAATGTTTCATTAACCTGGTACTCTGAGCATATCTGCCCAGTAAGGGGTGGCTAGGAGTGAGACAGGGGAAAGCTGAGGGGGAGGGGGAAAGTTTCAGCATTATGAAAAAGCCTGAGTGAGGAGGATATTGGGACAGAGGGCAGAGCAGAGAAGAAACAGCACAAAATCATACCCGAAATCAGTATAAAACACCACTGGAGTCTGCTGATTGACTGTGGATCCAACTGGAGTCCCAAGCATCCCTCTGTTTATAAAACACTCACTTCCAAAAGCTTCTGAGCTGCTGAACGAAAACAAACTCCAGCCATGATATGTGATAAACAGGAAACAAGCCAGAGTAAACACTGCAGTGGGAACAAAGCCTGGGAGAGCAAATACAGAGCCCCAAGGGACAGATACCAGGGAAAACACGAGGAAACCACATTCTCCTGCATGGCATCAACACCTACGGCCAAGCAAAGGAGGAAGAGCTCCACCAGCTTTTCCAGCAGGGTGGAGAACCAAGATGAGCTTCACAGCATGGCAGCAACCCCCTTTTGAAGGACCCTGGGCTTTTCATCTTCAAAATACAAGAGAACTGCAACGCCAGGCACGTGGGCTAAATGGCTGGTGCCCACCGTAAAATCCAGGTTAATGCGGGCAGATGCTGAAGCCCTGTCAGCAAATGGCAGCTCCAGAGAAAAGCCAGCCAAGAAGTAACTGTTCCTCCTCTCCTCTTCAAAGCCTGGCTATGGGGAAATCCCACTTCACCCAAGGTACCCAACTTCTCCAGCTGAGGAAACTCTTCCAAAGCGTGTCTAGCTCCCTTCAGCAGGGAAAGGACGGGCTACAGCCAGCTCAGTTAACCTGAGAACAACTTGTGCATCACCCACAGCGTGGAGACTACCACATCAAACACCATTAAAAACCATAGCTGGGGAATAGCTGCCACTTCCTTGTGCCAGCCCAGGCTTGTTCCTTGGAAAGGTGCTGCTAGATGTGCCCAGGGACAGCAAGGATGGCCACACAGGGGATGGCATCACTTTACCAGCTTCCAGCCCTTTGAAACACACCCATCCTACCTCCAAAATCCAGAGCTGAACAACTCAGAGGACACCTACGCTCAAGGGCATGGTTCATCCTGATGGTGCTTCACTACAGAGGCAAGGATGAGGATCCCAAGCCTGCGTTCCAGGGACAGGAGGCTTCCTTCCGTAATGGGAAGGCATTGGCAGAGCAGCACATGTTCTGTGGCACAAACACCACACGGGACGATGGGCTTACATCCAGTCCAAAAACTTTTGGCCTTTTTTTGTCATGTTTTCCACGTGATGGAATCGAAGGTTTTCCTGGTGCGCTCTGAAAAGGGCAAAAACAATAACTTTTGCAATTAGCACTTGGCAGAACAAGCTCCTGTCCACGATAAATTAACGGAACCAACTAGGGAGGAGGGAAAAATAATCAGATGCCATAAGGTAAATCCCAGCTCTGCCAGCGAATGAGCAGGGGCCGTTCTGGAGCACGGCCACTCTGGGACTTCCTGCTGGGTCTGAGGTGGGACAGGCAAAGGCTTCCTCCCAGTGCCCAAGCCTCATCCCAGCCAAGGAAGGGCAGGAAAGTCAAAGCACACTTCTTTTTTCAGCCTGTCATATGAAATTTATTGCCTTGGTCTCACCTCCTTCATGGCAACCACACCCCAACGGGGCCTGTCAAGGCATGGGGTGGTCACAAATTGGTTCCCTCAAGAAATGAAGCTCTCAGCTGGGATGTGATGGGGGGACGGCACCGTGTTATAACCTTTTCTCTTCGCTCTGTTTGTTCAAAGGCTTTAAATTGCTTCACATCACATCTCGTGTCAGTAGGACACAGAGGGTCCCCACCTACCACTGCACCTGGACAGCCCATTCCCTGTGATGGGGACATGGCAGAGCAGTGCCCCTTATCCCATCAAACCTCACCAAACCTTCTTTCAACAGAAAGAACATTGACAAGGAGAAGCAGGCTTACCTGAGCAAGACACAAGAGCTGTAGCCAATGCCACTTACTGAGACTACAGAGACCACCAGAATGGGGACACATGCCATAAAAATTTGCCAAGGCTGAGCTGTCCTCAGCAGGTTACACAAGAGCAAAGAGGGCCTGAAATAGCAAGAATGCTGATTTTTCAGCCCCTACCTAGTCAACATCCTCTGGCTCTCCATCCAACCGGAGCAGAAAACTGTATTTCAACTTCAGAAAGATATTTGATCCAGCATCTCATGAAAGATCACTCCGATGCTCCATTCAAACTGGCTTGGACGTGAGAGATGTGGTGTGCTTCAGAAAGCGAGTGAGGAACCATAAACCAGCCAAAATGATAAACAGCGACTTGTCAAGATGGAGAGATGTGCCCGGTGGGGTTCGGCAGAGATCACTGTTAGACCCGTCTTTCGTCACCTCTTCATTAACGAGCTGGAAAAAAGAAGGAAAAAGCAAATAATAGAATTGGCAGACCACGCTATATTAGGAGGTGTTGCCATCACCAGGGAAGGACAGGAACATAAAACAAATTAGGAGGCAGGTTAGAAATCAGGGTAGAAAATAAAGAACAGCAGAGAAAAATGTCTGTCCAGATAGATTTACAGAGGGGATCAAAACCACTCGAGCAACCAGAAATTCTGCTCTCCAAAGGCTTTTGGTATTTCAAATTTGTAGGCGCTGTTAAACAAAACCCAGAACTGTCCCCAGAAGAAAGTGACTGCCCATGGTTCCATTTGTCAGACAATTATTAACTATTTGCTGGCTTTTTTTCTGCCTGGAAATTAAACTCAGCTAGTCAGAAGCTCATGAACACTGTAGACAATGGAGATCTGAAGATCTGCCCCCATAGACACCCCTGTAGTTACCCCTTGGTGAGTCACAGAATGACACGGGGTTGGAAGGGACCTCTGGAGATCATCTAGTCCAACCCCCTGCCAAAGCACATCCACCCAGAGCAGGTTGCACAGGAACATGTCCATCACCCCGTAGGAGTCCAGTCCCATTGCTCTGTATCCAAAAAGCCTGGGGATGGGTTGTTGGTCTGGTTCATAGCCTCAGAGTTCATCCAACTTTCACCTCCTGGGCTTTTATTATTTTTTTTCCCCTTCAGCACCCCTTTTTCCTTTAACACAAGTTATATAAACACTCGATTCCCAGCACCAGTGCTGTAAGAAAATACTAATTCCTGTAAGAGCGCCTAGCATCCCTCTCCAGCTAGCAGCACAGGAAGCCCAAAGGAGCCAAGAAATGTATTCAAGCACCCAGAAAAAATCTCAAAAATTCTTAAGCAGTCTCTGTAACTGCATGCAAAAAAAAAACAACCACCAAACAACCAAACCCCAAACACTGCAGGATCAGGTCAATGAGCAGCTGATTGGAAGTGTTGTTTTTAAAGCCACTCTTAGACCATGGCATCGTGAGAGGTGCATTGATAGTTCGCTCAGGTATCTCCTGCAACTCCTCTGGATGTGGACACAATAGAAAGAGCAAAACTTGAACACGAGGGATGCACACACAGCAGCCAGTAGGAGCAAGAGGGCTGACGAAATATACAGCTTTGGTATTTTAGCATGTATACAGAGACATATATATATTATTTTTCTTTTAAGTATACATATAATATTAGATGGATATGGAGATGCTCAGAAATCTTTGAAAATGACATGATGAGCTCTCAGTGTGAAAGATCACTCCACCCAGACATTTTCCTCATTCTTCCTTGCTTTCTCCTAGTGGATTAGAGAGACAGCACACTGGACTACAAATGAATACCCAGACAGTGCTGGCCTTCTCCCAAGCCTTAAATTGTTTATAGCCCATTCAATCTCCACTTACAGCCTTGGATCTGCTAATCGAATTGCATCTTCCTTCAGTAGTTGGACATTTTTTTTCCTTTTAAACACCATCTTATCTAATCTGCACCATTTGCATTTTGTGAAGTCTATATGTGATACAAGAACCCAGTAAATCAGATTTAATACTACAAAGAGCTCTTATCTAAAGCTCAGCATTTTTTTCTTCAATCGCATGTATGTGTGCTCGAAGGAGGGATTTATGAAAACTGTTTGGGATCCTGTTTTCTTCTCAAGATTTAGGGGAAAACGTGATGCTAAATTGTGGCTGGGGTGGAGTTTCTGTGTTGCTGCCACCATGACTTCTTCTCAACTTCCCAACCCATGAGGTGGAGATGCTGCTGCGACCGTTTTCCTCACTCAGACAGAAGACTGCCTGGGATAGGCATGGTTTGCGTGGTCACAGGTGGTCAGCTCTGAGCAGGAAGATGGACCATATCTCAGTCGGGACCTCTAGAATAGGCTGATGAGACACAACAGTGCCATAGTGAGAAACCTAGAAGAGCTCTGCATGTCCTCCAGTACAGAATCACAGAATCACATGGGGTTGGAAGGGACCTCTGGAGATCATCTAGTCCAGCCCCCTGCCAGAGTAGGACCACCTAGAGCAGGTTGTACAGGAACATGTCCAGGCGGGTTTGGAATGTCTCCAGAGAAGGAGACTCCACCACCTCTCTGGACAGCCTCTCCCAGGGCTCTGCCACCCTCAAAGTGAAGAAGTTCCTCCTCATGTTGAGGTGGAACTTCTTCTATTCAAGTTTGTGCCCATTTCTTCTTGGCCTGTACCTGAACAGCGTGATGGGTATGGTACCGAAGCAACAACAAGTGGCATGATGGACCTCTTAGGAGTACTTTGCTGCTCCTCAGTTCTCAATTGGCTTCTGCTGTGCTCATCCGCTTTGATTTCCCAAGAGGCCAAAGACTGACACACTGTCCTTTAGGTCACTGGAAAGGAGGGAGCCTTGCAGGCTGCTGCAGGTCGCTGTTTCCTGATTTATAAATATTTTTCTCCTTTTAATGCTTATTCACGCATCCCTTTTCTCCCTGTGCAATTCCTGGCCACAAATCTTGGATTTTAATTGCAAGATTGAAGACCCCATTAAAAAAAGAAATTCTGAGAGACTTATTAACCAAAGGTTTTAGGAGGGAACCATGAACCTACTTGCAAAGACCCACCACACAGACCCTTTTAACTCGGCGTATCAAACTGGGCACACGTTTGCTCTCATTCTCCAGAAAGTCCTTCCTCCATCCTGCAATTTCTGTTTGAACTTGATCTCTGGTTTCCCTACATTGTACCTTCTGGTGCACCTACTCCGTAGGTGAAGCCTGACCGTTGTTCTCCAGCCTACCTCTGAACCCTGGTGGAAAGCAACCGTGTCACCTCAGGTCCCTCTGCCAGCCCACTTCCCAGCCAGGGCAGATATCACCTATGAGACAGAGGATTCGGAGGTGTTTTGTCCAACACTCACACAAGATCCTTTGAAAGAATCACCCCAAATTGTATCAAAATTTCTGCTTCCTGATCCTGGCGTGACTAGACCGGGCCCATCTTTTGATCTAGACCTCATCCTGCAGGGTTTGAATTAGGAGTAGTGCCCCCAACAGTGAATGCCAACCATCCCCTGCCATGTATCTCTGGGTGATTAGCAAATTAGAGTCAGGATGAGGCCAAAACACAGATCTGAACCTGCTTGGTGCTATTTTACCCAAATCAACAAACACAGGAAGGGGAAAAACCCCATGGACACGACTTACCCACGGACTCACATTCACTCCTCCCCTACTGGACGTTAAAATAATGACATCCCAAAGCACAGCCTTCTCCTGCCAGACCAGCTGAGTCCCAGGATGGTGATGGCCAGGTGTCCTTTCTCCTGGGAGAGCTGATTCTGAGCTTCCATTAAAGCAGATTTCAATAGACTTGAAGCCAACAGGCTTCACAATAATTCCCTTTTTCTTTCTGCGTGCGTTTGGTCACTGAGTCTTGTTTCTCTCCGCAGGGGACCCTGCTCACTAAACCTGCTGGCTTATTTAAAGCTCAGCAGCCTCAGCCCACTCCCATTTTGCCACTTGAGACCAAAAAGCTGGAGTCCCCGAGTCATTAAAAGCAAGATGCAATTAGCGCCAACACTGACTGGCTCACTCCCTCCCATTCCGTGCCCGTGTCTGAAGCTCCTTCCTTTGTGAGCTCTAATGCGTGTTTAATGGGCAACTTAATTATTTGATTACAATGGCATAATTATGTAATTGTAATGTATTGTGCAAGTTGGCTGGAAGGAGACGGGAGACATTTGTGGAGTGACGTGGGATAAACAGAATAACAACATCAAGGAAAGAGAATAAATCTAATGAGATGATAATTTGGAGGAACAGTTAAGAAAATGGGCACTTTGGAAAATGAAAAGTAGCTGGGCTTTTTTTTTTTTTTTAAATCTTTTTTAATTAATTTATTCGTCCCTCCCGCCCCTTTGTGATCAGCGAGAAATTTCCTTCCCATTGCCAAAGCGGGAGCCAGCGCGGCTGTGCTTAGAAGAGCGGAGCCGGGAGGGATGTCCTCTCCCTGCCCCACTCCTCCCACCAGCAGGACCACTGAAAAGGTGTGCCCAAATTGTCCTGAGCTGGCCAGAACCACGTGCCAGCCAACGGAGCTGAGCAACCTCCCACCCACCAGGGAACGATGAGAGGATGCGGAGGGGTTCACGGCAATTTATGGCAACGCGGTAACTCAAGTACCCGGACTCGCCCTCTGGGTCCCATCGGGGTGGCAGATTTGCTCTGTGGCACCTCAGCTTTGGATCAGAATGCTCACGCCCATGGACTTAACCCAAAAAGGAGGGGCAAATGCGCTCAAAGTAAGCAACGGACACAGGGGAGCTCATTGCAGGAATTGCAAACCACATCTCAACGCCTATAAATGCTTAAAGGGTGGGTGTCAAAAGGACGGGGCTGGTCTTTTTCCAGTGGTGCCCAGGGACAGGACAAGAGGAAATGGGCACAAACTTGAAAATAAGAAGATCCACCTAAACATGAGGGGGAACTTCTTCACTTTGAGGGTGGCAGAGCCCTGGAAGAGGCTGCCCAGGGAAGTGGTGGAGTCTCCTTTCTGGAGACATTCCAAACCCACCTGGACATGTTCCTGTGCAACCTGCTGTGGGTGGCCCTGCTCTGGCAGGGGGTTGGACTAAATGATCTCCAGAGGTCCCTTCCAACCCCATACCATTCTGTGATTCTGAGATCTCAGGGACAGATTTTGAGTCTAGATTTTGGTTCCTTCTTCAAGAGACTCTAATGACTCCCTTTCTCCCAGCAGCAAGCACATTCTCAAGGAGACCACATCAATAAATAAGACAACCAGTTCAGCCTACTTACCCAACTTCTGGTGAGGTACAGCCCACCTGCAACGTCTCAGGTTTCTGTGGGAGACACAAGCCCAGGGTAGGTGTTTTTAGGGAGACCTCTGAACCCGTTTCTCATTACTAATTAATTGACAGCTAGCAGAAAGCTCATACCAGTAAAGCTTTGCACAGCAAGGGTTCCTCCATGCAGAACTCAGCTGACACAAGCCAAGGCCAGAGAAGAGAGATGTTGTACCCATGACTCTTGGCAACTGCACACACAGCACACACGCCGTCAGATTGTTCTACAGGTGACACATCGATATACAACTGGGGTTACAGTCATGGCTGTTTCAGCCAAGTCTTTATTTCGCAAAACAACCTTCCCAAGCCAAACTTTGGTAAATGTGGGATTCTGACCCGTTCCACCAGCAAGCTGCAGCCTGAGCTTGTCAAAACACAAACCCCAGAGTGAGTAATACTGAAACCCTTCCGATATTAGCAGAGCAAACAGAGGCAATGACAACCTCCTGCCTGTCTGTCTGCCAGCTATCCAAATAAGATTAGCCAAGGAGCAAACTCCGTGATACGGAAGGGTTCCCTCAGTCAGCCCACTCCAGTAAAAGCAACATCTTGTAATGATGCCAACCGGGGGGGGTGATGGTGAATGTAACCAAATAGCCATCGGTACACGCAGACTCAATTTGCCAAAAAACTGTGTAACCGACTCCTGCGTAAGCCCTGATTTCAGTCCAATGGCTCTAACTCTCCCCTGGGGTCTCCTAGGCATGTTTACATCAGGGCTAACTACGTGCTATATACAATTACAAGCTTCACTCCCCGGTTTGCCTGTGGAAAGAGCTACAGGATCTACTGGGAGGAAAAAAATTCCAGTTTCCCCCAGGCTCCATCCCTTCCCAGAAACACACATTTTGGAACGAGCCTCCTTTCTGAATCAAACACCACAACCCCCAAAAATCCTGCCATCTCCTAACTTGCAGTGAGATGATAAAGTATTTTCCACCAAAATAACAAGTCAGCCCTCTGAGACAATACTTCAGGATAAAAATGTTTGCTTGGTGGAGTTTACTTTTTAAAGAATGTCATCTGAAGCCAGAGTAGAAACATTTATGTTTTAAAATTAGGGAAAAAAAGAAAAGAAAAGAAAAAAAGATTTGTATGTACTCTCAGCTTCCAAAAAAATAGAAAACAAGAAAAACAAAAAAGAGCATTTAATGGAATTCTAACAAAGCAGATTTGGCATCCCCCACACATTCCATTGTGTTACTTTAGAATAAAAATGACAAGAAAACTTTCTGGGCTGAAGATTTCTTGCTGTTTGGCTGACTACAAGGTAAAAGAGACTGCAGACCGGTTTGCCCCATCAAGGATTTCCAGAGCATCCCTCTCAAAAGCGATCAGGGCTATGGGCTTTAAAATCTACCACTGGATTCTCTGCCTTTCCAGAAGAATGCATTTTAAAAATGGCTAAAAAAAAAAGAGAGGTCTTCCCCTACAGATCTGGGCAGCTGCTGGGCCCCCAGCAGCATCCATCACCCAGTATGTGAGGTCTAAAATTCCTCTCCTTGCACCAGAGTATTTGTATGCATTTCTAAGCGTTTGAGAATTATTATCTTGTGCAAAGGCTTGTCTAACTCTTCAGGGAGGTCACGCCGACGTGTTATATATTCAACAGACGTGCAATAAACACGATTTAGCACCAACTACTCACCTCCAAATACTCCGGGTTCTTTGCTCGCAGGAAAGAAAAACAAAACAAAATTTTAATAATGCATCAGCGACGGTTTTGATTGTTATTAGATTTGCAGATTCCCCCAGGGTGGTGTGACATTCATTGCACACACACACACACACACACACGGCCCCCCCCCAAGCAAGCGTGATGGCCAGATTGACGTGGAAGAGAAGAGCAGAGCGCTCCACGGGGGGGGAAAGGCTGAGTGTGACCTCCTCGGCACGGGCCATGCCATTCTGAGGGCTGGAAGGCTGCCTGCAGCCTCGCTGCTTCACCCCAGCCCGTCCCCCCATCTCCCATCACAGCTGCCACCCATGCTGGCCAACACGGAGACAAAACTCAGGATGCGTGGAGATTTAGAGACTTGCTTTCACAGAGAAGCAAGCCCCGCGCTCGAGCACTGGCACGATCGCTTGGTTTCCCCCATAAGCGAGGGCCGTAGCTCTCTGTTAGGGAAGAAACTCTGGATTAATCCTGCTAATTAAGAG
>JAOXNO010000052.1:27839049-27853091 GCA_028565335.1 Limnodromus scolopaceus
AATGTCTCCAGAGAAGGAGACTCCACCACCTCTCTGGGCAGCCTCTTCCAGGGCTCTGCCACTCTCAAAGGAAAGAAATTCCTCCTTATGTTCAGATAGAACTTCCTATGTTCAAGTTTATGCCTGTTACCTCTTGTCCTGTCACTGGACACCACTGAGAAAAGACTGGCCCCATCGTCCGGACACCTACCCTTTAAGTATTTATAGGCGTTGATCAGATCCTCCCCCCCAGTCTTCTCAAGACTGAAAAGACTCAAGTCCCCGAGTCCTTCCTCATCAGAGAGATGTTCTAGGCCCCTCATCATCTTTGAGACCAGACCCACACTGATCCATGTTGTAATATTTTAAGTGGAAAAGCTGGAAAACGTTCCTATGCTGACATCAACTATACAACAGAACAGTGTCCCTATTGAAGTGGTTTAGAGCACCATCAACAGAACCTTTTTAGAAAAATGTGAAATACGGTAGGGAAGGTCATCCCTGAGGAGGCTCCATGGGCTACAGTGGTCCCAGCAAGCTATGGCCATGTGAAGAGCAAAGCCCTGATTCTGCAAGGTGTCCTTGGAGCCCTATTATCTGTGATTAATAAGGCATGATGCAAACGCTTAGTTAAAACTGATTAGATCAATAGTACACCGTGAATCACTTCTGTAGGTTTCCTATAATATTTATATATACTGCAGTTATCAGCAAGACTCTACTGTAAAATCGTCTACCTTGAAATTTATTTGAAAAAGTACCTTTTATACTCTATTAAAAAAAGCAAACCGACTTTTTTATTCTCTCTTGGAGCTGAACTTACCCGGGGAAAAAGCTCGGGGAACAGCATGTGGTTTTGCCAAACAAATCTTTTGAGACCACGCTGCCTCTTTTATCACCTCCTGGAAGGGGAATATCGCCTCCATCCCTCTTTCCCCTCCCAATCACGCACACTGAAAAAAAAAAAATATATATATATATATAATTAAATAAAATTGTTCCTGCTATCTGTTGGTTTAGTGTTGGTAGGACGTAAGCGGAAAGCAGGAGAGCAAGAGGGATAGTGAGGGGTTGGGAAAGCCAGCACAGGTGCACGCTGGTTTGGGGATGACAACAAAAATATCCCAGGGATGAAGATTTGCACTGGGGTTCAGGAACTCCTCCTGCACTAAATCAAGGCAGCGAATTTACAGCAAATTAATGAAACTAATTTTCTGACTGGAATCATCATCTGTGAATTATCATGTCTTTACTCATTAAATAAATTATCTGTGTCTTCTAAGACATTAAGAACGCATCATAAATTACAGCCCTTCATAAATAATTTGGTTTTTTGCCTGGGTTTAAGTATAGAGGGAGAATAAAGCGAGGGGAAGAAAAGAATACAAGAGGCGAGGGAAGGAAAGAGGCAAGAAAGAAAGCACAAAGAGAAGGGAAGAGAATGAAATGGAGAATGAAATGAGAAGGGAAAGAGGAGGGCAAGGGGGAAACCCCAAACATGTGGAAATGGAGATACAGGATATGGCCAGCTCAGGAGGGAAGGAAATGAGGAAGAAAAAAAGGAAGTGAGGGGATGAAGAGGACAGGCAGGACAAGTAGCACCCGGCGAATCTTTCAGGTCCCTGTTAATTGCAGCTTAGTGAACGTGGCAGGAAACGAATGGCTAATATCCAAATCCTCTCGTGACTTTTATAAATGATTTCATTCCAGGCGAGCTTGTTTCGTGTCAGTGAGTACAAACAGTCTGTCCAACAGGCAGCTGAAAAGGGATGCCAAGGAGGGAAGCGCGCTTTGTCACGGAGCAGCGACGGTATTTGCTGAAAGGGGCCCCAGAACGTGTGAATGACAACGGAAAGGTAATGGCAAGGCCTGAGAGTCAGGGAGACGTGGCTCCCCCGTGGCTTACCTGTCAAACGGGGGCAAACCACCACCGCTCAGACTTCTGGGGCTGTGCCAACGCAGGCACGGCGGTCTTCCGACAGCATCCTTGCTCTGCCTCTCACCTGGTGGAGCTCGACGGCAGGCTGCGGAGAAATGCAAAGCGCTCATTGTGGAGAAACGCGGCCCACCTGCAGCATTTGGAAGCCACCTGGAAGCTTCCATAGGAGGAGACGGCGATACGCCAGTGTAGACCACGTTCCGTCATCCAGCAGGACTTCTGACTAGATACCATCCAGGGTACCAGTACCAAACACTCAGCAGCAACTCAATGCTAACACCTTGCTGAGGACAAGTACAGCTTTTAGGACTTATTAGAGAGCCTGCTGCTGCTCTCTAATTATTATATATATATATACATATATTAGAGAGCCTGATGCTCTTTAATTAGAGAGCCAGGCAGAGGCTGCAAAAGTATGAGTGAAACTGGAGTGGTTGGAGTAACTCCTTTCTCAGACAGACCCTCGCTAGCTTCTGGAAGATGGGTTCCCACCTTAGTTCTAGTGCCAGTAGGACAGATATGTGTCTGCAACATCAGTTGCACCCCAGGCTTCCTGCCACAGTGCAAGAAATGAACCCCATTCCCTGCGGAAGAGGGGTTTGTGCCTGTTTGCAGGCGTATGGTGAGAGCCACTCTGCATGGAGAGTTGGAGTAGATGATCGTTGTAGGTTCCTTCCAACTGAAACAGTCTATTCCATTCTATAAAACTGGCAAGTCGGCAGGAAAACTGAGAGTCTCCCTACTGAGCAAGACCCTTGTCCTGAAAAGTAAGCATGAGCTCTGGTTTAGGGAGATTTCTGATGAGAAGTGCTGACTCGGACAAAGTTTAGCAGCCGTTGATGGGGATGAAGAGCAAGTTTCTTGGCCTTTCCCGTGGGACACAGCACAGGCACATGACCTTTTCCTGGCAGATGCGAGCGCACTTTGAGATGGCCAAAAAGTCAAACTAGAGTGGAGCCAAGCCCAAGCCAAGTATTTCGCCTCTCGGTGAAACTCATTAGCTCAGCGCCACAGAACTGCAGCCGCAATGACTTTTTTTTTTCTGGCCAGCTCCGAGCACAATCACGCATCTGCCTTCACAACTACGTGGCCGTTCCCTTCCCTCTCAAACCAGCTGTGGTTTACACTCTTGCTTGATAACCCGGAGTTTCTTGTCCTCCGTCCCAGGATTTGTCCGTGTCAGCACCCTCGGCCGGGCTCAGGGACAGGGCAGGGTCACAGCAGCTGGGCCACCTGTAGCCTCCCGGCTCGCAGAAGGGTGTTTCTGCAGGAAGCTGGAGGATGGCCAGTTCTAGGAGCTCTTGGAGAAACGAACGCAACGGCAGCTGTTTCCTATTTGGAAGTGGAAGGGCTCTGATCTCAGCCCCTGCAAGCCACAAGTCAGGACGAAAGGAATGTTTTTCCCTGCTTGTCTTCCAAGGCAAAACCCAACCTAGGCTACGTGCAGGCTCACAAAGTTTCCTCCACCGGCACCAAAACCACCCCTGAACAGGCAACACCACCACAAAGACAACAACAAACGTGAAGCCACGGCAGGGTAGGACCCTGAAAATTTAAGATCAGTTCAAACAAACGTCTCTGTGAGAACGCCCTGGCTAGGTGATAGCACGGATGCCCTTATCATGGGACTTGGGTTTACCGGACACATCTGAAGGTTTTTATTTTGAGAGTCCACCATTTGTGTTTGAAGGGCAGCTCCGTACAGACAGACTGAGGTTGTTGGTGGAAAAGGACCTTCTTGCTGCAAATGCAGGAGCTGATGCATGACATTTGTACAACAGTAGTGAGCTGCCTGCTGAATCCAGCCTCCTTTTGCACTAACCTGCAGGTGCTGAACATTCCCTCAACGTCCCATGCAGGACATTCCCTCAACTTGAACTGCTTTATCGTGGCTCTCCCCACTCCTCAGATTTACCCAATTCGAGGCTTAGAGTAGTTTGCCCAGATAATTTCACCATTAGCACAGGATCCTCAAGGCTCAAACAGCAGAGGCTGGAGCCAGGTTTGCTGCCTCAGGTCCCTTCTTGGGCACCCTGAATGCTAAATGAAGCCATTTGGGTGCTCAATAAGGTCCTGGGCAACGCATCCAGCAAACAGGAGGCAGGAGAGGAGGGAAAGAAGAGCAGAAACATCCTCTAGCAGAGGAAAAAAAGAAAAAAAAAAAAAAGAGAACACTCAGCTTCATCTCATTTTTGGGAGAGTTTAGCTGGGTGAGTGACTTCCACCTGCTTCCCACAGCCCACCTACCATGTCTGCTCACACTGCTGAGCAGAGGGGCTCCTGCAGAGCTGAATCATAGAACGGTTTGGGTTGGAAGGGACCTTAAAGATCATCCAGTTCCAACCCCCCTTGCCCTGGGTAGGGACACCTTCCACTAGAGCAGGTTAAGCTCCCCTGCGGTACCCATCTCTCTCCTGGTCTCCCGCCAGCCTTCCCCAGCAGGGCAGTGCCGATACAGAAAGCACATATAGGCTCTTCTCGGGGACGGGGGGTGGAAAAAAAGCTTTTTCTTTCTCTGCCCAGACCATCTGCACCCAACACTGCCGCAACTGCAGGCACGGGGGTCACGGCACACAGGCTTTTCACACCTCTTTGAAGCTGCACAATTCCCTCCCGCTTCCAACTTGGCTCCTTCTAAAAGGAAAGGACCCCAAATACCGTGCAAGCTGCAGCGTAACCCCGAGCCTGCCCTTTCCATCCTTTCCACCCCTGGTGCCAGCAGAGCACCTCCACTCCAGCTGCCCTTCCCGTAGGGGTCCACCCCAAATTCTCATACCCTCCTTCCCCACGCTGCCCTGACGGTCCTGCTGTCAACCAGACCCCAAGGGAGGTCCTTTGTTGGAGTCAGTTCTCTGACTCCAGCAGCTTGGAAGGGTGTTTTTCCATTACCAGTGCTGACCGGTAATGGAAGAGCCTTTCCCAGAACGGTTTCCAACTGATTTTAGAAAGGGTCAGAGCAGCCAGCCTGGATCCCACCACCTCCACGCAGCCAGCATCATCCCTGGGAATATTTATCTCCCTTTCCCTTGGATAAACAAGTCACTTGGTTCTGCTTTCTGTACACTGCCCAAGGACCTCGCAGTTCAGTTGCCTCTTTTTCCACCACCGGCTCAGACAGTTTTGAAACCCAGATCCAAAAAAAAAAAAAAAAAAAAAAAAAAAAAAAAAAAAGGGTATTTCCATCAGTTCCTGAAGTAACAAGCGAGTCCAGGCAAGTGTGAAGCAGGTCACTCTCCTCCTTCGCAGCTTTTCACGCCATGTGTTTTGTGTCAAGGCCGTGACGAGAGCTGGCCCCAGGGGACAACTCAGAGGAGGCAGCTGCCGTGGCTTTTGTTTGCCCGCAGCCTCACGGCACACGCCTCCGCGCCGTCCCCAGGTCCCTTCTCTCCCTCTCCAGCCAAGGCACATCTGCCCCGCAGCAGGCGTCCCGTTCCTTCCTCCCCGAGCCACCGGGATGGAGAGCCAGAGATTTATGTACTCCGCAATTTTTATGTGCTCTCAAGAAGGCTGCGGAGGGGGGGGAAAAACAAAAAAAACCAAAAAAAACCAACAAACTTCGCCAGTCACAAAAGCCTCCATCTGTGAGTTTATTTATCCATGCTGGGAAGGCTGTTTATTCTGTTTCTGGGTGGAAACTACACTGGGATCAGGGCTTAATTGTATTGTTTGTTGAATTAATTGCCCTGTTTGATCGGCCTTTCTCCCATAATGCTTGGGAACGAGGCGTTTTTTGCTGCCATGTGGGAATGGGGAGGGCTGAAGCTGTTTCTCCCTGGCAGCCGAAGGCAGCCCAGC
Organism: Limnodromus scolopaceus; assembly: GCA_028565335.1. Taxonomy (NCBI): domain Eukaryota; kingdom Metazoa; phylum Chordata; class Aves; order Charadriiformes; family Scolopacidae; genus Limnodromus; species Limnodromus scolopaceus. The sequence goes on from JAOXNO010000052.1 coordinate 27,844,763, forward strand.
GTGCAGTTGGCAGGAGGGGCTATTTTGGGGGACGGCACATGAGTTGCCTCATGCAAATATTTTCACAGAAGTATGTGTTCGGTGAGGTTAGGCATCCTGGGGAAAGGTGCATGGATGCACAGGACACTGGGTTGGTCTTTCGTTTCTTTTTCCAGCTGCTACCTGCCTTCCTGGGATGGATGTGCCCTGGAGAAGACCAGCTGCCAAGGCTTACCCCCTCACCAACCAGCAGCCTAGGGTGGCCTGTGATCTCCTCTCCAGCAATGAGAACGAACATTGTGGATTTTTCCCAGGTGACCGGGTGAATCATGGGATGCAGAGCAGACAAGAGGTCAGCAGTTTTTTTCCATATTGGAACATTTTCGCCTTCGTTTTCATTCCTGTCTTTTTTGTTGGGTTTTTTTGTCCTTTCCTTATTACATTCTGCCAGCAAACACCCAGCTAAAATGAACTCCTGCGCTTTTCACACTCCCTTTTTCCACTTTCACAATCACAGCATTAACTTTTTAAGGTTTTGTTCCTGCCTCTCCCACTTCCCACACACACACACACACTTCCTTCTGCCCACTGGCCTTTGGATGAAACACAATGACCAGTGGCCGCATCTGACATGGCATTTCCCACACACACGCTTTTTCATTTCCCCTCTCTGCAAAATGAAACCAGCACCAGGATTCCTAACACACCGGGGTCATCACTCTTCCACCAACCCTTACGCCAGGCAGGACATCCCTTCATGAGCCACAACCCTCTGCAGAGCCTTCTCTACCCAACACAAGAGCCAGGCACTGAAGGTGATGGACATGGCCAACCAGATGACTACTCTCCCACCACATCGACAACATCCCAAGATAGCAGCTTGGGATGTGTAGTTAGTGGGAGAACCCAGTAGAGTTCAGGGACCAGAAAGGAGATATCCCTGGAGGACCTGATCCTCCAGACCTGATCGTGCCTCTTCCCCTGCCCTCTGGGGGCTCTGGGAATCTCCCTTCCATGGCAGTGTGAGCTGCAGGAGACAGCAAGATGTTTCAATCAGCAGATCTCTTGTGTCTGAGTCAAACCCATTCCTTGCTGATAAGGAATGAATACTGTCTGTGTCTGTCCGGGTGCGTGTCTCTCTCTCTCTATTTCTCTTTTCTCCTTCATAAAGCTGTCAGACCAAAAATAACATATTAGTGGAAGAAAGGAATGTCAGGTGTAATATAATAACGCGATCAGGAGGCTGGGGGAGTGTGCGTGTCTGTCTGGCTGCCGTGCTGGAGTATCTCTGCAATGGTGATAAATGGCTACAGCTCAGAAACGCCTTTCACACCATCTTCACAACCTTTTCTCCCACTGCCCCCCATCAGACCTGGAAAATAGGATGATAAATAGGAGGGAGTGCTTACTCAGCACCTTTCTGCTCCCAAAAGCCGCATCTGTTTGACACTGCGGGCAGATCATACATCCCCAGGCCAGAGACTGAGGAATACGACAGGAACGACCAGACCACACCAGGCTGCAGGGTGGGCTACCCTGTGCCCCATTTATTTCCCTGATGAACAGAGAAAAAACACACCAAATTAGGCAAGTATCTCCCATGGCCTCCATCAGTCTGTGTTTCAGGGATTTGCAAGGACAGAAAGAGCATCATGCACCTACTTCTGTTTGATTACCTTCCATGGGCTACTCTAATCCTTCTCTGAACACAAAGCCTGGCTTTCAGCCCCAGTTCTGTTTCAGTGAGGGCATGGTGCTGCACTACAGGGTGAGGAACCCTAGGAGAGATGGTATCCACCACAGCTAGCTCGGGGCTACATGGAAGGAAGAGGATTTTTAGGTCCCTTGCCCCAGGAGGGTGTCCTGCACTGCTCCCTTCTAACATGGCACATCAGTACCAGCCAGTGCTGTCACGAGGTCTTTGAAGGCTCTCTGCAAACTCTCAGACCAGCAAAGACTGATCCCAGTCTGACCCAATATGGTGAACGCCACAGCTCTCTGCACAGTCCTCAAACCAACTCCAGGAGAGCGGACCCAACGACAAAGTTTCCCCCACTGGGAAAGGTATGAAATGGCAACAGCCTCACCCACAACCATGACTCATCCCCGCTGCTCACATTTGGCAGGACTAACATAGGTCCTGCCAACCAGTACCACAGTCTTTATTCTGACCTGTTTCAAAGCCTTTGCTGATGTCCTCCAAGCCAGGCAATGGCACAGAGCTGTACCACCTTTCTGGTCCCCTCACCCATCAGGCAAGTACTCAGGCGTCTGTCTGGACATACATAGGAAGATGAGATGGGTGAGTGCCCTGCAAGAAAAGCCTTCCTTCATTCAACAGCTTTATAAAACATTGTCTTTCAGCAGTTTATTCTCCAGCCCAGAAGACCAGCTTCTGTGTTATAAACCCTTTGCACTAGAATTGACTGAAAAGGTGGATGGGCTAAAGCTATCACAACCAACTTTTTAAGAAGGACGTGGCATAGCATGGCCACAAGACCTGACACAGCTACGCATAGGGAACCTGAAAATCCAGTCGCAAGTGTTGACTGGAACCAGGTCTGGGACAAAACATATGGTGGAAGTCACACTGCTGAGGTCAGCTCTAGATTTTACAGCCAGGAAGGCCTGATATTGCTCTCTGGCCCATTTAACCCATCCCTGGCAAATATCCTCCCTGAAAACCAGTGACTTCTGGAGGAGCCTATCTTTTATGTAGGTATCCAACACCGCCTGAGCAGTTTCCAACAAGGGAGAACTGATTGCTTCTACTGGTTGTCCGTTCCAGCATCTAGATACTTTTTCTGCAAAGGAAAAGAAGAGGAAACACATAAAGAAATAGAAAACCTGTCTTGCTCCCACACAGGTCTCTTCTCTTCAGCTGGAATGGGTGGGTCCTCTTCTGGCACTACCTGGTAAGGAGCCCCCAGGTATCAGGTTCTTCTCACACGCCTTTTGCACTTCAGGGAACGGCACTGCGTATTTCAGCACTTTCCAAAGAACCACCCCAGGGCACAACACTATCGCATTTCACAGTAGTGCGGGTTTCCCATCCCCGAGCTCTGCCTTGAACGATGACATTAATTGAAATGGCTGCAGAAGTGCCAGGGCTGAGATCCAGCTCCGTGACCTGCTCCGAGTACAGGCTCCTGGGTGGCTGATGCAGACCTGCTGGCTCTCAGCCCACTGCAGAGATGTTCCTCTTCGCCATTAAATATTCTCCCTCCTGCCTGTTCCTTTCCATTTCCTCCACCCCATCACCACCAATCCAAGCCCAGGGGGTCTGACAGGCAGGAGCAGGCCCATGGCCATCTTGTCCGATGTCCAATTTGGGGTCATGCCAGGCTGAAGTATAAGATTCCTACCGACAGCACATATGCAAATCAGGTCTCCTTCTGCAGTCTTTAATAGCCCAAAACTGATTTAACTCTTCAAACAAAGAGCAAAATCCCTTTCAAAACGCGTGCTACTGTTCCAAAAATTCTGGCTACTTTTGATATGCAAATACCGACCCAGCCTCCTTGTAAAACTTGCCAAGTTCTCGATTTCATTTTCTTAATTTCATCCAGCAGCACCGTGTTGCACAGAGAGATGCGAAGTGTTTCCTTTAGCAGTTGCTAATTAATTCAACAACTGGTTCCTTCCATTCTTTGTTTTCTATCCTGCTCCTTTTCAACCCGGTCAGTGGTTGGAGGCGTCTAAGGTATCCGTGAAAAGTAACAAGGCAATAAAGTCACCGTGATGGTTCTTCAATTAGCTGTACAAGGATGTGCACCATCACAGAAAAAATGTTTCTTCTGCTAATGAGAACTAACGAGCCCGTACCTGGGGGATTCTGCACTCTGATCAAAAGAGTCCAATCAAAACCCCTGCAAATTTCTGATTAAACCAGACAAAAGAGAGGAGGGAAGGCACCAAGTCAGATGCTGAATAGATAATAAAATTCACTTCCACTTTTCCTTCCCAGAAAATGGTAAATCTAATAGGCATGACTAAGCAGCTATGAGGGAAGACATGAACAAATTTGTAAAGCAAAGGGGAGTTTAAAGTTCATCTCATTTTCCCCTTCTGCAACATCGTCTGCAATCATATTATGATTTAAAGGCCACCTTTCCCCCCGCGGGAAGTGGGTGAGAAGGGCGTGATTCAAGTTTGCATACAAAATATGATGGGAGAAGGAGAAAGGCCAGGAGGCACAAGCTGAACAGCCACATCCCTTTGGCACTGTCAAACATGTGTTTCTTTTTCCCTGTTCTTGGAGGCACAGGGGAAAAAAAGAAATAATAATGGCGTGGTGGCATTTTCTGCCTAAGTTCTTACATGGAAATACCGCACCTTTCACTTCTGGGAACAAAGCCAGCACAAACCCTGATTCAACCAGCACCAACCTCATGAGACCCCAGGTCTGCCTTGAGAAACCCTCTGGAAACCAAATGACAATCCTGCCCTTTTCCAGAAGCTGTCACCGTTCCCTGCTGCATTCCCAGCTCACCAGAGAGCGGTCCTGCTGCTGTTGGCTCACACCTCTCTCGTTTGCCGTCAGGATTAACCTCATCTCCGTGTCACAGCTTTCAGGGATGGCAGCTAGGCTGTTCCGATTTGAGGGAACAGGAAAGGATTATCCCAGAGGAGATTGTAGAGGAATGAAGCAAAGCAGCATCTACCATGCTCCGCCTGCCCCTCCTGACCCCCAATTCCTTGACAAATAACCTTTTTCCCAGTAAACTTCCAGCTCCAAAGGTGGCTTCATGTCAGTGAATGGCCACGGTGGGATTGAAGCACGAGAAGGGAGGCACAAATGGAGGAATGGAGCTGTTTGCAGCAGAGGGAGAAACTTGGAGAGCTGTCACCAGCCGAGATACAGTAACGAAAGTGCCAGAGAAAGGGATTCAAGAGCCAGTTATAGCCCATTTAGGAATGGTGCAGATCTGGGTACTGTTCCCTCTTCTGCCACTGACATTCTGCAAGTCCATGGGCAGGTCATTTTGCTTGGCTCCACTTCTCCCTCCTGTGGTGGGCTTTTGTCTTATTAGCAGCATGGCCCAAGGTAGGGGATCTCTCATCATGCCCAAGCACAGCCCGGGGTGTACAGATGGGCAATGGTCAGAGTGCCCAGTGCCCACCATCCTGCCAGCCTGTCCTCCAAGGGAGGCTCCGAGAAGTCACCGCTGCCCCACTGAGTGGGCAACGCCAGCAGCCAGGCATGGGAGAAAGCAGCTCGTGCTCCCTGGCTCCACACACCTGTATCCCCCAGTTCAATAAAATGTCATAAAAAGCAGAGAAATTTCATGATAAACACAAATAGATCAATAGCATTAGAGCTACTCTTAATAGCTGCCTCGGGCTTTTCATCTACACCTTTGAAAGTGTCCAGTAGTGAGTAATTAATGACCGAACCAAGTAATTACTTTCCTGATTTTCCTCAAAACTAGAATTCACTGAAAGAACTTTGAGCTTTACTGGTGCCACATAGCAAATTAATTCAGTAAGTGCTGATATTACAAGCCTGGGCTGCCTATTAAAAGCCGGCAGTGCTGTAGAGTCTGCCTTCTCTTGCTGCCTGATGTAACCCTTTATGTGTTTCTCCAGCCGCCCGCAAGAAAACAGCCCAACCCTCTATCGCTCTGCTCATCAACCTTCACAGATTTTGCTAGAGCACTCTTGTAGTAGGGGAGGACCTTGTCTTGGAGGAGATGCCAGGACCTGAGCGTTCCCGTGCCATCAGCTCGCCAGCAGGGATTAAGGCAAATCCTCACCTTATGCCTTTACCATCGCAACGAACAAGGAGGAGTGGAACAGGAGCACGGGGGCTTCTCTGAAGCCACACGAAAGCTGAGAGTAGGACCACAAGGACTGGCCAGAGCCTTCAAACTCTGTTCACCACGTTCATTTTAGGCAGGACACTTCCCATGCAATTGGCAACTCCAGCCCAATCCGGGGACGTTTAACCCTTGAGAGAGAGGAAGCAAAGAGGATGACCAAATAGCAGTGGATGAGGAGCACAAGGGAGGCAGAGAGAGAAAGGAAGAGATCCGAGATCCTGTCTGTGAAGACAAGGACCTCTGTCTCTCCAGCACACCACTCCCCTGGAGTAAAAGGATGTATCTCCAGTTTCTTGACACCTCTTCTGTTCCATATTCTCAATTCCTGCTAAGAGTGACATCTCTGAAAACAGCCCAAGGTGTCACCTCAAGGCTATCCATGGCTTGTCGCTTGTGCCTACTGACCCACTCAAAATCAGGACTCAGATTTCTAGCAGCCATGGCACACCCTCTACACAGCTGACAGGAACCTTCATGAGATAATTCTAACAAGCCTACTTTTACTTTCTCCTGTATTTACATGGCTTCAGCCACCACAGCCACCAACTGACCCAACACCATGAGAGGAATTACCTGTAGAGCTCTTCCACAAACTCAAACTGCCTGCTTGGGATCCTCACACAACGTTGGGTACCCCTTGCAGCATCTAAGAGGAAGAGGATGACAAGCAATTCGGGCAACCCATTTTCCATGGCTGGCAGACATACTCTGGAGAGAAACATGCACAAAAGCTCAGGTGGGAGAAGGGATGGGAGTCACGGTCTTCCAAGACCTCTAGCCTTCCTCACTTGGCCTGTCCTTGTCACTGCAAAGGAACTCGGGCACCATACCCAAGGGCAAACTATCTAAACGACCCCAGATTTCAATAATTTGCAGCATGAGACACTAATAAAACGAGTGTTGCAACTGTGCATGCTTGTGTTTGTGCATGTATGTGCCTGCATGAGAAAGAATACAAGTCAATAAGCAAATTACTGAAGTAATCCTTCCATCCCCATCAGTAATGAATTATTGTTTCCCTGCTCCCAAGAGCATGGTCAGAGCTTGGGAGCTTAACATTCAAGCTGACATGGACCTCCAGCATGCACTTTTAATCCCTCTAAGCACAGTGACAGCCAGCAACAAGCCCCTCAAGCAGAGGAAGCGACACATTTCTTTCCCATCTTTCCACTACCATATTTTTAATTGGCTGGGAATATCCTTTGCTTCTGTCAAAACAAATTCTGCTAAAGCACCGCTTCAGATTTGAAGGGAGGAGCCAGGAACTGAGAGAGAGAAGCCAAGAAAATCCCCCTGCAAATGAAGATTTCCGCCGGCGGAGGCACGACGAGGAGGAGCGGGAGCAGTGTCCGCTTGCATCGCTGGCCACACGAGCGGTCCCCAGCACAGCAACCGCTTCCGAGGCTTTAATGATGGAGAGGTGCCAATGCAGATGGATCTGTTGGCTTGGTCAGAGAGAACACGAGGGAGGAACTTTAATGGTTACGGTAAGAAGGGTATTAAAAGAAAAATACAGTGACAAGAGTCCATCTAGAAGTTCAGAGGCCAATGGCTGGGTGAGACAGAGCTTGGAGTAGGGTCCTATGGAGAAATCAATTTTAAGATCGTGAGAAGCAGGAGGGCCCTGGAAGGGAGGCTCTGCCAGAGAGCACGTGGCAGGAAGAGGAGAAGGAAGCAAAGGGAAATACTGCACAGATTATGCAAGCACCTGGCATGAGTTAGACTCTTTCCCTTGTCTCCTCTTTGCCTTGTTTCCTCCCTTTCCCCTCTCAAAGGAAAATAGGGTTTTCATAAAGCCTAAATGTTATGAAAATTATTCCAATTCTCTGTTGCTTTTTGTTTCAAAAAAGGCAGCCTTTTTCCTTTTCAACTAACTTCCTTCTTCCCAAGTAAAACATTTTTCAGAAGAGTGTAATGGAAAACAAAAAAAAGCTGAAGCTGCTGGAGAGAGGTGGGTGGCAGGTTTCTACCCAGCACCATCTTCCCCACATCCCGAATCTCTCAGCATGTCCAGCAGAGAGCACAGACACAGCCCTGAGCAATTTCTTTTCATCCACCTCCACAGCTGAGGTCAATAAGGAAGAAGATCTCCTCACTCCTGCAGGCAGGGAAGCTGGGGCAGGGGGAGAAGTTGTTGAAATGCTCTCCAAGCAGTGAGCACACAAGCAAATCCCACTGCAGTCAACGAGACAAGTGACATATGGAAATCTCTCCCCTGCCTAAGCATCCCGCAGAGCGCCTGCCCTTCGGATGGGAGCAAGGAGGAGATGCGCTCGGTCTGAACAGGCTCATCACATTTTGGGAAGAGGCAAGCCGGGGAGGTCAGAGCTCATCCCAGGACAGAATTAGAGAATCACATGAGGTTGGAAGGGACCTCTGGAGATCATCTAATCCAACCCCCTGCCAGAGCAGGGCCACCCAGAGCAGGTCCCACAGAAACATGTCCAGGTGGGGTTTGAATGTCTCCAGAGAAGGAGACTCCACCACCTCTCTGGGAAGCCTCTTCCAGGGCTCTGCCACCCTCACAG
>JAOXNO010000052.1:27867876-27878940 GCA_028565335.1 Limnodromus scolopaceus
GGTCATCCTGTTGTCCACCAGGACTCCCAGGTCTTTCTCCTCAGAGCTGCTCTCCAGCAGGTCAGTCCCCAACCTGTCCTGGTTTGGGGGGTTATTCCTCCCCAGGTGCAGCCCCCAACATTTGCCCTGGTTGAATTTCATCAGGTTCCTCCCTGCCCAACTCTCCAGCCTGTCCGGGTCTCACTGCACAGCCTTCTGGTGTGTCAGCCACTCCTCCCAGTTTTGTATCATCAGCAAACCTGCTGAGGATACATTCCATCCCTTCATCCAGGTCCTTGATGAAGGTTAGGAAGGTCCGAAGGTTAGGAACGCAGTCAGCCAGCTGTCCCAGGCCAAGGACAGACCAACCTCTCCTCTCTTAGATGAATATTCATTTTTCTTCCATTCATGAGCACCAATGGGCTGAAATCTTGAGATTTAAAGGTTAGAGTATCTTGGCTGGTGAATTTGAGCTCATCCTAAATTAGGTAGCGGTATCAGGAGTTCCTGCTTTCTCCGCAAGGTCTGTTCTCTGAACAGCCTGGATATGCTCCCCGCCAAACGGCACAAGCTGGAATGCTTCCTAATTAACTGCACGGGGAAAGATTAAAAATTCCCTGCTCTCCCCAATCCTGCAAAAGTCAGAGATGCAAAGAAAGCCACCGCGCAAGCCTGACACTGGGGGCAGGGGAGACGGAGCAGCTGTGGTCCTCACCAGGGGGACAATGTCAGCATAATCATCTGGGGCACGTTAGGTGGACGTTTTCATGAGGCGGAGCACGCCCAACAGGACCAAATAGCAGGGTCTGGAAATGAGGAGTGTCACAGCTCGAAGCACAGGGATGTGCTCTGCGGAGCTCTAATTGCACGATGCTGGGCAGCAGGCTGGACAGTCAAACAGCTGGCGGAGACATCTCGGTCACCTCCAGGCCTGCTGTTACCTGACCCGGGCGTTTCGACCACAGCATCCTTTTCCAGATCCATTAATTCCTGCCAAACACAACATCTCTGAAGAGCAGCAGAGAGGCAAAACAAGGCAGCTTGCTGATGCCCATCACATCCCGCAGCCCAAAGCCTGCGCTGAGCTCTCCGCCGGCCCCACAGCTGCTGGATTCAGAGAGGACCTGATTTTTTAAAGGATCTGCTACAGCCCGTGACCTTTCGCTCGGGATCATGAAGGTCACAGCCAAAGGAGACCCCGGGCTCCTCACATCTGTCATTTTTCCAGCTCCTTGCTGGAGCCGTTTCATCGCGGCTGCTCTGGTTGCAGGAGCCGTTTCTCGGTTCAGCTCCCAGCTTTCCTCCCTGCTGTCCAACCGCTGTGATGGGGAAATCAAGGTACCGCGGCAGTAATGAATTATTGCTCACAAAAAGTGAAACGCGCCCCGAAGATCCAGGGTGAAGCGACCTCCATGAATATCTTCACACGGGCTTCCTTTGAGGATTCGGTGTCTAAGCACCGAGGCTGCACGGTAAACCAGAGATTAATGCAGAGCAGAACAGAGTATTCCTAGGCGAGAATACAAAGCAGAATAAAGGCTACCTTGCCGTGTCTTCAGTTCCTTCCCCATACTTTCATTTTATTTATTTATATGAGGAAAAACTTCCTACGCCCAACTTCCAGCTTTCAATTCTCACTTTGCAAGAATGCTATAGTAACCTCCCTCCCGCGCAGGAAAGCAAAGCTCCTGGATAGCCAAGCCCCCGGCAGGCTTTCCAGGCGGCCAACACACCTTCCCTCACACCGCTTCCAGAGGGTCTGGCTGGGCAGAGTCACTCGGGAAATCTCCTACTTCAGCCCTGGCAACGGAGAAGGAGATACCTGCAGGCTCCTGTTCTCCGCAGGTAGAAATACATCAAGCCCCTGCTGCAGGACAGACCTAGCTCCCGGGATTTTTCTTTCCCTGGAACTAGAAACCTTTCTATCAGTCACACAGATTTCCTTTAACTGTGCTGGTTTCCCTCAAAACCTCTGCCCTTCGCTCTGGTGTCATCCACACCAAAAATTCTCCAACTCTATTGACCCGTGCTGAAAACTACACCTTGAATGCCGGTCGTCTGGACTCAGGGAGTCCCACCCTGTGGATGACTTTGAGCCTTAGCAGGAGCTGAGGAAGGTGTTTTGGGATCACTGTTCTACCCTGATCCAAAAAGCAGCCAGAGAAGCAGAGCCAAGAACGAGCGGGCAAGGAGAGGGCTGCGTGGTGGGGTTTCACATCGCATCTTAGCAGCAGGCAATTTATGCGAGTCCTTCTTGGCACAACGTCCTCTGTGCCTTACTCTGCTTATAAAACACTCTGAAGGCCAGTCAAAAGCAGTTGCTGCAGAATATTGTTTTCCTTTCAGAAAAAAAAAAAAAAAACCCAAACGTTTTCAAGGTCTTTCCCCTTACACCCACACAGCACAGAATTATCTCCCAGAAGCTGCCGGTAGATGTTTGCATGCCCTGGGGTGAGCCGTAGCAGACGGCTTCCACCACATTTTGGGGGCCAAGCAGAGACCACACACTAACGAGGGCAGGTCGACCAGTTGGTAAATATGTTCTGCCCAACAGCTCCATTTTGAGTGTCAAGAGGATGGGGCCAGTCTTTTTTCAGTGGTGCCCAGGGAAAGGACAAGAGGAAATGGGCACAAACTTGAATAGAAGAAGTTCCACCTCAACATGAGGAGGAACTTCTTCACTTTGAGGGTGGCAGAGCCCTGGGAGAGGCTGCCCAGAGAGATGGTGGAGTCTCCTTCTCTGGAGACATTCAAACCATGCCTGGACACGTTCCTGTGCAACCTGCTCTGGGTGGACCTGCTTTGGCAGGGGGTTGGACTAGATGATCTCCAGAGGTCCCTTCCAACCCCATGTCACGCTGTGATTCATTATATTGATCCTGCCTCATCCACGTTTCACAACGTATCTACGGCAAAGGTGTTTCATTAAGGTAACACAGACTTTGAAGCTTTTATTTTTAACGGATAAGACACGAGGTACCACTTGAGCAGTGGGCAGGTTGTGGAAGGCGGAGCATCTCTGGTCCATGCGAGGAGGCACCGGGGAGAGGCGACCCATAGAGCAGGGTAACACAGGAGGGACTGGTGGCTGCAGCACAGGCTAAGCGCTGGCGAGATGATACACCAGGAGGGAATGCAGAGACACAAACCCACTCGTGTCTGTTTTTTAAACTACACTCTCACGAATTTCGGTGACGGAGGAGCTTGCACGCCAATGGCTCTGACCTACTGACATTTCTGCAGGCCCGCGGTTCGTGCACGAGGGCTGTCACTTCAAATTTGAATTGCCTGATTTTTCCATCACAACAGCCTGCTATTTCTTGCTCGTGGAGAATAAATATTTACAAACCTTAACTCTCGCCAACAAAGGCATTCTGTTCCAGAATTTTCTGGGGGCTTTTGTTCTGTTTTTAAACAGTTTTAGCAATCGTTGCCCAACAGTTTGATTTCTGTTATTAAAACAAGGCGGCACCGTAAAACGGATGTACGAGCGAGAGGACGGGCCACAGAAGCTCACTGTTAACGTTCAAGGATTCTCAGCGACGCGGTGGAAAAAGGCTGAGAGCATTCGCAGGCAACGCGAGGGATAATAGCACAGAAACTCCAGACAAGGACAGGTCACCAATCCGTAGGAACACATCTTCTTGGTAAACTAATGGGGAGGGTTGGGGGGGGTTTCAGCAATTTCATGCAAACAAATGTGAGGTTGTAAACAGATTTTTAGAAAAAAATAAAATAATTCAAGACGAACACCCACTCAATGCGGCAGCATCGCTCCTCCAGCCAGAGAAGCTGACTCCACACTACCCAAACATCTAGAGAGCTGCAAACAAAAACTGAGCCCGGGGAAGAAGCAACCGGCTCCCCATTTAACAAGCATTTGTCATGTCCAAGTCCTTGACAACCCACACGCATGCAACATCATCTCCAAGCACAACGCACTTCGCTGGGACGTAGAAGAGGGTTTAGTGACCTCCTTTTGGGGCAGCAAGCAAAGGTCAGGGTAGACATCTGGCTAAACACAAGCTTCCAGCATCAAGCTGAGGCCAAACCACAGTTTTTCTGCCCGGTGGAGTATAGAAAGAGTTGTGTTTCACATTGGTACTTGGTGCTGGCAAGAACACTCTGTCCAGTTTTTGTATTCACACTTCCCCAAAAAATGTGTCAGAAAAGTAGAGTTCAGATAATAGCTGCAATAATAATTTAGGGTGTGAAAAAACAGCCTTAAGGTGAGAACCTTAAGGAGTTCAGTCAATTTAGTTTCCAAAGAAGAAGGTTAAAAAGCAACTTGACTCTGGTCCATGCACTCCTGCACACTACAATTTCTGATATTAGTGGCTCTTTAATTTTGCTAATTTTGCAATCCAACGGTCGGAGGCTGGAGCTTGAAACATCCAAAAATGGACCTTAGGTGAAAATTGTTGCCATATGGGTCTGTGAGATTTAGATGTCTTTCCAGAAGAGATGTTCCCAGCAAAGGGAATCACAGAATGGTCTGGGTTGGAAGGGACCTCTGGAGATCATCTAGTCCAGACCTCTGCCAAAGCAGGGTCAGCTGCTTTGCCTCTGCCTCTGCCAGAGCAGATTGGACAAGAACACGTCCAGGTGGGTTTGAATGTCTCCAGAGACGGAGACTCCACCACCTCTCTGGGCAGCCTGTTGTTCCAGGGCTCTGGCACCCTCAAGGTAAAGAAGTTCTTCTTCACGTTGAGATGGAATTTCCCATGTTCCAGATTGTGCCCATGGACCCTTGTCCTGTCACCAGCTACCACTGAAAAGAGCCTGACCCCATTCTCTTGACACCCACCCTTTAGATATTGATAAGCCTTGATGAGATCCTCTCTGAGTCTTCTCCAGGCTAAACAGACCTGGTCTCTCAGACTTTTCCTCATAAGAGAGGTTCTCCAGTCGCCTTATCATCTTTATAGCTTCCCCTGGACTCTCTCCAGCAGTTCCCTGTCCTTCTTGAACTGGGGAGCCCAGAACTGGACCCAGTGCTCCAGAGGGGGCCTCCCCAGGGCAGAGCAGAGGGGGAGGATGACCTCCCTCAACCTGCTGGTCACACTCTTCTTGATGCCCCCCAGGATGCCATTGGCCTTCTTGGCCACAAGGGCCCATTGCTGGCTCATGGTCATCCTGTTGTCCACCAGGACTCTCATGTCTCTCTCTGCTGAGCTGCTCTGCAGCAGGGCAGGACCTGTACCAGTCTGGGGGGTTATTCCTTCCCAGGTGCAGCACCTTACACTTGCCCTTGATGAACTTCTTCAGGTTCCTCTCTGCCCAACTCTCCAGCCTGTCCAGGTTTCGCTGTATGATGGTATATCAGCCACTCCTTCCAGTTTTGTGTCACCAACATACTTGCTGAGGGTACTTTATTCCCTCATCCAGGTCATTGATGAATATGTTCAACAAGACCAGACCCAGTACCAACCCCCGGGGAACATCATTAGCTACAGGCCTCCAACCAGACTCTGCAGCGCTGATCACAACCCTCTGAGCTCTGTCATTCGGCCAGTTCTCAATCCACCTCACTGTCCGCTTATCTAACCCAGAAGGGGAGGAGATCTCCAGCGCGTTCGCTTTACAGTCGCTGCCAGAAGGGAGCAGCCAGAATGGACAACCTGGCAGCTCCTGTGGACAGAGAGATGGAGAGACTGGGCTGGGAGCAACGAGATAAATACTGGAGATAGATGATGCATTGCATACCCCACACACAATATATAGCTGCTTGACTCTATTAGGTAGATGGATGGCAGGGAATTTAAGAAGAGAAATAGATTTTTTTACTAAGCTAATTAGCTAAAAAGGCTTGTCTGGAAACACGGGCCCCATTGTGTCTGAAGACTGCTGACACGCGGCTCGGAGCAATATTTTTCTTCCCTGTTATTACTCTGCCTCCCAGAGCATCCCTCCCAGCCGCATAGAGGGGGATGGTGATCCCTGCAGCAAACCGCCGGCACCCAAGCCACCCAACCAGATGCTTCAGTGACACAGTAAATACGTGTGTGTGTACACATATAGATGCACACACTTGCATGTAGGTGCATACATCTACATATACACACAAAAATACATTACTTAAATATATGACATACAAGTATAGATTCATATATAAAATAAAAACAGTTCAAGAGCAAAGATGGCAATTAAAACCAGTTTGCGGCTTCACATTAGCCTGCCCCTTAATTCAACAGCAAAACAGGGGGCACTTGATGAAATAGAAAGGCTGCAGATTTCAGAGAAATAAAAGAAAAATACGACCTGACCCAGCACAGTCTCTTCTGGAATCCACCACCCCAGGAAGTCACGGAGACGCGCACCAGTGGAACAGACATTTTAAGGGACTGGATAATTTTATGAGCATTAATAACATTTGCAGCTATGCAAGCTAATAAAATGTTACAAGGGTAATCAAACTTCATGCTTCAATGTGTAAGCTGATCACCTGTGAGCACTGGAAAGGAATTTCCTCTCTGGTGCTGTTGCACTGAGCAAGTAGCCAGCTGCACCACAGGGGCACTTTTTTGGAAAAAAAAATAAAAAAAAATTTTAAAAAATAAAAAAACGGTGTCACTGCTGCTATTGCTATGTCTTTGATTTGGTTTTCTCCTTCTGCAGTAGCTGGCAACCACCAAAGAAACTAAGCTCACAACATCAATGTGAATTTCGCTGTCAATCTCCTAAGGTTTCCTGGTGCAGTTTTGGGACAATGTGTCTACCACAATCTGAAAATACCATTTTATTCTTGAAGGGTTGTTCCTGTATGCTGGCAGCAGGCTTAAACTAAGCTTAAAATGTCATTCCAGGACCAAAGATCCCACGTTTACTCTTTACTGCTTCCATGCTGCACGAGTTGCGTTGGCCAACAAAGCACTGGGCCTTCCATTAACGTTGCTCTGAGCCCCCATCACAGAAAAGCTGCAGGTATTACCAGGTAAATTTGGCAGCTTTTGACATGGGGGCATGACGGGACATAGCAGAAGTGTCAAAAATAGTCCTTCCACTTAAAAAATAACCAACCACAGACAGAAGTCCAAAGGGCTGAAGAGGACTACTGTGTGCTGTCAGGGACTTGGTGGGATAACACAAAAGGCATGGTGATACTAGCCAGCAAACGACCTGTTCCAGGAGCCATCCTTCTCTAAAACAAAAGTGATGGAGTTAATTGGCAGAACATCTGCTCCGGGCTCTCCAGCAGCTCACTATGGTCAGACCACAGCAAGGTCTGGTGTGCTTTCCCATGAAGTACGGTCCTTGGGAATGCAGGATTACAGCCCCTTGCAGTAACCCCCTCCATCCATCCATCCATCATGGTTAGAAACCACGCATATCACCATGGTAACCAACTTGAATCATTCACTAAATCCAAGCAGCCTACACCCAGGCCTGGCTTTGCTGCTTGTGTTCCACCTGCCCTTGGGATCGCCTCTTCTTAGGTCCAAGAGCTCAGGGTCTTCCCTTTCCTCGTCCTTTGCTGGAAGTGGCAAGAGACACTTCCTGAGGACAGGAGGAATAAACATCAGAATTAAGAAGTTACTTATCACGTGGGGTCCTTTTTATTCACAGATTCCTCTGTGAAGGTATGTTCTAATGAGAACCGTGAAGAGCTGCCAACCAACCTGGCCATGCGTGGCCCATATTTCCTCTCCTTCCTATTTAGCCTTAGAGAACATCATTTCAATATTCCTTTGGGAGAGAGGAGGCAGAGGATGCGAGGATTACATGCGTCAGTCACGCTTTCATCCCCTAACAATCATTCTCACCCTGATGGTGACCTCCAGGCCACAAAACCCATATTTTTCTGAATACACAGCATCTGAGAACTACACTTGCTGCCCTCCAAAGACCCATCCAAATTACACTTCCTCCTCAGTTGGCCCAGAACACAATATGCCCTGAGAAAGCCATAACTTCCCCCACCAGGACAGGAAAGCACTTTAAATCACAATTAGAAGAGCACTGTCATCAGAGACCGGAGCTGACACTGCATGTGATGTCACGCACATGAATCCCAACACGGTGACAACAGCCACGGGCCCAGATAGGTTTTAAAATTATAGGCAATAAAGTATGACATCATGATGACATCATAGAAGGAGAAATTTAATTCCCAGCTCAGAGGCTATCAGTTAACTGTTTTATTCTAAAACCTTTCATTATCCGCGTGAGCAATGAGCAGAATCAATCATTTCCACAGGTCTTTATGGCCCCCATAAATTTTGAGCACTTATGCCTCAGCCACCTTCCCGTATACATACGAGCCCATCTGTTGGCTCCCGCAATGCTCCCTCAACATCCCCGGCGCTACAAAACCCACAAGCACATTTCAGGCGTAATCACGGCAAATAAAAGAAATTCACGGCCGGTATGAGATCACAGCCATTTGGCTTTGGGGTTCTCAGATACCTGTCAGCTCCGCACGTGGCCTTCTTCCCCGCCACGCTGACACAGATGGGTACACCGTGGACTAACCTCCTGACACTCGCGTGACCTTTAAAAGTCATTTTAAAACCCGTTTTGACAAGCACTCTGAGACAGATGCTTCAAGAAGATCACCCGTTGCAGGCTGCCCATCTCCACCCCCCTTCTACCAATTGCAGGCAGTGATATATGTTAGTAAAGTATTATTTTCACATATACGTAAAGCATGCAGCACAGCAGGTTACATCAGAGGTGGAGGTGAACGTGTTCTGACAGTGAAGAAGAAACAGGGGGAATATTTTGGGGTGTTTTTATGAGTAGATGATGCCAATCTCACTACTGTCACAAATATGACCTGCCTCATGTGGTCTTACAGACAGTTAGCTCGGTCTTCATAAGACCTCCAGCAGTGATAAGGGATAGATTTTTCATAAGATTCTTGATACAGAAGAGGTGCCCCTTGTCTCTGTTTTTTGGGGTTTTTTTGTTTTTTTTTTTCCTTTTTATTTAACCCATTTCTGCAAAAGACAAAGCAGCGACACAACCTGCTAGATATCTCCCGCAGTATCAGGGTATATCAGAGACCTCTTGACCGCGTTATTTCCAGTCATAAGCTAGGAAACTTCTCCATCGCAATGAACTGCCATTTCCAATTTCCTGACCTCCCTAGTATGAGATTAGGCCAAAAAGTCTGATCTTTACCAGATACCTTGGAAATACAGAAATATCCTTCTGTTTGATCCCACCCAGTCGCAAGACACAATTCCCCACGCGTATTAAAATAGCAGGACTGACTCATTTTCATCAATTCCAACTACTCTTGTCCCGCTAACGTTTTATAGATCCCATGTAGAAAACTCATCACGTACAAAAGTGATCCCTCTACGTTACTGGTGTGATGGGGAAATGATTGCCAGCTGCTTGGAACCTTCTAGGTATCCTTGATCCATTCTCAAAATCCCTGGCCAGGATGCTTAATAGTAGTGCCTTGAAGGGAGTCCAGTTGATAGGCATCAAGCACGATATCAAGTTTTGACACGTTTTTAACTGTTAATGTACAGAATAACCTTGTTGATGCATAACCCCTGGAAAAAACAAATCACAGCCATAGTTGGACTCAAAATATTCAGCTTCTGCTAAGGGAAACCTTAGTAGCAGTATTGGCTGGATCACAACTCAGTGCAGAGTTCACTTCATTTGCGAGATATTTCATAAGATAGTCTTTACACAATCTCAATTCATTACTTTTGCAGAAAGATGAAGGATAACGCCGGGTTTTGGAGATGAAAGAACTTTGCAAGTCGCCCTCTCTTTTCTCACAGGCAACGAATAACCCCAAGAATAAAGCAACCTCATTTAGGAAGGGCCGTTGGACAAGTCACTTGTGAGGGAATCTGGGGGAGGCTGTTGGTATTCAGGGAGGGCAAAGAGCTGCTAAAATTCCTCACGTGACAGCCCGCTTCAATTCTCAGGTCTTGCGGCCACGCAAAATCACTGTACCGTTTTCTGATCTGCACCTCTGATTACATGTAGGCATTCTGGGAGTGTGACTTCGCACTAATATCCAGCATTGAAAGTGAGTCTTAAAAGCCGGCGAGTTTTTCTTAACCCAATTTCCACGGTCCTCATCAGTAACACACGATTAATAGATAATTTTCAGCAACTTCTGAGACAGCAGCCACCATGCAACACACACTCTGCTCAACATACATAGCACACTGTACAGCTACACATGTGACAACCAGGAGATATAAAAATGGGCAAAGGATTGACTGTATTACCTAAAAGTCGCTGTATAAATGTAGCTCGGAGTTAAACATTCAGAGCTTATGCGACCGCAGGGCAAGCAATTACTGAATTTGTTACTGCTTCAACTATCATGACAGGCATTGAAATAAATCTCATTTATATGACATACAGTCGTCTAAAAATGCCTTTTTCTTTTTTTTTTTTTTAAGAAATTCTTCTAGAATGTCAACATGCTACACATGGCTCTGTTTTGAGACCTCTCCAGACTGGAGATCAGGCAAGATATACAGGCCTTTCAGCCTGCCAAGTTTCATACTTGTTAAGATTAAGCCTGAATTCTGAACGTTTTCTGTACATTGCCTCCATGAATGAGATTAAGGAGGGCCTCTTGCCATTAAACCTTGGCTGAGCGCGGGCGACACACACCCGCTCGGGTGCTGGTGCCACCTTCTGCAGCGGGGCGAGCAGCCCCCTGCCCGCGGCAGTAACCCAGCCAGCAGAATGTGTCCAAGGAGCAAGTAAAACAAATCCCATTTCCTTCCCTGGCTGCCAGGACTCAAAATCACCTCTCACATCACCCCACAGGGTTCCTTAAAGGCCGGGTTGATCACTGCTCTGCTCCAGGCACTGATTTTTGTATTTGCCTCTGTAGCTTCGGTTCGGGATCTTTCTTTGGAGCCTGAACCAG
Source organism: Limnodromus scolopaceus (assembly GCA_028565335.1). NCBI lineage: Eukaryota > Metazoa > Chordata > Aves > Charadriiformes > Scolopacidae > Limnodromus > Limnodromus scolopaceus. The sequence continues at coordinate 27,878,714 of JAOXNO010000052.1, forward strand.
AGCACAGACCTTTCCTCTCGCTCTTCTTCTGCCAGTGCCCCAGTCTTTACAGAATCACAGAATCACATGGGGTTAGAAGGGACCTCTGGAGATCATCTAGTCCACCCACCCTGCCAAAGCAGGGCCACCCAGAGCAGATCACACAGGAAGGTGTCCAGGTGGGTTTGGAATGTCTCCAGAGAAGGAGACTCCACCACCTCCCTGGGCAGCCTCTTCCAGGGCTCTGC
>JAOXNO010000052.1:28150708-28169284 GCA_028565335.1 Limnodromus scolopaceus
TCCAGACTAAAAAGACCCAAGTCCCTCAGCCTTTCCTCATCAGAGAGATGCTCCAGGCCCCTCATCATCTTTGTAGCTCTCTGCTGTACCCTCTCCAGCAGCTCCCCATCCTTCTGGAACTGGGGAGCCCAGATCTATTATAGGTCTGAAGACCCATTCTTGAAGAGCTAGAAGTCACACAACACAAAGCATGAGATTTCTACCCAGACAACGCAACTGTTACTACACGCAAGGAGAAGCAGGAGTGGGGGCACGGTGAGAGACAGCTCATCTTCACTGGATCACTTTGTGCCAGTTTTGGCGATTTCAATGGGATTTCAAACCCCAGTTGCACTCTGTCACTTAGTACTTGGACCTGCTCTGACTCCCTGCCTTCCCTTCCCCTTCGGAGCCCAACACTCAGCCTCACAGCCGACCTCAGCACCGTGCACCAAAAACAACAGCTTCCAAATTTCCCAGGCATTTTCAAAAAAACAGAAACAAAAAAATGGTAATTTCCTCTCTCACCCTAAAGCAAAAAGGGATAAATTCAGGAACTAGAAGGGGGAGAACAGTACCACACACAAGAAGTGGAAGAAAAGGAGAAATATTGCTATAGAACAAGAAAAGTCAGAATAAAAATAGAAAGGAAAATCATTTTCAGAGGTTTCCAAGGGTTAATTGAAATGGCATTTTTAAAAAAAAAAAAACACCCAGCAGGGAAAATAAGCGGGAACAAAACCCCAGGAAGACTCCAGTAGAGAAAAAGAGCTTGCACATACAACTTAAGATTTTCTTCTCCATGGTGACTTGGTTCGACACACTAACACTCAATTTCACCTGTGTCTCAACAGCTCGGGTTCGAATGTTCAAACACAAAGGTCCTGAATTTAAGGCGTGATAACTACCTTAACTCATTAGGAAGAAGAAAAAACAAGCTTTGGCCTAAAATCGATGGCTGTTACAAGATTATGTTGGTAGCCAAATAACGGCATCAGAAAACAGAACAGTTGCAACCAGTTAGATATTTTAACAGCATACATGACGTAGCTCAGTGGCGAGTAACTAAGTTGATCAAAATTAGAAAGAGAAATTGTTTTCCTCCTCATTCAGATAAAAACGCTGGTAAAAGCCAGGAACTCTGCAAGTCTCAGATATAGTTCTGTATTAATGTGAAAATAGGAAAAAAATATTGTACAAAGTACAATGAGGGTATAAGATTAAGATAATAAGATATTAAAAAAAGAAAGTTCATAAGAGAGCATACAAGTGCTAGGGAAAAGTTCACAGGTAGCAGGATTTCCAGAAGGATAAATGAGTAACTAAGTCACAGGACCCCAAGGAGACATTGCAGGCAACCTGATGGTTTTGGTGCAAAATGGATACAAAAAAGAAAGCTAGAATTATTTAAAAAAATATCTGTTCACCATATTTGAGAAAGATAATTAAGCACTTTCAAGCCAATTAGTAACTAATAGGAATGTTATATGGCATCTGCTAGGCATAACATTTCAAGTTGGCACATCATATTAATTTGAGCCCCGTCCTGAAATAATCATTTAACAAGTTCTCCAATCCTGTGACCTTCAATTTTAATAAACTGGAAAACTATTTAAAATTGCAGAAGACTGAGAATAACAATATTATGCCAATAATCAAAAGTAGCATACGCTTGCTATTTATAGGCCTTGGTAACTTATACAGGTAACCTGGTAACCCTGACATTGGGCAAAAATCCTGGTATAACCTTTGATTGGAAAGAATGGTTCTGCTGCACCAGAGCAAAGGCCCCTTCATCCCAGTGTCCTGTCTCTGATGGTGGCCAGTAACGGACACAAAGGGAAGCAGAAAATCAAAGCGAAGACCTAACACTTCTTGTGGCACATTCCACTCACAAAAGCAGAAGATCAGAAAAAAGTTCAAAGAGACCCTAAGGCTAATGTCATAGTTATCCATCGATAAGGCTGTTTATAAAGCTGCTCGGCACATACTGGGAGGGACAAGGGGGACTCCACTGTGAAAACCTTCTGCCTGGGTGAATAAACAGGTGAAGTGAAACAGCAAGCGATTCTCTGACAGGAGAAAGTCTTGGTGAACATTTGCATAGATAAGATGAGTAGAGGGGCGTTTTAGTGCCAAGTTCTAAAATCTGTGAAATCTTTGATCGACTCTTCCAACCCTGTAGGCATGCATTCCTCTTCTGAAGGTCCTAATCTTTTGTAGTGGGGTGGGTGACAGGAAGGGAGGAACACAAATCCTACTTAAACCATCAAATCTTCAGGCTTTTCACCGGAATCTCCCCAGATCCGAGACTTTGAGAAGTCCTCCCTGCAAAGGTAGGGGAACAGGACTGCAATTTGACAGGACCGACGCCAAGAAAGACACCCATATTGTCAAGTGTCAAGTGTCTACCCAAAAGCTATTCAAACAAACCCACAGACACTTGGACCACCACCGTACAGCTTTCATACGAAAGTGCTACCAACTTTGGTTACCAAAGTGAGGCTTTTTACAGCAAAACCACCTTCCATACAGTTGCCAGTTGTTTTTTTGACTGATTGTGCTCTGCAAGGTATGATCAGTAGGAGTACCTAAGACTATATGATGACTTCCTTTAACCTTGCCTTTAACAACACTCCGGGAACTTATTAAAAAGACACTAAAGAAACTAAAGGCCACCAACAAGACTTCAAACCAAAAGAGGGGAGATTTAGATGAGATCTCAGGAAGAAATTCTTTACTCTCAGGGTGGTGAGACACTGGCCCAGGTTGCCCAGAGAAGCTGTGGCTGCCCCATCGCTGGAGGGGTTCAAGGCCAGGTCAGACAGAGCTTTGAGCTACCTGGTGTGGTGGGAGGTGTCCCTGCCCAGGGCAGGGGGTTGCAACTAGATGATCTTTAAGGTCCCTTCCAACCCAAACCATTCTATGATAAGACAAAATACATTATGTCTTCCCTTGTTTAAGCCTGAGGTTGGTATCGATTAATTTTTAAGGAGTTTCTGGGCGGCTTTCCCAGGAAACCTACTCTTTCCAGATGAGCCCTGCCTTTTAGGCTCCTCACCATTATAAAAGTTTGTGTAGTTTTAGGAGAAGACATGCCACTATAACATTAAGAACTGCTCTGGTGAGATTGGCGAAGTTCAAAAGACTACCTTTGCAGATTTTCATCTTCCTGAAGGAAGACGGCCCAGTTCCCCAGAAGCTCTGGAACAAAAACTCTGCGACATAAGAGACATTAGAGCCCATTTCCTTGCTGTTAAAAAGGCAATTAATGCAGTAAGTCAACAAGAGCCTTCCCAGATTTACAGTTGTCGGGGCCAGCTGGCAGGACAGAGGAGACACGTGAAGCAGAACATTCACCTTTGTGCCTGGGGAAGCAGCTATGGTCTTCCTCCTTGGGAGAACTCTCTGCCACCTGAAACTACATGGACTCGGGCCACATCCTTTCCTGGGGTCAGGGGAACGTGAGGGCACTTTGGTTTATCTCCTTCCAAGCTGCCCATTTGTTTGTATAAAACCTGTAGGAATTTCTTAAAACCTCGATCTCTAGCGCATGGTTGAAATCAGACAAGGGGTTGTAAAGTTATCAAGGCCAGAATGAACAATGAGGAAGTCAACCTAAATACAGATAGTCAGGAGTATGGTAATGCAACCAAAGAGATGCAAATCTCTTTATTTGCTGGGGTTTTTTTCCTCTATAAATCCTTTGCTGAAAACCCTTAGCAGAGGCCCTGTGAGACAAGCAGATCTATTTGTTCAGGGAAACAGTCACAAAACAATGCTCCTCCCAGAGAACATGCCAAAATGAAGCCTTCCGCAACAATAATTAACTCTAATAGAACTGCCAGCAGTGAGAAATACTGCAAAAGGAGTAAAAATAAGTAGGTATAATTAGCAGTTATAAGGGACACTTCTAAAGCCAACTGAGCTACAGTCACCTTTCCCCTCCCAGGTTAGGAGCCTGCAAAAGGAACGAGAGACCTGACAATGAAGCCTCTGTACTAGTGCCATGTGGAAAGAAAAGTCCGATAATTGATGTTATTCCCACAAAAAGGCATGAATAAATGGGAAACTATTGGGGCGAGGAATTAATGAAACTGGAGAAGTGATTAAAAAATGCTGTACAATTCCCCAAGGTCAAGTTTTGTTCAGAGGGGAAAAAAAAAAAAATCACCTGCACAAATATAGAAACAAGCAGCTGTTTTGCAGATAAGGATTCGGGGCTGAGAGGAGCACAAATTATAAATATTAAGCTGTCACAAACAAGGCAACCTCTCTCCATTGACAGGAGCACAAAATCCCAAACTACTCAGTTTGATAAAGTCCATTTTCGGGTCAAACTTTTCAAGAAAAAGAGAAACCACGACAGAACTCCAAGAAAAGAGAGTTAATAAGGTGAGCTCCGAGGGATGAGTGAGCAAACTCGTTGAGGTGGCTCCATCCAAGCAGAGTAAAAACACAAGCTAAAATTAAGATATGATGTATTTCTATTAAACATAGAAACAGTTTCTGCAAAGAAAGAGGAAGCCTATCCTCCACACCTATGGTGAGAAGAAAAAGTAATGGACTCAAATGAAAACAAGAAAAATTTAACTTAGGCCATTAGAAGAACTTTTTGAAACAGTAAACAGAGGGAACACCAGCCCAAGGAAGTCCTGTTGCCTCCTATATTAAAAGGTAACGGAAAAATAAATAAAAAATAATCACTTCACAAGAATTGTCCAGCAATAACGATGATGCTTTGATGGAAAGGGTCAAGATGATCTTTTGGAACCTTTCGGGCTGTTTCTCCTATGAGGGTATCGAAGTACTGAAAAGCTTTGCAGCAAGACCAGAAGTTAAAAAAATTAATCTGTTCATTTGCAGTATGAGGTCTTGCCAAATTAAATCTTTCCATCCTTGCTACTGTTACACAACCTCTCTGAGGAATATTATTCAGATCTCTACCAAAAAAACCTACAAAAACTGCTGAAAGCCCATTAAGGCAGCAGAATTCAAGCATTTGTAAGTTAGAGACTGCCAGAATAAGGCACTATATTTAGTACTAACAATTTTCTCCGTAGTACTGTAATACAGTTCCTTCAAGAACAGTGGATGAGCCCTATGTAAATATTCTCAAGACAAATAAAACCTGCTCAGCATCTTCCTCCCAGACTTGTGTCACTCATGAAGCTATCGGTAGCTTTTGCTTCAGAGCTTGCTGCTTTTTCTTCCTCTCTCCCCTCTTCCCCGGTTCTAAATTCAGACCCCAGAAGAGTCCCCTTGATCCGCCTGAGGTATCACGACACAGAATTGCTCACTTCGTGAAGGGTTATGACAACACTTTAAATAGTTACAGTCACGATTAACAGATTTATGGTCCAGAATATTCAGATTGAGAGCATTAAACTTGTCAGCAGAGGTGATTTTGATCCTTGTTTTCAAGCCCAATGTTGGACAACGCAGTAGGATGCAGAAGGCACCCCAAAGCAGGACACTCTCAGGAGAGGCTCTATGGCATTCCAAGTACTCGCTTTCTGAATTAAGTCATAGAGCTGTACTTCAGGGACAACAACAATAAAATAGAATTCACCAAAAAGGCACACAAGTCTTAGCCAATGTCCTAATACTTCAACTTAATCAAACCATCAGCTTTGGATTGAACAAGATCTGCCCATCCAGGGAAAATAAGCACCACATTAGTAAATTCAGACCATGGCTAAGAGAGAAAGAACAAAAGTCCTGTTCAAAAACATGTCAACCAAAGCATTAACCCCGAGACCTTCCGGGACAGCTCTTTCACAAGCATGTTTTATAACCTACAGTCCTCCATAAGCAGAGTAAAAAAGGTGACTGCACTTCCCCTCACGCAGAGAGATGTGAGCCTGCTTAAATTCCAATTTCCTCTTTATTAATAAGCAAAGATTTACAGAAAACGCTTCTAAGCTTTCCACAAATTATACTGGAGGACAAAACCACAACAGACTACACGAAGCTTGCCTGGTTCACTTGCTCTCCCATTACATGCCATCTACTAAATGTCATAGTCCCCCCTTAGGAGCCCTACTTTCTATCCTGAAGCCACCACTACACATACAGCACTCCAACATAGACTGCCTTGTCTCCTAACTGGGAAAAAAGAAGATAAATAAGAAGCAACGTTGATAAAGCAACTGATGAATTGTTGTTGATGAAGCAAGGACAGGGTAGTTTGCACAACTAATTGCTTTCATTGAGATGAAACCAGGTTCAAATCAAGGGAGAATTTAATTCTTCAGCAAAATACTTCACCTTAATTACAACTCATAATGAGAGACAGCTAGAGTCTAAATATATGGATTCTCTGCCTCTACAGCACCCACCACTTCTCGGGTAAAAATTGACAGCTTTTATATTAAGAAATGAATCCCAAAATGTAGCTCCATCTCACATCTTCTTGCAATCCCACTCGAGAGGTGGCTCAGGCACCTCCTAAAACTTACATATCTGTAGCTTTCTCTGCATGAAACATCTCCTTATGACAAAGGTTGCACAAATGTAAAGAAAATCTATAGAACAAAACCACTTTCAGTCTCCTTGAGGGAAGCAACTAAATGTTTTCTTGCATTATGGATATATATATTCACTAACTGAAGAAAACTTCAGGTAATTTTACAGTTAAAGAGACAAGAATAAGTGATTTTTCAGCTATCACCTATAAAGAAAACAAGAAACATTTTTTTTTTAAACCTTCCTCTAAACTTAATTCTCAAAAGATTAAATAATTTTTAGACAAATTGCTCCTTTTCAGTTCTTCACATAGATATATGCACATTTACTAACATACAAGTTTTACCATTTTGGTTTTAATAAATAATATAAGTATAGTTAAACTAAAAACATACATATATGACACAGATTCAACAGATGATATATTTTTAGGAATAGCAATATCCAAAACATATGAAGTATTGTGCTAACATCAGAAGCTATATACATTTAAAAAAATATCGCAAGCTCACACAGATGCATTGGAAGATTAGAGAATACGAGTCAGAAAGAAAGAAACCTTCTGCCATTTATGTCACATCTCAAAAGAGACCATAAAGACTCACTTTGAGGACAGAGGGGAAGAAGAGTACACTTGAAGACCAAAAGCCATCTTAAATCTCTGTGTCCTGTAATGTCCAAAGGTGCTCTTACAAGGCTGGCCACTCCTCAGCAAATGAAATTGGAATTAGTCATCAGGATCACCATGCCCTGAGACTGGATGCCTCGTCAGGCAAAGCTCTTTGCCCAATACGCAGAGAACTTTGCCTCACGGGGAGCCCCCTGAAGAAAAAGAACCAAGTTTCCTTAGAATGTGAACTAGGACACTCTCAGTAAGGGAACCTCTAGAGAGACCAGGTCAGTCAGACTAGAAATAGGAAGGATTTATACATGACCCTTCCTGCTCACTGTGCCTTATTTCCAGGCTTCCACTTAGCCTTCCATGTCCAACTGCAGCGAACTCTGTCCAGTGCTGCCTGGTCCCTGGGGAAGCTTCTCATCACCTCTGAGGACCTTCTGCTTCTCAGTGTTCCCCGAGTCTCCCTGCACCAGCTGCAGGCTCCTGGCTGCCTCCTGCATCTCTGACTCCTTCCTCCTCCCCTGGCCTGCTCAGCCTCCTACAGCTTCCCTCCCTGAGCTGAACCAGGCTGTTCCCAGACAGCCATCACCTCCTCCGGGATGCAGGCTCTGCCTTCTCAAAGACAGGCAGCAGAACTGCGAACAAAAGCACAAAACAAACAAGGACCGGCTCTCGCAGAAGCACCAAGATACTTTTTAATGAATCTCCCTTTCGCTATAACAAAACGGGCCGTGAGCTTGCTAAAGCAAGCCCCGGACCACGGCTGATACTTGCCAAAGGAAAGCACGGGAGGCAGGACACCAGAGATGCACAAGGTCTGCACTACCTATGGCAGCAGACATCAGACACAGAATCAGCAACAAGTGAGGCAGCTCAGCCAAGTCCCTGCGCAGAGCAATTACCTCCAACAGTAAAGTTTGACACTACTTTAGACACCTGACATTGTTTTAGAAAAGATGAACAGCTCCTTGAAAACAAACAAATAGCTAAAAACACATAGTTCTTACAGTACCAAACCTATAACCTGCTCAGATTTCAAAACGAGCCACGAATCTCTGCATTTTCTGGAACTTCGCTGGTGTCTCTACTCCAGCTACAACAGCCCGGAGTCCTGTGAGGACGTTTGCATTCTCCAGCCAATCACCACGGTAAGTAAAACGAAAAAGTACTTATAACAATAGAAAAATAACATATCAAAGTTATCCCCTCGCAAAATCCGAAAACCTGACTTAATAGATTCAAATGCTTTCAGAGTTCAAGTTACAGCTGAAAAATCTAAACATTGTAAGATTAACTTCAACTCGGGCCATGCAAGCAGCCCTTTGGCACTCATCCCTGCCTGTTCTCTCCCATCACCCCGTTACAGGTGTCCGCAACCGAGCTAGTTCAGCAGCGAAAGGGTTGCGGACACAATATAAACCGAGAAGGTAAACTTACCTCACTCCCACCACTGAAAGAAAAGCACACCTAAAATTTAAGGACAAGTACAGGAGCGAGTGTTTTACTGTTTCACATCTTCTCAAGTTTCTGACCCGTTACAACAGTTTAAACGCCAGCAGCCGCTGATACCTGATCATTCTTCCAGATGCACTGAAAGCCCATGTCCTCTTGGCTTCCTGTACATGTGCCTCCTCTTCAAGTCAGATAAACCCAGCTGTTCTCTGGAGCCGCACCACGAGGAATGTTCAGGAGAGTCCAGCACTGAATTCTTCTCTCTAGAAAGAAAAGCAAGAAAACTCAGAATCCTAAATAAAATGCTCCCGTGATCCATCCGAAACATCCCATTAGCACATCCTGATGTTACGTGGCACATCTCACATTCAGCAGAAAACATCCAGCATCGAGTATGCACTTTCAAAAAGAAGCTAGGAGTAGAAAAAGACCTCAGCACAGTTAGTACATCCTTTCTTAGTGCAGGCATACACTCTCTAAACCTTTTACAGTACAATTTTAATCTAAATTAAGCAAGCAGCTCCAGTAAAAGAGCTCACAGCTTTCCATAAGACAAAATGACATGATTTGGGATTGGATTAGATTTTAAAACAACGTACTTTAAGGTTATCTATTAGTGACTTTTTTCACTTAATTTTAGACCTAAACTCCAAGTTACTTGTTTTCTTGATTTTAAGCAAGCTTTAGGAGAACTATAACTTATTACAGTCCCACCCGCAAACATTGTTCTCCTTATATCCTTAATCAGCCCAGACACAGCAAGGCTACTACAGCACTGAAGAAGGGATTCAGGAACACCAGCACAACTGTCTTGCCAGAATTAAAGACTTTGGCCAACAAAAGGTTGCAGAGCCACGGGCACCATCTGCCTCTCGTTACGCAGCACACGCCATTCAGCTGGTCTCAAGACCGCTCCCAAAGTCTGGGAAGTTCAGCTTATTCCTAGGTTTTGCAGAATCATAGAATGGTCTGGGTTGGAAGGGATCTTCCAGATCATCGAGTCCAACCATCAACCTAACACTGGCAAAAACCACCACTAAACCAGTAGGAATAAGCACCCTCCCATGTCAAAACTGCATACTTTGATTTGACCCAAGGTTAAGTTTCAGGATTAGTTTAAAATTACATAGGAAACACAATAACGAGATCTGTAACAACTATCCTTAGTGAGAAAGAAGGTGCCACCAGCGTTCTTGTATAGGAGACAGCAATGACTGTGAGTGGGAGCTGTTTGTTTTCATGGGGTCCCTCCCACGGAGCAATTCGCCCCACACTCTTCACAACCTTCTTCTGCTGTCTCTTATTCTGGCACATTCAATTTCTGGCAGTTGCATATTCTGAAACAGTCGCTTTCGATGGTAACATCAGAAAAACAATCGCAAAAGGACAGTTGTGAACTGGTCGCTACAATTATAAATACAGCTCAGGAGAGTAACAGTTACGCTGTGATACAGCAAACATGACAATTTTGTATTTGAGAAAAACAGTTCACAATTAGAGAAGCTGAGTAATTTCTATTGAATACACCTGAAAAATTACTGACCAAGGTGTCACAAAAACAACTCCTGCAGAACCAATTCCCACCGCTGACAGCTCAACTCGGCACACGCTTGCTGGTCTTTCACCAACCCCACTGGAAGTCTTGTCGCCACTGTCATTTCATTTTAGCCCTGTATTAGTTCGCTCCTTATCTTCTGTAATTTGTCACAAAAAGAGGAAAGGAAATTCCATACTCCCAATAAAAGAAAGCTTGTAAAGTCAAGGTTAGGCTACAGTATTTGGGCAATAGAAAGGAGGATGATCACAGGCTGCCCAGAGAGGTGGTGGAGTCTCCTTCACCAGAGACGTTCAAAACCCACCTGGACACGTTCCTGTGCAACCTGCTCTGGGTGGCCCTGCTTTGGCAGAGGGGTTGGACTAGATGATCTCCAGAGGTCCCTTCCAACCCCATATAATTCTGTGATGACATAGCAATATTCTTACCCAAAAGGGACCCATTTGCAAGCACTGTTGCCCTGTACCAGCCCTGCCTTAACCATTTATTCACAGAATAATTTCCAGATCAATCACCTTCCTGGAGGCAACACGTTGATACTGGCAATGACAGACACACAACTGTAGTAAAACTCTTCATCCATTAACATCACCAGCAGCAGAAGGTAATTCCACCCGCGCACCAAAGCCTCTTGCTGTCCTGTCACATGGCGTTATTTAAGCAAGTGGCAACGTTCCTCCTGGACGACTTCTCCCATCTTACTCCAGGGCTTGCAGAGAAAAATAAAATCCCCAAGCTAGATAAGCCAGCAGAGCTCTGCTTGTACACTACCTCAAGCTGAGACAACTGGTCATCAATACCAGCATTATTCTAGCAGGAGCTGGTGCCCAAGTAGTTTTACAAAAGCTCCCAGTCAGCAACTCACTGGCACCAGTACAGCGGCCACGGGGACCACATGTCCCCAGAGCGAGATGGGGACGCACAACACGAGCAAGAGTGAGACGTGGCAGCCAAATTCCTCTAGAAGCTTAGACATTTGACCACTCAAAAGCAGATGAGCAGGTATACACCTTGGTACAGATCATATCCAACACCCAGCAAAAACCCTTCCAGAAATAGGGAACATACCACATAGGTATGTTGTTTAATTTCTAATTAGCACAAGGCTGAGAACAATGTTTATCAAGCAGCGAATACCTCCTTCCAGCAGAGTTAAGGAGGGGCACTTTAAGACAAAAATTAGTAAATAAACATACATTCTAACAGGTTTATTAGACAAACTATAGAGTGTATCAGTTTTTTTGTATATTAAAAGTGTAAATATTTGACTTTGTTTACAAGAAATTTACATGGTAGTTCTATTAAATCAACGAAAAAAGCCCCAAAAGTTAGTACTTGCAATTTCTACAACTGTTTTAAGACAGGAATGGTGCATGTAAACACACCAAGGTTTATTTTCTTGCTTAAAAAACCCAAACGTTTTAAGTAGATACTACAAATGAAGCAATAACACAGACTTAAGAGAATCAAAACCACACAAAACCAGGAAGATTGTTTGATTACATTATAGTTCGAAACACAATTCCCATCTAGAGAAAACAGCACATAAAATTGGAGAGATGTTTGTAGGAAAAAAAAAAAAAAAAACCAAACCATGAGACACTGGATGCCTGAAGCTGGCAGAATGCCATCGGAATGAATTATTGAATTTCACATGAAAAAATACAGCCATCTCAGGACAGATTTTAAAACACCATTTGGTAACTGCTAGCAAAGGGAGGGATTGTCAGGACCCTACACGAGAAGGGACTCCTGGGGCCGAAGGACTTATACCACCAGATGACTTCAGCTCTTCCCCACTTCCATTTACTGCCCTCTTTAATAGTATTCCATCGGGTTTTAACACTTTCTTTCCAGGTCCAACCTGAAAGATTTCATGCATCTATCAGCCAATACAGCAGAGTGTATCACAGATTTAAGTTCTTAAGAATATAAATGCACTTAATTCCAATAGAATCAAATACAAAAGCCAAATACAGAAACCATACAAGCTGGAAACAGGGTTACAAAACATACCTGCTCGTCGGATTTTATTTTTTTCCTTTTTAAAATAATCATCAAGGACCCAAGGAATTCTTACAATCTAATATTTCTCATTCTAACAAAGTACCAGCAGCATTCTGAGCCTTTGGATTCAAACGCTAACCCCTGCAGATGGATTTTGTTTAAAGAACTGAACAAACAAAACATTATTTGCTGCGAAATTCTTCTACTTGTGGTGAAAGCCAAGCTGTCCTGAAATCAATAGGACTGTCAGCATTGTTTGCAACGGAGCTAGAATTTCATTTCCTGCGCCCAACTTAAGATCTCTTCAAGATGCTGCTCACCACTAGAACACGGTTTCGCACCCTCACGATCACATCTGTAGTTTAAAATAAAACGTGCGAAATAAATACTTACAGGGAAGGCTGCACAAACAGCATGAAAGTAGCAGCTGTGGGTGATTTCTTCAGAGAGTAACCTTTGTCCCCAGCCTGGTTGCTGTGCCTGGATTAATGCTGTTCCTCTACCGTAGCCAGGCCTTGAAGCCTTGGGAAGTTCCTACCCCAACTCAGCAAAGGTGGGAGGGGTTGTAATTCCAACTGTGGGCTGATAACAGCTTATCAGCAAGTTTTCAAAGGTTAAACTCAACACATTTGCATGGCAAAAGTGCAAAGAAAACACAAGGAAAACAAGTTGAATTAGTGTTCCCTCTCCTGCTGCCACAGGTCGCTCCAGCCAGGACCAGAACCTGCCGTGCAGACCAGCAAAGAGAGTTAAACCACAACTCCTGCCTGGAGAAACCGTAACTGAAAATGTCTTTGGAAGCCAATGAGAAAGCAACAAAAGTGCTTTCTTTCAAAGGAGGAGCTTGCATTCCCTGCTATGTTCCTACTGTCTGCCACACAGGACGGAAAAGCTAACCCAAAATCTTCAAGGTTGGTCCTTAAACACAAGGCAATTTTATTACCGTTGCCAAATTTATCACCGACACCACAGCGCCATGACAACCGCCTGGTAAACAAAAACAAAACAAAATCTTCAATTTAGGCCCTGCTATGATTTTTTTACTTCTATCCCAAGCACGCTACTGAACCGTAAAGGGCTGATGCAACTTTAAATCAGAAAAAAACCCCAGAGTTACAGACTCATTACTAATTCATCCTGGCTGAAGCTACATACCAGCAGCTGCTGCCTCTCTCAATTAACAGCAAATATTGAACAGTATTGTCATTTGACGGTGTTTACTGCCTGCTGCCCTGTCCGCCGTCACATTTTCAAAGCGTTCTGGCACAATTTAAAGTATCAACATTAATAAACAGAGCTTACTTTAACCCCTTATATATCAGCAGAGTTCATATTAGAAGTGCTTTACTCACTTCGTACATTCATTAGGTGTTTGGCAACAGCTGAAGCCCAGAAACCCAAGGTGCCACCCGAAGGGTGCTTGTAATTCGGAGGCCCACAGGGTGCTTGGCTTCCGCAGAGGTCTGAGCACAAGTGTGAAAAATGATGGGAGTCCCTCCAGCACAGCAGCCCCCCTTCAGAAATGAATGCCAAAAGGATGAAACAAAAGACGAGGAAAAAAGGAGGAGACCACACATTCAGCCTCTGTTGCTGAAGATTTTAAAGAAGGAAAAAAAAAAAAAAGCTAAAACAAATGAAAAAAAAAAAACCAAAAAATCAAGTTACAGACATCCTGCGGGCAGGTCAGACCGATGCTGTGATTCCCAATGACCCCATCTCCGCACGGGGAAGTCAAAAAAGCCCACATTTGTCCCTTGTGTTCCTACCCTCCAGCGTGCCCTGCCTTTTGGACAGGCTGGTTTTAAAGCAAATGACGATACAAACAACGCAATCAGAGCAAGCAACTGGAAACGATGCACTTCTCCCACGATGTCTCTGCAGGTACTTCAGTGGCCTGCTTGCTCTGCCGTGTCAAGGTCGCTGGAAGCCACTTAACATACAAACGGCTGCACGTATTTTATATTTCATTTACACGACGTGTTCCCCACAAACCAGCAGGCAGCAGCATCTCAGAAGCTTTCCTACGAGCTTGCTGCCAACTGGGCCAGGGCCAGCGTGTAGACACCAGCGACCTGGAGAAGAGAGGGGGTGCTGAGCCAGCCGAATCGGGACTGCAAGGTGCACGCTGGCAATTTAGATACGACGTGAAAACATCAAGCAGCTTCTGTATGGAATTCATTACAGCAAAAGCCAGAATATCACTTTCAAGCTGAAACTGAAATTGGAAGAATTCACTTATTTCTGAGGTTTTGGACCCCCGTACTAGGCCTTCTGCAGAGGGAACTGCGTTATAAGCACAGGAGCTCCAAGGAATGATGCTCTGAGGGACACGTCAAATATGCAAGGAAACTGGGCAGCTAAAAGTAGTCTCGGGATCTGGCCAGAACTTTCTAAGCCTCTCCGAGCATAGTCTTCTTGGGTTAGCTCATTTGGCTACAAGTCCCCTCATTTTCTCAGGTCCCCTCTGTCTGTATCCTGCACGACTCTCATACCCAGTCTGGTTTGTTAGGAGGACTCATCCCTTCTAGGTTGCTCCACCACCTTTGTGTCAATAGTCTGAGGTCTTCAGATATATTAGGTGATATGACTAATACCTGCCATATGTTCATTGTTACCTTCTCTCTCTCCTCTCCTGAGGAGGAGTCATCAGTGAAGTGCTTGTTCTACTTGATCTATTTTAGGAGCGTGGGCTTTTAGCATCCATGCAGCACTAATTTAAGCTAAAAAAGTTAAACCAAAGAAGTAGACCATGCTCTTGCAGGGAAGACTGAGCATTTGGGAACATCCCTTAGGTCCCGTAAAAGTCTTTGTCCAGGCTCAGAAACAATCCTCTCTTCTGCAAAAGTTATCTTTGCTCCCAGTGTGCCCAAGAAACAGAACCACTGCCCAGGTTTCACTCCAGGCTTCCTGACACAGAAGGGCCTACGGATAAGACCTAGACCTTTGAAGGTACCTGACTGGTCTCCACAAAAACCAAGCCAGTCACCACAGCTTACTGCATCAGTAATATGCTGCAGCATTGTGTTACCTGGTTTGAGGAATAAAGAGCTCCTACCCAATTACACCACCTCAGTACAGACCACTGGAAACCGAAAAAGGTACAAATAACCGAGGCCAGGTCTCTGCCCATCGCACTGGGATGAAAAGCTTCCAACTCACAGGGAATATTAAGCACTACTTACACCAACAGCTACTCCCCATAAGCTATGGTTAAGGAAAAAACAAACTGGACACACAAAGGGAAAGATGGGCTGGAAGGGAGAGAGGCCAATAGAGGATAATTTCACTGTATTTCTTGCAGGAGCTGTGTCAAAGTGCAAAGGGAAAAAAATCATCACACTGTAGGAGGCTGAAAGACTTGAGATGGAGCAGTGAGGAGTCTCTGGCCCCATAAATGTTTAATTTGAGCAAAGCAGCAGAATCGTAGTAAGCACGGTTCTGCTGCTGCTGAACTGCACGCTCCTGCTTTGATTTCTAAATGACACAAAGTGAAAACAGAAGTGTAAAAATAAAATAGGAGAAAAAGAACAGGGAGATTTTTATACCTGGCACTACAGACGCTGCACGCACAAGCTAGCAACCAAGCAACCAGCTCAGCTCTGTCTCTTCACTACCGCACCAGGGCTGGCAACAGGCACAGAGCTCTGAAGCAGGTACCTCAATTTCACAGCTCTGAGGGTTCCACACAACCCTGGGGATAACATCACCTGAGAACAGGAACCACCGCACCTCAGAAGACAGCAAGTGCTACAGAGCTCCAAATAAAGGCAGCAGGTCGCCTGCTAAGAAACCTGTGAAACTGTAGAACCAGAGAATGAAGGTGCCTGTGGAAATACTGAAGAAAATGAATCCACGGAGCCCTGGGAGCAGAAAAGGGACCCCCCTGGCGCTGCTCCTCTTGCAACACTTGCCCTAGAAGAAGAGCTGGTTTTACTCTCTGTGCCGTTTGACTTGCAAATAAAACCCATCAGTAAAGATCACCCCTTCCCCATCATTTCCATCAGTTATTCCCATCCCAATCTAAACAGTAAGCTCAGACTGGTTAAATACATTTTGAGGGAAGAAAAGTTGCTAATTAGTGCTTCTTCCTGCCTAAAAAGCAAGGAGATCCTAAAAAAGAAACTACTGCATTCCGTGCCCCCATGAGATCTCCACCTCCATTTTTCTTCCCTCTCCTCCTCCTTACCTCCCCCAGACTGGTACCTGATCACCATTATTTGCTTCTTTCCCCTCCGCGTTCAAAGAGGAGCCTACTTCCTTTCCATATTTATATCTTCCTCATCTCAAACTTTATTCTTCTTCCTGTTTCTATGTCTGCTTACTGAAATTCATACAACTACCTCTCCCTCCTCTGCCGTCTCCACCAGCGTATCTAGTCTTCCACCTTGTCTCCAATCCTAAAGAGAAACGTGGCTTCACTAAAATCAAAGGCAAATGTTCAGTTAGACCCAAATTTCACCCCAGCAGCATAACTATATTTTATTAGAATTACATCATTTATCCCAAGCCATCGGGCCCCAAGTTGAATGGACAAGCATCAAACAAGGGCAGGAAAGCCCTTTGCTTTCCAGTGCAAGAGCCTCGTATCGCTGAACACGCTGGCAAGTGAGGAAACAGCACGCGACAAATGCCAGGGAGCCTACTGAAATTTGTCCAGCCTCTGGAAATCCTCCACACAACACGTGTAGGTCACCAACGAGTAGAGGTTTCCCCTTTTAAAAGTATGAGCAGATTTCAACACACATACATTGCTATTTTCATATTTTGCATTCTCCTCAAGGTTGGAAGTATAATTTAAAAAGTGACTGTGAGTTTCGGGAGCAGTTCCAACCAAATAGTTTTCTTCTCTCCTCAGGTATCAAAGAAAAAAAAAAAAAAGAAGAAGAAACAGAAAGCCACAGCACAGCCTCAATTAACCTGCAAGGACACAATTAAATGTTGCAAGTACACCCACATCAGAAACCTCGTTGTCACTGCAATTAGCTGCTGGCAGCCAACTTGCAAAGCCAAGACGGCACCTTGGGCTCTTCTACACACAACTCAAGGTAGGAACGTGTCCCCACTGACAAACCAGGACCACAGCTCTCACTGCTCTGAATTTTCAGCTCCCCGAAAGCCGATGTCACGTGGCATTTCTCCTTGCAGAAGAAGTGACCTTTGCAAACCTCTGGAGAAAGAAGCCAAATCCAATACTAAAAAGATACAGATGACAACCAAAATGCTCGTGTGCCACGCCACTCAAATGACAGAAAACATTAAATATTTACACCGACACATTATGATATGGTTCTACTGTAATTGCATCTCCTGTGACACAATCATGCTGCTTTTCCTTATGAGAAACTCTCTTACTCTGAACGCTCGCTGAGTGCTCCCTGAGCCACTCTCCATCATCTACCAGCAGTCCTGGCAAACTGGGGAGGTCCCAGCCGACTGGCATCCTGGCAAACGTGATGCCCATCCACAAGAAGGGTGGGAAGGATGATCCAGGGAACTCCAGGCCTGTCAGTCTGAGCTCGGTGCCTGGGAAGGCCGTGGAACAGATCATCCTGAGTGCCATTATGTGGCACATGAAGGACACCCAGGCGATCAGGCCCAGCCAGCACGGGTTCATGAGGGGACAGGTCCTGCTTGACAAACCTGATCTCCTTCTATGACAAAGTGACCCGCTTGGTGGATGAGGGAAAGGCTGTGAATGTTGTTTACCTGGATTTTAGTAAGGCCTTTGATACAGTCCCCCACAGTATCCTCCTGGAGAAACTGGCTGCCCATGGCGTGGATGGGAGGACTCTCTGCTGGGTTAAAAACTGGCTGTAAACTGGGCCAAGAGAGTGGTGGTGAATGGAGTTAAATCCAGTTGGTGGCTGGTCACGAGTGGTGTCCCCCGGGGCTCGGTTTTGGGGCCAGTTCTCTTTAACATCTTTATCAATGATTTGGAGGGGATCAAGTGCACCCTCAGTCGGTTCACAGATGACACCAAGTTGGGTGCGAGTGTTGATCTGCTGAAGGGTAGAAGGGCTTTGCAGAGGGATTTGGACAGGATGGATGGATGGGCTGAGACCAACAGGATGAGGTTAAACAAAGGCAAGTGCCGGGTCCTGCACTTGGGACACACCAACCCCAGGCAGCACTAGAGGCTGGGAGCAGAGTGGCTGGAGCTGCCCGGCA
The DNA here is from genome assembly GCA_028565335.1 of Limnodromus scolopaceus. Lineage (NCBI taxonomy): Eukaryota > Metazoa > Chordata > Aves > Charadriiformes > Scolopacidae > Limnodromus > Limnodromus scolopaceus. Next base: position 28,168,957 of record JAOXNO010000052.1, read on the forward strand.
GAAAAGGACCTGGGGGTGTTGGTTGCCTGTTGGCTGAACAGGAGCCATCAGTGCGCCCAGGTGGCCAAGAGGGCCACCAGCATCCTGGCCTGGGTCAGGAACAGCGTGGTGAGTAGGACTCAGGAGGTGATCATCCATCCCCCTGTACTCTGCACTGGTGAGGCCCAACCTCGAGGGCTGTGCCCAGTTTTGGGCCCCCTACCACAAAAAAGACATCGAGGGGCTGGAGCGGGTCTGGAGAAGGGCAACGGAGCTGGTGAGGGGTCTGGAGAACAAGTCTTGTGAGGAGAGGCTGAGGGAGCTGGGATTGTTCAGCCTGGAGAAAAGG
>JAOXNO010000052.1:28169384-28184822 GCA_028565335.1 Limnodromus scolopaceus
TTTTACATGGAAAGGGTTATTAAGCCTTGGAATGGGCTGCCCAGGGAAGTGGTTGAGGCACCATCCCTGGAGGTATTGAAAAGACAGGTTGACATAGTGCTTAGAGACATGGTTTAGTGACGGTTTCTCATCAGAGTTAGGTTGATGGTTGGACTAGATGATCTTAAAGGTCCCTTCCAACCCAGACAATTCTATGAATACAAGATACTGAGTAGGTGAAACAGTTGTCCTGTATCTTATCAAACACCGGTTGATGACTTCACCCTCACACAAAGGCTGCAGAAGGAAGAACACTCCAGGGAAGCAGTTCATGGACAAACTCAGAACACTTCCAGGAGACTCAGCCTTAGTCACACCTTGTGACGTTCAACCCCAGGGAGGATCCCTCCTTCACTAGGATCAAGGTGACCATGGTTACTCCCCAGGTCAGGACACTCTGTGACAGAAGAAAGGACAGATACATCAAGAAGTTAGAGCCATAGCTATGCAAACCTTCTGCAGTGTTTCTTGGGCAACCAGGAAAGCTACCACCACCAGAGCTACATTCTACATCTCATTTCTCACCAACGAGCCAAAATGAAGCCTCCCTACATCTCCAGCTGACAATAGCAGCAGTGGCTCCATTCTTTCAGGACAGAACCTGCTGTAAATATTGGCTGGAAACATTTATTCCCACTGGGGACTGGTAACTGTCTTTAATTGTTGGCAGCAGTTGGGGGCCAGGGGAGTCTCTCTTGTGCCAAACAGCAGACAAAATATAACAAACAGAAAAATGATTGCACCTTGCATATACAGAGTTGGGTTGATGGTTGGATTAGATGATCTTAAAGGTCCCTTCCAACCTGGGCAATTCTATGGTTCTATATATGGCAATAACTGAACCTACATAACCTTGAAGGGGCCACTGTGTTTGCATTTAGGCTGAAGAAAGCACGCTGAAAGAAAAAAAAATATTTTAGAAAAGCTATACTCAACTACTACAGCTACTCAAAAGCAAAATGACTGAAAAGCTGCTCTGTCCTTCATGTCACAGATTCAAGGGTGAGGAAATACCACATACAGGTACATGACCAAACCATGAGGGGTTAATCGCAGGCCTGCAGACGTGCACAACATTTTTCTATGAGTTTTACAGCACCAATAAAATTCACTCCATAAATACAACCCCAGCTTGCTAGGAAGGTACATCTGACTGAAGAGAGTTAATAAAATACACACCGTGAACAGTACAGGTTACGCAATGCTCTCTGCATGTGTGAAGTCCAGCCACATCAATATAGACTGTCAGAGATTTTTCCCCATTTTCTTCAACCAAAGAGCGTTCAGGAGTTTTACGCTTTTCATAAGAAATTCTTCACACAAGCGGATCAACATACAGCAATTTTTGGAAAAAAGGTATTAAAGTTCTATTGTGGGACATTTTTTCTTCTCCTAGTGTCTAAACTGGGTTGCAAACCTGAAGGTCAATGCTACATGCTGACATGGATTTGTTGACCAAGAAAATCGTAAAAGAAGCATCTGGAAAGAAGGCGAAAAGACAACTCGGTAAACCTTGTGAAGGCTACAACGAGGTTTCTGCAGGAGGAGATTTCATAAATATGAAATAATCCTTGAGAAACTGTCCGGTTCATCTGCTGAAGAACTGCCAGCCAATATACAGGAAGATGACAAGCTGAATTTATAACCTGGTAAACTTTAAGGCTGAAGAGATGGAGGGTGATAGCAGGTGGCCTTTGATATCAAGGTCTTTACTATTGCAGCTTCAGAACATATTCCCTTGCTCAAGGCAATTACTTGATCTCACATGATTCCCAGAAAGACCAAATTCTACTTCAGAGGTTGAACGAAGCTCACGGAACATTTTCTCTCAAAAAGCATCTTGGAAACATGAAGCAATCAGAATGATGTGGGGTTTTTTTCCTCCTGCTGAGTGCCCAAGGTAACAAAGGTAATCAAGATAAGGGCACAAAATAAGACTTTGACTGGAGATGGTTAGCGCCTAATACAGGTATGATTTTTCTAGGTTGGCTTTTGTGAATATAATCATTTGAGGTGACATGAAGGACAATTTTCTTTAGCACATTAGAAGAGCTTGCTGAGAAGAAAAGAAGACAATGCTCACTTCTGCCTTCCCTTTGGGTTTGCCGCGTATCTTCCTCTGTGTAAGAAACAGGTTGATCAAACTTTTTCCTTCCCACGTGCTTCATTGGGAGGCATTACAGAAATAGCCTCATTGCTCCAAACAGTTCAAAAGCAAACGTGTTGTACAGATAATGAATCCCAGCTACACGGGAACATATGCATTTTAATCCGAGAACCACAGAAACTAACTCTGATGTTGAAAAATGTAGACCAAAGAGAGGGAGAGAGGGGGCTGTATCTTTACCCGAGTGTGAGAACAGTTTCTCATGCTCCAGACAAGTCACCAGTTCAGAACAAGGAAACACAGGCAATGGAAGTCTGTTCCCTAGGCCCCCCAATACCTCCTGCAAGCCTAAACACACCTCTTGTTCTGGTAGGAGCATGACAGTTAATCCCTACAATGGCTAATGGTAGGACAGCACAATCAAATGAGTTGCTCAGGACTATAATTGTGACTCTTGGTGTCCCTGGCCAGGGCAGGGGGTTGGAACTAGATGATCTTTAAGGTCCCTTCCAACCCAAACCATTCTATGATTACTTCCAAAACCCATTTGTCAAAGGGAATCACCAAACAACGGAATGAGGTACGGCAGTTTCTGAAGATGGCAGCAGGGTTTCTCGACCCCTTTTGTGTGGGTCCTGACACACCAACAGTCTGTCCTGGTAAGAGACAAGAGCAAGCCATGATTATCCATTTCTTCTAATATCAGCCAGACTGCTTGACAGGAGAACAAAGGTACACCACTAACAGAAATTATTCCTGAAGATAAATATCTCTTTAGCAAAGAGCCGCGTTTCTTCTAACAAATTCTAAATTCTAATCTATTTATTGCCAACTTGGGCTAGAAGGCTAACAGCCAAGAAACATAATGGTTAGTGGTCATGGCTACTGAGCAAACAGCCTTCGCACGTGCAGCCGCATATGGGCAGTATCGCAATCAAATATCTCAAGACAAGACAGGAGAAAAAAATATAATACCTTAGGAAAAGAAGGTGAGAAAGGTACATTTAAAAAGCGCTTGATGTCACTTCTCCAAACATTTCAGTATCAGCTAGACAGTGAAAGGGGTTTACTGGAGTTTCTCATCTGCTGTGCCTTCCCTGCTCCTGGCATCAGGGGAAGCAAAGCCATCAGGCGATGGCAGGTCTCCTGGGTAGCCAGTGTCACACAGTTTGGTGGTACTAGATGGGAGAGAAATGACATTTAATTAATGGCTCGAGCATCAGGCTTGCTAAGAGAGAAGGATCCTTTCCTGACAAACACACAGATCAAAGAAAATCATATATCCCTTTGACCTGCACATCTTACTGCACTCATACTGTTTGCCTTTTTTAAATAAAAGAAAAAAACAAGAAAAAAGGAAAAAGCACCAGGAAGAGTGAAAATCACTCCTAATCCACTTACATGCTTTGGCAACATTAGTCTAGTTTCTATTTCTATTGGTAACTGCTACTCACCCTTCTCCTGTTCTAACTCCTGGTACATTTGAGTACTCTCCCCTCTCACTAGTAAGAGTGAGAGCTGACACTTCCCTCACCCTTTTTTCCCCTCTTGTTGAAATCTTATTTCCACTGCTCTAATAGTTCTTGACTTAACTGGGACAAGGAAAATTATTCTGGGCTTCTCTGTCCTAGCAGTTAGGCTATTCTGCATTAACCATCCAGAGCACTGAAAAATCATACTGAAGCCCCAGGCAACCACTCCAACACTCCCTTAAATTCACGGTTTAATGAAATTGCCCATTTTTACTGGACATGTCTATAGCCATATATATATACACACATGCACTTTTTGCATAAAAATCTTCCAGTGTTAATAAAATTCAGAAAATTCTCTTCACTGCTACAAAGAGCAAAGCTCATTTAACCGCATTCATTCCAAGAGGCCCCAATAAGCTACATTTCTTTATTATTTCTTTATTATTATTTATTATTATTATTAGGTACTGCTTCGGCAAGATGGTTTTTTCCCCATCCTTTTAAGCTATATGCAGAAGCATTTATAATACTTATCATAAATATAATGTATATAATTATATTTATAAATTATATATAAATATAATTCATAATACTTATGCTGATAATAAATGTATCATAACTTTCTAGAAAAGCGTATCCAGAAAAGCCTTTCCTTTGAGTCACACTACCTAAGTTTTGAAATTCTTCCATCAGGCAAAATCAGGGCTGTTTTCAATTTCCTGGAGTCTATACCCAAAACAACCACCACGATTTGAGTTCACCACTGAGTTATGCTGTTGAGGTTCTCGGTGGACAATACTCCCCCATCCACAAGGAAGGAATTAAGCACATTTTGCCATCTCTACTTTGCCCATCCCGAGGCTGGAAACAGAAAGCGCTGGCTGAAGGCTGGTATCAGTACAGGGCAGAGCAAATAAAGATACCTCTATAATCATTTTTTAGATAAGTCAGCCAGTGCAAGCACAGCTGTCTAGAAAATAAGCAGCAGAGAAGCAGGAATGTGGCAAAGCATAAGTGGATAGGAGCTCTGTTAGACCTGAAATTACACGGACTGAGAACACAATATCCTCTGCTACCACTGCAACATTTTGCCAAGCAAACATTAAAGCACCCCCTTAACTGCCATCTCAGGAGGTAACAGGACCAATTTAAAAGCACACAGCTCAGTTCTTCAAGTTAACCTATACACGCTCAAGTTCTTACTTCATCAGTTAGAGCTGCAATGGACAATGCAAACGCACAATCCATTTGAGGCACCTGCACCTCTCCCAACTCCCCCGCCACCGGCACAGGAACAGAAGACCACCTTTAGGTACCCAGCAGCAGGCTTCACCTTCCACGCAGACCCCTGGCCCCAGCTAATGGAACACTCCCAGCACGGTGAGTTTTCATACTCACTGTCTCTTTCACGAGACCCCTTCGGGAGAATGAGTTCCCAGCCCTTGCTGCGATAAAGACCAGGTCAGCACAGCTTTAACACCGGGGGGGGGGACTGGCAACTGATGGTCTCCCCAGCCCCCCTTGCCACTCACAAGTACACTGTAAAACGAACTCATACATCCAGTGGATCAGCAAGTGGGTTTCAGACAGCCCGGTCTAGGTGAAGCATATTCTAGGTGAAGCAGAGCTCAAAGCTCACCATAAGGTGCACGGCACCCGCTCGGAGCCACAACCTCAAAACCTCTGTGACGGAGCCCCTTCAAAGATAGGAACAAAAACTTGAAATCAAGTAACGCCAAAATAGCAGCTGAGATTGCCTGCACTTGCCTTCACAGGCTACGGCTTTAATGGGAGCATACTGGAGGGCATTAATAACAATTTTAAAAAGACTTCATATCGACTTCATTTATTTTTACAAAGCCTTTCTCTGCCCTCATCTTCACTGACTACACATGTCACAGAAAGGTCAAAATAGCTTAATTTTCTCCTGCACTGGACAAAAAGGCATGAAGAACAGCCAGTAAATTTAGGTTATTTCATTTTCACTGTGGTTTAAGGAAGAACAGAAACAATTTACTACCATCAAATTGACTCCAGCATAACCTGACTGCTTTTATCAAGGGTGCATAAATTAAAAAGATAAAACCAGAACTCCGCTTTGCTTGAGATTAAAAAGATGTATCAACTCAAAGACAGCGTTTAGACCTCAAGAAAAAATAATTTGTGGTAACAGACACCTGAACACAAGAGTTGAGCACCTTTCCCAATGCAGCTGTTTCTAAAGCATAGGTAATGCAACGCTCGTGCACCGGAGAATGGAGACCAAGTCAGGTGGTAAATGAACTAAGTGAAAGTTTACCCTCAACCTTATCAGTAGTACTCAACTTCTCCTTTACTTGGGAGTGCTGAGCAAATGTTATTTTAATAGAAAGGTAATTGTGTTCCAAGATGGCAAGTACAACATGCTTGAGAAACAATATCTTCTTATTTGATAAGGCAACACGCAGACAAGTAACGCTACCTGGCAAACTTAGAACGGCTTGAATGCTGCACCTCTTTCCTACTAATCCGTATCTAATCATTAGATATGCTCATAGCGTGACCAAACATTTAAAAATACAGCCACACAATATTTCAATGTAGGAAAAATATACCATAAAAACAGAATTGTTTTACTCAGGACGCTGGATAAAGCACCACAGGAGTCTGAAGCAATCTTGCCCTCCAACGTGATAAAAGTTTTTTGCAGTTTATCCCCTTAACTAAATGACAGCCTCATGTGCTCTGCCTACTAAAACCGATTTTCTTAATAGCAGAGCTTAATAAAAAAAAGGCATACTGTGGCTTTCAGTCTGGACACTTCTCTAACTAAACTGGGCTGCGGACTCCTCCTGGCACTGTGAGGTCCTAAATGAGGAATTCCTGAAGTTTTGTTCAGGGAAAGTTAATTACAGCGCAGCAGCTGCGTAAAACAGCTCGAAGAACAGCAAGCCTCAGGCTGATGTTGATAGAAAAGCCTCCTTTGCCATTAAGTGAATCCTATCAGTCCCCAGTGGTAATATTTCACATCCAGTTGATGCAAAACAAATGGTTCCCAACACAGCAAGTGAAACATCCAAAAAAGCCTGCGTACATCTACCAACCCAGCTGTCAAATCCAGCACTGTAACACTGACAACAGCTCGAAAACTCCACGTGGGGATGGAGCCGGTGGATCTTCCTCTAGGAAACTTGGTGCATCTCTACTTGTACCACAAGTGAGTTTCATCTGTTGTGCTTTCAGTTTATAATGTGAAACCCTCGAGATCTCCACAAAAAAAGAGATAACCCCATGATTAGCTGGGGTTCTTTAAGCATCTCTAGAGACGGCTGGAAGAGCTCCCCTTGGCAGAAGGGGATAAGCAGAAGACGGTACCAGTAAAAGCAAAAAGAGTATCTAAAAGGATGGCAACTGATTCTGGCTGGGCAACATCCTCCGGCTTGGGAGTCTTTGCCCAAGGTTCAAACTGTCCATATTTAGCCAAGATTCAGGTTAAACTGCTAGCAGTTTTTTCTCCCAATGAGAAGAGAATTTAATCCAGAAACACTGAGGTATTTTCAAATCCCATAAGGCCACAAGTGATGATGTACCAGGGACAGACAGGCAAAGAAGAGAAGTTAACAGGGATCCCTATGCCTATCCAAGCTCTTACACTTCGGACAGAAGCCAGTTACCATCTAATCCACACGAAAAATGGAAATAAATCCAGAGCCTCAGCAAAACCCAGTGGTTATCCAGTATCTGAATGCATGCACATTGGAAGCCAGTCTTAAGGTACCCACATGGGCAGGTGGATAACGTGCCCTACTCCCTCCCCAGCAGAGCTTCCTAGTGAGCACCAACGCTTGAAGTGCCCTGTGTCCCTCCCGTAAGCTGCAAATCTCCTCTTCCAGGAGACAGCATCGTACCACCATTACTCAGCCACCCTTGGCTGCAGGAGCTGCCGGAGAAGCACAGCTCTCAGCCCTCCCGTGCTAAAGCCCTATCTGCAGCAGCCAGCTGTCCCTAAAGGCAGCCAAGCAGGAATGAACTGCGGACACCTCCTGCTCCAGTAACAGCTCTGAACGCCGTGTGCTCCGCTGCTCCCACGGGAGGCCGGAGATGCACTTCCTCCGGTGCCCTGTCCGGCAGGAGGGATGCGATCAGAGCGGGCACCAGCTCCAGCTTGCAGGCCATCTGGCAAACCACGCCGCCGCCTCTGATCAAGAGGAGGCTTTGAGCCAAGAATCAGTACCAACTGTTTTACTGGAAACATCTCCAAATATTTTCCAGCTACCGTTGAAAACACATCCTCTAACAAGACTACTAGCTCCGCTGGAGGTCTCTCTCTACAACCGCACACCGGGAGAAGAACCTGCGCTGACAAAATCTGCTGGGGTTGAGATAGGAGCTAAGAAATAAGCACGTCAACAAGCAGCAAGCAATAGGAGAAAGTACTCGGGGCAGACAGTATCAGGAATACCAGCACTGCCTGATATTTACTTACTGACTCATACTGAGGAAGATCCAGCCATTTAGACTCACTGACCAGTACAAGAACAGGTAACACGGGAGCTTATGAAATCACTGGGAGCTCAGCTCTTCCTGACCTTAGAGAACAAAGAAGCCTTACAGCAGCAAAATACCTTCTTTTCACTCTCCCTGTTGCACAATCTTTCTCCGCAGATTAAAGCTGCACTTTTCACAGGATGCAAAAGCAAAAGAAAGAGGAGAGAGCAAAAGAAAGATGAGGTATTTCTGTTCATCCACATCAACAGAAAAATACAGACTACATCATATTAAATATTTCTGAGTAAAATTCTCTAGTTTTCAAGCTTTTTCCAGTAAAATATAACTTCTACAGATAACACATTTACCTTCAAAACATCCTTCATCCACACGTGAACAGCTTGTAGTATAACTACGGACTTCTGCAATCACTCAAACATCACAAGAACTTTTTAATATTGGAGATTATTATACAGATAGTTATTTGTGCAGAATTCAGAGGCTGCACTTAAAATATCATTCCCTCCTTCTCCCACCCTTTTATGCAAAATCATGCAGATTATACCAAACAGCAGAAATGGAGGGGAACAGTACTTCCAGTTACAAGTCTTCTCCTCCTCGAGCAGTAAGGCCCCCTGACACTATGTCCCCTCCTATCAAGTACTACACTAGTGAGAGGCTCATCAGCACTACCACATATGCAAATATTTAAGAAACTCAGGTGGATCATGAGACACAGCTTTAAATCTGTAAAAAAAAACCCATGGGAAAACCGAGTTCAGTGTAAGCTGAATTTCTACCAAGCTTTTTTCCTCACGCTGAAAAGCATTTGTGTGCAAGAAGCCTGTGATTCCAATACTGGACACGGTAGAACAATTTCTGTGCAGACAGAACAACAACTGACAGCCACCTAGACCTATTTTTCACCACTTACACTCCACTATTAGCTTTGAGTTCATAGGTGCTAGGTTGCTCATACCAAAAAATACAAAAATTAATTATCAACAAAGTAACCAACAGAAAAAAAATTTATTAGCTTAATTAAAAATAAGAATGCTACTAAACATTAATTAGGCTTACGGAGGCTCATGGCTTCCTTTTATATGTTATTTATTAAAGCAACAGTAAAGTCTAAACCCAGATATTTTAAACCTTAACTATTTGTCTCAGAAATCCTAGTTTTATTTCAATGTTGAGTGCAATGTTGAGTTTATGTGACATTTCCCATTTTGATTTCTGTTACTAAAGGATTTTAAAACAATATTGTACAGTCACTGCCTACAGCCCTAAAGGGCTGAGTACAAAAATAACATAAAAGATACCACAAACTCTACAAAATATAATTTTGATTTAATTTCATTCAAGCACTATGTTCTTACTTTGGGGAAATTAATTTACCATCTTTGATAGCAAGCAGTCCTCTTCAGCTACCCTGAACGCTGATAATATCATTTGAGGTAGGACTGGAACAGAACTTGAAATTGCCTTACCTAATCTAATACCAAACTAAACAAAAGTTTGCCTTACAAACTTCACTTCCTCATCCTTGCAAATCAAACATCTGCGTTTCGTCCACTCACCAAAAAAATATCCGTGTTCCCAATGCTTCACCTCTTTCATGAAGCACTCCAGCTTTTTCAAGAGCTTCTAAATTACTGACAATTAATTGGGTTTGTGGAAAACATTACCTACTTCCTACATATTTCGCCCGATGTTTCCATAGCATGCATAGGAAGCCCAAAGAGGCAGCCACACTAAGCTTAAATGAGGACAGATCTATCTTTGGGAAGACTGACGGTCAACACCCAAGACATTAGGGCAGCCCATCTGTCATATATAAAATCTACTCACCTTCAAGACATGTTAGTTTCCAGTAGAAAAGCGTGAATAGGCTCATTTTGGAAAATGTAACGGTCCATCAGTTTTTGTCGTTAAGTCTCTTTGCTCTTCCTCTCAGAAACTGGTACTCTGGAGATATAAAAAGAACTTCAATTTAAAATACAGCTCTCAGATAAGGATACTACGTTACACCAGCATTACATTTTTCCACGCCTGGTACTGAGCACACTGAAAAGGTCACTTGATGGGTCCACTCACTGAATTACTATGTTGTCTTATCTCCAAGAAGGCTGTAAGGGCTTCTTTCTTTACCCCTGCAACCTTCACAGCTTACACCTTTGCTATCTATATGACAGTAGCATATTGGGAATTTATCCTAAAGATTGGGAACGGGGAAGTGACTTACTTAAAGTCATACCAATGCCAGAACTGAGAATCACACTGTGTTGTCCTTTCTCACCTTGTCTGCTACATTTTACATACTGACATATATTTACTACACTGAGGTTTATCTCAAAAGCACTGAACTTCCCTGCTGAATTTTGCCAAGGTCCCCTCAATAATAGATTAGCTTCCATAACCTCATTAGAGACACTTGGTTCCAGCTGTGCAGCACAACGAGGGCGCTTCTTAGCCTGCTTGGGTTCTGAGGAGTTTGATATATGTTTGGAAAATAAAGGCTGAAAAGACAAAGCAAAAGCCCTAGGATTGTAAATGAGCAAATGCCACATTAGAAACAAATTCCCTAGGAGGCCCATTTTGCAGCCAAAATAATTAGATCACTAGCAAGAATCATCCCAAGTAGATAAATGGTGCATTGCAAGATTAACCAAGGTCATGTTCTCTTACAGCCAGCTTTTCATAAAGATTCCTCCCCTGAAAACCTAACCCTAGGGCTCCATCCAAATTAGGAAATTCATTGTTGATGTCCATCAGCACAAACTGAATCAAAGCATGCTATAGCCTGTCAAGTGCTGACTGCCCAAGGAAAGGCCACATGCCTTCTAAGCACGAGAAATCCGCATTTCAGAGCCACCTAGACTCTGCGACTGCTGCTGCTGGGTGTTCAGAGATAACTGCCAACTCATTAAAATTCAACATTAAAAGTTTATTAAATATGCAAACATTAATGGAATTGGACTAGCAGCTACTTAGGCAGATAAAATTTCAACACAGCATGTCCTGCAGTCCTTGCTTATCAATATTCTGTCCTTTGGAAGTGTCCCTGATGCTACTCAAGGCAGTGAAACCCTCCATCTCTTTTAGATTACTCAGGTCACTCTCAAGGTTCCCACTAGCCATGAAGTGCAGGAAAGCACAGCTACTTCCCAATAATTACAGCTCGGTATATATTATCCATTTTCACTTTCACACTCGACTGCTTGTGATGCATAGTCTCCCCAAGATTTTTTTTCCCCCCTTTTGGCCTATCTGCAGGGCAAGACCCACACTCTTTGCAGGCTCGTGGGTATAGAGGTTGGCATGTATCCCAAATTCCCAGCTCTTGTCAACTTGCTGCTGGAGTTTGAAAGAACTACAAAGAGATAAGGAGTAGAGTATCATACAGACAATATAGATTAAAGAACACCAGCCACTTAAAAGCAACTCTTCTGTAACTCCAGGTACAATGTGTGTGCAGAGCTCTGCTTAGAGCTACTCATTCAGAGCTGTCTAAAAACAGGAGTCAGAGTCCTTCACGCAAACAGCAATCTCCGTACATTTTGCTCCACAAAATGCAATTTCATTCCTGGATGACTCTGCAAAGTCCCAGTGCTCAGTGAGTATCTCAACAAACCTCCAGGTTTTTGCTGTAGAGTGACATCATACTTGGAAGTGTTCTTCACTAATACTATCAGCATAATCCGAGCGAGCCCGGGGGGGGACAGGAGAACAAGGAATCTCTCTCATCACACAGAGCATAAACAAGCTCCTAAGAGTCCCTAATGCACCTCCAAGTGACTCTGGCAATAGCCTCGCTCTCTCAGTAGTAGCTTCAAAGAACATCTGGAAGATTCAATCCTCTAATTATGAAAAAAAAAAAAAAGGTCTCTCAACGCACAAGTGTGGTATAGGACCTCTGCCATGGAGATGGGAGGTTTCAGAAAAAAGACTGAAATGAAATCTTAGGGAGCAACCTGGAAAAAACATGAGTTAGCAGGGAAGAAGAGAAATCACTGAGTATGAAGTACCGTATCCTTCAAAGAAAACACTGAGCTCATTGAGCACGAGGAGGGGAAACTGGCCATCTGGCAGAGCAGGTTCTTTACCACCATCTTTCCAGGTACTGCTGATAGTCTCGTACTGGAGAAGAGCGAGCTGTTGTAAATGTCAAGAACTACCCAGCACTCAGCCTGTGCAAAGCAACACGAATCTGAAGTCACGGTTTTCTTTCAGTCCTGCAATCATAAGGGCCTCCCATAAAACAGGCAGAAGGTTCCAGGTCGCCTCGGCCAGGAAGAAATCATGAAAATTACCCGTCCAGCCTTCATCTGATGCAACACGAGGCATCACGTGTTACAGAACCTTGAGTGGCAGCCAATTTGGGATCAGACATACAATGGACTCCCACTCCTTGAAGGAGAAAGGCTGGGGTTGGATTTAAATGTTTCAAAAGAGAACTGTCAGTTCCTGTCGGAAATGAAGGCAAAGGGATCGACTTCAAGGTAATCCAGTTTCTGAAGAGGACAATGGCCAAATCACACACTCAGAATCTGGGGAACGATCTTTGCTGTTTCAGTGTGTTCCCAACCACAGGAAAGCAGCCAGCTCACCAGCAAGCTCAAGGCACTGGTCCCAAGACCAACTGTTCCCTGACAAAGCAAAGGAAAACCTGTACAAATTCTTTCATCTCTTAGGGACACCATGACTCCTCTTTCTGTTGTAACTTGTACATTATTCTGGCTTTAGACACAGGGGGGGAAATGACTCTGCAAACATTCCCTACGGCTCCGAGAGTTAGAAGGCTTCTATTCAGATATCTCAGTCGACTGCCTACCTGGTCATCTTCCTGAGCTCCTGCACTTGACCGCGCTCATCATGAGAACACATCAAACCAGTTAACCAGCACCAGTATCTCCTCCCATTACAGGTAGGCAGGTACCTCAAAACTACAGCACATTGGATCTTGAGGAATTAATGTAAATAACGCATTAAAAGAGCACTCTACTTATAAGTGAATGAGGAAAGTCGAAGTACTCCGTGTCAGCCATATGACATGCTAACCTTCACATCAGAAGATACAAAGAGAGAGAAGTCCTCCCAACAATCCTATGACTAAAGTGACTTTCAAACATTCTCCTTCCCAACAGGGTATCTTAATGCCGCCGAGCAACACTGCAAACCCTGCATTCAGGTTGTTGTAAGGAAAACAGGTAGAAAACAAATTATGTTACGGAAAACTCAGAAATCAATCTGATACTTGCTGAGCTCCACAGCAGCCCCAGCACGAGAGCCCAGCATTATCTTTTCTCCACCTCCACCAACATTCATGTCCTTGGCTGATCTGAGGCCAGCAGCAGCACTGGATACACAGCACCAGGGGGAAAATCCTCTTCAAGTGATACCCAAGTAGCCAAGAAATAGGGAGGGATATAACTGAGAGGAAACTTCATCCCCTTCAGCACTAAGCTGTCCTGCCACAGACCAAAGGCCAAAACTATAGTGTCCACAGCACCAGGGACCAAGTGAGACAGTGAGAATACAACCTGACAAGACAGGCTGGCACAGTGATCCGGAGCTGCAGATCTCAGGGACACTGACCTTTATCTATGAGTCGCAGGGCAAATCTCTTGAGCTAAGACAGGAGCAGCCATAGCTCACAAGTCTCCAAAAGGTGGACAAGGTGTTTCCTGGAAACAATAACAAACCAACAGAGTAAAAAGAATGTTTTCTCACCAACTTGCTGCTGGATGACCCCTTTGCAGAAGAGAGGAAATCTCTGTGACAGAATGGCCACCAAGAGCTGAGCCAGCAGAGTGCCACCGAAGCTGACATGGCTACACTCCTCTCTGCTGCGTGCTGAGGTTAGACAGGCTGAGCACCTTCTCCCCCAGGGAACTCCAAAAATAACACACGCCAACTCAATGGAGCCTACGCCTGAATAAACCACGGCAGAGGTCTTTGTTCACAGCTCCCACCACAGCAGTACCCTCACTCAGTAGATGGATGCAAGGAGAAATGTAGGCCACACATGCAGAGAAAAAGAGATCTCCAGACTTCAAAGGCATCACAGATCTCATTTTCAGAGTCAGGAGATGAATACCCTTTAAAATAGCCTGTGAGTGCTGGGGCACAGCTCAGTGTGAGCCAGACGGGCTAAGGGGAAAAACTCTCTTCATTGAAAAGTTAAAAAGGTTTTTTTTTTTCCCCTCACTAAATTGCCTGATGAATCATTAAAGAATAATCTTTGTGATGTAACTATTCAGACTTATACAAAGAATCCCAGTAATTAGCTATCGAAGTAATCCTCTGACCACCATCTGGAGTTCAGCCTAAATTGACCTCAGTCACACCAAACATCCACGCATCTTTGAAACACACCTGAAAATGAGTCACACCACAACAATACATTCACAAAGTGGAAAAATTTGACAGGAATGCCAAAAACCTGAACAAACTTTTACTCTCCAGGCTCTTCAGACAGCTCAATAAATGCACATTCCGGAATATCCAGAGAAGGAGCAAGGAGTAATTCGTGCCCATTGCAGTTAAGGAAATGGTTTCAAAATGAATAAGTAAAAAGGCAGGACTAATCAACCCAATCCTAAATCTAAACCAAAATGTTTCTTCCATCAAAAGCTCAGTTTCTAGCAAACCAAGTAGGCACACCACACACTCAACCTTCTTCCAATAAAAATCTTCCTAGAACTAGATTCTGACAGTAAACTAGACTTACCAAGGATACAAATAACTTATTCCCCCACCCACGTATCAACAGCTCAAAATATCTCACTATTAAAGAATGCAGAAATTCCTCCACCTAAAGAACCTTAGATGACTGGCTGGTTTTGGTGGGGTTTTTTGGCTAACAACCTCCTAATTAGCTTCAAACTCCAATTCCCCACAAAGTCTAAGATGCCTCCCACCTACAAAGCCTCTTAGCTCAAGAAAAAATGAGTTTTCTTTAATATGTGTTTAATCTCTGTGTTGCATGCTGAGCTCCCCACAGCAAAGCATTCAAGAATGAGACAGGGCACATCACCGAGGAACAAAATGTATCTCGTCAGTTCCAAGGGAATTCCTCCATCTTCAACAAAGTTTAGCAACCAGATTTTAGGCCTTTGTAAGAAAGTCCACGACAGCAAGGGAAGAGACATGGAGCCAGCCAAAAATACCTAACCAGTCAGGTGTAGTTCTATTTGAAAGTGAATCTTTGCAAGAAGGAGAGATGTTTATCTTTTTCAATCAATTGTGTGTATATAAAATACAAAGAGCCTTCGGTCCTGGGAGGAGTGGGCCCAGAGGTGAGACCTCCTGGCACCTGGCCTACAGAATTTCATAGAATCACAGAAC
>JAOXNO010000052.1:28184922-28195444 GCA_028565335.1 Limnodromus scolopaceus
GTATCTAATCTAAATCTCCTCTCTTTCAATTTAAAACCATTACCCCTCATACTGTCACTATACTCCCTGATAAAGAGTCCCTCCCCATCTCTCCTGTAGCCCCTCCAGGTATTGGAAGGCTGCTACAATGTCTCCCCCGAGCCTTCTCCAGGCTGAACACCCCCAACTCTCTCAGCCTGTCTTTTTTCTTCCAGCTAAAGATATGTTTAAGTATAAATAAGAGCAAGATTAGAAAGAATCACCAGACTTGGCACCAATGATGAGACCCCAAATTCTTGTCATTTCGCAGTCTACAGAGAGACAGAGAAGGACTGTCATCACCCCCAGGTACAAGCTTAATTACCTACTCACACCATGCTGCAGAGACCACCAACATCGAGTGTGAATGTACTACAGGAAGTTTATGCTTATGTAGTTAAAGACTACGCCGCAAAAACCCACATCCTTATTTCACACTTTTCTTTAAATGGTATTTTAATTAATTTTTACCTTCCACAGAGGCAAGAAAGAGACAGAGGAATTAACTCTGCATTTACTCAGTTACCAGCATCACCAAGCTGGGCCTCCCCTGTGATCATTACCTGCTTCTGTGCGCAGCCAGACTGGCTTCAGTTTTTCAGGTGGTAGTTTTAAGTTGTCATTATCTTTGCCACGCTACCTTTCTCCTGACCCAAGTCCTATACAGCAAGTCAATATTTAACATCAGCGCTGTACTGCTGAGAACCACCTAGAGCATTTGATATAGTAACTTATTAAATCTTACACTACCTTTTCTAACAAAGAAAAAAGGCAATTTCTCTTCTCTGTGAGAAGTTGTAAAGATAAATTCTACAAGGACAGCAGTTAGATTCAGATTTAATATTTTTAATAAATGACCTAGAAGAAAAGGCTTCCATGAAAGGAGTTCTAAACAATTTGACGTGCACGAAGCAGAACAGGCTCAAGACAGCCACAGCCCAAAAAATCATTTAAAACTAGACCACACCAAGGTCTGTAAATTCATCACTTTTTCAAGAAGTAGTATTTTAACGATGCAATTAAGCCATTAAACCATGTCTCAAAGGCTTATATAAAACTCTTGGACATTATAAAGAGAAATACTTATTCTCCACAAAATATCTGCACAAAATCTATGAGCTACTGTCCTAACGTAGACTTTAAAATAATAGACAAAAGACTAATTTTTTTCAGGCAGATTGTTCTTAGTCTTAGTGAAGCTAACCAAACTGTTTAGATCCCAAAAAAATTCTTTGCATACATCTGATGTAAATCAAGTTTTGCTAACAGCCTCATCTTTTATCATCTTTTTGGACAGAGATCTTTCTGATGTCAGAAACAGCAACTAAAATACAGTTCAGACCAAAACTGAGCAACTGAGAGTAGTTTTTGTTTACTACATGTTTCCCCCTCTTTTCTAAACGTGATCTCTTTATTTACTGCTAATACTCCCATCTCTACATTTAGCAACAACTGCTTCAGTTCCCTGCACTACAAACAAACTGAACGTCTGTTTTAGCAGTGATACCAGTGGAGTTATTGCTGATAATCAACACAGCTATATTTCTAAAAACTCTCCACTTCTACATTTGTAACCCCCCACACGTACCAGTTTGGTCATTACCCAAAAGTAAATTTTTTTTGAGAAAGCAAAATTAAAAATATTTCTACAGTAAAAGAGTGGAGGGGAGGGCTGAGAATATTAGCCACATCATGAAATAAGGAGACAGACGGTATTACACAGTTTTCATCTAAAAATAATAATACCAAAACAGAAACAATACCAGAAACAAACCAACCAGAAACCCCAACAAAAAAAAAACCAAACCGCAAACCCTCAGCCAGCTCACCTAGGTGTCCAGGGAAGTGCAGCCTCAGGGAACACTTTCACAAGCAGCTTAAGTGATTTTGAGGCATGACACTGCCTAACTGGGCGGACCTGCCGTTCCCTGCTACACACACCACCAGCTAGAAGAGACGCACAGTCAGCTCCATCATTTCACTTTCTGTACGGTGCTAATTGCTGGCCAGATTGGCAGAGGAATCCAGCCAACCACACAACCGCTTATACCTGCTCACAAGAGGCAAAGGAAACGGGCAATCAGAGGGCTGGAAAAGGGGGGCAGAGGGCCATCCTTTTCAGCAGTAACATCATTTTAAATCTTGCGATTCCACGCTTACTGATGCATACGGTTACCGTGAAAATGTCAGCTTTCACATCTCAAATGCCTCCTTGGAGCAGTCAGATCAGGACTCAAATCTGTCTCAGAGCGAACCCAGAAAGTATTTTCTCTTTATTTTTTTTCACTCTGAGAACGAGATCAGTACGTTAAGACCAGGCTATCTCTGGACCAGTAAAACTAGAGGATAAAAGAACTGCAAATGATTCCACAACAAGGTCTTAGCAGCTTCCAGCAGCAAAACTCCCCCAAAACTCAAATGGGAAAGGGGGCTGACAGGTTCCTGTCCATTTTCTCTAAAGGTTTTATTTGCATTGTACTACGCTTGCAAGCGTCACTTATACCCAACCCCATCCATTTAGCACAAATAAGCCCAAGGTGCTAGATTCTGCCCTGGGAACTGCCTCCTCTCTCTATACGAAGGCTTCCTTCACAGTTTTAAGTGCTGCATTTCTTACTAATTATGATTTTATTCAGCTATGCCAAAGGGAGTCCAAGCAAAGCCTCCAACTAAAACCACCCCCCCCCTTCTTCCAAACTTCAGCCGGGTGGGAGAAGCAGCGAGACTACTACATACTACACTTTATTCTACCGAATAAGGCACAAAACCGTAGAAACCTGTGGTGATTTTTTTTTTTTTTTTCGATTTCTCAGCAGCCTCCGGGACGGTTGGGTTTTTTTTCGTCGCTCAGAGACGGGGATTAGGACAAGACACCACAGCCTTCACTCGGCGACGAGATTTATATCTACACGCTCCCTCCCTCCCCGGAGATAACGCCTTGAGACTGTGAAAACAGACATTACCGGACACCTGGCTGACCAACTACCAACCACCCCTCAGGGCCCGGTGGCCGTCCTGAGGGGGGCCCGAGCGTCGCCGCTGGCGGGCCCCCGGGCCCGGCCGCCCCACGCCGCGTTACCTGGGCACCGCGTCCGCCTCCCGGTACCGGCCTCGCCTTCTCCCCCCGCCCCGTCACTTCCGGCGCCGCGCATGCGCGGCGGCGCGCGCTCGGCGGGTTGGGCGGGAAGCCGTGAGGCGGCCGCTGAGGGAAGGCGGTGCCGTTCTCTGTCCCTCTTCGTGAAGCACCTGAGGTATTGCCCCGCCGGCCGAGAGGACTCTGTTGGGAGAATTTTGGGACGAGGGGAAGGGTCGGATCCTGCTCTCGGGTCACATCAACCCCAGGCAGCGCTACAGGCTTGGGGAAGAGCGGCTGGAGCTGCCTGGTGGAAAAGGACCTGGGGGTGTTGGTCGACAACCGGCCGAACGTGAGCCAGCAGTGTGCCCAGGTGGCCAAGAAGGCCAACAGCATCCCGGCCTGTATCAGCAATAGTGTGGCCAGCAGGACTGGGGCAGTGATCATCTGCACTGGTGAGGCCCCACCTCGACTACTGTGCCCTGTTTTGGGGCCCTTATTACAAGAAAGACATTGAGATACTGGAGTGGGTCCAGAGAAGGGCAACGGAGCTGGGGAGGGGTCTGGAGAACAAGTCTCCTGAGGAGAGGCTGAGGGAGCTGGGGGTGTTCAGTCTAGAGAAAAGGAGGCTGAGGGGAGACCTTCTCGCTCTCTCCAACTCCCTGAAAGGAGGGTGTAGCCAGGGGGGGTCGGTCTCTTCTCCCAAGGAACAGGTGATGGGACAAGAGGGAATGGCCTCAAGTTGCTCCAGGGGAGGTTTAGGATGGATATTAGGAGAAATTTCTTCACTGAAAGGGTTATTAAGCATTCGAACAGGCTGCCCAGGAAAGCGGTGAATCGCCATCCCTGGAGGTATTTAACAGCCAGGCAGACGTGGTTCTGAGGGACATGGGTTAGTGGTGATTTGGGCAATATTAGGTTAACAGTTGGACTTGATGATCTGAAAGGTCCCTTCCAAACAAAACGATTCTATTCATAAGTATCTCTTAGATTTTGACACCATTATCTCCGTCTTCTGTACAAATTGCCTGGCATTCCTTATGTCTGATTCTTCAAGTCATTCCAGTGCGTTGGATTGTTTCATGGTGATCCTAATAAGGCACAATGCTACCTTAAACCACATGCAGATGCTGTGAATAAGGGGACTGTAATCTTGTTCTTTTTGTGTTTTTCTGTGATGCTTCCATGTCTTTTGCAGTATTTTTGTTTGCTCCTAAGGACAGCCGCGTTGCTTTAGTGCGAAGGGAATGGGTACTTGGAACATTACTGAAGCTTTCTGAAGCTGTTCTGAATTTCCATTCACACTTCTGTTTTCTGCCAGTCAGTTTAACACTGGGATAGAGAAGGGAGTAAATTAAGAGGGCAAAGATGAACACTAATGTCCTTGTTACTGTTTATGAGGATGATAGTGAGTGTTGTTTGTTCACAGGCTTCACAGTTTTTTTGGGTCAAGTCCTGCATTGGAATTGGTGCTATTGTACACCAGCATGTGTAGTATAAATAAATAATAAAATAATAAAAAGCCAAAAAACAGCAATACCTGTATGACAGCACTAAGCACTTATGCTTGCCCTCATTTTAAACAATTCTAAAAGATGCTCCCCACTTTTTTTTTCCTCCTCCAGTGGAAGTCGTAACAGCCACGTCACTCACACTGCGATTGACACACTGAGGAACTGTCGCTGCAGGTCACTCCGCTGTCTTGCTGTTCTCTCAGTTATCAATCCAAGAGGAAAAGTCTCTCTGCTCGCACAAGCAATACCGTGGCTTGCCAGGAGGTGTTGCTTTGGAACCGCGCAAATATCGGAGCTTAAAAATCATGGAATAGGTTTGGACTGTTAAAAACAACTGGAATATACTTTGTTCTGGCAGGGAGAACTCAAGATCCCCCTCCATTTGAAATGGTAATATTTGTTTAAGACCATTTAAATCTGAAATGCGGAGAGTAGGACAGAGAGGAAGAAATGCTGGACAGGGGACCCACTCGATGGAGATTGCTGTGGGTTTATACATTGCTAACAAATACGTTATAGTAGCTTTATGTGTGCAAAGCTGTCAATGGCTTTGTCTTTCTGGGTCTGGATGTTAAAATATATATACATAACAGACCTGATGCATTGGGGAGTCTTAGAGGGGTAACTCTTGGTTTCAAGAAGCCAAGGAGCAGAGTAAAGCCTCAGTAAGACAAATAGTTGTCGTGCTCTGAGAGCTGCGTCACTGCGCTCTCCCCACCTGCACACACACATTTTAAAAGAAAATGAGCTGTTTCTTTCTAAGCGGGAGCTCAGTGTTTGATATACACCTATTCTCCACCTACACCCCTGATTTAAGTACATATTAACAGTGACAAATTTAATTATGCCCAGCCTTGATCTAGAAGACAGAAGGGGAGGCAAAGTTTCCAAGACATTTATAACCTTGTTTACTACAGGGGAAAAAAAAAACCTCAAAGGATACCCAGCAAGGAAGAAAAGTTTTAAAATGTATCTTTATCACATCAAGCAAAAAACAACCTCCATTGTTGCGGAGGTGCCTTTCAAAGAGCTGTAGGTACCAGCCCTGAGGGGTTGAACTGCAGCTCGATGAGGCTCTGGAAGGCTGGTTGTGGAGAGAGTTTAGAAAAGGACCTCCCTGTTAGCAGAGGAGGTCACCTAAGGCTGTGTATAACCAAAGGAGCCTTTGAAAATTATTTTATGATCAGATGTTTACCAATTTTATTTATTTTTTTACCAGAGATGAAGGTATGAGCCAGCATCAGAAGAGAGACCACCAGACAAAAGATTATAAAGGTGAGGAGATCAACAGCTCTTTATACAACAAATACTTTTTTTTTTAAAGCCAAAAATATTTTGAAAAAGTCGTAGCAGTAAAAGGGAAAGCAGAAAACAGTTGTTGGTGAATGTCGCTGGCATTTCAACAGCGGGGTGTAATTCAAGCCTGATGTTTAGACCAGATGCTGTCAAAACCAAGTCAGTTTTCAGAGCTCCTACCCCTCTCAGCGCCGTGACCACAGGTTTTACCACAAAACCCCAGCTCAGATTGTACAACACAGCCAGTTAGACCTTCCCTGTTCCTCAGAGGTAGCTTCAGCGGAAATCCTCTACTCCCACAGCTAGAACATTGCTGCAGACCCTCCTTTTCCAGTCCCTCTGGGGTCAGAAACTGACATGTTTTGTGCAACTAGTCAAATAATAATTTTTCAGGGATTTTTGCTCTGTGTGCATGTTTATAGCAAATCGAGCTGCATCTTCTGAAGTACCTTGTGCATTAATTCTATACTAACCCAAGCCTCCTATAAACAAAGTATTTTGTATCATTCAGGACTTCCTGAACAAGGCTGAAGATCCCAGCAGCCTTGACAGACCCCTGTTGCTCCAGCTTGGGTAGAAGCCGGGTTCTTCTTTTACCACAGCACATGCTGAGGGGTGCGGAAAACAAAGCACAACATTCACATTCACTGAAATCTGTCCTTTGGTGAATGTCCCTCCTTCCCGTGTCTAGTAGTGGAGTCTCTAAGGACTTGATATTCCCGTTTTGAGAAGTCTTCTTTCTGGAATGGGCACCAGGCATATTTTCTGAGCATTATCCTCTACTCTGCAGTCAAAAGCCCAGTAGTAAAACTTAACAACACCCAGAGGAACATCCATGCCCCACCTCATCCTGTTGAAGGAAAGCCTTTCATTACTACTCAAACCTTCTTACCCAAAGTTAAGCCTCTACCATAATCATAATTTACTTCCGAAATAGCACCGGCTGCCGCAGACAAGTAAGAGTAGAGCTGTCCCCCAGCAAAGGCTGGAGACGTGAGCAATTTTAGATGGGCAATTTTAGCTGTATTTCTCTTTGTACAGCAAGATTATCTTTTCTTCTGGCAGGCCTAGGGCTAGAGAAAGCTGCCACCATGTCTTGTGGTTTCACAGTCAATAGCCGTTTTTCATCACAGGGAAGAGCCCTGCTCCTCGCGGAAGAGCCTCAGAAATAGAAGCGCCGGAGACCTGTACAAGCTTTTGGTGAATTTCTCAAAAGCTTGCAGAAAGAGACTTGACCACCCTGAGGATGTTTTGTCAAGGTGAAGTGCACCAAGAGGCTCTGCAGCCTGACCCCCCTCAGCTGCCTGTGCTCCAGATCAGCCCTGGTAGAGCAGAGCCATGTGGCCTTTGGGTCAGGCTGCTGGGAGAGGGGAAACCAGCCAGAAGCCTCATCTGGCACCCCTGCCCTCATCTTCCTCCGTCGGTCCGGGAGGAAGGATGAAGCACAAAAGCCTGAGCTTAAATCTGGTCATTTAAGCTCGGGCTCTTGTGCTTCATCCTTGTACAACTCATCGCAGAACGAAGACTGAAGACTTTCCTCTGCTGGATACATTTAAATGCATTCCCTCGTGTCGCTACCAAACTCTATTTATCTTGAAGGAGAAAAAAGACAAAGTTAAAGCGTACACCAACAAACCTTAAACATTTACTGGAGCCTTTCCACAACTCTGTAGAGTCACTGAGCTCTCTTTTTCTGACAACTGGTTTATTCCTCCTCGGAAGGGTCCCATTTTGTCACAACTATAGCAATTGTGCTATTACAGGACAAGTAAAATAGACCTGTAAATTATAAACAGAAGGTATAAACAGATCACAAACTTGGAGTGATCTTTGGTTTCATCCTGGTTAATTAAAAACACAACAGATCTGTCAGCCCTCCGAGGCACAGTTCACAGCATTCTTACAAACTCCCCAAACACGCTGTTTTACAAGCAAAGCATTATCCCTGGGTTTGGTTTGGGGTTTTTTTACAGCACTTAACAAATGACAGAAGAGCTGTAGTGACCCACCAGTAACGGCAGCAGCTGCAATGAGTGAAGACAATATATTCCTACGGACCTTTCTGTACGCATAAACCAAGTTCTAAAATTATCTATACCTGTTCCGGGCCAGGGGAAGAAGCCGCAGCCCCGTGGCTGGCTTTTAAAGGCCAAGAGATATAAAAGAGAGATCGTAGTGCTACAATAAAACATTTCAAGCAAAGGTAACTTTCCACAAGCAGCGAATTAGGATAAATGGCTGGGGTTGCAGTGCAGGGCAGCCGGACACCCGCTGATCCACCTAAAAACTCACCAGTTCCTCAACGTCTGGGAATTTTCCCTCCAAAGAACCTTTTCTCTCCCTTCAATTGTATTTTAGTGCGTATTGTAATATTAGAAACTACTTTTTTTTTTTTTCCCACAAACCGGTATTTTTCTAATATGAATTTTATAAGGTGGCAAAGCTTCCCGCATCCTCACTTCATCAGCTTCCCTGAATTAATTTAAACAAATCCCCGGGGCCGTAGCCCTTTTTTGGGGTGTTTTAAATCGTCCTTGGGACAGACAATTTCCATTTGAACACCGAGAGCACGTATCGGACCCCCGAGCCCCGCCATCCTCCCCGAACAGGGGTCGGGGGCCCCGCACCGGGCTGAGGGGCTGCCTGTAAAACAACCCCCCGAGGCGATGGAGGGTGCAGAACTTGGGTGGAAAATCCCCCGGCAGGGCCGGGGACGGCACCCGGGGTGTGGGCGGCCCGCTCCGGCGGGGAGGGCCGGGCTCCGGGCGGGACACGGCGGGGTCCTGCCCCCGCCGTGTGCCCGGGGAAGAGCGGCGGGGGCTCGGTATGGCGCAGTACGCGAGGGGCGCCGCCGCCGTGGCCGTCATCCGGCTCCGCAACCCGCCGGTCAACGCGCTGAGGTAACGGCGGCCGCGGCCGGCTCCCCCCCCCACGCCCGCCATTTCCTGAGGCGGCCGCCCCTCAGGGCAGCGCCCAGTCGGGGCTCGGGGGACTGGGTCGGGCCGTGGCGCTCGGCTTCCCGGGGCGAGCGGGGTGGGGGGGTTCTCCCATTATCTGCCTTTTTGCTTCATTTTATCCCCCTGGCCCGTGTGAGGCCGCTCCCGGTCCGAGGACAGGCCTCCCCTGCCCAGGGACCTCACCTAACACCTGCACCAGCCTTTGCAAAAAACATCCTGATTTTTTTCCACGACTTCTGCTCTTTATTACGGTTTTGAGTGGGATTATTTTTTTTCCGCAGGAGAGGTGTCAGTCCCCTCAATCTGTACCTGCTGTCACCTTCCCCTGGAAGCTGATTTCTCCTCACTTTCTAGAGCCTTTACGCATGGAGATGATGCTTCCAGCAGCGTTAGCAGTTCAGCCCCTTCACCCAGCCGCTCCTGCAGAGCTCGTAGGTGGAAAAAAACCCCAGCTTTTCCCCTCAGATTTGCTGCCGGTTTAGTTGCCTGTTGCGCAGAGCAAGCTTGGCAAGGCCCTGCTCTCCCCAAGGGAGCACAGGGGTGAGGGCAAAGGGCTCTGTGGAGAGCAGAGGTGGATCAACAAAGAGAAGCTGGCACCAGGGTTAAACCACAGCCGGGGCTGTCTGAAGCAAAGGCAGTTCGCTTTGCCTTTTAAAAATGAGTAAGGAATTGACCTCTTAAATACTGATCTTGGTCAAGAAAGGCCCCAGGCAACCTCAAATGTGAGCCAGTGAAAAACAGTCAAAACACCAATCTGCAGGAGCCCCTGAAATTTTAGGGTTTTGTGCATTTTGAAAAGGACGTATGTGCTTTTTGGCTTTACATAATTAGTTATAAGGTGTGTATTTTAGTTCATTTTGTTCTGAGTACTCCCTAGGCCCTTTTTAAGCAGCTGTAGTTGCTATTCTGTAACAGTGACCATAGTGTCTATTCAGCGTATATTCACAAGCCAAAAAAAACCAATCCACTGCAGTTATGCTCGACTCCTAGACCCAAAAGTTCGTTAAAAAGAAGCTGAAAGAGACAAGTGAGAGCATGAATAGGAAATACAACCTGCTGCTCTTCTGCAGTCACTGGCAACACTCCCTCTTTTGTTGCAACATGTTAAAAAGTGGAGTAAGATCATTTTCACATGCCCAGATAATTATGATGAGAAAATAAACTGAGTGACTTGGTGAGATTAGATGCACTAATGTAGGACTCCCAGAACTGCAGGGTACAAGACATCCCTCAGACCTCCTGCGCCCAAGACCAGCTTAAGAAAACTTCCAGGCTGTGCCCACTGTCAACTTTCTAGTCTTACCACAAAAAGTCTGAAATGCAGAGCTAAAGATAAATGCTTAAGGAACCTTAACCCTGCCTCTTTTGAGAAGTGACTGGCAGCGAGCCATCTCGGGGTGCGAATGTGACTGAGCACCAGCCGGTTGGTTGGGGTTGGTGTTTCACAAGGAGCAGTGCTAGCACCAGGGACAGAGTGGGAGTACGTGGGGGAAGGATGGAAGCCATGGATTTAAATTGGTTAAGCTGCCGTGAAACTCCAGCTTGAGACCTGCCTGTGGTCTTTGATCGCATGTCAGGTTAATAGCTGTTTTAGCAGGGATCAATCAGTTGGCCTTCTTGTGGCCAAGA
Source organism: Limnodromus scolopaceus (assembly GCA_028565335.1). Taxonomy (NCBI): domain Eukaryota; kingdom Metazoa; phylum Chordata; class Aves; order Charadriiformes; family Scolopacidae; genus Limnodromus; species Limnodromus scolopaceus. The sequence continues at coordinate 28,195,410 of JAOXNO010000052.1, forward strand.
AGGCCAGTGGCATCCTGGGGTGCATCAGGAAGAGT
>JAOXNO010000052.1:28195488-28223480 GCA_028565335.1 Limnodromus scolopaceus
TCCCCTGGACACGTTCCTGTGCAGCCTGCTCTGGATGGCCCTGCTTTGGCAGGGGGTTGGACTAGATGATCTCCAGAGGTCCCTTCCAACCCCATATCATGCTGTGATTCTGTAATAATTATCTCATATTTGCCATCGGGTAGTTTTTAGCTGAGACCTGGCTATAGCTGGGAAAGGCAGAGCACACTCTGATCCTCATGTGTTCCTTCTGCACACTGGATGTACTGGGCCGTGGAGGAGCAGGTTCAGGATTGCTGTTGGAAGTGTTGGACTGCACAGGTGATAGCAAGCAGTGTGAAAGTTACAGACAGGAGCCATCTCCTGCGATCCTGCAAATTTAATTTCACAGCAGGCACAGATGCTTTTTAAAAGACTGGTGAGTTTTTGCTGCTCTGCTCTGGCCTCACCTCTCTGCCCCCATTAGATGTGTCACTTGGTGCTGTGTTCCCAGCTCCCAGGCCATCGCCCTGGCCATTAGCACTTTAGAAGCCACTGGTGGGTAGGAATTTGCTTTCTCCTGTCTGACACCATCCGCTGCTGTGCACATGCCTCCTGAGCAGCGCTTTCCTGAGGAATATACGCTGATCTGTGAGTCTGGCAGCAAATTTGGCTCCTGTACACATACTCCCCTTCAAGCTAATCTTTCTCTCTGCCAGCGGAAGTGGCATGTGCCAAATTTGATTTGTTTGGCTTTTTTTTGCAAGAAGTTTAGTATTCAGAGATCTGAGTTTATGAGACCATGACATAGAGAGAAGGGATTTAGATATGCAAAGAACTGGAATGTTTTGGGGAATAGACAGACGGAGAAAGGACCGGGCACACCTCATGAGGAGAGGCAGGCTGAAAATTAAGAAGGATGTGGAAGAGGATTTCAACGTTTGAGCTGCCAAGTGCAGAAAAGCTCCAGGGATGATAGGGTAGGACATGGGGTAGGGGAGTGTACGTGTGGGATTATATAAAGTATAACAGCGTAACAGTCATGATTGGAAAAGGCTTTCTGGCTGCTGGGATTGTCCTTCTGACCCCGATCAGCATAATGATCAGAAAACATGAAAGGAGATTAGAGGAGCTGCAACTTCGGATAGGTAGCAATGATGGGAGAGTGGGATTACCTGTGCTGGACTGGATCAGCGCCTCATCAGGATAAGACACAGAGAGGAAATTCTGGGATGCAATAAGTGTCTGCTTCCTAAAACAACTATTCTAAAATCCCACCGAAAGGATGCCATCCTGGGTTTGGGCTTCATTTACGTGCATGACTCCGTTCAAGCTGTGTTAACTGCTGTGTGACAGCAGCTGCTGCACAGCTGGATCTGCCACTGAGGGGAGAGAGCAGACCAGGGAAATCCAGCACACGAGTACTCCATTTCAAGAAGGGAATTGTGTAAATACCCAGCAGTTAGTTCAAACAAAACCACTACCAGAAGCTGTCCAAAAGGCAAGAGGCCTGCAACGAGGGTGGAGGCTGGATTTCTGTTGTTTGGGTTTGGGATTTTGGGGGGGGGGGGGGGCAGTTTGTTAAAGTTTATTATAACCCCAGGAAAACTTTTCACCGCGCATAAGTTTATTCGAAGCCCAGTTACACTGTTCAGCCTGCAAGTGATCCTGTAAAAGCCCTACATGGTTTGAGGAGAAAGCTAAGATGACTAAGGGAAAAGTTTGATTTTTTTTTTTAAGAAGTGAAAAGTTTACTCAAATGAGAACAAGAAAGCCCATAAAACATGACAGGAGAGGTGTAAACTGGAAATTAAGACTAAAAAAAATATAAGGAGTGGATCAAGGCATGCTAAAAAACAATAGATAAAATTTCTTTAAATAAAAAATATAACTCAGGACAAGGTTACCAGATACCAAGCTTAAAATTGGAAGTTACTGCTCAGATCCTTACCTTTGATAGCTCTGAGAAACCATCAGCTGGATGTGCATCAGGATGTATGTTGAGAAGAGAGCAGAGGGCATTCCTTTTCTGCAATAGAAAACGTCTTAATTGTTGCGTGTGGTGCTGGATTGTGCATTTATAGAAGGAAACAGGGACTATCCAGAAAGGGACAACCAAAATAATCCAAGGGACGGCGCAGTGCGTTAAGAAAGCAGACTGGACATGCAGGAACTCACCACTTTGTAGAGGAAAAGGCCGTGGGAGGATACGGTCAAGGTTTACAAAATCATAAAAAAAGTAAATAAATTGAAGGCATAACCCTCCAGCAAATCCTACAGGAGTTGAACTAGGGGCATTTTATTAAACTAGTAGTTTTAAAACAGATAATGCAGAGCTTGGTGCCACAGGAGCTTGTGGAGGCAGACGGGATCAGCGGAATCAGAGGGGGATTAGGCGAATTTAGAGGCAGCAGGTATATAAGGGATGCTAAAAAGAACGTGCACAGACCAACATGGCAACATCCCCAAAGATTGTGGATCCTTTAGCAGCGCCTGCGGGGTGTCTCTGAACCACCTCACGCTGAAGCATCGCAGCAGAATCACTTTTCTTGCGGTCAAACCAGTACACACGGTAGAGCTGACTACATGGCATGGGATTAAGCCTTGGTTGGAATGCACGGAGGGGATTTTTGCATTGTTACTGTTGAATGAATGACACTGTCACAGTAATGAAATACTTATGCAAATTATGGCGACTTTTTGTTTCTTTAATGCTCTAGCTGTTTGAAGTTGTGATACTCTTGAGTATTTTTATAGTTTTAGGGTCATACACTTTACTACGATGCTTTCATCTAAAATTACATCTTTTAGTACCAGGTATAATCTGTGAGTTACAAAGCAATGCAGCCTGCGTGTTGGACTGTAACCTGAGGCAAACATACTGCTCCATCTTAGGAGAACAAGAAACTGCAAAAAGTCTGATGTTTCTTTTTGTCCCACAAAAAAAAAAAAAACCAACCCACTGGGAAAAAAATGTATGGAGGGAGAAGAAATATTTATATAAGTACAGGGTCAAGCTATTCTCTGGCAAAATTAGTTCTATTAGCTTAATACAGGACATGTAGGTATTGACTGTTTTTTCTGGCAGCCTGAATGACTAATTTTTCTTCTGGCAGGAGTATGTTGTTGTAAGCGCTAAGGGCTTGTAACTAATTTCCTACATAAAATCCTGAACCTTTCCATTTAATGCAGACAAATCTTTTACGTGGGCATTTTCCATTTGCTGATCACGCGCCTGCAACAGGCACAGAAATACTTTGATTGCTTCTTGTCTCTTCCTGGGAGAATTGTACCATTTTTCTATACAATATTTTAAAATCAGCAGTTTAACATTTGTTCAGAATCCTGGTACATATTTTTCCCCCGTCCTTGCACCATGGCTTGTAAAGTGTAATGACATTTCATCGTGGTTTTCCCTTTAATCTTCCAGCCCCAAGGTGGATTTGGTATTTCTATCTATGGCCTGGCTCTCCGCTGATGCAAAAAGAGACCTCAAATTGCTGAGAGCATTGGGTGCAGCCTGCGGGTCCTCCTCAAATAGCAGCAGCCACAGCATTTCGTATTCCAAAGGGAGCGAGATACAAAACAAAATTGTAATATGCATTTTTTCAAAAAAATATAAAGCCATTTATTAAAATTGGAAAGGCTTTCATATTCTGCTACGTGGAACTATATGCACTGGAAGGACCTTTGCGGAGTCACCTGGTAGTTTTTCTTTCTCGCAGCCAAATTATTCTCATTTTGAGTTTTAGCTTTCAGAACCATTACTAATGTCAGACTTCAGAGCTGTCTTTGATATCTGGATGAAGCAATTGGTACATAACAGGCTGTTCTCTCTCCAAAAATAACGCTTCTCTCAGTCTCTGCTTGCCAGGTCTCAGGGCTCCCACTGATCCTTCTGCGTGGTGTGGCCTTATCCAGGCAGCGGCTGATCCTGGAGAACCCCCTAGACAGCCCCCCTCAGCCAACAGCCCTGATTAACAGACTTTGCTAATAGCTTCTCTTAATTTTGGATTCCTTTTCAGTCTACGGATTTCCACTTCAACGCTACAAGCTGTTCCCTTATATAAACATGCCATCACCCGCCCTGGACACACCTAGCAGTGTTACACATGAATACAGGGATATATTTTTCATCTGCTTTGTGACAAGCTTCCTTTTTAGATGAAATGCCCTCAAATATATTGACAAACATGCACAAACTGAGTGCGTTTCAGGATTTTCTATCAGTTTAATTCACACTCCTGCTTCCCCACTGGGCATCAACAGAGCTCTGCTCCCTTTTCATCAGCCACCAAGCTTGCACGTGAGGCTGGGCTCATGGTTTGGAGAAGGTCTAGGAATAGAAGCTACGTTTATAAAGCACGAGGCGACATGTATGATACTTCTTTTGAGCATTCCTCCAGCCTCCAACCGCTCGTCGCTCAGATTTTATGAATGAGAGGCATATCTACATATGAAGTGTGTATGCACTCAGAAAAGTCTCTCTCACAAACTATATATACACTTATATATACTTACAAGTGTGTGTATATGAATATCTTTTAGTATCCAGATTATATATACACACAATTTGTGTTAATATTTCTATTAATAAAGTGTTAACGCTTCTATTCTTTCTTACCATCTTCTATGCTGTCACTGTTTTCTAAGACATGAAACTACTCTTCATGTCCATCCGTACACGCACGTGTATATATAAATTAGCTTCTGAAAGCTTCAAATGTGAAGTGGCCATACAGTCAGATCAGGTTTTTTAAATATCTGATTTGTAAAATCACTATTTCTACTTTTACTGTTCCATTCTGAAGTTGTTTGTTAATTCTTTGCTGGCCACTTTTACCGCTTACATCCGTGGAAATATGTTCAGGTGACACAAAAGACATTCTGTGTAGTGTTTTAGGCCAAATTCACTTTGACAGAATCCCACACAAGTTTAATTCTGGACTTGCATTCAGATCTTTGCAAGGTGAGAGCATTGTAGTCATCAGCACAGCACCAACTCCATGTCAGGTGTTTGAGAGATAGCTTTTTATCCCTGGAGCTCCTTTCCCTTTTAAAAAGTTCTTAGATTGTCAGTGGCTTAGCATTAATTAGTTTTAAATTATGCTAAACTGTTTTCCTCAAAATCTGAATGTTTAATTCATAAAGACATTTCCTAAAGAACATTTCCCCATGCTGCTTGCTTTGGAAACAGCAATGTCATAGCCAGAAAACCACTCGCCAGGAAGTGAACCAGAGGTCAGCAGTCATAAGTTTGGTGGATTTTGGTGTTTGCCCTTTAAAGTAAAAGGGAGATTAACGGAAGGATTCACCCGGAGAGGCTCTGGCAGAAGACAGGCTAGGGGAGAGACCTGCAGGGACATCCTTCTCATTTTCACTGGGACTCTTGGTGTTTAGAACAGACCTTTAGAAGCGTAATGTAGTTGATTGTTACTCACCTAATCTTTGATTTCTTTCAGTTTGACGGTTCTGCAGGCATTAGAGGATGGACTGAAGAGAGCAGAAGCAGATCCTTCAGTCAAAGCTGTTATGATTTGTGGCGAAAATGGGAAATTCAGTGCAGGTAAGACATTTTTCATCAAACAGCCCGAGAAAAAGAGGAAACACTCTCCACCCACCACGTCTGAAGATTCTCTGCCTCATAACACTGCTGATAAAAGCCCTGATTTTCCTGGAAATGGCCACTGGTGGGCTTTTTCTGTTCTGCTCTGCCACGGTTGACATGGGCTACATGACAAGCTGGTGTCAGACCAGAAATAAGCTGGTGTGTTCATGCTGAAATGAGGGACAGCTGCTCATCTCCCTGATGTACTGGTGCCTCCTTACTCTCTAGAGCTTTGTTTGTATAAAAATTCTGGACCAACAACTGGTCCAGTGTGTGGAACGTGCCTGGGGTGGGGCAGTGGTGAATAACAGATCTTCCCAGTTGCAGAAACCCAGGGAGCCAGGGAATTTCTGTGGCACTCTAAGTTTTAGTAGCACCTAACTGTTCTAAACTCAACTTTTTTTTTTATTACACCAAAGATGTGTGCAAATTTCTGTAGTAACTGCATGATCATTACAGTTACTATGTATTTTTTGTACTTAGCCTTCTCCCGAGCTCTCAAGGAGCCAGGGTTTTTTGAAGGTGTTCCCAAAAGCGGTTGATTGCTGTTAACCGCTCTCCTGCCAGCAGCACGCTCTGCAAGGGCTTGGTCATCTCTGAGCAGCTATGTTTAATGGCACAGAAGGGAAGGATCGTTCCAGTCACTGCCTTGCCCACTAATTCCTCTTAATCTCTTTGTGCTAACTCAGGAGCTGACATTCGAGGATTTTCTTCCCCAAAGAGAGGCAGTTCTGCCTTGGGCCCCATCGTCTCTCTCATAGAAAGGAGCGAGAAGCCTGTGGTGGCTGCCATTGAAGGCGTTGCCTTGGGAGGAGCCCTGGAGGTGGCACTTGGCTGTCACTATCGGATTGCACACGTGAAGGTAACACGTGCTGTGAACTAGAGAGGCGGGTGAAAGCAACGGGAGCCACGTACATATGGCCATGGACAGGGTGGGAGACTGCTCCCTCCTGAAGAGCAGTGGGACAGCATGCCTTTCCTGGGATCATCTACACAGAGGAGGGGGGCTTTATAGCTACACGATACAAGTCTGAGAGCTCAGGCATTCTTCACCTAAAACACCACCCTTGACTCGCTTTCTTAAGTCTTACTAAATAATTTCTAAATAGAAAATTGATTTGTAACTTGTAGAATCAGATGGCTCCATAGAAGCTTCAGTAACCAAGTGTTAATTTGCCTTAGGTCTCAGTAGTCCTTATCTATATTGTGATGGAGGTGGCTGTATCTTACTGGCTCATGCAGCATGGCACACTCTTTACTTTTTTTTTTTCCTTCCCAGCCCTGTGAATTTTGCATTTCTTTCTGCTAGCAGCCTAATTTCAACAGGTAGTGGAAACTCAGCTAGCATGGAGCATTTATGGTGTGATTCCTCATGAGCTCAAGGGAGCTCCCTCAAGGAGCACTCTGACCAAAAGACAGATTTAAGAGTCCTTTCAGGAGTGATCCATTTTTTTTTCTTGAATTCCCTCCTTCAAGGTTCAGGAATGCTGAACTACCTCAAGTGCACCAAGAGCCATTTGAAGGAAGATTAGGGAAGGGCTCAGTCCCAATTTTCCTTTACTAAACTTCCAGGAATTAGAGTAGGGAGGTAACAGTTAAGTCACAGAGTGCCCTCCAGCATTTGAAAAGCACTAGTTTACAAATGTGTTGGTCTGGGGGGTGCTGTTGGCCCCACAGCTCTCCTCCAGCACTGTGTTAGCACACAAACATCCACTGAAAGAGGATGCTCTTCCTCTTCAAGAACTTGTGTACAAATGCAATGGCTGAGTGGGCTTTTGTCTTAAATGTTTTATGTAGCAAAAAGCAAAAATGGAGTTTCTATGTGGAAGTTTGGAGGGTTCCTAGGGGAGAACTGTGTGAATCAGGTCTGCTTGTCTTTCCTCTATGCTGTTCAGTTTGTAGCTACCACTCTTTCTAATCAGATTTGTTGTTGCATTTGGCTTTCTTTTAGGCACGGATGGGTTTACCAGAGGTCACCATCGGGTTACTTCCAGGTGCTGAAGGCACTCAGCGACTGCCCAGGCTGATTGGGGTACCAGCTGCTCTGGATATGATCACTACAGGTAAAACACCTTGGCATTGCTCTGTATATAAGCACTGAGTCATACCACCAGCTTGGTCTAAGAAACATGAATTTCTTTTACATATATAGGTTCTTGGGTTGAAATTCAGCTTGTTTCCACTAACGATGGGCTAAAAAAAGGACCTATGTGCTTCTGAGGCATGTAGTTAGGAATATATTTTATCTACCTGATAACGAGCATGTCTCATATTTGAAGCCAGCTACACGCAGGTCATTTGATCAGATGGAAAAGAATGAAATTGCCCATCATGCCCCGCCCTAGTCACCTGATTTCTCTTTTTATCACAGGAAAACACATTCCAGCAACTGAAGCACTGAAGCTGGGCTTGGTTGATGAAGTTGTGGAAGAAAACACAGTTGAGGCAGCAATTCGCTTGGCAAACAAAGTGATTGGTGAGGAAAGAATTGTTGCAATGCCAAGAAATAATTGGTGATGTTTCAGGGCTGGAGAGAGTCAGAACAAAGCCCACTGGTTTGTTCCAATTTGTATGCTCCATTCGTTGAGTTTTGGCATCCATGTAAGATAGAATTAATTGCAGAATCTGTTTTCTCTTGTCTAAATGAAAAATTCAGATGCTGGAGCGCTGCAGAAATTCAAGTGTGGATTCAGGGAACAGATATATATCAAGTCCTCCTGCTTCTTAATTATATATCCAAACTCACACACTCCTCTGGGCTGCTGCACTCCACTGATTTCGGGGAGCATGTGCTCTTTTCCATATATAGTTTTGGATCACAGCTGGTATTGCATGTATTCTGGTTGCACCATCAATAATGGCTAATCAAAAATAACTTTCTCCCTTTAGTGGAGGGGCTGGCTCAGCCCAACTTAATGATCCATGAGTCCGTAAGTGACTCTGTCCCTAATCCTTTAGCTGCTATGTAAGAAAATGACCTGTAGAGATGGGAGGGATGTGAAGAGAAATGACAAAATGAGATTCACTGGATACAACACAGAAAGAGGAACATTCCTTGTGTAGCATGGGGAGCATCTCCTTGGGAGAAAACAGGATATTTTTCCACTGCTAACCTCCTTGTACCTTTGGAAACGGACTGTTGATTTCCATCAGGATTTCATCTGGAGCCCTGTCACAATTTTACGCGTGCAAGGAAGCAAAAAACCCTTTCTGCTTTGATGACATTGCCTTTATAGGCAGTGCTTTTCCAAGCTGGGGTGCTGCTTTTGCTCTTGCAGTTCTCTTCACTACAAACTAGGCCCTTTTCTTCTCTGTAGGGTCACTTCTCCTGTGCTAGAAGTTGAAGCAGCCTAAGCTTTGTCCTAGATGACAGGATGTTTTTAAGACAGTTCAATGAATGGCTATTCTTAAAGATCAGCATCTTGTATACTTCCCTACAACTTAGAATTTACCAGATAAGTGAAAAAGGGTATTCTTTGGCTAGGTTTTCTGCAAGAGATGCCCTTCCTTCTCACTGTATTCATCTTACAGTATTTTTAGGCTTCATTTTTAGTGCTGAATTGATGACATAAGCAGTTCCCATTTCTCTTTCCCTATACGTAAATATGGACCGTTTAAATATAATTCTTTAGAAAGAGATGAGTGATATACTTCAGTATTGCTTCTAAGAAAAACAAAGATACTTTGGTTCACTGATTTTGTCTGTTTTGAATAAGAACTCTGTTTCTTCATCTGTTGGTAGAGCAGTGAACTATTACTATTCTTCCAGGCAAATTAGCCTAACAAACCACGTTCCCTTTAATGTACCCTCTGGGCTTCTGAATGATGCCCTGCATAAGTTCTATACCTGTACTGATGGCAGCAGCATATCAAAATGAGTAATAGATACATTGCTAGAACTGGCAAACCAGAGAACATTCTGGATTTCAACAAATGCTATGTGAAATTGGGTGAAATTTCGATATTTGTATGCTTGTTTCTTCTGTGACAGACATTGTGCAGTGGTTGGCAGTTGGGAAAGCAGCTTAACCTTAGAGGAGAGCCTCGGGAATGAATCATTGAGCGTGCTGTTCCTCAGTGTAACTTGCTTTCTGGAACTTACAGCCGCTACCAGCAAATTCCTCTTCTGTAGCTTCATCTTTATTGGAAATTGTCCCACCAAGAACGTTCGGGGTTTTTTGAGACTTGTACAAGCATACAAAGATCCTAGCTGGGTGTTCAGGAGGTAATCTGTCCCAGTCATACTCATTATTAGTATGACAGCATTTTCTATCTGTTTATTGCTGGTTTGAGTTACCCCAGTAAAAGTGAGTAATAGCATGGAAGGTGTTTCACATCACACTATATACCAACCCCAACAGGACTTTCAAAATGCTTTCAGACTCTTTCCAACAGCTTTACTGCCATTTACAGTATGTGCTTTAACAGTAAAAATACTGGGAAGTCAGCTAATCTTTATTTCTTCCCTGCCTGGAAAATTTCTTATTAGACCTTGCAGAAGAGCATGAAAAGTTTTGATGCACTGTTTAGCCTCAGGTTACCTGATAATTTGAAAGACTAGCATACCCAGAGTCCATATGTTCCTTTTGAGATATTCCTGGCTTTGGCCTTTGCTTAAAGTTAATATAATTCTCCTGCCATACAAAGGCAAAGCAGCCCTTTTATTTCCCTACATCAAGCACTAACTCAGGGCTGCAGAAGAGATGACAGTCTTGCATTGCTGGTCTGTTTTTTGTTCACGTTGAGTTCTGTTTTCAGTGAACGTTTTTCAGATAATCTTAATAAAACCAGAGACAGAGATGCACAAAATAATGCCATCACAGAAGCCCACTGTCTTTGTATGGCATGATGGCATGCAGCCTTTTCTTTCTAATGAGATTTTAATTATTTTTTTATTTTTTTTTTTTTAAACATGAGGCTGGCAACTGCTGCCCTTACAGAGCAATTTGGCTAAATAACTAGTTTTGTCACTGGTGGAATTTCTATTCCTGGGAAGGCTGTACAGCAAGATAAGTCTCAAAGAATCAATTCAGAAATTTTCTTCTAAAGCTTTCTCAGCACTATCTCGTGGCAAGAGATCAGTCTCAAATGAGTGGTTTACTGAAGCAAGGGTCTCCAATTATTGCTTCGATGTACAGTTGACAGAGCTACCTTTATGGTAGGTATGTTGGGAAAGCATCTTCATTCATACATTTTTTATGGATTATTCCTAAAGAAGAACACCTTCAAAAGGAGTTCTGGAACAGTCCTGAATAAGTGCATGTAGGAATACATAGAGACAATTATTGATTCTAAGTTGAAATTTTAAATGAAAATAGAAATTACATGTTGCAGATAGGAAGGGAGCATATGTCCCTGGCCTTCTTCAGGCAAAAGAAAATATCTTCACTTTTGAAGTTATTGTTTGAAGGAACAGACAGGAGCTAAATCCTCAGAGACAATGAAAATGTTCTTTCGTTAAATGTGCTTGATGATCACTGTGCTAATTCAAAGCTGCATTACATGATTTGTCCACCTGATGGCACCACAAAATTGGAAAATTGCTGTAATTACTTGTGGCAGGCAGCAGCTTGCAATTTGTACTGCCCCACCTCTTGCTGTCCTGCTATAGTCTTCCTCGGCTAGAGGAAAAATAGGCTTCTGATCCTCTGCAGAGAGGCTCTCCATATATAATCAACCCTTACTTTCTCTCCACATCTGCTCTTGACCTTTGTCATCTTTTCCAAGCACAAAAGTGCCAATGGCTTGCACCAAAGAGCCAAGGAAAAATCAGTTCAATTTAGACTAGCTCAGTTCCCACAGGTATTAAACGCTGCGTGGAAAGATGATTATGAGTTTCTGACTCTAAGCCACTCGGAGTAAGAGTGGAGGAAGCATGTGTTTCTTCTGAGTCTCATAAAACCCAAAGGAGTAACAGATAGTGCTGTTGGGTAATTGCATGCTTTAAATGGAGACTGTAGGAGAAAGGCTTTCAGCTACTGTTGCAATGGCCTTTAGCACATCATCTCTGGGAAAACGTACAATAAAGACCTTTTAATCTCTCTCCAGGGCTCATGATTCTGGCTGCCACCTTCTTTAGGCAGAAGGTCTAGCAAAGTGCCCTTTGACGCAACCAGAGTTTGTGAAAGGTCTGACAAACTGCGACTTGTCTCTGGCAGCCTGAGACCACTGCAAGCCTGAGGAGCAGGGGTCCAGTTGCAGTTTGGGCTCTCAGGAATTCACAGGCAGTTAACCTGTCTTCCTGGTGCAGCGATCTCTTGCATGTGGAGTCCTGTTATGTCCTGAGGGTTTACAACTCTGGGATGATTTGGGGTTTTTTTTGCTTTAATAAGCACAAGATCTGGTGCTGCACGCTTACATGTTGCTTTTGCTGATAGAAGTTTTATAGACTTGAGCTGTCCTTTGTGCCACCTGGACTACAAACCCTGGTAAAACAAAGCAGGTATCTGCTAGCTCCTGTGCACGGGGGATGCTTTTCCCTGCAGCACCATTGTCTGATACTGTTCATCACGTTCCTGCTGCTTTGATTTCAGAAAGCAAGCCGTGGGTGTCCCACACTGATCTCTTCTTCCCAGGTTTGGATTCAGATCATTTTTTTTCCTGTTCATAAATATGCCCTTGATTCTTATTAGCATTGTAGAAGCAAAGACACTGCATGGAGATGCTGTAGAAACACTTAGCAAAACCTATTTAGCTTACAGCTAAATAAGAGCTTTATTACAGGAGGACCCTGAGGAGAGTTACTTTTCTTTTTCCTTCTGAGGAACTGTCTCATGTTCCCCATCAGTATTTGTGCTTACAAGTACTATTTGCTATCTGGAGACCAAGCTTAAAGGCTCCTCGTGGTGTTCCTTTTCAAGCAGTCTTTTCCACATCAGAGATGTCATATAAAGTCCCTTGTTCTGCCCCATCTTAAGCAGCCTTCCAGCCATCAGATCTGCTTTCTGGGACAAACCTGAGGGGTCCTCTTGTGTCAAAATGAAACCCACTATTTAAGTCCTAAATAAAGGACTGTGGATAAAGAGCCTTTCTGGGTTAAATGCATACATTCAAGGGGAGAAACACAGGATTCCAAAATCAAGGAACATTATCATATCTAAATCCTGCAAAACTGGCAGATATAAATGATATTCACTATAAATGTGAAAACACTATTTTTTATGAAGTCTGATTAGAAAGGAAGCTACTTACACAGTGAGTATTCATCTTTTTGTGTTCTCCAAAAGGCTTAATTAAAAAGCCTGAGCTCTGAAGACCATTACTTCAGGAAATTTGCATCTTAAGTCATCCTGGAAACTCGTAATTCCATTTCTCTTAAACATTGCTCGGACTTGGAGGAAGAGCTAGAGTCAGAACTTGTTCTCTGGGCAACCATGACTGCAGTGCTGCTGCCATTATTCCTGCTCTTCAGCATCCTGGGTGTGATTCCCTGCCCCTGAGTCTTCTGCTGATGCACTGGCGCTTTCCTAACTCAAACAACAGGAAGAAAAAGGGGAGCTGGATGCAATATGCCACCTGTGAAGGCGACAGAGGGAAGGGAAGCCAGGGCAATCAGACTGCTTCAGAGATTGCAGACTGCAATCAGAGAGCTGCTCAGCATAAGGCTCTCATGAGAGGGGGCCCACCCACCATCCTGCTTTGGTGGCAGTCCTGGGTGCTTCTGGGAACAGCACTGCAGCAGTCAGTGCAGTAACATCGCTACACAGTTAGTTAATGATCTGGTCTTCATGAAAATGTTGAAATATTGAGGGCCTACAGCCTGAATTTCTGATCTTGTTACTCCACAGCCTTTACTGAGGCAAGCTGCCATTAAGGGCATAGGAACAGCCTGAGCGTGGACAGATCAGAGATCTCCTAGTGGGCACCAAGGCTTGTGTTTCTGAAAAGGGTGGAGAGGATTTTGGCATCTGAAATGTAACTAACTTCTCTCAATTAAAATCCTTGCTAGGTATCACCATAGCAACCTCTGTCTGTAATGAGCCTCATGTATTTGTATGGCTGCTTGGTTCACCCCTTGCTGACACAGAAGCATGAACTCTCTCTTGTTATTCCTTTGCTCCCCAGCTCATGCTGCGTGAGCTGTCCTCTTGGTTAGTCCCAACGTGAACAGAGGGACTCCTGCTGTCAGAGAAGAATTGAAGTCAGGGTATATTTCCCAGTCTGTCTTACAAATGCCTGGATCAGGACGCCAGCTGGAATGCGTCTGGCTTGCAAAGTCAACTGGGCATCGAGTACTAAACAATACTGGAGGAAAACTGGTACTGAAGCTTATAGAAAGAGCTATACAAATGTGGCAGTTTGGATTGTGGAGTAAGAAAACTGGAGAAGTCAAGACACTCTGTGTAGCTGAGAAAAGGAAGGAAAGAATTACTTCTTTGAAATTGAAATCTTGCTGCCTTTTTTTTTTAAGTCTGAGAAGGGACTTGAAAAATTGTAATTGTCAGAGCAAACAGAAGGCTAAAGAGAAATGTCAGACATTTTATTTCTAGACCCAGATCACTGCGCCATTCCAGCCCTAATGCAGTGAGCTTAAGAGGAAGAGAGTTAGACTGTGTTCCCAGTCTATGTAGAAAGAGGTGAAAAATCTGTGGTCTTCCAGGTGTAAATGCTTTGTTCTCTAACTCCATTTTTCCACCCCCAGGGCAGCCTTTGGGACCCCGCAGGCTCAGCCTGAAGCCGCTTCCAAAATTGCCCAACATGGAAACATTTCTCAGTGAGGCCCTTGTGAAGGTGAAGAAACAGGCCCGCGGGTGCCTGGCTCCAGAGCTGTGCTTCCAGGCAGTCAAAGCCGCCACGGAGCAGCCCTTCGCAGACGGAGTCCGGAAGGAACGAGAGCTGTTTAACGTCCTGCTGACTTCGGGCCAGGCCCAAGCACTGCAGTACGCTTTCTTCGCGGAGAGAGCGGTGCAGAAGTGGGCAACACCCAGTGGAGCTTCATGGAAAAGTGCTTCCCCTCAGCCCGTCCGCAAAGCGGCTGTGATAGGTAAGGGAATGAAAGAGCCGTTGTGGTTGCTGGTTGCACAGCTAACAGCAGGGCTGAAGGGGAGCGGGATGAGTATAGTCAGGCTTTACTCGTGGCAGAAGGCTGAAGTGGGATTTCCTGGCAGTCACTCATACCCATCACAGGGCAAAGATACTCCATGCTCATAGGTGACATGCAAGGACAGAAGTTGCGAGTGCATCGGTAAGCTCAGAAATTCAGATGGCAAGTCGCTTGCCACTAGGTTGTTACCTGATGCCACCTCTTTCTTTGGAGGAATAACTTCCTCTCACTTAAGAAACAGGTGCTCCTGTGGTTGATAAGGAGGCTGTTCCCTTTTAAATACTGCTGTGTTGAGTCTTTGGCTGTGTTCCATGTTATAAGCAGGTTCACATGAAATTCTCCTCCTCCTGGTCTAGTTCTGTACTGCAAGTGCATGTGCACAGAGTCACTCAGGGATATATTAATACCAAAATGTTTTGACAGCTGTATTTTAAGAAGATTTCATTTCACTGGGATCCACTCCTGCCATTTTGTAGCCCAGCAAGATAATGCCTTCATTAATTTTTTATAAGAGCAATTTAAATAAAACCTTTGATGCACTGCTGAGATTTTTTTTAAAAAAGGTATCTTTCAGCTCCGCCTGTTGATAGTAGCACTCAAAAATGGTTAGGCAAGTAATGGAGCACTTGGAAAACATCCATTCCGTTTCAGAGAAAGCTCAGGCCTCTTGTGCTCTGCAACACGAGCTCTCTGAAAGCTCATTTCAGGCCATAGAAACACTTTTGTTTGGAAGTTCCCTTCTCTGCTGCCATGCCATATTTTTAATGGGGATGGTTTTTAAGCGTTGGTCCACAAGCCTTGTAAGGAGGATCTGTGGCCGTTGTGGCATTCAGGTAAAGAGACATGAATTATTGCCAAGTTTTTCATGTGACTTGAAGAGCACTGCAATCCCAAACGGGTCAGTCCTGCACCGTGTGCTTTGGCAGGAAGGGCTTGTGTTGAATTTTTTTGTAGGAATGATCAGGTGACTAGATTGAGTATTCTTTGCTACATACTGATAAACCATGCCAGAATAATACATTTGCAAAACCTCAGTATCAACGACAGTTTAGCCAGAAGGGCTGTTTACATCTCATCTGCTTATTTTGGTGCTGTAACTGAGCTAGAGGGAATTCTAAGGACACCTCCATTTGAAGGTGCATAATCTGGACCTTATTTCTAAGCTGAACTGGCTGGGGTACGTCTCCCATCCGTTGGATTTAGTATTTGCTTCTCTTCTCCAGAAAGGTTTCTAAATTCTTGTCTGAGCTTGCCCCAGCCTCTACCCCCAAGCTTCAGTGTTTTTGTAGGTGGTTACAGACAATGCTGAAGTTAACCCAGACTTTTTGCAGAATAAATAAATTAAGTGCTTTGATACTTTTGCTACAGAGCACAACATGTCACATTCTGGTCATTTTCACCACTCTAAACTTCCCCTAATGTTTGAACACTTGATAAAGCATGCATAGCCAAAGTGGGAACACTATTCCAGCAGTAATTATGTTACAACTATGTACCAAGATGTTTCTTCCTTGCTAGTACTTAGTATGCTCAAGGTAACAGCCAACTTTCAAATTAGCCATGTTCAACACATCCTGTTAATTGTCTACTGGCAGGGAGCAGCTGCACCCCAGGGATGGGGAGCAAATGACAGTAACACCTCCTAGGGGGACAGAACCACAGAATCTTTGAGGCTGGAAGGGACCTCTGGAGGCCATCTCGTCCAACCTCCCCCCGTTCAAACAGGGTCACCTAGAGCAGGTTGCACAGGAACGTGTCCAGGCAGGTTTTGAATGTCTCCAGAAAGGGAGACTCCACCACCTGTCTGGTCAGCCTCTTCCAGGGCTCTGCCACCCTCAAAGTAATGAGGTTCCTTGTTATGTTTAGATGGAACTTCCTATGTTCAAGTTTATGCCCATTTCCTCTTGTCCTGTCCCTGGGCACCACTGAAAAAAGACTGGCCCCATCCTCCTGACACCCACCCTTGAAGTATTTATAGGTGTTGATCAAAATGTTGATTAGTACATCAGAATGGACTCCAATAACTCCACACCACTCTTACACTGGGGAGCCCAGAGTTGGACACAGTGCTCCAGGTGTGGTCTCACTAGTGTTAAGTAGAGGGGAAGGATCACCCCCCTCAACCTGCCAGCAAGAGTCCTCCTAATATAGCCCAGTACAACATTAGCCTTCTTTGCCACAAGGTCATATTACTGTTCATAGTCAACTTGGCATCCACCAGGACCCCCCAGATCCTTTTCTGCAGAGCTGCTTTCCAGCCAGTCAGGCCCCAACATCCACTGGTGCATAGGACTATTCCTCCCCAGCTGCAGAATTTTGCACTTCCCCTTGCTGAACTTCAGCAGGTTCCTACCAACACATTTTTCCCTCTGGATGGCAGCACAACCCACTGCTCTATCAATTATTTACAGTACCTGAGCAAGGCAAGCAGGGCAGATGCAGAGATCGTGGCCAGGATCTACTAGAAGTACAGATGATCCAGCAAAGTTCACATGATGACGTAGATCCAAGGTAAAGTTGGGAAGCCAGTCTGCAGGCTGAGGGCTGGATCAACAGTGTCCAGAGTGTGGTACAACCACAGCAGGACACCAGAACTCCTCCAACACCAGCTTAGAAGGAGCTGAAGGCCCAGGTCTGAGCTTAAATGGGGCTCCAAGGCCCATGGGCAGTGTGTGTGGGTGGAGGCTCCAGGTGTCACTGGTCAGGGTCATTAAAGCTTATCAGTGCACACAGGGCCTCAACACTTACCAAGACTCCTAATGCCTTTTGTGAATCACTGCTTCTATCAATACAGCCCCCACTGCCCACGTTTATAGCGTGCTTTGTTTATGCTAGTTTTTCATGTTATACTTCATTTGACATAGTGACATCTATTTTGGATGTTATTGATCACCTCCTTTTAACTCGGAATCGCATGCCATATTAAGTGTCACTGCTTTCCATCACTTCTTTCTGCCACACTCTGGAAGGTTTTCCTCCCATTTTATCTTTGGATATCAGTGAAATTGCAAGTCCGTTAGAGACGAGCGTAGAACATGCCAACACAATTGTTTTTGAGGCTGCTGTAACAAAAAATCATTCTCCATGCTGTAGAGTATCTCTTAATTTCACATTCTTCATCTTACGTACGTTCTTGCAACACCAGAAACCAAAATCTGAGGGATGCTTTTTGAGGGACTGACACCTTTTAAAATAGTGCTGCTCATCCATCTACGTCTTGAGTCTACCTAGGTGTTTCAGGGTCTCTCTGTTTTCACTGCCGAGAGGAGGGCAGTCAGAGCAAGGTGTTGCATGTATTTTGGGTGGTCAGAAATCACGCAGACCCCGTTTTCCAGTAGACAGTGCCGTGCTGTTTCACACACCAAAACCATGTTGCGTTACGCGGCTGCGTCCATCTTTTATTGCTGCACGATGGGTAGCAACTAAGAAGATCCCGTTGAGTTCCTCCTCCTTCAGTACCAGTTCCATAGGCACAGAGGACCTTTAGGGTATGGAAGCAGAGCCATGAATGCTAGGGGTGCCTTGCTTTGTGGCTCCCCTGGCTGTCCAATATTAGCAGGAACTCGGAGGGATCTGGCATGTGGCTTGCTGACCCTGTCTTAATGTCCATTCAACATCCAGGATGAGCTATCATTTTTGTGGGCATTGCAGATGAACTGGGAACCATTCCTGTGCAGCGCTGGCTTCCCATCAGCTGCCTTTGACCGCGGTTTGCTCGCTGAAAGACTGATGAGCAGGTGACACCCAGCTATGTGGGATCCCCCCTGCTCTTGGCCTAGCTGTCCTTGGCTGTCTTCAGCCACGTGAGATGTCACCTATTTCATTTGCTTCTGCTTGTTCTGAACTCTTGGCTTCCATCTCTTTCCACTTTCTCTGGTTCCTCATCACCCAGAACAAGAGTTCTTCTCTGCCCCTTCTGCAGCCTTCCCATAGCTCCCTGTTTGCTGTATCACGTTATTGCTGCTTGAAATTAATACCCTGAAACAGAGAAAGAAGCAGCTCCAGCAGTCCGCCACCGCCGATTGCTCATTGTTGTTTTTAACAGGAAAACTGGAACAGCCTTTGCATGTTTTTACTAATCTATAAAATATTATTTCCATTGCCTGGCATTTTAGGGTTCAAATATTCATTAGAGTTCAGAATATTTTCCACTGATCTGTATTTCTCTAGTGTGAATGACTGTACATGAGTTGCTTTGTACATATTTTGAGTTCATTTATTTTGAAATTTGTTTTTAAAGTCCTTCAATTAATTTTACATGATTTTTCATATTCTAAGTACCTCATGCGACAGATCCATAATTAACAGTCATTATTCACTCAGCTTGCCCAGCAAATGGATTTGTCATATCCATATTTGGCCTGAAATTACATGGGTTCAAGTGTAGTTTTATTTACATGTCCAAACTACATTTCACAACAAAAAGCCAGAAGCAAGATGGCTAGACACTGCCATCTCCTGAAGCAGAGTTCAGTCTTCTTTTGAAAGATCTGCCTTGGGCATGAAAAATGGTAACACAGCTCTGAAAACCATTGCCTGTGTGGAAAATAAGAATATAGGGGTTTTTTTCGTGCTTTGGGGGAGGTGAGAGCGTTATTGAGGAAGAAAACGGAACATACAGTAGCGATTCTGGAGTAGTCCCCAGCCATGTGGGAGCTGAGCTGAGCGTGCGACGTTGCCCTTCCTCTTTCTTCTACACATGTAAGGCCCAATGATTCCCTACCATTTTTTTCTGCTCTAATGTATTCTTCCCCAAGATCACTCAGCTTTATACAATTGAATAGGGGAGTCCTCAGCAATGCTTCTTTCCCATCTAGATAGCCAAATCTCGCTGTAGTTTTGTATTTCCAGGGGAGTCATGCTGTGCAAGCTCTAACGCAACAAAACCCTGGGGGCTTTCATTACTCTCTCTGCCAGCTTCATTAAACATCATTTCATACAGGCCACTGAAGAGTTATGTAGTAAGTTGAGAGACAGCTTTTCTAGGTCAGAAACAAGCTTGGCAAGCTCGTATCTTATCTATAAGCCTATTCCCATGGCCTACAAAGTGAACTACTACAAGCACGTATGCCTGTCTGTCACAGGATGGCTAAAACCTAGATGGGAGTACTCTTACTACACGTGGATGAAAGCAAACAGGGGAATGAGTCAACACTGATGCAGAACTTCCCTTGAAAAGAAGGCTGGAGAACCTCTGCTCATGGAAGAGGGTTTTGATTTAGGAAGAAGCAGCGTGCTCATGTTGTGAGAGAACTGCTAAGATTTCAGTCATGAGACTGAATCTGAGAGGAACAGGAGTTCATAAGGCCCAGGATGTGTGCATTTTTTCTTTAGCAGAGCTTGGAAAATCTAGAGAGAAATGCTAGGTCTCCACCCTGGAAAGGAAGAAGAGACGTCAAGAGGGAGCCATGAAGAACACAGAAGTGGAACTGCAAACCCTTGATGTCTAAAGAGAGCCTTAAAGATGGGCCTGGGCTTGGTGGGTATAGATAAAGTGGTGAGTCACCCTCCCGCACTGTCCGAGAAGAAAGCAGCCCATGTCGCTCACCAAAGACAGGGGAAAAAAGTGTCTCTGACTGTCCCTGCTGCCCCATCCAAGCTCTGAGTACCTCTAGAGCACCGTGGGAGGAGCTGTTTGTGTTCAGGGGTTTTTTCAGTCGGCAAACCACGGACACTGAAATACTAAGAACTGATTCATGCTCTTCCAGTTTTATTTTCAAATTAGGTTTCGGCAATACTTGATTATGAAGTAGCAAATCTAATTTCCTAGAAAGGAACTTAAGCATTTGCTTGGGAGTGTAATGGTTTATGAGCAGGCTGCCAGAGAGTGATGGCTGTAAAAACTGTCTTCTTGTGGCTAAGCAGGGTGTGTTTTAAGTGTCTCACGTGTACACAAGCTGAAGGTGGACAGGACTAAACCAAGGGTGTGTAGTTTGCAGGGAAAACATTCTACCTTGTTTGACCTTGGTGGTTGGAACTTGTTTAACTGATGACATAATTTCAGCTCTTCTTTACAAAGCTGCTTTAGACAAATTTTGTAATCCCCTTGTTTCTGTTTATTTGTTTAGCTGACTTTCATTTGTAAACCTGGGATTAAAAAAAATCGTTTTTACAGAATTGTAACAAACCTGTACCTCATCTGGTTGTTGCTTTATTTAGGATGTTAATAATCTTCCCATTCAGATGCTTCACACTTTTAAAGCGGGTAAAATTGTGCCAGCCTTCTCTTACTAGTTTGTATTAACTTAGTCCCAAAAGCTTCCCTCATGGGAGAGCGGGATAAATAATGTGGGCTGTGTTTCACAGGAAAGTGTAAGCGTGTGGCTTCATTTAATGTAATAGAGGGCAGAGCTGGTGGACGGGCTCAGGAGGAGGGAAGGGATCAAACCAGTAATCTCTACACTGGTATTCCTGGGGTATGAGCTGGTAGTAGCGCATTTGTGGATCTTGGAGAGAAAAACAAAACAAAACAAAACAAAACACAGCTTGAATGGATGCTCAGTTACAGGAATTCTGGGCAAGTGCTTTAACTGCGTGGTTGGACAAGGAAAACTGTGTCTTCAAGAATCTTCAGAAGTTCGGAATGGCCTGTATTGGAGGACTTGGAGAGCTCCCAGCGGGCGGAGATTGCCTGATATAAAGTGCAAACAGCAAGCAAAAGGCTACTGATGTTCCAGAGTGATCAAAAAGGAGATAGAAGATGTTGAAATCTGGATTAAGAACACTGTGTTAGTTCCATCCTGTTTGATCTGGTGTCAGGAGACATATGAGACATTAGAGACAAAGTTTAGAGAAGACCAGTGTCCAAGATCAGCTGAATTTTGTTTGCTTTAAAGATTATGCTGTGAAGTGCAGAGGGAGAAGAGGAAGGGGACAAAGAGGAATCTTGGAAGGAGGGAGAAACCAACTGTTTGGGCTTTGCTGGTCTTAAAATCTTTGGGTCTGCTGTGTTTGCTTATACTAATATTCTTCTATGAGTGCCCATAAGGGACCATCTCACAGGAACAGAGATGCACTGATATCCTCAGGGTGAAGCTTGTTATGAAACTACCTGCTACAAGTTATTAACAGGGTTGAAGCTGAAACTCAGACCTCCTTGGATCCCCAGGTTCTAACTCTGAAGTGATGCTGGTTTCCATAGGTATAAAACTTTGCAGGGAGAAGGCACGAATCACATGGCCTGCACACGCCGGAGTGAATCCCACTGATATCTCGTAAGCTTGAGAGGACGTTAACTTGCCTTTATGCTGCTGCTTTTCAAACATGTAGGCTCACTGAAAGAGAGAATTCAACTTCCTTTTCCCCAGCCTTCAGTTCTTTTTTTCTATCCGTGCACCGCTCATTTTGCATAGGCTTCTCCTTTTTATCCTGGAGTTACAAAGGAAGTGCTACTGTCAAGTGATTATTTGTAACATTTTCTGTTCACAGTCTCTGATTCTGTCTCACTTTTGTCCCTAGGGCTGGGAACGATGGGCCGAGGCATTGTGACTTCTCTGGTTAAGGCCAACATACCTGTGGTAGCCCTTGAGCAGAATCTGGAGTATCTGAACACGGGAAGAAAAGCTGTGACGCTCCTTTTGGAACGCGAGGCTATGAAAATGGAGCAGGGTGCCCAGACCCTGGATTTCCGTAACCCTGCACGTCTCCAGTTCACTGTGGACTTTGATGCGTTGCGGGATGTAGATCTAGTTATCGAGGCTGTGTTTGAGAACATGGCACTAAAGAAGGAAATATTCCACAAACTATCGAGAATCTGCAAACCAGGGGCCTTTCTGTGTACAAACACCTCAGCCCTGAACATTGATGAAATAGCTTCTGCCACCAGCCGCCCACAGCAGGTCATTGGCACGCACTTCTTCTCCCCTGCTCACGTGATGAGGCTATTGGAAATAATCTATGGCCATCACACGTCCCCCACCACCATTGCCACTGCTATGCAGCTAGCCAAAGCTCTGAAAAAAGTTGGAGTGGTGGTGGGGAATTGTTTTGGCTTTGTTGGGAACCGAATGATGTTTCCATACGTTCAACAGGCAGTTTTCCTTTTAGAGGAAGGAAGCAGACCAGAAGCTGTAGATCAGGTTCTTGAAGATTTTGGGTTTAAGATAGGACCTTTCCGAATGTCCGATCTTGCTGGGCTGGACGTGGGCTGGAGGTCTAGAAAAGGCCAGGGCCTCACTGGGGCCTCGCTACCTCCAGGAACCCCTGCCCGCCAGCGGCACGGCCACCGCTACAGCCCACTGCCAGATCTCCTGTGTGAGAATGGCAGGTTCGGCCAGAAAACTGGAAAAGGCTGGTATCAGTACGAGAAGGCTGGGGGCAGGACAGCCAAGCCAGACCCATGGATTCACAACTTCCTGGCCCAGTACAGAGACACCCATCGCATCCAGACCCGCTTTATAGACCAGGAGGAAATCCTGGAGCGGTGTTTGTTTCCCCTCATCAATGAAGGGTTTGACATCCTGGCTGAGGGAATAGCATCGGGCCCGGAGCACCTGGATGTAATTTATATCAATGGCTACGGGTGGCCAAAGCACAGGGGTGGCCCCATGTTTTATGCTTCCACCGTCGGGCTCCCTCGCGTTCTGGCTAAACTGCAGAAATATTCCGAAGCCCACCCTGATGTTCCTGGGCTACGGCCCAGTGCCTTCCTGAAAAAGCTGGTAGCTATGGGGAACCCTCCCCTCAAAGAGTGGATGTCCTACCTCAGCCGGCAGAGCAACAAGCTGTGATTTCCTTGACGCCCGCTCTGTAAATTCAGTGGAGGCTGATCTCACGAAACAGATGCTGTAATTGCACTGTCTTTTCCAATCAAAACCAAAGTGCCTCGGGCTCGTAACCAATATCACTGACCTTCCTGGGCCTTTGCAGGGAATAACTTTGGCTCATGATTGATCTCAATCCCCCTCTTGATGCAGGTGACCACTGCCATCACCCACCCCTTCTTCCCAGCACCCACCTTCTTTGCACGTTGCTGCCTAAAGGCCAGTCTCCTTTTGCTCTGCCTTCAGGTCTTCTCATTCTGGCTTTGTGGAAGGGAGGGAGCAGCATCCGCAGCCCACGAAGCAAATCGGGGTTGGAGGCGAGAGAGAGATGGTGTCAATTCACCTGAGACTGACTGGATCTACCACATCCTGCCCTAAGTCTCTTTCCCAGTTTGTTCGGGTCCGTGCAGCCCACCTCCACTGGATTCCCTGGCTCTCCCAAAGACAGCCAGCTGGAACCTGCTCCCTTCCCGCTGCTGGGGGAGAAGTAGCACAAACAGGCATAGAGGTAAAGGTCAAATGAATTGGAGAGAGCAGGTTTGGGCAGAGAGCAGGTTTGGGCAGAGAGCAAGGGGCAGGGCTGGTACCGTCCCTCCTCCCTGCTGCAGAGGAGAGTCTAAGAAATGACAGAAAAGCCACAAAAGCAATGACCTGACTAACCTGCCCTGTGGTGCTGGCTCGCGACTGGCCTTCTTCATCCAGACCCCATCCTCCCTTATCATTATCCCCACCCGGCTTTGTCCAAGCAGAAACATCTTCTGGCATCTCTTAAGCGTGGATATGTGTTGCCATCACTCCCCCTTTCTTGCCTGCCGACAGCTACCAGGTCTTGGGGCTCAGCGTGCTCTAATCGACCAGATTGAAGCCTGGCCTGGAACTGGGTTTCCACGCGGGCAGAGGACACGCTGAGAAGTACACGGCTCCAGAGCTGTGCAGGCAGGAACGTTGCTGCAGGCGTGCAGGGAGGCGGGAGATCTCTAGCAGGGAGCAGAGAGCGAGCGAGCCAAACTTGCTCCAGGCTTGACACTTTGGGACAAAGTCTCCCGTTTCTGGTGTCTAGTGAATGTGTCTTTCAGTCCAGTGTGGGAAATAGGTTGCTCTGGGTTTCCTTCTCAGGAAGATTATCATTGGATGTCTAACTTTTGCTGTTTATTTTAATAAAAGTGCTTGGATTATCTAATGACAGATTGTGTATCACATGGAAAAGCAGAAAAAGGAAAATGGGCTTGTTCTTTCTTTATACATAACGTGCATCACCTCTACATGGTAGAATTAGAGCATTTTCCTGTTTGTGGAGTTTGTGTTTGAAAAGGCTGAATGCTTCTTTTTTCTCAATATATCTTATTTTGCTCTGTCCTTCAGTGGGTGAGGGCGCAAAACTGAGGGCAAGACATGCTTCAGAAGTCACAAGAGCCTAGATCCAGGGAGGATTTTTCTCCAGGAAAGAGCTACCTGGAGGCCCAGCAAACTGCTGGTTTCCCCCCGGAGTCGCTTGTGTGCCGCCGCTGTGAGCAACCCAGCCTTTGCTCCAAGGCGAAACGCTGCTTCCACGCGAGCGGGCTCCGCGTGACTCGTTACACAACAGCACTGGCTGGGGCTGGTGGCTTCGTGTCATCTGCGGGACAGCTCTGGGCACGATCCGGGCTAACATCCCCTCTGCTCTGCCTCCTGCCCTGCTCTTCACCCGTACTGGAGATGAGCAATTCCCCTTGCAGCGGGAGCGGGCTGCGGAGCAGAGGGCATGCCTGTCCTCTGTAGGAGAGAGGCTGGGCTCAGGATATCGAGACCCACCAGCCCTATGGCCAAAACATCTCTCCTCACCTGCGGCACTGGTGCATTTTTTTTTTGGTTTGCTTTTTTTTTTCCCCATTGGTTGGACTAGATGATCTTAAAAGGTCCCTTCCAACCTAGGTGATTCTGTGATTTAATGTGCCCATTTCCCTTCTCATCTCCCCTCAGGGAAATCACTGGGGACAGAGGCTGTCCACACGAGTATCGTCTCTCCCGGCAGAACTTCATCTGCGAATCCGTATCGACCAAAGCAGCAGGGCATTGATCTGCCTGCTTTACGTCCCAGCCAGCCCTCGGTGACATTGCTGGCGCTGAGAGGTTGCACTTGCAGCTCCGAGAGGGTGGGCGCGAGGCTCCTCCCCGCTGGCAGGAGTGCGTGGGGGTCCCTGCCTCTCGGCTGCGGGGGCAACCGCAGCTCCCCGGCCCCCAGCCCCGCAGGGCGGTGGCCCACGCTGATGCGGAGCCCTTGGTGCCCGCTGACACTCAATCGGATCAGAAAGCCTGTTCTGTGAGCCTCTTTGGTAAAATACCAGCCTTGCAAAGTCCCCCATCAGCTCAAATATGCAGTGATTTCAGAAACAGGCCCACGAGGGAAATGTTTCTTCATTTACCAGGAAGAGAACAGGGCCCCAGGCAGAGGAGAGCTTGGGAACCCCTTCGTACAGGATTAGTTTTCCCATGTGCCTTTTTAAACCAGCTAACTGTTTTCAGTCAGTGAGAAAATATCTGTTAAAAAAAACCAACAACAATGTTTTCCAGGTAGAACCATCCCTACTGGCCAGGAACATGCCTGGCTCCGCTCACGTGTTGTGAGTCCGGCCGTTCGAGGTTGTGCGAGCGTGAGCTGAGGTTGGACGGTTCTCCAGCGTGGCGAGGCCTTGGCGACAGGCGTTGGAGGCTGGCTCCTGTCCATCCTTAATCGGTGGGCCCTGCTTCTGCTTTCATGTGAGTGCCTGGCTGCAGATCCGCGCTTTCTGCACAGCGGGGACGCTTGCTTTCAGCGCTGGGGATACTCGGTTTCAGCCCGTGGTCTCTCGCATGCAGCTGCATAATTGTTAGATGTCTTTAATTAAGTCGGTGAACTCTGCCAGTGCAGCAGATGCCTCCATTAACTGCTCAGCCACAGGCATTTTGCAAAACAGTAAAGAATGGGGGTGCACCAAAGGAGAGAACCGCTTTAGCTTTGATCGGCGGCCCCTGCAGCACTGGGGCCTTCAAAGGGAGGCAAAAGGCTCCCTGCCCTATGGCGTGCGAAGGACCGCTGTCCTGCGGCGGCGTGTCCAAGTTGGACGGGGCACTTGAGTCTTGTGAGAAGCACCTACACCGTTTGTGTAACCCGTAGTTCACCTTCCCTCCCTTTATTTCTTTTTCTTTTTAACAGAAAGTCATCTCACAGCCCAGGCGGGGTCAGAGAGCGGCTCTGGAGGCAAAACAGCGGTGGAGAGGGAAGGGCTTGCTGCCAGCAGGTAGAAGAGGCAGAGTCTCCTTGGGCCGGGGGTCTCGTGGGAGCTGAGCTGCATCCCCTGTTTGCTGCTGGTGGGCTCCAGGGAGCCGGAGGACAACAGGACGCTGTCAAAGAAACACCTGATTTTGCAGTCAGATTCTCCTCTGCTTGCGAACAGCTGAGCAAGGGCCTGAACCTTGGCAGATTTCAGTGGGATTTCGGCAAAACAAAGGCAGGTAAGCCCAGAGCAGTGATTCAGAAAACTCCCTTTCCAGTGCAATTAACCCTGGAAGCATTGAAAATCTAGAGGCCTGGGAAGCTCCCTCAGCCCCGATGACCGGTGCCGAGGAGGGCTCAAAGCCCCATGCTCGGTGCCACTGGGCACCCGTCTCCTGCCCAGTTAGGCTAAGTTTAAGGGGTCCCGTCCCTGAGGCACGGTGCAAACTTCCCTGCCACCCGCAGCCAGCTCCGATTGCTTTTATCCCAACAATCAAAACCAGCCCCAGAAACGTCCCTTCAGCTCGGCTAAAAGCTCTCCCTCGAGCCGTGAGCGACCAGCCTGCTGAGAGGGGGAGGTTGTAGCCCTGGCTTGCACAGCCCAGGAGGGCGAGGGCATTAGCTGGGATGCAGTTCTGTGTTCCCGGGGCTTGCCTGCTGGAGAGGGTACAGCAGAGGACCACAAAGATGATGAGGGGCCTGGAGCATCTCTCTTATGAGGAAAGGCTGAGGAACTTGGGTCTTTTTAGTCTGGAGAAGAGAAGACTGAGGGGGGATCTGATCAACCCCTATAAATACTGAAAGGGTGGGTGTCAGGAGGATGGGGCCAGTCTTTTTTCAGTGGTGCCCAGGGACAGGACAAGATGAAATGGGCACAAACTCGAACATAGGAAGTTCCGTCTAAACATGAGGAGGAACTTCTTCACTTTAAGGGTGGCAGAGCCCTGGAACAGGCTGCCCAGAGGTGGTGGAGTCTCCTTCTCTGGAGACATTCCAAACCCACCTGGACATGTTCCTGTGCAGCCTGTCCTAGGAGGACCTGCTTTGGCAGGGGGTTGGACTAGATGATCTCCAGAGGTCCCTTCCAACCCCATATCATGCTGTGATTCTGTGAAGGTCAGCAGCAGACACAGGAGGTGCTGCCTGCCCGTGTGGGTGTCCCTGAAGAGAGCTGGGCATTAGGCAGTTGAGCCTTCCAGCCCTCCCACTCTGGAGTCTGGGCCAACTACTGAGGCAAAGTGCTTGTCCCCGCTCCTAGCAATGAGGGAAGGTTCAGTTCAGAAGGGTCCAGCAGGACCATTTTGTGAGGCCTCCATCATAACACTCTCCCCTTTGAGCTGGTTAAATTCACCTCTGGTTTGCAGGGGGAAGGGTGCTGTGGGTGTGCAGGTGGGGAGTATTGCATATGGC
>JAOXNO010000052.1:28237566-28249022 GCA_028565335.1 Limnodromus scolopaceus
CCAGGCCCCTCATCATCTCTGTAGCCCTCTGCTGTCCCCTCTCCAGCAGTTCCCTGTCCTTCTTGAACTGGGGAGCCAAGAACTGGACACAGTGCACAGAGTATTTTGCTAGATAGCACGTGATGGCTATTCCATATGATACTAAGAAATAGAAACTGGGTTAGCAGGAGGTTTTTTTTTTTCACATGTGCCATCTGTAAACGTACTCTGGGTTTCTCCTTCCATTTGCTCTCGCCCCACTGGAAAAGCTATTACAGTGCTCTA
Source organism: Limnodromus scolopaceus (assembly GCA_028565335.1). Classification (NCBI taxonomy): domain Eukaryota; kingdom Metazoa; phylum Chordata; class Aves; order Charadriiformes; family Scolopacidae; genus Limnodromus; species Limnodromus scolopaceus. The sequence continues at coordinate 28,237,831 of JAOXNO010000052.1, forward strand.
AGCGAAGTGTAATTTGTAGCTATTATAGTCCTTGGTGAATATTTATGGTCGGGCAGCCTTTGTTTGCAAAGGTTTGTGGTCCCAAGCTGTGCCTGTAGCTGGAGAGAGGGAGGAGGAGGAAGGCCAGAGGCAGTGATGCCGTCAGTGCCGCAGCCTGCGGGGCTGGAAGGCAGTGTCCCCGTGCAGGTGGCGAGACCAGCGCCACGCTTTCAGATGACCCTTCTACTCTGCTGAATGTTTCTGGAAAAAAGGTGCGCCGGGTGCCTCCGTCAGGCTTAGGGTGCTGAGTGCCCTCCTCAGCAGCTTTGCTTCAGCCTGTGAAGGGGGAAAACCCTCCCTTTGCCCCGACTTTCTGCTTTGTCAGTGATGAAACGATACCTGGGGCCGACGGCGGGCAGAGCTGTCTGCCACCAGTGCCACCCACCGCCCCAGGGACCTCGGAGAGCCAGCCGGGTGTTTAACAGTTCCTACCTCGTCCTTGGGCTACTGTGCCAATCCAGGCAGCAACACGCTCCTCCAGCTTGTAGCTGTCATCACCTGCGAGACAACTTCATTCAGACGTCTGAGGGGTGTGCATCCCGTCAGCTCCTCCTAAGCAGACAGGCTTGTCTCTCCTGCCACGCTGGCGAGGTATCAAACAAAAGTCCCACTGGAAAAACGCTCGCTGGTTTTCCATCTCGTGCTATGAAGGAAGCCGGTGCTTGAGGAGCTCATCTCCAAGGCTTCCCCGCGCAGAGGGACGTGGAAGCCGCGGTTCCTGAGCCGCGCGGGTTAAAGGGAGCCACGTTACGTTAAATAACATACGGTTGGCAGGTCTTCGTGAAGCCTGCTGATTTTTGGAGACTAGATAAGAGCAGATTGAAGGGTGGAGAAATTTTTTGCCCAAGCAGCTGCAGGGAAAAGAACACACATGAAGAAAGCTTTTATGGTTCAGTTAAAGGGTGTCTAAACGTCTTGCACAGTGTGTGTGTCGCTGACTTAGACAGCTAAGATCCACAGCAACCCCTTCTTATGGCGTGAAGTGCATTGCAATTCCTGGTGGGGTTTTTTTAAGGGGAAAAAAAAAAAAATAATCCTTCAAAGGTTTGCCCTTTGAGAGGGCAAAACTTGAGAATGTGTTATGAGGAACCTCACTGCTGAAAGATGGATTTATTCTTTATTTTTTTTAATATGCCAAGCACGTTAATGAGTGTCAGAGGCAAACTGGAACGCTGGGACGAAGGGAAGTGGAGAATAAAATGTTTAAGCAGCACCTCTGCTTATTTCATGGTTAAGTTATTTTGTATTAGGCACGGAAATTGCTGCTGTGCCTGTTTGGTGAGGATGCATGCAGACTGCTCAATTAGCAAAAAAAACAGGAAGAAACGACCTCGTGGCTTGCTTCTAAAGGCTCGTATTTGTTCTTTGCAAGCAGGAGACACGATAATACAGCTTCCAATCAATCAACCGCGTAGTTCTGGTAATCAATGCACAAATAGACTCTATATATAGAACGTGGTAGCGTGCATCTACTTTGGGGGAGAAAATGGGTTTGCTCGCGATGTGGAGGTGATGCCAGAGCTCACTGCTCTGCTGGGTTCTGCCTTAACCTGCTGGCAGGTGGCAGCGGAGGCGTGGAGCCAAGGCCTTCCATCCCATTTGGCAATAAAACCCCTATTTCTGTGCACAGGGAAGCAGGGAGATGAGCGCTGCCCGGTACCTACCTCCTGGGACACGGCTAGGAAGAGTTGTTTTGCAGCTGGGTATCGCCTTCAGTCTGCGCTAATGCTCTGGAGGATTGGATTCTTGGCTTTCACAAGGGTCAGTTGAATAATAAAGAAATGGAAAAAACAATCGGTCCTTTCTCAGTTGTGCACAGGCTGCTGTCACGGTGTGACTGGGATCAGTGTCTGTGGAGGGTAAGGCCTTGTGCAGCAGCAGAATAAGCTGTAGGTGCTGGCACAGGCTTTGGGTGGTGACAAAGAGTTGAGTGTAGCCAACGTACCGTCTTCTGAAGTCTTCTGCAGGGCCAGAACTGTGCCAGCTATTACAGTGCTCGAGAGCTTCCCAAACATCTGCAGATGCAGCAAACTGCTTTTCACAGGATTGAGAGTTTGATTTTTTTTTTTATTTTTTCTTTGACACGTGCAGTACTTTTCCTTCACCGAATTACCATCTTCCGCGTAGGCAGCGGTGACAAGTGACCCAGGAAACAACTTGCGATGCAGTGTCTCGTCTGGCATCTGTATTTGCGCAAAACACTGTAATTTACGGGGGCATTCATCAGCGCAGCTCACTTGCAGAGTTCTGCAACTGACTTGGTGGGAAATAAATAGACAATAAATTTCGTGCTAGCACATTAAAAGGCACGTAGCAGAATATCAGAATAGGTGCTCAAAATACTATTTTGTCACAGACTTTTGCCAGCTGTTTAAAGTCAGCAAAACCATTGCTGTTGATTTCAGCGGGAGTTCAATCAGACCAAGCTGTGTTAGAAGAAAACTGGGGGACTTGCGCTTTTGGGATAATTTTCGGTGAAAAAGCCGTCTCTGCCGATCCTGCAAGCTGCAGGGGTGTGGGGGGGGACGATTTTATTTTTAAATTTCTGCATTTATTTTTCATGGGATGCATCGCGGCTGATGCGTTTACACCCGGTATGTAGGGTAAGGAGTTGTAACCGCAGCTTGGGCTGTGATCCGCTCCGACGGTCCCGGTCCCGGCCCTTTAAAACCGGACCCTGATCACGTTTTAAAACAAAGTTTAATCTAAAATAAACAAGCTCGGCCCTAAAACTAGCTGTAACTTAACAAACTTGTACCAGAACTCTCACGGAATGTAGAAAATTCTTTTTTTTTTCCCCAGTTGGGCGATTCCTGCTTTACCCTGGCAGAGCTCATCCTTGGAACGGGAGGAACCGCTTTCAGCCGCTGTAAGGTCACCCAGACAGGGATCTGAAATCCTCTGTCTGTTCACAGAAGAGCCGCCGTTTCCTTCTACCCTGAAATTAGTGCCAGCAGGGCAGTCCTGAAACAGGCAGGGAGTGACCGTGTGCTGCTGCGATGGTAAAACCACCCGCTGAGCTCCCGGGTGACACCTCGCTTCCCTCTGCCCCCACTTTTTTACTGGGGGGAGGGAAGAGTCAAAGAGATGAATCAAAGATTCAGCGTCCCTACTGCAAGTTACCTTGGCTTAAAGCCCCTGCTTTCTTCTCCCAACGTCCCCCCAGCACGTGGTTGGCTGGTTTAAGTGGGAAAACATACTCTTCTTGTGCAGCCACCATTTTTTGTTGATCCTGTTAAATTCTTCACCAGGGCCTTCCCTGGACACTTCAACTAGAGAAGTGGCACAAAATAAGAGTTGAGAAATTTTTTTTTTTCTCATTAGTATCTGTTTTTTATCGTCGGTTGTCGATGGACCAGAACAGAAGCTCCCCCAAAAGCCCCCCAAAACAGATGAATAAATACAGTGTTGGGATTTCAGGCGAGGGTGGGTTGGTACAGGCTGCGTTTCTGTTTCCAGGAGCTGGATTTTCACTGAATTTCACTGAATTTTTTTTTTAGAGTCGGTCCAGCCAGCAGCGTGCTAACGGGTCGGCCGATTGCGTCGCTTTGCGAGACAGGAGCACGTTTAACGTTCGCTAATTTGAGAGAAGGTTTTGGGAAGAAGAGCGGCTGGCAGGAAGGCAGGGGCTGCTGCTGTCGGAGCGGGTTGTGAAGACAAGGTCTGCCCCCCCCGCCCCAGAGAGCTGTGTCAGCAGGAGCGGAAAAATGCCCGAGAGACCCCCCATCCCTCAGCGACTGCCAGGTCCAAAATATCCGTGCTGCTGCTGCTCCAAAGGGCACGGGAGGAGTACGAGCTCTGTGGGTGAAGTGTTGAGCCGTTTGATGCTAGTGCTTCCTTCCTCTGAGGCACAGCAAGTTGAGAAACCAGACCGTGGAACATTAAAAAGATGGCAAGTGGAGAGGACGGCTTTGTATTCCCTGCCATCCCCCCTCAATCAAACAGGAGGGGGAAAAGCCTGTTTTATTTTCGCCGAGCTCTGGCAGCGGCTCTGTTAACGATCATCATTCCACAGAGCAGAGGGGAAAAAAAGTGCTTGATGAGGCATTGGAGGGGAGCTGGTCATATCTAGTCACAAAACGTTCCTTTCCCCTGCCCACCTGCTGCTCTGGGCCTGTTCTCTCCCGGGGCACGGCAGGGGTGGGCTTTGCTCTTCTGCCTGGCTGGTGCCCCTTCCTCTGAGCCCATCTCCGTGGCTGCTGGTCTCGCCTTGTGCCTCCCCCGCGCTCCGGTGCTCCCCTCAGCTCTCCTCTCGGCTCCCTGCTCTTCCTGGCGGCTCCTCTCTTCTCCCCGTCCTCCGGCCGTGGGGGTTGAAGTCCCAGCAGAGGAACGGCAGCCCGTTTCACAGGAGTCGCGTTTCCCTTCCGATTCCGACAGCGCACCAGGGGTGGGAAGAGCCTTCCCCAGCGCCGGAGGTTTCCCCTGGTGACGCGCTGGAGCCGGGCTGGCAAAGCTCAGCCCGTGCGTGGGCCCCCGAGCACCCCAGGGGCTGCTGCAGCCAAGAGTTGGGATCTCTCAGCCCGACCCACTGCCAAGGGCTTTCGACAGGCGGCTGGGGCACCGGCTGCCACGCCGGCTGGGAGCTTGTTGCAGTCAGAGCCCTTCCCACGGCTGGGAAGGATTCCCGGGCTGAGGATGGGATTGTTTCACTGCAGAGAGACGTGGGGAGGGAGCCAGCCCTTGGGGAGAGGGAAGCCTTTCTCTCCTTTTCCCGTCCCAGGCCCTGCTCAGCCTCCCTAAGAAGAAATTCAATCGCTACTCCCATTTTCCAAAGGAAGGGGTAATTTGGGGGAGAAGGGCTGCACCTACCTCTGAGCCGCAGAGACGAAACCGTGCGTCTCATCGCAGCCGGATTCATTAATGCAGAGAGACGCTGGTGGCTTTCTGCTCCTTACCTGGAGAGCTTCAAGCATCAAAACAGTCCTTGGGTGCTTTGATACCTTTTCTGCCTTCGCGAGGCAGTATTTGCAGCCCGTGCATCAAAACTCTTCTGAGAGCCCGGCTACTCGCAAGTCTGCTGGAAATTTGTGCTTTCATAGTGTCGGAACCCCCAGGGAGACATGAATCTTTCAGAGGCTTCATGCAAATAAAATGCAGCACTTTACAGTCTTAGGCATAGCCTCAAGTTCCTCAGGTTTTCCTAACAAAGTACTGATTTTCTGCTCTTTCATTTATTCCATTTAGTAAAGATTTTCAGTTCACTCTTGGTTCACCGCGACATAACCCACATAATCCTATTTTCCTACTACTTAACCAGATAATCAAGACGCCAAAAGCATTTCTGTGGCTGGGAAATTCCTTTATTTTCTGCCTTAAGATTCTAATTGCAGTCATGTATGAACCCCTGCTTTATAATACAGAAAAACACGATTTAGTCCCCAGAAAAAAAAAAGAACATGGGAACACATGCAGGGAGACTCATTGTCATTTGGAGGAATAACAATAATATAACACAATTTAGATCATTGTAGCAAAGATCTAAGTGACAACCGCTCTCTGTTCAGTGACAAAAAAAAAAAACAGTGTCCAGGCATCTTTTGGGTTTTCTTTTCCCTAGAAAGGGGTGCAGGCAGACTCCCTGTCCGTCCTGCTTCTCAGCTAGGGAGTTGTGTCCCTGGAGTTAATTTTCTGGAGTTAGTGACATCCTACAGGTGCCTTCGGGGCAGGGGGAGGAGCAGGACAGGGGTAAGGAAGGTTGTGCTTACCTGCCAGAACACCTCGAGGCACTGGAAACAGCGCGGCTGCTGACTGCGGGGAACCCTTCCTTGTTATTAAGGGCCAAGGGCAAGCGTCTTGTCGTCTGTTTGATTCTAACTTAAAGACAAACGATCCTTCAACGCCGCTTTTCTGTTTTCCCCACAGGTAAATATGTCTATCAGCCCATGACACCCGTCGAGCAGCTTCCCAGCACCGAAATACCCGTTCGCCCTCGGGAGTCTACGAACACCATCCAGATCTCCGTTTCGCTCACCGAACACTTCCTGAAGTTTGCGCCCGTCTTCCAGCCCCCTCTGCCCCCCGACTCCCCCCAGTTCTGCACGATCGCCGACCTCTTCATTGACAATTACCGCGTGAAATGCATCAACGGGAAGATGTGCTACGTGCAGAGGCAGCCTCCCCCCGCGCCCCACAAGATCAAGCCCGAGGAAGTCTCCGTTCGCAACGCCTTAATCACAAAAGAGAGCAATACACCAAAAACAGATCACTGCTCGTCCCCTTCCAGCTCCGAGGACTCCGGCATCAATGCGGTGGGGGTTCACTACATCGAGTCGTGTGACGAGGACACGGAGGGGGTGGCTGAGCTGAGTTCAGAAGAAGATTACAGCCCGGATAGCAGCTGGGAACCAGACGAATGCCCGCTCTTGTCACCCTCGCAGTGCGAAATGGAAGTGATTGAGACTATAGAAACCACTGTGTGATCCGACACGTTGGTATCAGAGCAGTCCAGTTCCCACTCAGTAACGTTGCTTTTGTAGTATTTATATTTTCTGGTTTTTTTTCTGACAATCCCTTTTTTCCAGTGCACTTGATATTTCAGATTCCTCATGGGAGCGCGGTCACGGGACTGGCGTGTTGGTGAACCAGCAGCAGCCTGAGCAGTTTTAGCGTGTTCTCAGCCCGATCAGATCTCCCACGTCTGCACGGAAGGTAGTGATAAATCTTAAAAGACTTTTCTAGCTGAAATAGGCCCTTTTCTTGGTCACATCGTACGCTTCTCACGCAAGGATGTGCCACTCGAGCTGTTTCCATCTGTCCGGGTGTTTGCAGCGGGCCCCCAAAGCACAGAGGGTGAGCTGGCGCAGCACGCCTGCCAGCAGCAAAACCAAGTTGCCCTTATTCTTTCTCAAAACAGCTACACCAGGCGCGGCGACAAGAGGCTCTTTCCCTCTCCGTCCGTCCGTCCTTGCGCGTTTGTCCATCCTTTTCTCTAGTGCTGGTGCGACCCTTCTCGAAGGCTGGTGGCCCCGCTCTCCCGGCGGGTTGGTGCGGCAGGCTAGAGAATGCACAAAGTGCCTCCAACTTTTCTCCAGGCTATGCACCGAGCATCTGCTGAGTTAGGTCAGGCTCTGAAATCTCCTGAGAGGGCACAACTGTTCCTCCGGAGGGGGAATCTGTCACCTGGATCCAGCCGGTCCCTTTTCTCTTCGTGGCTCTGGCTTTGGGAGCGGGCAGAGGTGGAGCGCGGGCATCTGACCGATTCCGGGCTGGACTGGGGTGTAAGATGCAGGCGAAGGAAGCGACTACCTCTGAACACACAAGATCCGCCCCTGGGCTTTGCCTGCTGCTTCCTCCTGCGCCGTTTGGTGCCAGACACACGCGCTCAGGACCAAAATGGCGCCTCAGGGCCTGCGTTTGCCTGAAGAATAACAAAAATTTAAAATAAAGTTAAAAAAAAAAAAGTTTATCAGCCACACCACTGTGTTGGCAGAGCTCGGGGACAGCGTGGAGGTGCTGGCGGGAGGTGGCCCCTGGGCTTGTTAAAATACAGCCTGAGGTCACTCGAGGGGAGAGAGGAAGCCTCGGCTCCCGCTCCTTTGTGCCCGGTCGAAGAGCAGGTTCTGACCAAGGGTTTCCTGACGGGGGCTGGTGGGAGCGAGCTGTCCCGCTGCTGGTTTGCTTTCGGCCCTGCTCGACGAAACACGTCGTTCTCAGAAGATTTCGGTCGGCTTGAATCAGTTGGAGTCAGTAATAACTGTGTTCCCGACAGCGTTACTGAATCGCTTTGTGTATTTGCTGTTTACGTTTCCAAAGTCCCCGGTGAACATAAGGCTGTATAAACGTGTACAGTTTAGTGGTTGGTACTAGATTATAGTCCGTGTTATAGGATGGCTCGTCTCTCTCTCACCGTATCCTGACAGCGTATTACTGATTTTATACACTTTGTAATCAGTACCTTTAGAAGAAAAACAACGTGTAGGCAACAGTGTGTGTACGTGCACATGCGCGTGTGCTAGGAGTTTACCGTAAACGGTTATAAAGTAATACTGTACTTTTTAGACTAACACTTTCAGACAAAAAAAAAAATATATATATATACTAGGGTTTTATAGTTTTGATGACTTACATAAAAAAAGTGCAATGCTTGTTAAATGAGGAACTTGGGCCATTGCATGAACAGCTACGTTCTCACAAGGCACCCCAAAATACTCTTGTTTTTCCTGAGGGCATTTAAACGAAGGCCGTAGTAAAACTAAATAGGATTTATGTATTTTTTAAGGGCGGGGTTGTCTTTCTTGATTTACTAAGGTTTCTAACAACGTTTTAGTGTCTTTTAACCATTCAGACACATTCCATAGGTAGAAGGAAGCGTTACGTATAAACCTACAGCATTTATTCATATTTAACCTTTCAATTGTAATCTCGAGTGGGGAGCAGAAGCAGCTCACCCTTGTGCCTGCCCTGCCTGAGCTTGCTTCCCAGGGGCGGCTTCTCCTTCCCGGGAAGCTGGGGTGGCCCTGGCAGATGCGTCCTCCCCAGGGAGGAGCGGCCGCAGGGAACCCATCCCGAGGCCAGGGTGCTCCTGGCCAGCTCTCCCCGGGGACGCCGAGCACAGGAAGGGGCATCGGGACCCTCTGACCTGGCAGGAGCTCACCTTGTGTGCGAGCAAGCGGGAGCCACCTCCGGCTGTGAGCGCAGCAAGGGTCAGTTGAGTGTTCGTGACTGAGAGACGGCGTAAGGTCCTCTGGTCTCGCAGGTCCATATCACTGTCGTCAGGATACATTCTCTCTCTTAACTGTAAGTAATTAGCAATATTCACAAGCTGTGAGTGTCTCCTACCCAGGATTTGTTCAGATGTCTTAAGCACAATAAGCTGCCTCTTCCGTCCGTGGTACCTGTAAAGGGTCAGGGGAGCAGCCTGGTGGGACAGGGCTGGTTCTGGGGGGCGTTCAGCAGCCAGCGCCGCGGCAGGGCTCTCGCCGTGTCCATCGCACCCCCCCCAGCGCAGAAACACGCTCCGCACAGAAACGGGGGTTCTTTTCTTTGCACAAACACTGGCGTAGACGTGCTGTAAGAGACGTGCCCTGGGCTCGTTGCTCCACTCTGCCAGGGAGAGGTGTGTATATTTCCTCTTTAATAAAATACTGAGTAACTCCATAAGTTCTGCTCGTCCTAACTCACTGTGTGTTTTCCGTGCTGGAGTGAAACCATTTGCAGCAAAGGAAGGGTCACTTACGGCTTCAGATGGCGGCACCTGAAACGCACACCCAGCACAAGGCAGAGAACTGTAATAACCAGGTGGAGCACACTGGGGTTTGGGCACCTGGTAAGTCCTGGTGGGCAACCTCAGAGCCCAGTTCTCACTCACCTCTAAGAGCTGTCCCCGTCGGGGGGAGGATGAGCTGCAAGCCCAGGCTGATGTCTGGCAGCCTTTGTTTTACCTCCACCCAGGTTGATGCGCGGCCACAGGCTGGAAGCATCTGCCTGGGGCACCATTTTGTAGTTCTTAACGGTAGTGGGAAGGAGGTGAGCACACTGGGCCCCAGCTGGGCTGCCCCGTGTTCCTGCCAAGCCGCCTGAGCTCCGCAGGGACAGCCCCTGGCTCCGTGCATTAGCTCTGTGTGCGTGGAGAGCAACACCCGGATATAGCGCTGTACGTGTGACAGTACAGAAACGCCACTGCCGCCGGGCCGCAGCGAGTCGCCTGTTGTGTGACAGAGTGATAAAGGTGCCGCTGGGAAGGGACGCTGCCCAGTTTGGCACTGCAGAACCACGGGCTGAGCTCGGTAGTGACAAACCTCTCTGACCATCGCGCCCATCGCACCGATCCTCTCCCCCTCGCAGCCCCCGTGGGCCCGCAGTGCCTTTCTACACACCCACACGCTCCCCAGCCCCCCAGTGGAGGGGCAACAAGGCGAGCGGGGAGGTTTGTGCCGCACCCGCAGCGACAGGCTGCAGCTTCCTACCAGAGCTCGGCGGCAACTGTACTAAGGAAACAGTAGCCAGCAGCACGGCCAGACCAGCAGCCCTCTTACCCGCTCCCCTCGGGCACAGCTCACGCAGCAAAGTTCAGCCAAGGGCCTTTTAATGAAGTCTGTAGGAACACACCGTGCGCGGGTCAGTTTGCTCACACGTGTATCAATTTCTGCATTCTTCAGCCTTTTCCAGATTTGCCCCTTCCGTGCCCCCTGACCAGGGGGGCCAGGCCTTGGCAAAACCACTATTTTTATTTTTTTTTTTTAGTGCTGCAGTTAAACCCCAGGGGTTGGTCCCCACAAACCCAAGCACAGCACCGTGGGGGACAGGCTCTGGGCACAGGACCCCCCTCTTCTCCAGCAGAGCGGAGCTGAGCCGGTTGTTTGGCAAAGCTACGGCCGCTGCCACCAGCCTCCGGGCCAGTGCGGGTAACCCAGCGCCGTGCGGTGCTTCGGCACCCTTGGCTTTGCCCCCAGAGTTCAGAGTTTCCAGCCCAGCGGCCCCGTGGCTACCTCGGTTCAGCGAGAGGCGGCAGTGGAAGTGGGGCATCACCCACTGCTACAAACCCAGCAGCGCCCGGCGGGACTCGACGCGGCACAGAGGGTCCGGGAAAGGCCCCAGAGGCAGGGGAAAGTCCAGCGTTGCGATGGAAAGGCTTCGCGGCACCAAGAGCAGCCGTGGCCGTGCCTCAGGCAGAGGGTTAGTCTTCAGCCAGCGGAGGGGGAGCCAGATGGAGCTGGAAGTTCTCGTTCTGGAAGACGCTGCTGGTGGCCGGGTCACCGTGGGAAACGCTGAGGAGGCCGTGCTTCTCACCGCCGTGGCCGCGGGAGAGTTCCGTCAGGAGAGCCAGCTGCAAGACAACACCCAGAGAGAGGTCACCACCCGGCAGCCTGGGGACACCGCCTCGCAGCGCCCCTCCGAGGCGCAGAAGGACAAAGTGCCCAAGGGGGTACTGGCCTTCTGTAGCAATCAGAAAACCCTTAACACCTCTAAAGGGTATATAAAGAATCACAGAATCTTCATGGTCGGAAGGGACCTTTGAGGTCATCGAGTCCAACCACACAACACACACAAAAAAACCCAACCAACCAAACAAAAATACCCCACCAAAAAACCCCACAAACCAAAACACCCAACCCAACGATCCCAGGCACTAGAGCATGCCCTGAAGAGCCACGTCTACATGTTTCTCAAATCCCTCCAGGGATGGTGACTCCACCACCTCCCTGGGCAGGCTG